>JAWMRA010000078.1:129932563-130054679 GCA_035584735.1 Pseudotriccus pelzelni | reverse complement strand
GCCCCGCCCCGCCCCGCCCCGGCGGCGCCGCCCCCTCCGATCCCACTCACACACTCTGAGACACGGGCACACACACGCACTGAGGCGCTTCCTGCGCGGCGCTGGGCTGGGCTGGGGCGGGCGGAGCGGCGCCGCTTCCTCCCGCCGACCCGCAGGTACCGGGGGTGGGTGCGCGGCGGGGCGGGCGCGCCGAGGGGCCCGGCGGTGGCGGCGTTCCCCGGCTCGGGCCTCCGCCGGCGGCCGCCGCCCTGAGCGTGGCGGCGGTGAGGGGTGGAGCGGAGCCTCCGAGCCGGAGCCGCCTTTGGGCGGGGGCCCGAGCCCGGGTGGGAGAGGGCCCTGGAGCGGCGGCCCGGGGGTGTCCCGGGGGCCGGGGGAGGTCGGCGGCGTCCCCCGCTGCTCCGCACATTGTTGGAGGGTGAAGTCATCGCGCCCATTGTCTCCCCCCGGGCGGAGCGAGCGGCCCGCGGCGGAGGAGGGGGCACGGCCGGCCCCGGGGCTGGGGGAGCCGCGGGTGGGTCCCGCTCGGCCCGGGCGGGGTGTGCGGGCAGGAGCTGCCGCCCGGGTGGGCCGCGGGGCCCCTCGGCCGCGCTCCCGCAGCCCCGCAGCGGCACCGGGTCGGGGCCCTGGGAACTCCGGCGCTCGAACTTGCGGGGCACGAGAGAGCTGGGCACGGCGAGAGCGGTGCGAGCGACTCCCGCGCCTGCAACGCACCCCGGGGGCAGCGATCGCACCCGCCCCCCCGAGTTTCTAGGTGACCTTTCCCGAGCGTGTTGCCCACCCCGGATCCGGAGGGTCGGAAGAGCGGAGGAGTTTGGAGTGGCCAGGGACACCGCGTCTCGGCTGTGAAGTCGGTGGGGCTAGCAGTGGTGATAGCCAGCGTCTTGCCGAGTGTTTTCCTTGCCCAGGTCCTTCTGCAAAGCTGGGAGTTTTCCGCCTGGTAGTGTGCTATTCACAACAACCTACTGCAGGCGCACCTTGGAAAGATAGGGAAGATTTGGTAGCAAACGGAAAGCTAGCGTGCAGTATAAGTGTGCTGCATGTAAGTGAGTCCTTGCCTTCCTCTTGTTCCAGTACTGTCTCTTGACAGGAAGAAATGGGGCTTTGCCAAAGGGGTGGTAGTGGAGTGCAGTTATGGGCATATGCCAAAGGGAGAGTAATAGAATACGGTTATTGCTGGGCAGAGAAATCAAAATTTGGAGCCTTCACATCCTTGCGGTCACTTATTGTATATGTTCTTGTGTTTCTCTGTGAGGAGCACAAGAAGTCATGTTTCTGTTGAAATACTGTAGTTTTATCCTTTGGTACTGATTAGAGCTTTATCTCAATTGTCATGAAGGACAACATTTTTTTTAAAAAGCAGAGAGCCATTGGGGAAATGGGCCTTCCAGGGTTTAATTCTGTAGACAAAACGAATCATAAATAACTTTTTTAAAATTGATTTTTTTTCTTTCAGTGTTTAGTTTTTTTTATAATTAGGCTTTTTTTTGTCAGCCAAAGAACGATATTTCAGTATCTGATGAAGTGTTTTTTAGTAAGTTAATTGGAAAAGAAAGTTTTCAGTTTAATATCCAGGTCAAACTGAAGTATAAATTCTGAATTGTCCACCTAACAGAATTCATGCTTAGAAATGACAGCTGTGTAACGTTACTTTACAGTTTCCAAAATCTGACCATTATTTAACTGTAAACATTTAAATACTTAAAGCTTTCATAAAGCTGACAAAGCACTTTTTTATTTTTAATTGCATGTGAACTAGGCCTGTTTGGTCCAGAAAATGAAAGTTTCTCTTTTGCATAATGACAGTAATGCTAATCTTAAAAACGAGTTGAGTAAAAGGCTTACATATGCGTAACTCTTCCGTGTGCTTATTTCTTGACGTATGCCAGGGTTTCAGCTGTATTTTATACAATTCAGCATTTGTAAAATGCTGAATTTTAGCTGTTATGTTTGTTGTCAGCTATTACTGAGTTTGTGGACATCAGGTCATTATTTCCAAAGAAGGAGTTGAAATGTGTAAGTGTGGTTTTCTTCTCTCCACTTCCCCTTCAATCTGTCAGACAAATGACACATTCCTTATGCGAGCAATCATCAGATTTTGATTAATTATGCTAGTTGAGGCTCATGAGGAAAGAAGATGCTTGACAGATGTGTTTGTTTACCTTCATGGCATGTACAAATTCTAGTCTCTCCATTAGTAAATGAATCATTAAAACTCCCTTAGCTGTGGAATCCTCAGCATTAATATATGCATTAGGAAAAGTTGGTTTATATGAATATTATCAACCTGTGAAAGAACACAAGCCCTTGAATTCTTTTGGCCATTGGGTAGAGTCTTTCATGGTGTAAAATGTGCATGCTTTCCCCCCCCCCCTTCTTAAGTAACAGCATTTATCGACTGTTCCCCATGAGAAGAACTTCGGACTGAGTTTATTCAGTTTTTTCCTGTTTGCTTGTGCCTCTTTGATCCTTTACTTGGTCTTACTAAAGTATTCCTTGCAAAGATCCAACACACATACACACACCCCCCCCCTCCACCTTCCTTCGTTCCAGGGTGACAAAGTAGGGTGCCTAAGTCTTCTCGTAGGACTTCTGAATCCTAGTTTGAAGTGCTAAGAAAGATCTTTGAACTCTGAAGTACAATTATACTGTTCTGAACCACTGTTCTCTGATGGCCCTTGGCCAAGCTTGTAGTCTCCATTGCGAGGTCAGTTTACTCTGGCCCATGGTCAGACATCTACGTTAGCTTTGTGATTTGTTTTCAGAATTGTATGTAAACACCACGTACTGGCCTAGTAGAATAAATTTTAATACCTGACTAGGGCAAGTTGATGGATACATGTTTTAGGCTCTGCTCTGAGTGTGATTTCTGAGTTGCAAGTCAGTCTGATTCTTTCTTAGGGTCTGCAAAAGCTCTTTGGAGGATTAATAGAAGTATTAATTCTAACACTGGCTTATCCATAAAGAAGTTGATTTCAGGTTTTTCTCAAGTGTTTATCTTAGCTCTGTTTCCATTGTGCCTTCTATGTTAACTCATGGAAGATGTGTAGCTGAATGAATCACCTTGAAGATACTGGGAATGGTGTTGGATCTTATTGCTAAAAGTATGTGAATTGGATCTGGAATTAGACTTCTACCAAGAAGGTAAAAAGTCACAGTCTTAGAGAACTGATTGTTTTTGTTACTGTTGCAGTGTACAGTATTTTTTCGGCGTAGGAGAATATGGAAGAGGCCTTGTCAGTACGCCTTAAAATGTTTGGGGTTTTTTTAATGTTCTATTTTTCCCAAGAGGAGATTTCTTTTTATTTCGGAGTCTCTGAAGTGGAAGTTTTATCCCTGACTTAGTATAGTTTTAGTTCATTTCAAGTAGTTTGTCTTCTAAATCATCAGTGAAATAATCTTTAAGGAAAAAGGTATACCTTGTTGTGTTATATACAGATTATATTTCAGATATTGTGTGTTCTGCTTTAACTTAGAAAGAAATATAAGTCCAAATAAACCACTGTCAGTTTAAACTTAAGAGTAGAATTCAAAGTAAAATTACAGTCTTCCCTCTTAATTATTCACTTGAAGGATTACTTCAGAAGATTCTTTCAGGCACCCTTTTAATTTATTTCTTAGTGCTTTGTGATAATAAACAGGTGTTTAGTCTATTGCTGATATTTGTGGATTGACAGATTTCTTCCAAACGTCTACAAAGTTCACCTCATTATCCCAGATTTTCGTGTAATTTTATTTTTTAGTTGATGAAAAGAGACTTTGTGGAAGAGCCTTTGCTCATCATGAGTCATAAGGTGGCTTACTCTTTTCTTCAGTGATCTTGGTTTTTCGTATACATTTCTGGCAATTATCAGACACTGCATAACTGTTCTACCTTGGTTTCAATGCTGGTCCTTTTTTATGGCATGGGTTGCTTGTTTTTTAATTTTTTTCTCTTAGGGCAAGTACTATCTAGAAAGAGCTGTAGATATTGTGTGGAACTGGGATACTACAGGGCTCTACTAGAAATTTTCTTCCTGTTGTAAGCATGTCTTATACCAGCTTTAGAACAGTCTTTGAGTTTTTTCGAAGTAGGATTCTTAGAAGGAAGAAAAGCCCCATAGCTGAGTTGTGAGATGTCATTTGCAATACCACCTTCCATCATCAACAAAAGTGAGGAGAGCTTTGACTGCTCTGTTTCACCTTCACTGAAGTCACATACTCCTTAGAAGAATTAACCCTACCTTGGGATTTATTCATGGAATAAGAACTAGGTGTACTTTCATTTTAGGCTACTTTTTTTGTAATGGAGAGATTACTGTAGACTTTTCCACTCTTAAACTGTGGGTTGAAGTCAATCATCTGCTGGGTGACTGTCAGCATCCTGTTGGACAGGTAGCCAGCACTGTAATTGCCATTTGCAAGATGTGCTAGCTGTGGACTTTTTTCCTTTTTTTCTGAAGGGTGAATTTCCAAAGGTTCATTTTGCATCTAGACATATTGCACCAGACTGGAAAGCTGATCTGAGAGTCGCTTTAACCTAAAGCAACTCAGCAAAAGGACCTAATGAAATGAGCCTGAAGTTTCATATGTACAGGTGTTTCCTCAGGCATTAAAACTTCCTCTCTGTAGAGTCCAGCATATCCCCTAATGATGTCTTCAGCGAGACATTTGAAGGGCATCTTGCAGAAATAAATGTTTATACCAATTCAGTTTGGTATAGTCACTTGTTTTTGCTTCCTAAGTAGAGCACAACTCTGTTAATGCAAGTATCCTGTTATTGTTCAGCACAAACTGTCATTGTGGGACTATGTCAGTTCTGTTCTGCTTCCATTTATAGTTGAGACAAATTACTGTTAAACAAACATTTTTCCATAGGTCCTGTAGCTGCTCCCATAAGGCAGATTAGAGCTCTTACTCTAAATTGGAGCTCCTGGCTGTCCCCTTAAGTTGTTCCATTTAGTGAATGAAGAACTGCTTCAGCAAGAGGACAAACTCTGGGGAAATTGTGTGCAGTAAGAATCATGTTGCTTTGTTCTCGATGTGTTTCCCTCATGCTGCATATCCTTAATAAATAAAAATAGCACTTCTAAGTTTCTTGGTTAATGATCAGATTTTTTGCATAAAACCATACTCTGTGAGCCATGTCAAGTAATCAAGTTCTATTTTTATCTAAAATGCCTAATCTGTCAGACAGTTCCAGCTGTACTCTTTAGTGCACTGTGTAAGACTTCTGGTGAGATAAATTTACCTCACACATGTTTTCAAGAAATGGTTTTTAGGGAGCGCAGAATGGTCTTGCACTTTGGGGCATCTGCTGAACAGTGGAGGTTCAGGTGGGACTGAAGGTTTTAGTTGAAGCGTGGATCTTTTACAGAGCTGCCTGGCTGGTGTTTGGATCTGGTGGCATTACAGCACTAGTGTTTCTGTGCCTTGTTTTTGTTTTTTAGTATTTATATAAAATAGCCTTGTTAACTGCTCTTAGACAAATAAGAGTCTTTCTTACCACCGTAACAGTTGCATTCCAGAGGAAAAGACTATTGGTGTTGCCATGCCTAAATGCGTCATTCATCCATTTCCTTTGCTGAAAGTACATGGTGCTCAGAATTTACTGTATATTTCTGTGCAATTGTACAAGGGGAGGGATGTTTTGGCAGATCTTCTGCAGTATTGTCATTCAGAACTTGATCTCCGGAAGAACCATCTACCTTTTTTTAGGAAATAAAGGGCTTCTATTCTGTTGAAAAGAGATAGTTGATGAGTACTTTGCCTATTAATGACCTGAAAATTGGGGGCTATATACCAACCTCATGTTCAGTGTTGCAGCTCTTCCTTGTATCCAAATCTAATTTTACCTTGACAGTAAATGTTTTAGTAAGTATTAATTGAACACCTGTATATACTAAGTGGAGATGCTGAGTTACAACATACTGTTTCGTTGGCTTCTTCATATCAAAATGATTTATGTGGGGAGCTTCCAGATGTCCCTCAGATATCTGATAGTGGAATAACATTTGCAATGGGAATAAACAGTGACAGTAGTGAGACCATCCTACTGGTAAAGAAATACTTTCTCCTGGTCAGCCATTGGGAAGTGTCTTACTCCAGGACTACCTTTCATGTTTCCATAATAAGCAGTCTAATACGTTGATCAATGCAAAGAAATGTGGCTGTAAGGTGAAGTCTGTTCAAGGTTGCTTTATTTTTAGAATCTGTACTGCAAAAATAATCAAAGATTCTCCACTGTGTGTCCTGATGGAGGTGCTCTGATTTTGTGCTCTACTATGAAGTAAATATAAACAGAATAAAACCTTTAAAATGACTTAATTTCTTTCCTGAATTGAAGACCTTGCCTCAGTTTATTGAGAAAAGGAATTACCTTTTCAATTCCATTTTTACCTGTGAAGCTGTATCTGAGACTTACTTTTTGTTTGACTTTGCCTTTTCAGAAAAAGAACCAAAAGCTTTCCTTTATATGATACTGCTAAAAATACATTTTGGGAGACCAGGAGCCCTTTTACTCAGGGTCAAAGGTGGAGATATCAAACTTCTAGCTCCTTTTTAAGCAAAGGGATCTTTATGCTCATAGCCTGTAAAGGCAGGCTGTTGCTTTACTGAAGTTTAAGATTTTGCAGTCAGGATAGGTTTTATCTGTGGGACAGCATAGAGGAGAAACCTGCAAAACCACTGTGCTCATTACTTCTCTTAATTTCACACCACCATGGCTTTAAGCCATCTACATTTGGATTGAGGGTTTTTTTGTATCTAATGACCAAAGGTATTTTCCTCCTTAAGTTCCCACATGACTGGTTACTTTTTCCCCCCCTTCTTCCTTTCTTCCCCTTCCTGTTCCTATTTGCTATTGACTTTTTTTTTTTTCCATTTTATGTGGCAGTATGCTTTGTTTGGACTTTGTCTGTGGTGGTTTTGCTTAGCTGCAGAAAAGCAGACTTTGCCTTCTGTGACCTGACACCAGGCAGAAATTCAGCCAGGGTAAGAATAGAAGAGAGCTTGTAAACTCAGCACAGGAGTTCTGAGTCTTTCCATTATTAACAATTAAAGATGATTCCAAGATGAATTAGGTAACAGATTAACTAAGGCATGAAAAAAGAACAAGGATATACAAAGATCCTGCTTTGCAAGAACTTACTTTATTAGGATTACATGCTGCCTGCATGTCTGGGAAAGGAAGAACAAGCTTCCCTGCTTCCAATATTTAATTTAGTTAGTAGATAAGGTATGTGATGTGCCAGATTAATTCAACAGCAAAAGATAAGTTTAGGCTTTGCAAGGAGGTGTTTTTTTACTGGGGAATGGGTTAAGAAATAGAAGCATCCTGTTTAGTCCTGCCCAGCAGTGCTACAGCTTTTTCTCTAAAAAACAGTAAGCAGTGAAAATCGTTTCTTCCTACCTCCTACACCCTGTCCTAATCAACATAATATCGTGGCTGGATCTAGACCAAGAACTGTTCCTTGAGTAAAATATGAAGACAGTGACATGGTTTTGTTTTCATGGTTCCGTTTCTCTGTTTTGTTTCGGAGGTGTGAGGTACTGCTGTATACTTTTTTTTTTTAGGGCTATACAGTCATATCCTTTGTCTTATCTCAAAGGTCATACAATATTACCTTTTTGTTTTAAGGGTAACAAATAATTTATAAGTCCCGGTTTCAACCTAAATTATCTCCCACAAGCTGTGGGGATCTTTGCACTGTGTGCCTTTTAAAGCCACTGTGTAGAAAATCACATATGCACAATTAATGTAAAGCCACAGTATGCTGCGTTTGTGGGATGGATTCCCTTAAACCATATGCAAGTTCTCTTTTGTTTATGTCTGTGGTTAAAATTATAAATAATGAAGAATAATGATAATGAAGAATATTTTATATGATTTATATTCCTCCTGAAATTGTGAAAATGCACCTCTAAGTATGCAGAAGAATAGTTTGACTGTGCTAAGGTTCATTCAGGGAGAGAATAAATTAGATCTCCGAAAGGAAAGAGCTTCCCGTTGGCAGTACAGTGAACAGAATTGCAACACTTCATGGGAAGCCTTGGTAAATGGATGCTTTTATCTGTAAAAAAGCAGTGTAGGTACTGAAGCTCCCTGTAAAACACAGAGTTAGAACTATTCACCATTAAAGGTCATCTCTCTGAAATATGTGCTTTGTACGTTACTATAGATTAGTACTTGAATGTGGGTGATTTTGGAGTATTTGGTGATGAAGATAAAATCTTTTTTTGGTGATCCAATTTACTTCAAAGAAGGGAGTTCGTTAGACCTTCATTATCACATGAGTGTCATGTCATCAAAATAGTGGACTGGAGCGTTGGCTTTGAGTATTATCTAAGCCAATACCTACTTGCAGTACCTTTTAACTTATCTGATGTGCATTCTGCAAGGTAGTGCATTTTGTAAGTGAAGAATGGCTTGGGTTTCTGTAGCGTATAGAATGCAAGAACTCTGTAAAGACAAGGAAGATGGCTTTAGCATGCTCATAGTTTAACTGTGTTTCTCATAAACTGTGATAATGAGTGCACTAGAAATACCAGAAATGGCAAGGTACGGCTTCTGCAGTGAATTAGTGACTTATTTGCCCTGGTTTTGTAATGGAAAGGATTGCACGTGTAAATAAAGTGAAACTGATTCTGCCACTGCATGCAGATCGTTGTCTTTTTAAGGTTTCAGGTCAAATTCTTAAATGTTGAAGGCCAGAATTAAGGTTGAAAGAAACAACCATAGCTTGATTACCTTTCGTGCCTGCCTTAATTAAGTTACAGTTCTTCATTCTAGAGGTGGTTTTTTGGTTTTTTTTCTTCCTCTGCAGAAGCATTCCTCAGAACACATTTGCCCTGTGTAATGGGAAGTCCATCTGTGTTGGTCAGCAATAAACCCACTCTCTAGGGCAGTTGTTTCCACTGACTAAGTTTAGAGGTATAATGCAGATAGAGCAAAAACCTGAACAGATTTCATCTTGTCTGAAGGCCTCTGAATCCTGGCTGTGTTTGATGGGAGTAGGGATGTGTGTACACAATAGATATGCAGGTATCTTTGAACAGATAATTTGCTGTGTAAGATACTCAAGAACTTAATTTCTTTTAGGCCATCTCAGATCAGGCACCTGAGGTTGGTAAATAAATTAATTCTTAGTCACATGTTCTAATATTGCATCTGTTAACAGGGATAATAACCATGCTACATCATTGGAATAAAGATGGTATTTGACTGTTTCAGCAATATGATCTAAATTGGTGCTCTGCAATGGCCTATGAGGAAATCAATTTCTGCTTTCAATGAAGCATTATATTCAGTAATTTTATTTATTTATTTGATCAGAGGCACAATGAGTAAGAACAAACAAAATACTGAGTAGTGACCTGATAAGTATGAACCAGGCAAAAGGTTCTATGGGGGCGAAAGTGATAAAAGCCGTGCAGTTAAACTGTCATAATGTACTTCAGCAATCATTTCCAAACCTAACTTCATCAAGTAAACAGAATTATTTCTAATGGACTTCGTGTGCTCTTTCCTGTCTGTTAAAAATAATAATTACAATCATATCAGGAGGTTTGGAAGCTACTCACTGGGCAGACCACTGCTATTTGAGCTAGTAGTATCTAATATTACTCTGTCATACTTTACAGGGATCAACCCCAGATAGTATGATCCACGTGCTTATGGTGAGGGTTTTGTGGATGTCTCGGACTACAGAGGATGAGCACTTGAGGAAGGTGTGCTTTGACAGTTAAGCTGCTTTTGTGTTGTGGTTTTTTTTGGTTTTTTTTTTATTTGTCACTAGCAATGTAATTTTTACTTCCCGCATAATTAAGTGTTTTATCCAAATCCTGTTCATATTTACTCACTTCAGATTTTTGTTAGGATGATAACTTAGCTGATCTAAAGTCATATCCTTTTCAATACCAAATCTTGTCTTTCTTTCCTGTTATTTGGAGATGCTTCCTTTCTCTGGTCCCAATTGAACTACTCTTTGGAAGGTCTCTTTCTTGCTTTCGCCTTGTGTTTGTAAGCTCATTTACCTCTAGTGTTTGTAATCAGCCAGTCAGTTCTGTTTCACTGAGTTTTTCAACATATACATCATCTCTCTTACTTGTGCTAGAGTTCATAGATTACTTCCCTGAAAAACTGTTGGTCTCCTTGCTCTGTAATCCCCCTTTTGTTTTCTCATATTTTTCTTTTCAGCACTCTGTTGAAGTCACTGTTCACCCATCCGATTCCTGTGCTGGTGCAGATCTAAGTCGCCTTGGATCTTAAGTGGCAGGCACCACTTTTGACTGTTGTCAGAAGCGCAGCATGGTTTAGGTTGAAATCCAACCCCTTCCACATTTGGTTAGTGTCTTCCACATTGCTGCCACTTAATTAGTGGCATGTTGGAAAGGATAAGTCAGCTTCCTACCTTTATTTTATGGTACTTTGATTCAGCATATTGTTCATCTGGAAGTGAAAGGAACATTCTATTCAGTTCCAGGCTGGATGAAGTTTAGTAGAGATATTAGCAGATAAAATGTGTGCTCTTTGCTGAAGATTGTGTATCTTTTTCTCACATTGCCTAAACTTGCAAGCATGGAAATATTCATATTGCTGAAAGGCTGATAAAATGTACATCCAAGATACACAGGCGAGAATTCAAATTCCAGCTTCAGAGTGTTAGCTAGTGCTAAACCTTTCCAGAGAAAATACTGCAAGTTTTGGATTTATTTTCTTTTCTAAGATAATTTTCCTTATTAGAGTATTGTTTTTTGAGCCTCTGGGGTTGTTTTGTTTTAGGTTTTTTTGTTACTGTCTTAAGCAGTTTGGTTGAAATAAGAGTTCTGAAGAAGATCTCAGTAAATAACTTTCACGCCAGATTGCTTGAGAGAAGATTCTAAGCAGCTTGGAAAATACGATGTTATAATGGGCAGTGTCAGGCAGTCATAATAATTTCTTTTAACAAGAAATTAGTGTCTTCTGAAGTAAATTACTTGCTAAACAGTAAAAATGAGGTGGGTCATAGTGCATTTAATTTCTTTATTTTCTGTTTTCAGTAGCATGGTTATATTTTTCCAATTTGACTTAATCTGACTGTGTGCTTACAGTCTCCTCCCCCATAACATCTGCTGTTTAACCATGAGATGCTATATCCATCCTTGCTTTAAGCCTGCTGCTGCCTTTTGTAGGACTGCTGTACTCTTCCGTGTGCTGCTGGTATCTGGCTTGTAGAGTGAGTTCTGGTAAATGATTGCCTTTTGGGAGTGACTCCCACAAAACAAGTAGCAAGCTACCTTGGAAGGTTGGCAGCTACCAGAAGGACATTGTTAATTTAGCAAATAGCCACTGTGGTTTAAAATGTTAAACCTGTTACCACCTCCTGTTTATTCATGTACTCCTCTTGGAATTTACTAACCTACAGCCGTCAGTAGAATGAAATGAATGTCCCTGCTCCCGTTCGGATCCAGAGATTTAGCTTAAAACCTCTCTTATAGGCAGTTTAAACTGAACGCCTGACCTCACTCTGAAGAGTGAAAGGTGGTCCTCTTCTGAATTTCCATTTCAGGGTGGGTGAACCCACAACAAGAGACAGAGGCAACCGCTTGTATGAATTTAACCCTTTTGAGCTAATTCAGTAGAGGCTTCATCCGTAGGACTCTCAAACTAGATAGTGAAGCTTCCTGAGCATAAAAGTCTCTCTATACCAGAGCCTCTTGCTCTGGACATTGAAAAAGCTGTATTCCCTTTAGTATTTAACATTTTAAAATGCATTCATATCTATCTATCTACACTGCAGTAAATCTCCTGTTTCTGTCCACCGCAAGTTGCTTTGTGCATTGTTGGAGGAAATTATAGTAGAATATAAAACCCCTGCAAGCTGCCTAACTTCACATTAATATAATTTTGTAAATGTATTTTTTCCTGCTGAAATACGTTTCTTAAAATTATATAGCTTCATAAGTCTTAAACAACTCCAGATATTACTGTAAATTCTAAAGTAAGAAATATGTTGAAACTAAAACTGAGGGCACATACTCAAAACAATCGATGTAGTTCCTTGGGGAATTATGCAGTCTAGTTTACAAGGGGGGTTGTGGGGTTTTTTTAATCTTTTTTTTTTTTTTTAACTGTGATGTCCATAAGTATTTTACCATATAATTCTGCTGATGTTGAAGATTTTGTTCCTATATTTACAAGTGACATTGGTGTTTTCTTGGCACCGTGATCATTTGATTTTGTGCTTAGGGCCATAGAGCAGTGCTTGCTAGTACTGTGAAATAATATCCTGTGGTTGCTCTCTTTCAGTAAAGTGGTAAGATAAATATTAAAATATACATTCTAGCAAGTAACATAAGGAAGTGCTGAAAGATCTCCTCTGCTGACATAAAATTCCTTTTTAAGAAATTTAAATAGCTTTTCAATGAAATTATACACCTTCTTCCTCTAATGCATTTGTGTAACAGTTTTCTTTGGAACTGTAGGAGGAAATAAATGGTTTCAAATAACCATTCAAATAACCAGTGAAGCTCCTGACTTCAAAGTACTTCCTTCAGAAGTCAAATAACTTCACTTTCCTTTCTCAAATAAATAAAAAACAAACATGCCTTACCATCTTATAGCTTTTTATTCATGTATATAATCTGAAGGGATTTTCATCTTGGGTCTTTCATAGGGAAAGAATTATTAAACACTTCAAGTTAGATTACATTAGGAGCATGGTTTAGTGGTGGACTTGGTGGGGTTAGGTTAACAGTTGGACTCAGTGATTTTGAGGGTCTTTTCCAACATAATGGATACTGTGAAGTAGTGTTGGAAAAGATTTACTGGATTTATTCTAATCTGTTGCATATCTTTGTTATGGTGGTGTAAAAAGAAAAGTTCTCCTTGGAGGTGAGCTCCCTGGTTGAGAAGAGGCAATACAAGTAATTTTTTTCTGTAGTGATGCTGCAGGGCAGTGTCTTTTCTTCTTCAATGACTCCTTACCTAGAGTATCTCAAAAACAGACTAGATAGCATCTGTCTCATACTCTGCTTAGCCAGGACATTACTTAAGGAATATAATTAAAATATAATAGTTTTTACTGGCGAAGTTTGCTTAATTGGGATGCCTGCAGATATTTAATCTTCAAATAAGCTGATATATGCACATAAATCAAATATGTGGAAGTGTTGGACACCGATTTTGTTTTCATTGTTCTTCCTATAACTACAGTGTAATTCCAGTGCTCCTGAAATTCTATCTTCTTTAGATGTCATTGACAGTTCACTTCTTGTGCAAACCTGACCTGCAAGGACTACTTTCCCCCATTCTCTTAGGATGCTGAGTGTGCGTGCTCTGGCTGTGTCTGTAAGTGTATGTTTAGCATTTTCAAAAACCTGGTGCTTTTTTTTGTTTGCCTTGGTCTGTTACCAAAACTTTAATTTATTAAAGTGTGCTCCTTTCATATTATGCTCTGTAACACAGTCGTTTCAGCAATCTCCTGGAGACAAAATAATTTCTCAGATTTCTACCAGTTCAGCTCTGTTTCACAGCAGTTTTTATTGTAGCTTTAGAGAAACATTTATCAAGTCCATGATCAGTGAAATATTTTATTCTTGTTGACAAGCCAGACCAGGTTTGAATTACACATGAATACAATGACTATGTTTTATATATCTAGTGCTCTCCCTGGCTCAGTAATCAGTCTGACTTCCTCTTCTAATCAGGGCATAATATTAAGTGTTTGCATCAAAATTGTTAAGTTAGTGGGGGAAAAATCCGTGTTGCAGCTAGATAAGTCTGTACTTGGTTTTATTAGAATAAAGTGACTTTAATTCTTTTTTTAAGGAAGCTTTTCTTCACAAGCTTGTTTATTCATTAGAACAGGTTAGTATGCTTACACCGAAATAGAGTACATTGCTTTCCATCCTGGATTTGCTGTCTTAGAAAGGATTTTTTTAAGAGAAAACATTTGTTAGAAAACTGAAATACTGATGTCTATTTATATAGCCATAAAATTTTAACTTCAAGGTTATGTCTTTGGTTTAACACTCATAACAAACTTGTTCCTCAGCAAAAATTGTACACTAATACTCTTTTTAAAAGGCAGAACTTTGAGTTAGTGGAGCATCTGAGATCCAAAGCATCAGTTCACAATTTTTCCTTCCTGCCAGTTGTGGATGCAAACTTCTCTGTAGCTAGTTAATGTATTTCTGAGGCATTTAAAATAATGAGGAAGAATAAGATTTAGAGTAAAAATAATTCTTTTGAGTAATTTGGTTGCTAGAACAATATTAGATGTTTTTCTTTAATTTGATAAAAAGTGTGGGCTATTATAGATGTTACATGTAATTAGAGGGGAATGTGGAAATAGAAGGGGGTTATTTCACCCCATGCTATAAAGGGAATTCATGTCTCAGCCGAAGTGTGGTACCTGGTCAGGTATCTAAGAAAGCTTAATGATATGCAGAGGATCAGAATGCTCCTGCTATATTCCTTTTTTTGTTTGTTTTTTTGGTAGCTAATATAGTGATTGAGAGGTTGTCACACTTCCCTTCCACTTTTAAAATGAAACCAAGCTGAATCCAAGTCCCTTCCCCAGCCAAGACTAAGAAAGGACAGAAATTACACATTGGTTTGGGGAGACACATTAATTTCTGACCCCTGTGGGTGACTGGTGAAAACTTTGAAGCCTAGGATTAAATCACTGAAACGGATACTGGTGTCAGCTGCAATCCATTCAGCGTGCTCCAAGGCGATTCTGTCTCACATTCAGTAATACTTCACACATGGGAACAAAAATATATGGGAACAAAAATATAGTCAGTTTTCCATATGTATTTTTGTCTTCATAATAAATTTTAACTGCTCAGGATGCAGTTATGTTCATCTCTCCCCCTCCCCCCACACTAGTTTTGATAATTAGGGGCAGGAATACTTTTGTGCAAAGTTGAAATTCAAGGGATTAGCGTGGTATCCGATCAGGGATATAGCCTAGTTCTGTTGTTCTTCTGAGTATGCAATTAGAGAGCTGTCTTTTTACAGGTGTCCTGTGTCATCCTGAGTCAAAATAATCTGTCTTTTGACTGCCATTTTAATTTTTTGTGGAAAGACATTCTCTTGAATAGTTAGTATGTTATTTTTTTTTTACATGGTTGTTTTTTACTGCTCTTAAGTAACAGATTGAACAGTCCAGAAGAAATGGTGCTCAAAGATGATGGGATTTTGCACTTGCATGGGAAGGTAATTTCAGAACTTGTTGTTGTCATTGTATCTTACTTCTCAAAGTTCACTGAAGGAAGCCCTGGTGGAATGTAAATACACTATCAACAGTGTATCTGTAAAACAGAGGCCCCGAGTTGTTCAAAATAAAGCTTGTCATGTGGCAAAGCGGGAAAGAAAATGAAGGGTTCACAGTGTTTTGGCACTGATGCAGGTTTGGCAGCCTCCTGTCTTTCTTATCTTGGCTGGTGTTCCATCAGTCAGGGCACTTGTATACAGATAATGATGCATCAGACTGTGGAAGAGACCTGTGGTATGCCATAAAAAAAAAAAAGAAACACCCACTTCTGAACAATCCATAGTTACTCTACTATGTGTTAAAACTGATTTTTAGATCAATTTGTCTGTTGAATTCCCGTCACTTAAAAAAAAAAATTAATCTTATGTAAGACCAAAAAATTTCACGGTGTTTCTTCTCAAGGTTTATTGTTTCAGTCTGATTCATTTCCTGTTTTTCTGCTGATGCTCTGACAAAAGCAGAAACAAGTATCCTCCAACTGTTTGTAAACCTTGAAAATATATAATTTACTGTATTACAGGTGGCTGTAAATGATGCAGAGATTCATACCGTGCTTCCCTCTGTCAGTCTCTGGTTGTGCACTTGCTTCCCTGGCTAACACTGCTGCTCCAAGGCTTCACAACTGTCTAGGTGGAAATTTATTTCAGACATGAGAAAGATGAGGGTAACTTAGAACTTCTGTCCTCATACGATAGCGTGAGAACAAGAAGGTATTCAGTCGGATTAGTAGCAAATTAAATACTGGTTTTTGAAGGAGTAATTTTTTCAGCTGTGTTTATTAGGCTGCTGGGCTCGTTAACATAGACTGTCTTTGGTATTCACAGCATTGAGAGAGCAATTTGATACGTATATCGATGGCGATTTAGAAAGTGCTAGAACGTACCTGGCAGGGAGATAAATGTACTTTTTGGATTTGAAACCAGTCTGAAAGTTAAGAGTTCCTGTTTAGGGCTTGGGTCTGACAGAAGAGTCATCTGCACCATGGAGTCTTAAAGGGTCCTGAACTCATGAAGTTTAGTGCAACTGCTGTTGTGTTCCTGTGAACTTAGAGGCTAGTTGGGAATGTCAGTGGTTTATTTAAATACCGGTGTGTGTTTTGACATGGTTACTGATATCTTGAAACGTATTAAAATTGTAACATTTTAATGCATTCTTGTGACATTTATGATACTTGAGTAAAATATAGATTATCCTTTACGTATTAAAGGCCTGTGGAAAGAAAACTTTTGCATCTTACACAAAAGCTACATCCCCTCCCTTTCAGTCAAATGCCTGGAGAAAGATAAGCGTTTTGAACTGGGTATTTTTTTCATGCTGCAGTTTGCAAATTTATGAATTAGGAGACCGTTGGAAGTTTGCAGCTTCTTCTACAAAACATAATCGAATGATATAATTGCTTAAATAGCTTTTTTTAGAACTGAATTTGGAATTAGAACAGTATGTTATTTAAATCCTTTTCAAATTTATATTTCTGAATTAGTTTGAGTGAGAATATAGCCGTTTGGCCTGGTATGTATTTATTTCTTGGTTAGGCAAGATTGCTTTACTTTGGAGAAGCAAATCAAGGCCTTCAGGCTTCTAAATTCATATTATGGTGAGCTTTCAGTCTGAAAGTATCAACACTTTTCTGTTATAGTTTATGAAGTCAGTACTTGAAATGTTACTACGTTCTTTGGGATTGTTTTGTCCTTTTTTTATCAAATGTTTGTCTTTCCTTCTAGATATGTGGTCCTTCAAGGATGAGAAAGGCCTGCAGTTTAATGGCATTAAATATCTCCAGGCTACCATTACAGACTATTTTTCTGAGCAAACGAAACCGTCGGGGGTCTTTTTGCAATGGCATCAGTCATATGGAAGATATTGTACTGTAAAATGAGCAGGGGATAAAAGGGAGAAACATAATCTTTTTGTACTGGCATAGTCTAGGATATTTGAGAGGGACAATGGGGATACATATGAAGAAGTTAAAAACATGCTTTATTTCTGCTCCAGGTGGTGGTGGTATTTATAAATGGTTTTAACCACAGCCATGGTGATGGGAGAGTGGACTGGTGTACTGCATGTATTGGAGTACAGGCAAATGGGTGTAAGTTGTGAAGTTATTATTGTGAAATGACTTAATGCTTTGCAACTCAGACATAGAGGCTGACCGTTCCTGCAGTCCCAGGCTGGCTCTGAGGTAAGACACATTCCCCTCTGACCGTCACCAGCTGCTCTGTGCACTGTCTGTGTGAGAGTTTAGAAAGTCACATTATCTGTCTGCCTCAATCTTCTGTCTGTAAAATAAGAGCGGTGAGTCCTTTCTCTTCATGCTTTGTTTTTAGCATGGGAAGGCACAGTTACAGATATGCTGTAAGTGTATGATATGGATGGGTGTGTACATATGGAAAGAGTCTTGATAGGTATTCATTTTGACCGGGGCTGCTATCATCAAGTACATATCAAAGAATTCCTCTTTTTAGGAGTGTATTAGGAGTTCCTAGTATTGTGTATACAACACTGGGAACTGACAGTATCTTATTTATATGAGATTAACACTTCACATTATAAAACCAGGCATTCAGGTTTTTGGTTATATTCCATTCAAAATGTAGTTGATCTGAAACATATGTTGTGGTTCAACTCGGGTATTCAGGCAAACAAAAAATTCCCACCAAAAGTTGTTTCTGAGAACGCAAAGGTTTCTTATTGTTTAAAAATATAGTCCCATGCAACTGCTCTGAGAAAGTTACAGTGTCTGTGTTTAGGAGCAGAAGTGGTTATCCTTTTTTTTTATTATTTTGCTTTTATTTTCTTAGAGAAGCCTTGGTTTATGTTCATTCTATCCCTCTGAAAACTTGCAAGGAACGGTAAAGTTTTAGAAAATACTTTTGAGCATTTTCTTTAAAGAATGATTACACTGAAATTCCTGAGCATTTCACATACAGCCAGACTTTTTCAGCCATTGTAGCAATTGTTGAGATACTTAAATTTTGTCTCACAGCTGCCAGGCTTTGAGTCACTAATGAGAGACCCAAGTGAGAGAGGGGGAATGCTTCTTTCTGCTCTTGGTTCTCTGCCAGGTTGAAAGGTTTGAGACCAAGTGGGAGCTGCCTACCTCCAGTTCAGAGGAAGTATAGGAAAAGCTGGTGGAGAGAGACAACAGAGGAGATGGAAGAAAAGGGGATAAAGGAAGAGGAGGAAGAAAAGTTTGCATGCTAGGATGGAGGAACTGAGGGTGATGGAGGGTGAAACTATTAAAATAGCTGCATTTAAACTTTTTTAGACCAAATTCCCCCCTCTATATGACAGCTTTCCCCATTTCATGTTATTGCTCTCAAACTTGAGAATCTGCAAAAGAAAATCACAGAAGGAAAGAAGAGACTTGTTACAGGTCCTTAATCCCTGCTAAGTATGGGCCATCATCATTTATGTTCCCTCAATACAGTTTGTGATAGTTTTCTTTTAGTAGAGTGATTTGAGGATGAGTGCCGAACAGTGGGACTGCAAATCAGAAAGGTCAGAAATAAGGGCAGAAAGTGAATTGTCATACATACCTTTGTTCGTAATGGTGATCCTAAAAGAGATGAGTGTGAAAGAGAAATGAAGGAAAGAACAGCTAAAAAAAAGCTTCAGAAGTAATTTCTGAGTAACTTTTCAGTTACAGATTTTTGTTAATGCAGTGTTGAGTAATTGTTTAGAGAACAGTATAATAGGCCCTTACTGAAAACAGACAATATACCGGAACTGTAAAAAAAAAAAAAGCACCAAAACAAAAACTTTTTTCAAAATAAAATTTGTTTTATCTACTGTTTTGAATCACAGACTTGAAACTTCTAAATAAATCATAAAAATTCCTATTTTCAGCAATGTTAAAATGACCTGAATAAAATGTCTCACTTCTAGACTATTAGAACTTTGTCATTTTATATGCCTTGTTTTTCAGGTAAAGTTGTTAAATTTCAAAATCACTGAAGATGTTAATCCTACAATGGAAACAGATGGGCAACTGACGTTTTTGTAGGGGACTTTCATTCCTCAATAACAGCGTTTGGGCTTGTTTTATGCTCTGTTTTGGCACTGGTACAGCATATGATTCATTTTTGTCTCGTGCTAGCTGTAGCAAGGAAACCACACACATACTGCAGTGTAACAAGGTTAGAGAAGTACATTTCAGACTGAATATGAAACAGTCATCAAGGATATTTATTCATTCTGTTGAAGTTTTGTCCTGCATTATAAGGCAGACTTGGAGAAAAAAATTAATCTCTTGCACTCTTTCACCTTTGCTGTAGGCAGGTCTGTGCTGCCTGAAAAATGGAGCTGGTGATAACACTCCATTACTGAAATCCTAAGTACTTTTGGAGTTTGTTTACTCTGGCTGTTTCCTCCTCCCCACCCACCCTGAGAAAACATACTGCATTTTTTGAATTTGTTTCAATAGCCAGAGGAAAGGTCTGGGTTGAGAGTAGAGCTTTGGATTTATACCTGTGTAGTAATCCTTGCAGTTGAAGGGAAGGAAGCTGTGATAGCTGAACTTTCCTAAGAGCAGCTGGCGTCGTGTCCAGGTATTTTGTACTGATCCGGTCTTGCTGGGAGATAGCAAACACAAATACAGGTTTGTCTGGATCACAGTCCACTGAGCTGGAACGGGATCTCTTCATAAACTACAGTTAACTGCTGGTAATGTTTGACAGTGTCACCAGGTTATCTAGAGGCAGACGTGGCCCTCTGGGAATATGAACCTTGAAGCTCTTTGGATTCGGATTTCGTTCAAATGTGAACATCATCTCTGGCTTGTCTGGTTTCTCTGTCAGATGCTCAGTTTTCTCACCTGATTTTTGTTGAAGAACAGACTCATGTCAGTGGCTGTAGAAGCTGTGTCATTATCCTTGAATGTTCAGTGCAGGTTTGTAAAATACAGGTTTGAAATCGGTTTCAGAACTGCTCTCAGGTTCTTCTGTTTCATGTGCCACTTTGTATATGTCAGTCAAATTCTGACAGAAGTGAGGAGCTTTTTATTATAAATATATGGGGTGGCTGAGAGTAAGGCACGAAGATTTCTTGCGAGGTCCTTGTTGCAGTAAGGTGGCTGTGAATGTCCTTTTGCTTACAGATTTCAGTGTGAGGATCTGTGACATGAGCCATCAGACTTGTGAATGTGCCTTTGTGTTTGTGTGTGGCTTGCTGAGAGTGAATGCTGAGTAACATTTCTGAGTAAAAATTCAGAGCGTTATTGGTGTTGGATTGGGGCAGAGGTCACTCCTGGTCACTTCAAAAAAAAAAAAAAAGAAAAATGGGAGCAAATAGGGGAGGCTTCTGAGTTATTTTTCAAGATCTTTTTAGCGTAATTATTTGTTTCCTAGACAGCTAGTGTGGGGTATTCTGCCACCAGCATGGACACAGTGTCTGCAGGCAGTTTCAGCAATCCCTTAGTCTTAAGCGATCTGCAGAGCATACGAACTGTTAGCTTTGGCTCCAATTTCTGCTTTTAGAATAATCCCAGTGTTTCTTACTTGAGGAATCTGTTTCGTTTTTGAGGATGGAAAAGCAGACAGGTGCACTGCTGTCTGCCCTTACCCTGTGGGTCAGGCAGTGTGGTCCGAAGGGACAAGGTGTGCTGGCCGAGGGCTGGTGCTGCCCTCCTGCCAGGCTGGCCGGGAGGACACACACACAGCACCGACTCTCCAGCTACTGCTGAGCTGGTTGCTGCAGATGACCTTTTTGGATCTTCCTGCCACTGCTTTGTTCTCTTCCTGGCTCTGGTTGATAGCGAGAATTAACCTGAAGCCTGCAGAACAAGCCAGTCAGTCACATGGACAGGCTGTGCCAGATACAGCTGTAATCCCGGGCTGAAAAATTGAATTTCTCCTCCCCCCCTCTTCCTGGCTCTTCTGCGTTTGTTTTCCAGTTCAGAAATGCAACCCCTGAGTTGCACAGCACAATGGAGACTTAATGTAACTACTTCTAAAGAGTCTGCTGGCAAGAAAACTCTGACGTCAGCAGAGTTAGGGTGAGGTTTTGCATTGCGCACATTCAGTCGCTCTGGTCTGGAATGATGGCATGTTGGAATGGAAGCTGAGTTTGGGGGGGGGGTGTCACTGGGAATTGTGCTTGTAGCCTGCTGCTCAGTGTTTATCTTTTGTGGGTAGAAAATGTACTCGATAAACTACGTATTGTCCCATTTGTTTATTACAGACATTCAGATTATTCTGTAAGTATTTGTGCCTGACACGGTTGGCTTGCAGGATATTGCTTTTAGCTCTTTAAATTGTGATTACAGTAACAGTTCTTTGCTGGTGTTTCAAGTGAAGATATTTTCCAGAAGCAAACTACATATATTGGTCAAGGGATTTTTTCCCAGTGTTAGCACTGGTTTTAGATAAGCAAAAAGAAAATAAATCAGTAATCATCTGCTGCAATTTGACATTCAGAATGGTTAATTTGCAAGCAGAAAAAAAGCAAGGACTTAAAGATGCTGTGTGAATTTATGATCCACCAAAGAAAGTGGTATTTTATTTTTAAGATGAACAGAGTTTTGACTTTTGTAATTGCTGATTGAACAAATACCTTTGACTGAAAAATAAATATGAAAGCCTATATGTTATATTCAATTTAAGATACTTGTTTCATCTAAGATTTATCTGGATGCAAACAGCTCAAGAGAGCTATATTTAAGGCCATCAGAGCAGAACTGTGGGTGTAATTGTGACAGGATTCAAAGTCAAGCTGTGGGATTGCAGCTGATTTTAAAAATAAACAAGAAGCTTTTGTAGCATTTACAAATTATTTACTCTGCTTTCTAACGGAAAAAATCATCCTGACGTTTGAAGACTGTATCTCAGGCTAATGAGTACTCATGGCTGGAGGCAGCATCTTCTGTACTAAATCAGTTTACCAAATGTGATGTGTCTGTAGTTTAGGGAACTTTTAAATCTGACTTAAGGTGTTGGGGTTTTCTAAGGTTTTACTAAAAGGAATGTAGTTGAAAGCATATTACCAGTGTTACTATATAAAAACCGCAAAGTGTGGTTTTACCTCACAAGCTGAAATAATACAAATTTGTTTGGAAACTATAATTAGAAAGTGTTTAGCTGTTCTAAATAATGGAGAAAATAAACGCAATAGCTTTTCTAGGAATTACATTATGCTTACTTCATATTTTCTTTTATGCCTGTAATTGCTGGAAATAGAAGATGTGTCATAGTCTGTCGCACAAAGGGGCCCAACTAATGATGTTTCCATAATTATGTAGAAAGAGCTGATTAAGATGATGCTTTGGAGGAAAAAAAAGTAACATCCAACACAGAAAGAATATGTGAATTTGCATGTGTGAATGTGAGGGGGTGTGTGGAGGGGAAAAGACTTTGCAATTCCTCCTCAAAAGTGTGAGGGCACAGGAGTTGTATTTCAGACATACTGTGTTGTGAGGCCTGGCAGTGGAGGTGTAACTTGCTAATTTGAAAGTAATGGAGTAAATAGAATAGTGCAGGTATGTCGTGACACGTGTTCATTTGTCTCCAGTAAGCACTAAGAACTGCTGCGGCATCCTCAGCTGGCAGAGGAACATCGCTGTAGGTCCCGTGCATTTTCTTCTGACTTTGTATTCTGTTGGTAAGTTTATAAAGCACAGCGGGGAACCTTGGAGTATTTAATTTTATTTTTCAAGGTTGAGTGTGAAGCTTTCTGACAGAGCAGCGCTACAGCACCGCCAGGGTCTCGCCAGCTCTGTGTGACTGACGCACAGGACTGCCAGGCCTCTGGCTAATGCCCAGTGGCTTGCAGGGGATTCCCAAACTCCCCGGTGTTGATTCGTGCTTGAACGCCATTAACAGGGCAACGAGGACTAAGAAAGTTTCACAAGAGTAGGTTTTTAAAGCCATGAGTGGGTGGTTTTGCGTTGACTTTTCTAGCCATTTGGTGCAGCAGTTGTTTTGCATAAAGAAACTCTGTTTACTCCTCAGTCTGTGTTGCTGTCAGTGAAAAATATTTGGAAAAACTCATCAACCTGGCTGAATCCCACTGCGTGCTGACATAGCATATTTTTTGGCATAGTATGATGTTTTTGTAGGTGCAATAACTGCTGGCAGAATAACTCCTCCTGTTGGAATATATTCTATTTCCACCATAGGTACAGCATCCGATGCACTTTAAATGACAAGCATTCCGTTTTTTCTTCCTTTGTGCTTTTTAACTAACGATTACTCTAGTTACAATGCCAGTGGAGTCTGCCTGTAAAGGCTGCTAGATCAATCCCCTTTCTCTTGCCCTGGCTGTGCTGAATGGGCTCTATCTTTTCAACCTGGTCTTTTTAATTTATTCGTTTTCAGCAGAACTAGAAGAATCTTTCCCACTAATAATCTTCCTCCAAAGATACATCAGTAAGATTTAAATTTTCACCTGATGTATTCATTAGCAAAGATCTGTGTGTTTGATGGCTAGTCAGTTTGTCTTTACCTTCCTTTTCTAACGTTCTCCTTTCATTCTACATTCGGTTCAGCTGTGAGATAAGTTTCATGGTACTTCTACCATTTCCTGAGGCCAATGGTTTTTCTGGAGGCAGTGAGTTTCCTGTCTGGAAGCTACAGGCAGTGTTCCTGGCAGGATGGAGTATTTTTGTTTCCCTGGCTAGACCTTTCCCTGTCTTAGTTTTTGTCTCCTTTTCTCTTGATTGTTCTTTTGTTTTGTTTTGTGTTTTTTTATTTTGTTTTTTAATCTTGGTCTGTATTTGAAATTGCATCAGTTAATTTAGAACTATCATTACAAGAAACTGACTTGGTGGTTTGAAATACATCCGTGCAGAATTTTTCATTTAACATACTGACAGAATGAATTAATAGGTCAAGCTGCAGTAGAATTGGGCATGTGTTACTGGGCTTTGTACTAATCTCACTTCTTGAGTGAACAGGAGCAGTTAGTTAGACGGTGCAATTAGTACCTGACCTGAGGGCAGTTTCAGAAGTTGTGGCATTAGCCATAACAGAGTTCAGAAAACTCTGTCATAGTTTCTGGTCGTATCCTGGACTTGCTGCTGCTGGAATAGACAGATACGGATTATTTACTCCGTTGCCGAAGTTTTTCTGAAAGTTTTTATATTGAATGATATTTACCAAAATTCTTAGTTTCTCTATAAAGAGACATGTCAAATGAGACCAGTGTAGGGCAGTTACTCAGTTCTCAGTGGTTGAGATGCTGTCAGTTTACAGTGACTTAGTAAGTGACTGTGAGTTGTCACAGTGGCTTTCAGAAACTCTGACCAAGTTCTTATTCTACTCTATCCTATTAGTAAGGTCTGGTTAGTCTTGCTGAAAGAATTCAAAACTCTTACCAACTTGGTCCCTTTTAGTTGGTTTACTTTAAAAATTTTATCCAAAGTGTATCTGTATATATGTTTTTTAATAAAACCGGTATAATAGCACCAGGGGATTAAAAAAGGTAATCCATTAATAGCTTCCTGCATTTCTGCATTTGAGGCAAAGCTATTTCAAGATCAGTGGAGGGGGCATTTGGTGTTTTTGGCTTGCAGGTGTTTTTATTTTTTATTTCTCTCTCCTAGCTCTTATGCTGCAGGAAAAACAGAGCTGGAAGATGCTACCAGTCAGCTGGTCAATAATATCTTCCCTCAGCACAAGACAGAAACCTCTGGCTCTTGCTGAATTTAAAAATCATTGGGAGCCAGTAGCTGAAATCTCTTACCTCTTCTATATCCCCCAAACTGCTGTTTCTCTGGTGTGCTGTTCAGATTCTGTGTACTCTCCCTGGAACTCATGTTCATGGTTTCAGATCCCTCTACTACAGTATTTGTCCCACCTTGTATCTTGGTGTATGTTATTTGGTTTGTTTTTATAGTAGGGTGATCATTTTGTACTTGGAAACAAAAGCTTGTCAGAATTCAGTCTGTAGCCATTACTGTTTTACCAGGCAAAATTACAGACCTGAAATTAAATCTGCTTATTCTGGAAACTTGTGAGTATTGGTTATTTTCATTTTGGAACAGTTTTTCTGTAGGAATGATCTCAGCATTCAGGAGTGTTGCATTGTTTTCCACTTGCAGGATTGGTGACATTGCAGGAAACAAAACTTTCTGTTGTTATTTCACTGGTGTGTATGTCTGCCTTTACTCTGATTGTTTTGCAGTGGATGCTGTGGAATAAAAAGCAACTGCAGGAAATACCAAGCTATCACTCAGCAGTAGTTTTAAAGAGTAAAACCAAAAGTGGGCAATATTTGCTTTCAACTGACATAAATACAGAGCTAAGAAACTGAAAATTTGCTTTGGGATTTTTTTGCTACTGCCAGATAATGTACTTTGTTTCATGAATGCTTTTGTTAAGACAGGATCTGTTCATACTGTATATTTATTCTTAGAAGAATTTAGAATCACATTTCCTAGTTCTTTTATGTTAACTGCTCTTCCAGATGGGTAGGATTTTAAAAACAGAATTTATAGTATATTTTTACTTTAGGGATGGGAAAGGTTTTGGGTTTATGGGATTTTTTTGGTCTCAAGCAGGTCTAACTGTCATTTGCAATATTTTGAATGGTTTGTTAATACAGGCCAATTTTCTTTTCAGATGATGGTCAGTAATGTTTAGTTTAAATGAAAGTGTTAATACAGTTACATTAAAACTTTTTTGTTGCATAGGCAGCTTGTCCACTTTTTAAATCCCTTAGTGTTGCTTGCACTCTTTAGACCATTAGCTAGTCAGGTATTTTAGAACATCACTTCAGTGTGTGTGTGTGTATATATATATATTATAAATCAATCTCTCCACAATATTCAGAAGTGAAAATGCAAGCCCATCATTGCACAGAGAGAATACATTCCCATCACTTATGCAGGAAAAAATGGTGCTAAGTGCAAGGATTTTAATGATTAAAGGATTAAAGTGGTTAGGTTTTGGTGATTTTTTTTTTTTTTGTTCCCTTTCTCCCCCCTCCCCTCCCAGTGTTTCCAAGACTTTGGTTTCTGTTGGCAGAGGTTGCAGAATGCACCACAGTGCCTAGGAGAGGCTTTTGACACACAAGTGAGTGCTTGGTTGAACTAAGACTGCTCTGCAGGGTTAGATAAGGGAAAATACATCCAGTTACTCTCCTGTGCAACAGACACAGGCCTGCAGATCCACAAATAGAAAGCATCTCTCCACTGAGTTCTTGGCTCTGGTCAACCATTGCACACAATGTACCCAGATTTAATGCTGCTGGTTTGGAAAATTAATGTTTTTAGAATTTAAGGAATTCTTGCCCATTTGCCACCAGACAGAGGGAAGGCACTTTGAGTGCACTTTCTTCTTTACAAGCGTTTTATCTGCGAGAGGAACAGTTTCGCTGGAGTTGCCAGTCAGTTGTTCGGAGACTTTCAGAATGAGTTGACCAGCTTGCAGGACTTCCTTTCTTAATAGCAGCTGTCATGGACACATGATACAGGATGTCTTGCTCATAAATTTCTAAGGAAGAAGCATAACTTTTTTTTTAATAAGCTGTTGAAGATTTTTCTTGCTGTCAGGATTGGTTTGTCATGTGCTACATACCATTCCGAATTTTAAAATAGAACATTGTATATCGGTTAACTTTTGGCAGTTCTGCAGTGTGTATTCTGCAGGCTTCTCTGTATTTGAAATACTGTCAATCTTTTGATTTTTATGCTGGGTCAGTCTGACTCTCAGGCTTTGAGCTCAAACGAGTTCATAGTCTGTCTGTTTGCTTCATTGTTTTACAAACAATATTGCTTTGTTCTGCAAGTGAAAATAGAATTTCCAGATAATTGACACAGGACTTTAAGGAAGAATAAAGTGCAGTCAGAATAAACTAAGACATGGTAACAGTGCAGTAAACTAGAAACTAGATTTTTAAGAACTATCTCTACCTCACAAATACTTCTCTCTTAATTCTTGTATGATAAATATCTGTGAATATCAGAGTTTATTAACATGTAATCATAGAAAAGTCACGATTGGAAAGGATGTTAAAAGTCATCTCATTCCAAACCCACTGCCGTGGGCAGGAACAACTTCCATTGGATGAGGTTGCTCAGGGCCCCATCCAGTCTGGCCTTGAACACTTACAGGGACGGGGCATCCACAACTTCTCTGGGCAGCCTGTGCCAGTGTCTCACTGCTCTCTGAGTAAAGAATTTCTTCCTAACATCAAATCTAAATCTCTCCATAAGAAGTCACGAAAGGCTAACTATTAGAAGACTCTCCCTAAACTGACTCTGCCTTTTAGAAACTTCCATGTGTTAAAGCAAGTCCTTTTGCTCCTGGAAGATCCCTTTTTTCTCCCTTGGCAATGGTCTGCTGGCCTGTCCCATGAGGTTTAACTTCCTTTCATTTTGGGGATAGGGTCCCTGCTCAATTCTTCTTGTCAGTTCCGTGCTCATATGGGCATGTCCCAGATCTTGTCAACACCTTCACTGATCCCACTGCGAGCTCCAATGTCAAATGACTGAGTGAATGCTTTGTACGATGCTTGCAGGGAACTCTGCTCCCAGGCTTTTGAATTTAAATAAGATTAAAAAGTGAAATTATTTCACTGGAACTGTTCTTCTGTTGTTTAAAGATGATATGTGAAGTCTGAGACTTGACATGGCAGATTTCAAACGTTTTGAAAAATTTGTCTTGGATTAGTTGTGGATTTTGAAATCCTGTTTTTGAAATAATGGTCCATCATAAGTGTAAAGAAATGAGATGAAATTAACTAAATGATCATGTAATTTTTATTCTGAATTTACTACTAATAGAAGCAGCTCTAACTTTTGTAATGAGTAGTCTTCACACTTTAAGGAAATTCATCATACGTGGCTTCTAAAACAAAGTAGGGTAGAAAGTGAAAGATACCCTTCCTGCAAAAGTGTCTGAAGGGTAAAAGTTACTTTCATAAAATGCAAACTACCATACTCGTGCCCTTTTTTCAAAAGAGAAAAGTCATAATCAAGTAAAATTTGTGTGAGTATATTTTAAAAGTAATTTTTACACAGTTCAGTTTAAGTGATTATTTAAGACACTTCAACTTCACATTTTTGCATCCTGTCATACTATAACCGATCAGTGTAAATGTTTGACAAGTATTTGTAGGTCTGAGTTTGAGTCTGATACAAATGTTTTAACTTTCTTTTGTAGGATTCACTTTTCAGTTTAATCTAAATAGTATAAACTTTTTCTTTCACCTTGTATTAGAAACCAAAGATAGAAGACATCAAAAACCCTGCACAAACTAAAGTATCTTTACAGTCTTTGAAACATCACATGGAAATGTAACTTGATTTTAGTTTTTGAAGGGAAGTATATTGAGGGAGTCATAAAGGCATTCTGATAATTGTTGCAATTAAGCATTTCACCTGCCTAGTACACGTTCATCTAACACAACATGCTGCATTATGTTACCAGTAAAGGATTTTTATTTTTCAACTTAGTGCATATAAAGGTTCTGCCAGAACCTTCGTTGTTTCAACAGAATTTCCATTTGATTACTTCCAAGTTGCAAGGTGTTGATTCTGCTTCTACTAAATCATCTGTGATTAAACCAAGTAACAGTGCTAGCATGTTCTGACACCATGTGCATTGACGTGAATTTGGTGGGGTGTTTTGAATGGGACACAGTGTTGCAGAAGCACACAGATGTCAAAATTGTTAGACTTTTCAGTTTGTTCCTCTCTCTGTTTTAAGTCAGCAATGCTAGATGTATAATTCGATCTGAGGCATCTGTAAAGTGAGTAGGGGTATATTTTTTCAGAAATCCTCTGGTGAAAGTGTTTGGATCTTTTTCCCTCAATTTAAAAAAAAAAACTTGTTACGGAATTAATTGGTATTTAAAGAATGGCCATTGCAATGAGATACTTTATTGCTTTGTTTCAAAATCCTGTGCATTGGTATTTCATTTAGTAGCTTAAGCTTTTGCATCTTTTATTCCACTGTGTTTATAGTTCTTAGATCATGGATTAAATGAAAAGGAAAATTTGGTTTTGATGCCTCTGTTAGATGCTTAGTGATACCTCTATGTTAAGAACGTCATAGTTTAGAAATTCTGTGTTACTGACAGGAGATGTTTATTAGAAGAAGGAGGCAGAAATGTATTTCAGATCTGTGATTTCCTTGTGTATGGAAATCAAGCTCCAGAGAATTTTTTGTTACATCTCTCTTTAAGGTGGGTCAGTGCATCTCAGAAAGCAGCTACAGAGTATAGGCGTTGGGAATTACAGATGTCAGAGAGGAAGCTGTCAGTAATCAGTGTTAATCAAGAAATAGCCTTCACTATGCTAACAGAGTCAATGCTTGGTTAAATCACTGGAGGAGCTAATGCCTAAGATAAAGAAGGTTTGCTTGGAACGGGAGAAGTCTAAATTTGCCATTTAAGCACCAATTACAAGGCGATATTTAAGGGTTTCAGTGAGGATGTAACTACATCAATGCTTATGGTGGGTTTTCTCCTTTTCTGTGTAAATGTTTAAGCCTGCCTTCGTTTTGCAAACGTGTGTGAACTGTTTGTCCTGATTGGCCAGCTGCCTGATTTGTTGCTCCTGCACACCAGGTTGAATGTGTGATGGGGGAGCAGGCAGGCAGTGTGTTCAGCTTGTGCCTCCCATGTGTTTATAGGACAGTTTGGAGCATGACGGGGTTAGTCTGCCCCAGCAGGCTTACAGAAATAGGGCTTTGCTGCTCTTTTCTTGCAAAATAGCAGGGTTGTCCTCAGCTGCCCTTAGGGCATTTCCAAAATGTTTTGAAATTGGTAAGAGACAAGCGTAGATTGTGACATGGGAGAACCACACGAGAAGATGTTTTTCACCCCAGTCGTCTCCAAGTTGAAAACTTCTCCCTTTGCGAGATTATTCTGATTTCCTTTCCTTCTTCCTCCACTATATGGTCATCAATAACGTTTACTTAAAGGAGCATGGTCGAAAAGAATTATAGAAGGAAATTAACTGGTTGTTCGTTAGGTTTCCCCAGCAAACAACTTAGGCAGGATTGCAGAAGGAACAGATAGCAGTTCAGTACTGAGCTGGGCATGAATTGCAACTGTAAATGTCATTTGTGCTTTTGGAAATCTTCAGATGACAAGGTGTGTTTGTGCTGTGGCAACTGGTGTTTTGTGGTAGTCTGTGGCATGAGCAGAATGCAAAGCACGGCTGGAATTTGGATTTGTGGTAGAGCTTTGGGCATGGCGGGAAGCCAGAAGCCTGGTTTTCCTGTAGTCAGTAAGTGCTTTTGAGGAAATGTTGAGAACAGTGGTGAACTTAAATTTTTAGGATTTGCACTCTGTGGTTTTTCTGTCCCTTTGCTGTTGCCCATATTAATTTCTTCTGTGTGTTGATGGAATTTATACTGATCAGTGAGAGTAGTGCAAAACTAGCAGTGAATTTTGCCTGAAAATCAGATTGTTTGTTATTACCATAATTTGTGTGTCTTCGGCTCATTTCAAGTAGTTGGATTTCAGAGCTTCATTTTGCACACAGTGTATCTCCTTCATGTGGACTCATTGTTATTGGAATAATACAGGCGTTGTGTTCTCTGGCTGTACAGAATCAAAATTTTTTTTCCCTTCTTTTTGTCAGCAAAAACATGCAGATGCTGTGTTGGGTTGGGCAACATGAGAACTGGCCGGTGCTCCAGATTGCGCTAGTAAAGCTTTTATGATTTAGTACAGCCCTGATCATTATTAGCATTGTAACATTTGTCTTCATTTTTTCCTGTAATAAATCATCTGCTGAATCTTTTCACTTCAGCAAAGTCATCTTTGAACGTCACTAAAATGTCAATCGAGAATTGCTATATAAGGAAAGGCATGGCTTTTAAAACTAGCTTTCTGCATTTAAATCTAGAGACCATAATTGATGATGGTCTGAAATAACTGGCAGCTTTTCCATTCAAAGATCCACTCAAAGTTTTAACTATTTTCCTTAGAAGAACAATCTTCTATTTCTGAGAGACTGCTCATCAGATCCCATTGCTCAAAGAACCAGAGGACATACTGGTCTCTTTCTGTACAGCATGGGAGAATCTTTGTTTATTTAAAAAGAAAAAAAAAAAGTACAACCAGTTCTTCACCAGAGCTGCTATTTCTTGATTTTGTACATCTGTTGGAACTGGCAAAAATGCTGTAATACACATTCTTTCCTCTCCAGAGAAAGGGAGGAGGGGATGGCTTGTAGTCATAGACTTGGCTGTGTTACTGTGTTTACTTCCTACCTCTTTCTATTTTACTTTTTTCTCAAAACAACAACAACAACAACAAAACCTTCTTGCCTGAAAAGAGTGCTTTAATTGCTGTTCATTTTGTTCGTGGACTCTCCTGGTTTAGGGAGGGTGGCATTTTTCACTGCTGTGGTAATATCCATGTGAACATACCGATGTTACAATTATGCTTTTAAGCATTTATAAGCTTTTATAATCCAATTATAATAATGCTTTTAAGGTTATCCTTACTCTTCTAAAAATATAAACTTAATTCATTGTCAGCCATGGACTGTATCTATAGCATATTTCAGACACCATCTCCCAGTTGTGTGTATCTGTGGTAGAACATCATGCCAAGATGTTGAAGAGAAGGATGTCTCCTCCTGTAATCATTGTGGAGCAGGCTTTTCCAGTTTCTCTTTTTTTTCCTTCCTTTTTTTTTTTTTTTTTTTACATAAAGGAATGTTTTAGTTCATTTAATGAGAAACAGCGGCTGTAAAATTATTAAATTTGTTTTGGGAACAGAAGCAGGTAAAGCATCCAAGATTCCTTTTGGCTAGATTTTTAGTATAAAAATGTTCCCTTAGGAGGGAAGGAAGAGTATGTTATGTTCTTGACATATGCTTTATTTTTGACCCTGGGAGTAAACTAAGCTTATTTTTTTTTAATATGTTCACAGTGGTAAGATTTTCCTTTATTTAAAAGAAAAAAAAAAAGGAAAGAAAAAAAAAAAAAGCAGTAATAATTCAGCATTTGAAAAATAGAATATAGTGGCTTTTTTTTCCCCCCCTTTCCAAAAACTCAAGGGCCTCAAGACTTCATTTTATCAAAACCAGGAGATGTGTGTGGGTTTTTGGTTGTTTGTTTTTTTTTTAATGGTGGATCGTGTGGGGGTTTTTTTCTCTTTTCTAACATTTACACTTGAAGAAGGCAACATTCTTGTGGGCTACTACTGTACTGGATGGGAGTATAAACTGAGTAGTGTTGTCTCGGCTACCTGCTTTTGGACATACTCGGCACTTTGCTGCGGTGGGCTGGGGAGGGCCGAGCAGTGGGTTTGCTGCACACATTGCTCTGCTGAGGTGGACAGGCCATGAGCTATTGCTGTGTTTCCTCTCTGGAGAGGGATTCCTGTTTCCGCTGCTGGTCAGTCACCCTCTGAAACTTCCTAGTCTTGACCCAGGCAGCTCAGTGATCCCTCCCGGAGACACACACACAGCACGCGGTTGTTTTTGTGCCGGTCTCTCACGGGTGTGCAGACTGCCTGGCGTTGGTAAATAGAGACAGTCAACTTTACATTCCTTTGCTTCTACCTTTGGACTTACTTTTCGTATCTGCTTTCTGATTTTATCCTTTAATAAAGTCATAGAAACCCAGCGCACGCCTTTCTGGGAGTTGAGAAATGCTGAGGAAACAAATGGTGCGAGCAGTAGTTGGACTCAAGTCTTTTGCCACTTCTTGTAGCAGTCTCCTCTGTCAGGGGAAAATAGAAAAACACCTTTCTTTTTCTCTTCTCTCAGAGCCAGTGAGTTAAGCAGGTGGGAACAGAAGGAAATCCTTGCTGTCATCTTGTACATAGGCAATAACTGAAGCTTGATATGTGATGGGAGTTTGGTTTTAGGGCCTCTTTTTTTTCTTACAAAAACCAATCTGATAAAAGATTCAAATGTTGTCACCTTAACTGTACTCTTTGCTTGATTATGTAGAAGTGGAAAGGCAAGGCAGTGTTGGCTGTCACTCACACTGCAGCTCTGCTCCCTGAAATATTCAGATGCCTTATGTTATAAATATGCATACTCCTCTGAGAACCCTTAGATTTTGAGAATATCTTGAGTTGTTTAGCTACAGTGATTTAATTTCTGCTGTCAGTCTAAGTGGGTTCAGAACACACACAAAAATCTTTCTTTTAATTAACTATGTTGGATTCTTAGTTGACCTTATCACATGTGTTGAAAATGTAAGGTAGAGAAAACAGAAAGGTTTCCAATGCTGAAGCCTGTTACTAAGCTTTCTAGAGGAACTTGTACATTTATTTAGTTGTCGCCTTGGGTTTTGGTAATTTCTACACACACACACACACACTCCAAATTTTTGCCCCCCCCTTAAGAGAGAGCAGGAGAGTGAAGATGCTGTTCTTGGCAGTGATTAAGTGTAACAAAGATAGTCCTTGACCACAGGGAAATGTCAGGCTTGTTAGGATAAGAGGGATGCGAAAGATAGAAAAAGCTGACAGAAAGAGGTATTGGATCAGATGGTAAGAGAAGATGGTAGTAATAGGAATAACATGTCATTAGAGAGCTGTAACCTTTCAGAACCAAAAGTGATGGTTGTGATTCTAATTGTCTTTTTATTTTTTTGTCTTTCTTCCTTATATAGGGAATTCCCCTAAAGAATTTGCTGGAAGCGGATACATGTGAATTTTCTGCATGAAGACTCTCAAACTGGATTACATAATAATATGCCTGTATCCTCTGACTCTGTTTGATCCTTAAAAATGATTAGGATTGTATATGAAATTTAACTCTTTTCTGATGAGTGGCCTAGACATGAGTTTACATCGGCAAATGGGCTCTGATCGGGACCTCCAGTCTTCTGCTTCTTCTGTGAGCTTGCCATCAGTTAAAAAGGCCCCAAAGAAAAGAAGAATTTCGTTGGGCTCACTTTTTCGGAGAAAAAAAGACACGAAACGCAAGTCTAGGGATTTAAATGGAGGTGTTGATGGAATCGCAAGTATTGAAAGTATTCATTCAGAAATGTGTACAGACAAGAACTCTATTTTCTCCACGTGTACCTCTTCTGATAATGGAACAACCTCTAGCAGCAAACCAAGTGGAGACTTCATGGAATGCCCCTTGTGCCTTTTGCGGCACTCCAAGGACAGGTTCCCGGAGATAATGACTTGTCACCATAGATCTTGTGTGGATTGCTTGCGTCAGTATCTCCGGATAGAAATCTCTGAGAGCAGAGTTAATATTAGCTGTCCAGAATGCTCAGAACGATTTAATCCCCATGATATCCGTTTGATATTAAATGATGACATCCTGATGGAAAAATATGAGGAGTTTATGCTGAGGCGGTGGCTGGTTGCGGATCCTGACTGTAGGTGGTGCCCGGCTCCAGACTGTGGGTACGTATTTTTCCCGTATCTGCAAAAAATCGACAGCCTGAACACATAATTTTCATGGTGTTATGCTTTTGAAAAGTTACTTGCTTTACTTTAGCATGTTGTTATGTGTTTTACAAGTAGGTATCAGGCAGAATTCTCTCTAAAAAAAAAAAGAAATACAAGAAATCAAAATAAATGAAAATCCAAGCCACAACTCACCTTCCAAAAAAAACCCACTTTCTCGAGTAGGTTTTTCTTATTTTCTGCACAGAGGGAGTTTCAGCAGTGTCAAGAAACTTTTGTTGGTGAATGGTTGCGATGTATCTACATCAGGCAAAAAAAATTTAAGTGTTGCACTGCCAAGGCAATGGTGGATAGCTCAAACTAAAGAGAATTGAAGATTTGGTGACTGTACGTTTAACTTAGTTTATTTGTTAAAGCACAGTGTGTATTTTGGCTTTTTAACTTACATGAAAAATGGCTTTTTAACTTAGATGAAAAGTGATTTAAGCTTTTTGAATTAAAAGGCCTCTCCTGCTAGAAATATCTTCCATCTTGAAGTGCTGTTGAGACCGCACTTGTTGCCTGTCAGCAGGATTCTGATGTAGGATAATCAGCTTGTTCCTGCTTATTATCTGAAGAACGTAATGTTTTAACATTGCTTTAGTACTTAAACAGTTCTGAAGCCATGCTGAATTCTGACATGAGTAGGCTGAACACTACTGAGCAGCTCATCGTGCTTTTCTGCTGCTGCTGTCTCATAATGCCATTCTTCAGCAAGCTGCTTTTTTAGAGATTGTTTGCATTATCACACTGCTTAAAGGTTATAGCCATGACTGCAATCTGGATGTGCAGTACTCACTAAAAACTCAGAGGATGACACCTATGTTTCAAAGCCTCACAGGTGATCAGTAAGTAGAACGAGGAAAAGGACAAATGTTGGAAGAGAACAAGCAAAACAGGACTGACTGTTAGGTAGATTAAATATTCCAATATTAATATTTAGGTGCTTAATGTTTAGGACTTATTTCAAATGCAGTTTTACTTTCATACTTTAAATGAAACAGAATTTCTGACTCAAAAGCGGGGACTGGAAAGATCATAGTTTGGTATCTGGTCCAAAGTGGATGGCATTGCTCAGGTGTAAAGGAGAGAAGGAAAAAAAAATTGAGCAATGTACAGCTTGCTCTTAATATTTTGACACTGCAAAAGAAAACTACTAGAAAGTATTACTTGATAGGCAGAAGTATGCTTTGCTTGAGTTCCCCTGCGTTTTTGAGTTTTAGAGAAGTCATTGTTATTCAAGGTAAAGGGAAGCATTTAAGAACTTATAAACCATTTTCGATTAAACCATGTTACATGGTTCAGATACTTTTTTAGTACTTAATTAAGTAGACTAAGGCAGGTTTGCTGAATGAAGACTTTTCACTTGGCCTGTTTTTTGTGCTTTAATTTTCTTATCTGTTTTTAGAAAAAATTTGTAAGTGTCTCTCAGTGGTCATAAACTGTGATGATAATTGCTACGGGTAACACCATTATAAAAATAAAAAGTGAGTTTTCAGAGTGCAGTTAAAGTTCCATGCAATTGTGTGAGACCACAGCGATGTATTAGTGTACAGCAAATATTTAAATCATTGCTCCAGAACTGCCTGCTGTCTGCTCCTTACTGTGGGAGTGAAATCCTGGGCAAAACACAGTATATTGCCAGGCAGATAAACTCTGCCAATGTCTGTGTGTGAAGGGAACAAACTAGTGCTGTATGCACAACCTTTATGTTGTACTTTTGCTAACATGACTTTTCATGATAGACTTCAAGTAGTACAGAAATGCTTCAGAGTGAGAAATGAGTTCTGCTTTTAATGCACAGATAGTACCTCCTCACTGAGTTCTTATTACTGGTTTAAAATGGGATGAAGTTGGTTACAGGGGCACTTCTCGGGAGGATCACTGTTTATGGTTGTCATTCTAAAGGAACGAGAACTCATGCAATCACGTTTTGTCTTTTTCCCATCCTTCTGATTGTTTTGAAACCGTTAGAACTCTCCGATCTGTTGGGCAGCAGGGCTTGAGCATTCAGCATAAATTAATCTAAGAAGTTTTGGGGAAAAAAAGCATACTGGTTGAGCAAAAGAGAGACCACCAATAACGCCTTCAGCAGGAGTAATACCTGCATGTGAATCCTACAGTTACGGTTTTAAATTTGGCCTTCTGGCAGCCACCATAGCACTGTCTGGCAAGTCAGTGTGTGCCTAGCTGGGAGTAAGCACACACAGGGATGTGGGGAGGAGGACTGGGAGTGGTATAGAAAGTAATAACAGTTTTTGAAATGTTCTGGCAGAATGCATTAGGGTTGTGATGGTAGCTAACCTGATTTTAGCATGGATCAAGTATTTCATGAAGGAGCCAGATGGAATGCATTTACTAAATTTGTAATTAATTCCAAAGTAATAGAGGTGCAATAACTTCAGAGGGTAACATTATTTCCTGAAATTGACCTTAAGATTAAAAATAAGTAGTGTAAAAAATTGGAAACTGGTGCAAAGTGGAGCATTTTGGTAGGAAAATTTACTGCACAAATAGGTAAAAAATGGATGGTGTACAACAATGCTTCAGCTCTTGCCAGCATTGATAAAACATCCCATGTAGTATTGTTTCATTGTTTGGGCATCACATGAGGCCAGAAATTCAGACCAGATACAGAGCAAATAATTATAAAAGCTTTGATCTCAGAGAGAAAATAAAAAAGAGGAAGAGGGGACCTAGGCCAGGTGGTTATAACGTTGGGTTTTTTACATCATGGGCCCCTGTGCTCGCAGGAAAAAATAATGAATGAAACATTTTCAATTGTCTTTCACTGGTTTGGGGTAAAAACCAAATCATAGACATGGTAAAATTTGAACCAAACAGATCTCAAAATAAAGTTAACTGCGGTATGAAGTATATTCCTATTACTTCTGTCCCAGTGGAGAACTTACCTTCCCAACAAGAGAACTATGGATTAGTTTGGAGGACAACCTTTGTAGTAGTTATACCCTGGATGGGTTGCCTGGGAGCTGTGGGGTCTCTGGGACTACACCATTCCAGTGCCAGAATGGTTCATCCCACTGGCATCCCTGGCTTTCTGACCCTGGGCTATTCCATCCTTGGCTTTTGTTGTGAGCTCAAATGCATCCTGATCGTTGTTGTTACCTGAAACACTGTGAAAGTCTGGACCAACTGTAACCTACCTGCAGTGGCTTGGTAAAGGACTCTGTCACATAGGTGATCCTTCTCTGGGGAAGGAGCACAAATAAGGAAACCTCCTGAACTGCTTCCCAGATTAATTTTTTTATATTCCGTTTTTTGTATCAGTTTTCCAATGTCGTTTTAACAAGCCTTATTGAATTAGTATTGCAAATGTGCTCTGTCTTCTGTTTGAATTATTTAATGGTTTTGCTCTGAGATTGTGTTGCTGGCATTATTAGAAGAGTGCAGCAATACCTAGGTTTTCTAATCTTTATCAAGCAAAAAGCAGATCGGGCAAAAGAGTACAAATTCTTCATCCCTCTTCTCGATATACAGCCTTTCTTCAACTAATTTTTCTTTGTCTCTGGCTTTTGTTTTACTGGTTATTACTTTGACTTTGGTTGGTTTACTCTTCTCTCAGCCGAACAAGAACTTTTGGCTTTCACATCTTCTGTAAAATGAATGCAGAATGTTGAAATTAAACCTGGAGTCTTGTCCAGTTTGAACTGAGATTTGCTCTGGTCTAAAAGGTTAATTTCCAAAGGTGTGCCAATACATCAGTCCCAAATGGGGAATGCTTTCAGGGATGTGCCTGTGCTTTATTAGCAATAGCAAAGAGGCAGGATATAAATACACTTACAGATTACAGTTAAGATTTTTTTGATATAATGTTAGCAAGCCTTGAATGTATCCCTCTATATGTTGAGGAAGCATTTGAATCAGAGTCTGTGTGCGTGCAGACCAGCTATCCCTTCAGTTTGCAGAAAGTGGGGAAAAATGAAGCTGATAAACTTGGCAGCAATATAGAAGAGTCTAGCAATTATCGAAATTTCTACTTGGAAAGTAAGAAATATTTGAAAACAGACAAGCATGTATCTCACTTGTAACTGCATCATCTGTAAGTGAAAGGTTGAAAGCTCCTATTTGTTTGCAGAACTTCTTGGGAGGAACCTCAAATATGCTGTTTTAAAACAATAATGAAAGGGATAAGATTTACATTAACATTAAAGAGCTTCAGAACTAGCTACTCTAAAATAAAAATAGCTAAATTTTCAAATAGGCATGTGGGTGGGAATAGTTTTTCAAGTATAATTAGTGATAAAGAATATTTTGAATCTAGGCAACTGCTATAAAATGGACAGAGCAAAAGTAAACAATTTAGTCTTTTAAAATAAAAGCAGACAGAAGTTTACATCCTGCAGCACTTACAAATCTGTTGAAGTCTGTTCAGGGTGGATAAAACTGTACATCTGTTTTCAGTGTTTGTACCAGTGGACTTAGTAGTATATATTCTAAGGAAAGCTGTTGCATAAAATCATTGAAAAACATTGCAGTGGGTAGGAATTAAGGCACATGTATACATACATGTATATGCATTTGTAGTTACTATTGATGTGAACAGTAATACACATTGTGTTTTTATCGTGTGAACTTTGAAATGCAGGTCTGATGAAGAAATTATTTTGTTGCTAGAACTCTTATCGTATATGTATATATATATCTCTATATCTTGTAGTGCCTGATTATGAAGTAATGTAACACAGTTTTGTAACTCCCAACATTTTTGGAGCTTTTTGGTCTCTAGTATTATCAGAGTAAAGGTTGCAGTGAGGCCCTGAACTCTCACCAATTTGTTGCATTTACTGTTTGAAATGTATTTTTAAAAATGCCTTAATTGTTGAGAAACCAAAATCCTTATTTATAAAATACTTGGTTTATTGTTTTGACATTTTAAAATGTAAAGAGTTAATGAACACCTTTTAAAATATTGGTGTTCATGGTAAAAGGCAACTAGTAAAATACTAAAATGTCCTTCAGTACCAAAATCAGATGTCTTTAAGGCAATAGGTTATACTACAGATCACTTAGCAGAGATCCTCCCACGTTATAGACAGGGTCAAGCTTAGACATTCCCATAGTGACAGGGACACTTTTGAAAGTATATCATTTGCTGATTGCTTGAATACATTTTGGGGGGTTTATTGTCCTGCTCTTCTAATCTGTGATTTGTGACTGTAAACCTTACAGAATTGCATCCAGTCTTACATACAGTATGTTTCAGTCCAGCGTGGAATTAAGGTGAATGAGGGCAGAGTGTTGCAGCGATTATAGTATTTCTGTACAATTTTAATCTAATGCAGTGACAATAGAGTTGTGAAAAGAGGTGAAAAGGAACCAGTGCTGGCCACCTAATGTCAACTCCTGATGTCCAGTGCCTCTGTACCTGCTTCAGCTGCTCTGACAGCTGGCTCGTCAGCTTTGGTCTATAGTTAGCACTGGGTTTATTAACAAAATTCTCTTTTGCCCCTCCTGATTGTTCAAGGTATGCTGTGATCGCTTTTGGATGTGCCAGCTGTCCCAAGCTTACGTGTGGACGAGAAGGCTGTGGAACTGAGTTTTGCTACCACTGTAAGCAAATTTGGCATCCCAACCAGACCTGTGACGCTGCTCGCCAGGAGAGAGCTCAGAGTCTGCGGCTGAGAACAATTCGTTCTTCATCTATTAGTTACAGCCAGGAATCTGGAGCAGCAGGTATTTATGATTAGGGTACTGTGTCTGTAAAACATCTCTTTTGTACATTTCCACAGTTAACCCTAAATAAGGAAAGAATGGAATAGTGGCACGGTAGATGCTAGGTGCTTTTGTCTTTCAGAAACATAAAATAACAATTCTAAATTTGAAATAAAATTTTAGATGTTATAATTTGAAGTACTCTGTGACCAGAACATCTGAGCGAAGTCTTAGAAGCTTGTCATAATTTAAAATTCTTACTTTGTAACTGAAAAACTTGAAATCAAATGAACTTGCTGCAAGATGTCCCACATGTTTAGCATGTTGACTTTTTTAGTTGTATCACTTACACACTGGGTACACTTGTTTTTTCCACTGTACATGAAACTTCCCAGGGCTGCTAATAATAAAAGCTATTAAAAATAAAGCTCAAATCCACTGAGTTTTCTGCTTTCAAAATAGACTATTACTCTGATGCCAACTCTGATGTTTGACATCTCTGTTAGTACTAACTTCTGGTTTTCTAGGATATGCTCATCTTTCTTGTCTACCAGAAAGCAAAACAGAAAGCAAACAGTTCCATCTCTTAAAATTGAGCTTGTTTATAGTTCCCCAAAAAAGAGGATAAACTATTCAGTGTAGTATTTTGCACATCAAGAGTCCAAGTTGCTATTAATAAGAACTGACTCTGAATTACACCAAACTCTGATTTATTTGGCAGCTTTTGTGTCTGCCTGAACAAACAAGGTAGATATTTGGGTAAAGAGTCTCTTTTTTTGCCTTGTAGTTAGAGCTGTCGTTCTCCAATCCAGCCCTAGACATGGGAGTCTCTGATTTGTTTGTGCTGGCATATTTTAACAAGGCATCCTGTCTTACCTTAAAAATTGGCATCTTGCTCTAGTTTTCAAACAAATTTTAAAATAAACTAAATAAATTATCAGACCAGCTCCTTTCCTTCCCCTTTCAATCCCTCCCAGCCTGAAGAACTAGCTCGGTTTACTTACTGCCCTGTAGGTTGTGCATCTGTTCCCATGTGGGAATAGCTACTGCCTCCTTTCAGCTGCTCACTGTCCTTGTGCTCTGGAGTTGGTACAGGTGCTCTTTTCTGTTGGTTCTGCACCTCTTTGGGTATTCTGTATGTCAAGTATGAGCTCTCCTTCCCCTTTGTCCTACCTAGTAGCACAGAGGCAGTAAACTTGGAGTTCTGCTGTAGGAGCTGCAAGATATTTCGGCTGCTCTGAATAAACAGTTTGTCCCAAAGGGCAGATGCGAACCAGTAACGTGAAAGAATGAAGATCACAACTGTGGTGTGTCAGGATACAAGTATTTCACTGTTGCTCAATGACCCCTTGTTTGACAGAGCTAGTCACTTAACCTCATTTTTCCATATTTGACTTGGGAACGAGAAGAGCCTCCCGAGTTTTCTTCTTGCTACACTGTGTTTTTCTAAGGAGTAAGTACATATAAAGTAGGGCTGTGAAAAGGACTCAAGAGGTGATACCAAAGAAGTACATTTAATGTGAATGGGGAGATGGATTTAAGATAAGTTAACAGTGTGGAGACTGAATATTCAAGTATAAGATTCATAACAGCGTGAAATGTAAAAGAAGATTATATTTAGAGACCGTACTATCAGTCCTGTGTTAACATACATATTTAATGTCTGAGTCTAATATATATTTCATTAAGCTTAGTAAATGCTTGAACAGAGAGTATGCATTAACTATTCAATTACTTGAATGTTGTCTAATACATCTCGTTTTCATTAGTTTTATTCAGTCCAAGGTTTGCAAAAACTAATAGATATCAGATAATTGACAAATCAAGATTGGTAAGGCCACCTTTCAAAAAACTTCTTCAGTTTTTCAGATAATGGTTCAATTGGTTTTCCCAAATGTATGTCTGTATTTTGATTAAATCTGCCTGTCTAATGAACTGATATGATCTTAATAATTTTTTTCACATTTTTAAACAGCTGATGACATAAAGCCATGCCCACGCTGTGCTGCTTATATAATAAAAATGAATGATGGAAGCTGCAATCATATGACTTGTGCTGTCTGTGGCTGTGAATTCTGTTGGCTGTGTATGAAAGAGATCTCAGATTTACATTATTTAAGGTACATTTAAGAAAAAAAATCTATGCGGTTAGTAATCTGTTTTCTAAACTACATAGAAGTAGATTCCCGAGTGGTGTAAGTCTGGGTTTCTTCTTCTCAGAGTAGAGAATCACAGTTGAAGCATCCATATCAGAGGATTAAGTTAGTTTTCAATACATGTGTTTAAATTAGCATTGTGGGGTAGTTCTTTTTCATTCTAAAATATTTTCTAAGTTTTATGCATGCAAGGGCTTCTTAGTACAAATGAAATGTTTTAGATGAACACACCCACTGTTTTTGCTGATGTCTTAATACTGATATTTAAGTCTGTCTTAATAGTAAGCAATACAAAAACTCTTGATTGTGTAAGTTACCTTTGAACCACAGATTGGTGTGTAGTGACGTGCAGTGTGCTTCTCTTCACATTGAAAAATATGCTGTCAAGGCAAAACAAAAATCTGAAGAATTTATAACTGATGATTTGATATCTGTACCATCTGTAACTTTAACCTAAAGGCAATAATTTTACAACTAAAGTAATTTTTGTAACTGTTCAGTAGTGTATACCTGTGTTTATTTACAATTTCTTTACAGTTTTCTTTCTTTTAGTCCATCAGGTTGCACATTTTGGGGGAAGAAACCATGGAGCCGTAAGAAGAAAATACTGTGGCAGCTAGGGACACTTGTTGGAGCTCCTGTAGGAATTGCCTTAATAGCTGGCATTGCTATTCCTGCTATGATTATTGGAATTCCTGTGTATGTGGGGCGTAAGGTAAGGAATGGTGCAACTCCTTTAGGGTTTATCTTCTAAGCTGTTTGACTTGGTAAATACTGTGTTCAAGATATTTGTGTCAGTTGTACAGGAAGGAAAAGCAGTGTTTTTAACAAACTTGTTTCTCTTAAAACAAGCAGAGCAGAACACTGAACAATTTCCAGTTCCGTGTCTTGCCATCAAAGTTGCTGCATGCTTTTTCAAACTTGATCTGTTTTTGATCTCTGGTTTCCCTTGTGTCCCTTAGAATTCAATAATATTTAGAGGACAAGGAAGGCAAAAAGACAATCCTTCTTATTTTTCTTAAAAGCAGATAGTTTCCAGAATTTTAGTATAAAGTTAAGCTAGTTTAGGTTTGTGCATTTAAGCATTTGTACTCAGCAGCTTATTAAGTGCCTTGGGCCAGTCCACCATATGGAGTAGTCTTGAGGGCTAGACAAGAATCTGTCTTCATTTTACTGTTTGTGGGAGTCAGCTAGAAATGATCATGTTAATCAGAAGTCAGGTGATAGATTTCCTCTTAAAAATATAATAGCTTTTACTGTTAAGTAAATAACAAACTCCTGTATGTAACTTAAGATAACGTAGTAAGTTATCGAGATCTTTTGAAAATGGGCTTTTTGAAATGATGGCTTGGAAGGTGGTTTTTTCTGCTTTTATCAACATTGATTCTCACAGTGACTGGTGAGACTCATGATTCTGCATTTATTGGGGAGGAAAGGCTGCTAGACAAAAGGTTTAGGGATGCAGTTTTTTCACTGTATTTTTCATCTTTTTATTTCAAGTAAGTACTCCTATCTTCTGCCACAGTTGTCTTTGGACCCTTTTATTCTGTTATGGCCTAGTCCCATACAGTCATTGGAACCTTGTAGGTGAGAAGAGGAAGAAGGCAGCAGTTACCTGTTTCAAATTACTTTTGCTTGATTAGCTTTACTCATTAGATTTTGGGATAGGTCCCTATCACCGAGCACCTTTCACGTAGTAATGGTAAAGTCTCAGAACATTAGTTTGTGAGGGCAGCCTCATGAGGATTTCTGTTGTGCCTCACTGCTTCATGAGGGTCATTGTTCTATGGCCCCTGTCACATGTTCGCTCTTTTCTTCAAAACACCTGATGATGGAGATCCCACAAGCCCTCCAAGCTTAATTTTCTTAGTAAAATTTATTTTGTCTTTTTAACATTAGCATAGGAAGAGAATTTACATTATATTCCTACTGCCCTATCTTCAGCTGATGTGAAAAATCCTTTTGCTTTGCAATATGCCATTACATATTTAATGATGTTTTAAGTCCACTTTCATTCTTCTCTCTGAACAAAACTAGCACTTCCAGTTTTTCTTGACAAACTTTCAAGAAAACACACTGGTTTAGGCTTCTGATTCTCCTTTTCTGGATTTCCTTGTAGTTGTACATCCCACCCTTTGTTTTTGTCTAGTTTGAATACAGCAGTGAAGCTGAAGCATTACTGCTGTGGAGTTACATGAACGAGTGATCCTGTGACATGAACTAATGGTCACCTCCTTCTCAACAACATGCTATTTTCATTTTGTGTACTCTAAAACACACACCCTTTCCCACTGTACTGCTAATTTAGGCAATTGGCCTCTTCCTAAAGGTAGTCTTGAATTCATTACTGTTCAGCTGCATCTCAGTAATTTCAGGCCATTTTTTCAGCTTCTCAAGACTGGCATGAATTCATGGCATTTTTGCAACCTTGCCAGATTGTATTGGCCTGAATTTCAACACACACACATTCTTCTCCTTGCATCTTCCAGGTTAATGAAAATGTGCAATACTCTTGGATCCAGGGCATATCTCTTGGAAAAAGTACAGAGTGAGGAATTTCACTTTGCACAGTGAAAGAACCTGGTGACTACTCAGATGTTTTCTTTAGTTTCACACTGAGCTAATAGTAGCTATCTCGTCCATTTTTTCAGTTTGGACCATTATGACCTGGTTGAGTGTTACACGAGTCTGTAAGAATTTTGTTGAAATCAGTGCATGACATCTGTTTCTCCCCATCTCAAGGCCAAGTTGCCTTGTCACAGAAGCAAATTAAATCAACATGATTTCTACTTGAAAAAAATCAGTGCGACCTCTTTATTCCCTGTCTTTGCTTTGATGTCTGCAAGTTTTCAGCTTTCAGAAAATGAAAGTTCAGTTCACTGGTCTTTACCTCAGCTTCTTGTTTTACACCTTTTTAAGATTGTCATTGCCATTTAACTTTTTCCAGTTTTCCTGGAATTTTTTTTCAGACATCATCTACGAATAATAGTTTTCAAAAATTACTGTTAGTGACTCTGAAATTGGGCCTGCTGAGATATTTTTCAGATAAGCTCATGTAAGTACGCTCTAACCTGCTGCATTTGTACAGATCTTACTTCTTTGTCATCAGTCATCTCGCTTACAGTTGATCTTCAGTGACAACTGAAGGGGAAAAAAAATAGGAACATGTCTCTGTTTTCATCTGCTGGCTGTCTTTCCTTTTTGTTAAACAGCAAATTGATCCAATTTGATCTTCCTCTTACTAGCACTGTACTTGTAGAATAATTTCTCCTTGACTTTGATGTCCCTTGCTTTTTTTTTTCCTCTGTTATAACCTTCTTGATTTTGGCCTGACACCTTCACGTGGTTCCTTTATACCCATTCATAGTAATCTGACCCACTTTCTGTTTTCTTAATGCTGCTGCTGCTTTGGGAAAGGAAGCTTCATTGTTCTTTTACAACACTGTCTGTCTGCTCTGTTGGAAGAATTTGTGCTTGTGATTTGATAGTTACCTTCAGGAAGTGCTAGTGCTCTGTTGTTATAGATATATTATAGATATAAGTCTTGTAACCTAGCAGTTTTCTGTGTTTATTGAAATCTCTCTTCTGGTCCAGTATTTTTGCTTGGTTATTCTTTATTATTTACTCAATATTGAGAAGTTTCTTATTTCATAGTAATTTTTACCAGTGTAACCCTCTGTCTTGATGTTTTCAATCAGTTTCTTCTCTGTAACCTCTTCCTTCCATTACTTTATGTTACTTTTTGTAATTTTACGTTTAAGGGATCCAGTAGCCTGTTTGTTTTATGTATGCCTTCTGCTTTTGGGAATTAAAATTGTTCAAAACAGTGAAATTCAGCACCTGAGATGATCCTGGCAATTGCTCAGAGCTCTGTGAAACTTGATTTTCCTGAGTTTGTAATTCTTAAACATTCTCTCACAGTATGAGTGTGTATGTTCAATTTTTCCTTTTTAATCCATAGACATGTTCCATATTCAAATGCTCCGTCACTGTGTTTCCCTCTGTATAAGGTACCTCAGAGCAGGTAAATGCGTGCTCTTTGCACGAGGCATGGTGGCTTCTCTGCCCTTTTGCTGGCCTGTCTTGTCTGAACAAATACTTTTATTCCAAAGAGAACTACCCTACCAAATCTCTACTTGAGATTATATTTTAGAAAACACAACATTCAGTAACAGGGTAATTTAGAAAGCACAACATCCAGCTCATTTTTTGTCACTGTCTTCTTGGTACTCCCTTCCGTGTTCCTCCTTGGATGGAGTGAGGATTAGCTTAGCCTTATGACAGCCATTAAGATCTTGCTGCTGTTGTTCCTTCGTAATTATGTCTTAACTGAGAATTGCAACAAATGAAGTCCATGTCCCTGAGAAAGCATGTTCCCAGGGAGAGTAAATGAAACGCACAAAAAGTGGGAAACCTCTGCAAAACAGTGAGCTTCGAAAGCCTTTCAGGTTCGCGTGGGATTGGTGGCAGATAAGTCTGAGGCAGTCACATTTCAGAATTATTGCAGACCTGAACCATCAGTAAGAGGTTTGGTTTGAAGTTGTCTCAGTAAACAGTAGCACAGCTAAGGCTCAGGTTTGCAAAAACGTCTCCTGTCTCAACAGCTGGAGCAACGGAGTTCCTGCTGTCCCCTCCTTCAGGTTATGTTTGGTGAAGGCTGTCTCATGGCGCTGTTATGTCAGCCTGTTTCCATAGATCTAGTAGTCCGTGGAAGTCTCACTCTGTATTGTTCAGGGGAAAGACAACCGGGAATAAGAAGTTTCAGTTTGATCAGATGTGTCAATTTGTTTATCCTTAAAGTTTGTCTACTTTTCCCAGCCATGTCAGCTGGAGTAATGATTGAACAAACAAAGCTGTTCAATGATTTAGCTCTTCAACCTGAGGCTGAAAGTAGATGCTTAGTTGCTGGATGGGAGGACTTCTAAGTAGTTGCCTAAAATTAAGATATGTATAAGTTTTTTATTTTGTTTGAGATGAGAAATAAATTGTGACATAGACTGGGATCTCTCTAGAAGAGAGCAGGGTACAGATTCCTAACGATGTCAGTTCTTCCATTCTTGCAGCAATGTATTATTGATGATAATGCTCTAAAAACCCTTTCTTTTCTCCTTCCAAGATTCACAATCGATACGAAGGCAAAGACATCTCAAAGCACAAGCGGAACTTGGCTATAGCGGGTGGTGTAACCTTATCTGTAATTGTTTCTCCAGTTGTAGCTGCAGTAACTGTAGGTAAGCAAATACTACTATTTTGTGTCTTGGTAACACCTTGCAAAAAGAAGCACTCATGAATAACACAGCTGAGTTAAGTGCTGTAGTCTCCTTTTATAGGTGAAGGAACTGTGACAAGGAGGAGTCTGAGGTTATGTATTTATTGTGGCAGAATGAAGAATACAGTACTTGATTTTAATGCAGTATTTCCTGAAGACTTAAAAGTCATTTTTATCTTGCAAATTGAAGTTTTCACATTGTCGTGTCTGGCTTTTAAGATTGAAGCGTTTAAAGGCTTTTTTAAATGACCGAGGAAAAAACTGTTTCCACAGAGTTTGTTTGTATTTTAGTAACTTCATATCAAACTTTTCTCAATGCAGAACAACAATGCCGTGTCTCTTGCAGTCAACATTACAGTAGTTGAAAATTTATTTGTTTTGCTCTGGGAGTCAGTTTGAATTGTTAATCACATTCTTAATCTTATGGCGATTGTTGAGGAAAGTCTGGCTGCACCTTACAAAGTACTTGTCTCACCTTCCCAAGTAATTTCAAGACCACCGTAAACCCAGATTTTTTTGGAGGGAGTGGACTTGCCAGGCATTGCCTTGCTTCTCCTTTGCTGCAGCACGGGCATCTTCACAGTTGCACATTCAGCTGGTGCCGATAACTGATTCATACCAAGACACACCACTTAGTTTGAAGCTGGATCAGTCCCCTGAACGTGTGGTTATGTCTGCAGTGTTCCCCCTTGTGCCAGAAGCAATGCTCAGAAAGGAATGAGTAACTTAGGAAGTCAGGGACGCTTTTAGCAAGTGATGGTTCAAACTGGCCCCAAAGCTGTGGCTTTAAACAGCTTGTTATCAGTGCGGGACCCCCATGCAAATGCGGGTGTGCCGGTCATAAAACTGGCTTTGGTGTCAGCCTGCATTGTTCTTCTGGAGCTGTGGTGGCAGGTAGTGGGGCACAGAGTCTCATAGTTGTATTTATAGGTCTGCTTTATCTCATTCTTTCAAGCTGTTTCTTATTCCTGAGCAGAGATAAATGTGGCTTTTCAGGGAAAGCAGTTGGGTTTTGTTTTGTGGAGTTTTACTCTCGCCCCATTGCTATTAACACATGGCCTCCAGTCTCAGGGCATCATATGGCTTCCAAAATAATGACCATGAGAATGGATTTCCTCCTGGAATACTGAGAAATTTCTAGTGAAGGGGACTTCCTGTAATTGGAACTTTTATTTTAGATCAGACTGAAGAACCTTTCTGTTGGATGTGCTTCTGTCCATTTTCAGAATGTGTCAGCTTGCCATTTTTCAGTCTGCCATTTTTGTATCTTCCATGTACTTCCATCAGCAAAGCCACAGAATTATTTAGTTCATATGCTAAAGGAGTAACTTCCACAGTCCACTAAAAGCAGTGGAATGGGAGTGTGTGTGTGTGTATCTATGTGTGCTTTAGCCCACAGTTCCTTTCACTGGTGTCCCTTAACTCCTGCCACTCTGCTCCACAGAATTGTTTACTTTTAAGAAAAACTTATATTGAAAGGTCCTAGAGTAATAATAATGCTGAGTCCTAATAAATTGATAGCAAAGCCCTGTCTGCCTTCACTGGATGCAAAATGAAGCCCCTTATTAAACTGGTAGAGGTACTAACATTTTTAGTTGAATTACATTTGAAATAGAGCTCTGCTATTTCTGCCTCTCAGGTGAAACATTATTACACTCCCCAGTGGAGCTTTTGTGAACCTTTAAAATACTTCAATTTTGTTTGTAAAAGATGGTATAGACATACTGGAACTATTAATTTATCAATCATTAAGTTTCCTATCAGTGCTGACAGAGGATGTTCTGCCTGCTGAAAGGACTTTCCTGTCAGTTTCTCCTTAGTGAATTACCAATATTTCTTAATTTTACTTCCTCCTGGTGTCTTTCAAGTGTGAAATATTATATAATCATAGAAAATGAAATTGCCTTTATGAAAGGCTCTAAAATATAAGCCACATTTAATGAAAGACTCTACTTTCTTCTGTAGGTATTGGTGTTCCTATTATGCTGGCTTACGTGTACGGAGTTGTTCCAATTTCCCTCTGCCGAAGTGGGGGCTGTGGTGTGTCAGCTGGCAATGGAAAAGGTGTCAGGATAGAATTTGATGATGAAAATGATATAAATGTTGGTGGAACAAACGCAGCTGTAGGTAAGGAAATCCAGTGTTCCATTTTCTGTAAATATGGGGGGGGTTGTGACTTGTATTTGCTGCCTTAGATAGTAGAGTAGTTGTTTGCAATTGGGGCTGTTTCTGCTCAGTGCTGGAAAGAGCACCTCTCAGGTCATAGTAGCCTCTCTGTGTCATATTGGGCTAGGCTGTAATACAAACATTAAAGCTTTTCTTGCCCATTTTAATCAAAGCCAGACTCAAGTTTTTTCCATATGTAAAAGTTTTAAGATAGCATTAATGTTGCTCTTTCAGAATTCTGTTTTGTGGAAGCGTTTTTATTCATAATAGGACAAACTAAGTGCTGATCTGATGCTTTAATTTTTTAATTACATGGCACTACCCTTTGTGATGATGTTCCTGTGTGTTCCTTTGCTCTATGTTACCTGTCCTTATCTGTGGTTAATTTTTTGGTATTTTAAGTATGTGATGTCAGGCAGAAGCATAACCATTATAGCAGCTCCAAGAGAGGTGTCTCTTTTAATTATTTGTGGTTGTTTGTGAGGTTTGGTTTTATTTTCCCCAAAGTTCTCTTTTTGTGACAGTATGTTTTATGAATCCTTCTTCTCAGCATAATTTCAGGAACAGTTTCCATGGTCGCATTCTAGAAACAGCCAAGTGCTACTTCCATAACTGCCGAGCCGTCTTTGTTTCTGTCTAGATACCACTTCCGTGGCAGAGGCACGACACAACCCCAGCATAGGAGAGGGAAGTGTCGGAGGGCTGACTGGCAGCCTGAGTGCGAGTGGGAGCCACATGGATAGGATAGGAGCCATCCGGGACAACCTCAGCGAAACCGCGAGTACCATGGCCCTGGCTGGGGCCAGCATCACAGGGAGCCTCTCGGGGAGTGCAATGGTTAACTGCTTTAACAGGTGAGACATCCTTGCACTGTCCTGCTCTGCACGGAGCAGGGGAAATGGTATTGCTGGGTTTTCTGATTTTTGTTTTTTGAAACTGGTTCCTATTAAAAGGAACTGTCTTTGGGAGATAAACAGTTAATCCCTTCCAAACTTACTTGATTTTAAAGAGGTTCTGCCTGACCACAATCCTCAAAGAAAAGCTTGAATTTTGTTCAGGGTGAGTGGGGCCTGAGATCTTGTTTCCTGCCTCTACCCAGGAGTCAGAGGGAGGCACCTCATGTCTTACGCAGTTGTGTTCTCTGGTGCATCTCGCCCCAGAGTCAGAACTGCTGACTTGTTCAGTAGCCTACAAGTATCAGGCCTGTTCTGTTGCCTTCAGAACACCTGGATGGAATGTGGATTCCAGATGGACTTCAGGCAGGAGGGGAGGCAGCTGAACACCTGGCCTTGGCAAGGTGGCAGCTTCTTGTTGCTTAGTGCTCAATGCCTCCTGTGAATTTGGACCTTTCTGCTTGTTCGCTCTTCTGCACCCTGAAGAGAAAGGGAGTGTCTGGAAAGGGTTGTTAATGTACAGGGTTTAAGGTGGAATTTGCTCCTTAAATCAGGTGCCAACACTGCTCATTTTTAGTAATTTGGCAGTCCAGTCTACATAGAATAGAGTGAAGGATAGTATCAAGAGTTCCCCTGTGCTGGGGCACATGTTTCAAGCTGTGATTGCTGAGTGAAGTACACATACCCTCCTCTTTAAAGAGATGGAGTGGAAAACAAAACAAAACCCCCCCATTTCTATTTTACTATTAGAACATAGATAAACAAGACATTTGGAAAAAAACTTGTAATTTGCTTTCTGGCTTATCTGCTCAGCCCAATTTAAGGTTGCTGAGGTTTCTATTATTCCTTTTGCAATTGATAGCAATACAAAAAAAAGCAGAGTTCAGAACACTGTTCTCTGCATGTCACTTGATTAGTAATAATTTTGCAGCAGGGGAAACATGGGAACTATCGTGTCTTGAACTTATGTACCCTTCTGATTGTTTTTTCCATTTTTGAAGTATAGTGCACTATCTGCAAAAGAACTGTAGCTAAACCTGGAAGTTGTCCATGTAAATCTCAGGAGGGAAAAAAATCCAGAACTTTTGACTAAAATATAACATTTTGCTTTGTTGGGAAATAAATCTGGTTTTGTTTGTTGGTTTTTAATCAAAACAATAGTCATTTTTGACAGTGTGAAGAGAGAACCTGTTTCATAGGGTAGATATGTACATCTGTACTGGAGTAACTCATGAACTTTACTTATTACTGACTTACTATTTACTTATTTCAGTCTGCAAGATGACACTAGCTTTCAGCTACTGTGCTTTAACTGTTGTGGCAGTATATGCAACTCTCTCTCTTTCTCTCAAAGACTGGAAGTACAAGCAGATGTGCAGAAAGAACGATACAGTTTGAGTGGAGAATCTGGCACAGTTAGCTTGGGAACAGTTAGTGACAACGCCAGTACCAAAGCAATGGCAGGATCCATTCTGAACTCCTACATCCCTTTGGACAGGTAAGAGAAACGTGGTGAAAATAGAATATTAATAAGCCTGGCTTATTAAAGGATATTCTAAGCATGCCTCAGCTGTTCTACTTTAATGATTACACTTCAAAACTGCAAATTTGGTTACAAATGGAATTACATGTGAGTGCTTACATTTTGCCAAAGTTATATCTGAAGAGGAGCATCATCACTGTAGCTCCATTAAGTGTCTGATCTTCCAAACTTGGTATTTTCCTTTGGGCCGTTTATTTGATTAAACATTTCTGTAAAACAAGAAACACCTCTCACTTTCTGCTGCGCATGTTGAAAAGCTTCAGGAGTCTGTTTTGCCACGTTAGCTGGCTTAAATGACCACTTACACTCGTGGATTCTTTCTTGTTCTAGGGAAGGCAACAGCCTGGAAGTGCAGGTGGATATCGAGTCCAAGCCAGCCAAGTTCCGGCACCACAGCGGGAGCAGCAGCGTGGAGGACGGGAGCGCTGCCGGGCGCGGCGCCGCCGGCTGCTCCTCCGCCGGCTCGCAGGAAGGCAAGTCCGGCGCCGCCAAGTGGTCCAAGGACAACACGGCGGGGAAAAAGTGCAAAGGTAAACTGAGAAAGAAGAGCAGCATGAAGATTAATGAGACGAGAGAGGACATGGATGCTCAGCTGTTGGAACAGCAAAGCACAAACTCCAGTGAATTTGACTCTCCCTCTCTCAGCGATAGTATTCCATCTGTAGCCGATTCACACTCCAGTCATTTCTCTGAGTTTAGTTGCTCAGATATGGAAAGTATGAAAACTTCCTGTAGCCATGGTTCCAGCGACTATCATACTCGCTTTACCACCGTCAGTGTTCTCCCTGAGGTGGAAAATGATCGCTTGGAAAACTCTCCACAGCCAAGTGGAATCCCTGTGCCTGTTCCAACAGCCCCAAGCACTGATGTTCCACAGCTGAGTTACATTGCTGAGGAAAGCATTAATAATGGATCTTCAACAGATATAGATTTAGGTGTTGGTGAAGCACTGAAAGAAACAAACAACAACCATTCACAGTATGCTGTGGAATTAAGCACTGCTATTCAGACTGAAATTTAAGTCTATAAGTGCTGCAAAAATCTTTGCCACTAAAGAACCCTGTCTGAAAGCTGATTGAGTTACATGTGGCTTCCGTAAGTTTCAGGTGACCAGCAGAAGAAAGGTTTTGATACAAATACATTTTCTATATACTTGTCTGATAAGGCAAAATACTTCATGTGGATCTTCAACCTGTGTGAAGAGACGTGCAGGCTTTAACCAAGTGCATTACAGCAGTACAAATACGTCCATGTTTTGTATTTTTGCCACAACTTTGCTTGAAAGCATATACTTGGTGTATTTAGAGAAAAAATGGGAAATTCTTAATATGTTAAATGCTGGAATGAGTAATATGTCTTGCACTGTTCACTTGGAAAATATGGGGTTTGGGATAAAACGGTGTTAGCTGAGCATTAGTGACTTAAAAACCACTTTTGTGTGAACTTTTAAATTTAAGGGAAGTAAAGACCTGCATAGACCTATACAAACATACTTCAGCAGTGAACATTCAGAGTGATAATTTTGTTTCATAACTGGACACACCATATTTAGAGTGCATGTAGAATGAACTGCATACCTACAGATGGATGTAGCCCGTGTCAGAAGTGTTTGTATGTGTGTACACTTTGAGCAGGGTTTTGGCATTTTACATAATTTCAAAACAAACGAAATTGGTACTTCATATATGGTGGAATGGAGGCGTTAGCTGGGAAGATCAGTGGGGTTACCTGTTCATTCATGCAGCCAATCATGCGGCAGGTAAGGCTACTATATAGTGTATAAAAACTGTAAAATAACAGTGCAGTGATTTATAAACGCTGTAGAAAAGCAGATGCAGTCACCTTCCGTTAGGGGGAAAATCGGTGCCCCATCAATTCTCGGTGCCTTTGGAAAAGACTGGGTTTGAAGTGCCTGGTCGTTTGAGGATTTTACTGTAATGTTTTCCAGAATGTCCTCTTTGGCCACCTTGGATCACAAAAGCAAATTCTAGTGAATAAAATGACTGTGGTAGATATAATAGAGTTATTGGCCTACCAAAGACTCACTCAGGCTTTAGTGGACTTGACATCTCTTTGCAAGACATGCCTGTCTTCAGTCCCAGAATCTAAGTGCAGTGCAATGACTGCCCAAGTGCAAAGATGGGTTCCAAATATGCTGGCTTTTTTTTTTCTTTCGCATATGGAAGATATACAGCTGAACACAAGCTGAAGTTGGCCAAAGCGCCTGTACTGTTAACATTTTTTTGCTAAGCAATTCACTAAAACGGAAAAAAAAAATTGTGAATCTCATAACGGTTAACAATGTTCTGTCTTGTGTTTCATGTATTGCCATTATGGTGCTACTGGAAGTTTGGTTGGATAAAAAGAAAATGCCATGAGCTGCAGTCCTCTTCCATGACTTATCCTCACCAGTTTCAGTAATAGGCTTATAACACTAGTGCCAGTTATGTTATTTGGTAATGCTTGTTACAGTATTTGTATATTTGCAATTCAGTTTTGCTCAATAATATGCGTGTAAACTGCATATCTGAAATAAATGTCTAAATACTGACTTCTAGTGGTCTGTCATTCAGTGTGCTGATCAGCCTTATGGGAATGTGCATGTTCCCAGCAGGAGCTTTTCTTTCTGCAAGTTGCTGACTGCGCTCGTCTCTTGCTGCCTTTAAACATTTTTATTTTATTAGGTGTGCTTTGAAAGTTGAATGCTCTGATGCTTGGAAATGTAAGATCTAAAGTCACTTGCATTTTGTACAAGAGTTCAACCTCATTGTTCTTCTCTAAGATGAAAAGAAATCTGATCTGCCTCTCTGGCAGGCAGGACAGTAAATGGCTTTCTGAGAGGGATGCGGCTCTGGCATGAGCATATTGCTCTTCAAACAAAACTGCATCATCTTGGCACAAGTCAGGTCAGACTGCTGAGCTGAACTCAAACTCTTTCTCTGTCTGAAGTGATGCTCTTCTCAGTTCACACGACCTGCACAGAGTTCATTCTGAAACACCACAGATTGGCCAGAGTTTCTGGGTAACAGCTGGTGGGTTTTGCTTGGCTGAACTGCCTGTTCATTGGGTTCATTTTCTCACTCACATCATGACAGGCTTGTGAAATAAGAAACTAAAACTGATGGGTTGCATTACAGAGCTGGATCTGCCTCATCCCAAACCCATATGTAAGCTGTACTTCATCAGAGTGAATATGCTGGGTCAACTCTAAAGCTACAGTTAGAGCATTATTTATACCATTTCCAGTGGCAGATGCTCAAAGAGAGATTAAGAATTAGGGTGAGTGAAACCACATACTCTAGGAAGTGTAGCAGGGCATTCAGGCAATTTTTGCCCTGTCATCAGGCACTCTGAACTGAAAATAAACACAAATCTTGTATTTTGTAGGGCTTGGTGTTAACAGCTCCTTTTTGCCCTTTGTTCCTGGTTGATTTTTTTTCCCCCCAGCATGAACACTTAAGAAATACAATTAATGAGAAGTAAATGTATTGAATCAGGATCAGCATTAACTGAATGAAGCACTTGCTGTTCATCATCTGATGCCAGTTGGTGAATTCTGATGTAATTTTTCAGGCCTGTATAGAAATTTCTCTGTTACAGTCATGAACTGAGGCATTAATTGGCCCTTTATGCAGAGTCTGGAGAGTGGATCAGCAGTGGCTCAGTGAGCCAGTCGTGCTTCTGTCACTGCACACGCAGACTTTCACCTTGGAGGTGAACGTCCTTCAAGGCCTCCTCTGAGGAAGCGAAGTTTTGTGTGATCTCATAAGGCGCTTCCATTAGTTTTCTGAAGCCAGATGTTACTTGCTCTGTGCAATAGGGTAGAGGGTGAACTTCCCCCTCTGGCTTTTGCTGGCAGTTCAGTTTTCAGTCTGATGTCCTGTGCAGCGCCAGTGAAGTTCTTGCTGATGTCTCAAGCTTTGAAAATGCGTGATTTGGCTTTATCAAGTACACCCATGAAATGGCTGGCACGCATCGACCTGCAGCAGTGCAATCCAGTGCTGACAGCAGGGAACTGGGAGCTGGAAGACCTATTTCAGTGAGTTTAAATCTAACTTTTAATTTCTCAAGTCAGCGTTGCTGTGCAGAAAATTTGAAATATGGTTTAATCTTGTAAGTAAACTTTATCAAAAGGCAATGTTATTTTCAGTCACTGAAATAACCTGATAATTCTACATGCCACATTAAGAGAGAACATGTAAGGTAAGTTCTTTTCTGTTCACTTTTGGATAAGTTTTTAGGAGGAAGCTGTTTCACTGATTCATTTTGTGACTTCTTTTTATTCAGAGGTAATATTTCATGTGTAAGGCAGTCTAAACAAATAAATAGAACACCAATACATTTAATGCACTGAATTTTATTTTGAGTCTATAAAAAAGTAAAAGAACCCTTCTATTAATACACTAATGCAGAAGATGCTTCTCTTACTTACAGAGCTACCAATGTAAGAATTAAAAAGGAACCTTTTTCTTTCATTGAAGTAAACCACAGGAAAGCTCAAGTTTACATCTGATTTCCCAACAGAGGGGTTCTTTTTCAGAATTTTTTTTCATGATTCCTGGCCAATTTGACTAATTTATGTCAGACTGTGGATCTCGAGGAAATTTATTTTAATGTCTGCCATATCTGAGAATATTTGAGATAGTTACAATTGTAAATAGATAAAAGCTATCATAAAAGCTTTCCTCATGTTTGCATATGCTTTTTTTGTAGTAAAGCATCTGGCCTTGTGTATTCTTCCTTTCATTGAATCAGTTTCACAGACTTGAATGTATGAGCTGATTACTTTTTACTGATATGTAAACATTTTTGACTGATGTCTCTTCAAGTCATTCACATTGATTTTTGAACAGTTGCCTACTTGATAATGGATAATAATGTTTAATAAGGATAATCAAGTAGAAGGTTGAAAAATACTTTAAAAACATTAATATTCCATCTAATTCAGGTGGAATTGAGGTAGTCTTGAGCAGAAATTTTGGAAATAGCACTGAGATTTATTTGGAATGACTTTATGAAATTACACAGGTCTGAAGAGCACCGTTACCGCCTTGACTGCTGCTTGTGCCAGCCCCAGAGGTGACAGCCACCTGGTCTTCTCAGATTTAATACTCTGGTGTGCTGTGGGAGCAAAACGTTCTCCTTGTGAGTGGCAAAGAACCCCCAGGTCAGATTTGGTAAGAAACACAATTCCAGAGTGGTGACGGTGTCTTTGTTACCTTCGGTCTCACAGGGTAGGAGGAACAGAGGAGTGGCCATGGGGTACTTGGTAACCAAGAAGCTTGTCTGGGAGGCACAGGGGGAATTTGCACAAACTACGTGGGCAGCACTGAACTTCTGTGCCAAACAGGACCCCAAGTCTTGGAAGTTGGCTCTGAAGATTGTGATCCTTCAGTCTCCATTTATGGTTTGTTGCTGTTCATATGATTACTTATTAAGGACATAAGACATGAACTGAGGGTATGTAGATTGTGGACAGGTGAATGTGACGTTAAATAAAGAGCTCCCAGATTTTCCCCAGGAAGGGGCACAGTGTTTTATGGTCCTGCTTACCTGTGTGAAGGCTGCCTGTGCTACCAAAGCAAAGTTGTTTGGTTTCCTCAGGTCCACGGTGGGTTGCCATCTTCCCTTCTTTGGTTCTGCAAAACAGTGGCTGTGCAATACTTTCCGTGCTGTGAAGGAACACCTTGGGCTGTGCTGAAGGAGCTGCTCGGAGTAGCTGCTTCTAGATCTCCTCCTTGTCACTGTCAGACAAATTCAAAGTTATTGCAAAAATAGAGTAGCATAGCAGTTTGTCTCATATACTTAACTAGACTGAAACATCGGTATTTTAAAGTGCTGTTGAGAACTAGGGGCAGAAAGAGTTGGCTCTGAGGTTGTTCAAAATCTTAGAGTCAAGACCCAATTCAGTTGCTGGTGTTTGCTCACTGTAAAAAAAAAAAAAAAAAAGGTGTTTTTTTCTGAGGAGACATTTTATATTATTTATATACATGTATAAATTATATTTCTCTGTCCTTTATTTGTTTCTTCGTAAAAAGATTGCAGCAGCTTTTCAGAAGGAGTTTAGGATTTTGTGATAGCTTCTCTGGCCTTGGTGGGAGGCTGCTGCCCGGAGGCCTTGGGGTGCAGCCACAAGCACAGGGACAGATGCTTGTTGGTGACCGTGCCCAGCTGTGCCCCCTCCTCAGATGTCTGTGCTGCTCCCTCCCTACCCGCTGTCTCCAGGGCTGCAGGTTTTGCTGCTGTGGGCCCCTCTGTGCTAAATCTGGCTCGTTTATTCCCGTCGTGTCACTTTCTAATCCTGAAGTTTGGGTTCTGGTCGTGCTGGGTGACAGAGGCCCTGCTGCTGCCGCAGGTCGCTGTGGACAGGGGTGTGCTGCGGGTCTCGGCTCTGCACCGTCCCCATCATGGCAATCCATGAGCTGTGCTGGCCCAGCACGGGGCAGGGCTGGGCACTGCCTCGGTGTGGGGACTAGGCTGGCCCTGCAGCAGCACATGGGAAGCCCAAAGGGAGTGGGACTGTACCGAGCCAGTCTGTCGTGCTGCTCCTTAGCTGTGTCCTGCACAGCAAAGCGTCCAAGAGCGAGTGCGCCAAGTGACGCAAACAGACCTGTGTGCAAAGCTCCTGCTGTAGCACTCCTGGCCCTGTCACCACCTCCAGGCTGTTCGTTTAATGCCTTCGTGGGGCAGGTGAAGCAGGTAATGTGCCTGCAAGCACAGCTGGGTAAGAGCATCCCCTTGCCAGCCTCTGGGACGATGCCTAAAATGTGATCAAACTGCTTGTCATTCCCTTGAAATGTGTTGGCCTTGGATCAGGCAGGAGAGGAAACAGGAATCCATCTGGCAGCAAATCCAGGCTCCTCGCAGTAGCTGGAAGCTCAACAACAAACATGAGCCTGCTGTTGCACCTGTGCCAGGCCAGGTAACTGAGCAGCTTTGACATGTGACAACCTTGGCACCTGCCTGCACATCAGGTACCAGCAGGAAGCATTTTGTGGGCAAAGCTGACACGACACATCTCTCCTTGCACAAGGTCCCGGTGAGCCAGCTTTATTATTGCTCACCATCTCCACAGTAAGGACACTAAACTCCAAATGGCCTAAATTTGAGCTGTTACGTTTAGGCACCAGACTAATGCTGATGGAGTTTAGGGTGCTCGAGCTGCCTTTTCCTCGCTGGTTGCCTGCTCAAGACATTTCTGAGCACACCATTCTGTGGGATGGGCACTCTATGCCCTTATAATCCCTCTCGCTTACAAGCAAATCCACTCCCATGTTGCTGAATTTATTTACGAGCGTGGCATTTAGCAAGCAGCAATTGAGAAATGGCACAGGGGCTGCAAGGAAGTGGCACTGACACCGGTGCCCCGAATTGCCACAGCTGGAGGCTGTGGCCCCACTGACGTGTGTTACATCCCAGTGGGGAGGTCTGAGGCAGGGACCCGGGGAGTGAGGGAGGACTCACAGAGAGGTGGCATTTAATCTTCCTTTAGCCAGCCGGCTGGGGTGCTTGCCTGCTCTGTGCTGCTTGCCCTTTGTCCCCTGGGTGGCTGCAGCTCACAGGCAGTGAGCAGTTACCCTGACTCAGGTCATATATCTTGATTTACAACTGGGGAAGGAGCCTTGTTCCCTGCTGTCCAAAAAAATATATTTTGTTTATTGTAATGAACAAGTTTAAGCCTTCTGAAAGGCCTGGCAACCACAGGAGTAGCCCTTCACTTGTGCAACTCGATTACATAAAGCAGAGCAGATTCTGATGAGCAGAAAACACACATATGGGCAGGGAGTGTGGTTTGCCAGTAATTGGCCTCTCACCAGCTTCTCCTGCCTGCACCACTGTGCAGGGAGTGAAAAGAGTGGTGGTGAGGGCCCTGCAGTACACCAGCTTTTTGGCCAGGGAAGCAACCATGCCAGGATGCCACAGCCCTGGTAGCAACTCTCCCTTTTGGGTGACTGCACCTGTTCGACCTGGAGCTGGCTTCTCGAAAAATGTCAAAAATATTTTGAAAGGACCAAAATAACAGCAGTGTGACCACCTGCTCCCCAGCATGTGCTAGTCCTTAGCCACTGACCGCATTTTCCGTGCTCTCTCTTGCCTTAAAAACAGGGATAGGTATCCACGAGCAGATGGGTCACTGCAGGCCTGGTTAGCTCGGCTGTACAGGGCACGTGCTCTGTGTGCATGGCCGATCGGCTCATTGCCACACTTCACTTGCCCGTCCCAGCACCTGCATAACCAGTGATCTTCCTCCTGGTTTTGTGTGGCTGGTGGGTTTGGTTTGTTTTTACAAAGGTGGATGTTACTGCTGAGGGGGTGACAAGCCTGAGAGCGTAAGACAGGTCAGCCCTTTGAGGTTCTCTTGCCCTTTTCTAAAGAGAAAAGGCTTTAGTCTTTAAAGAATGTAAAACCCCAATACCAATAAAACAGGGTAGGGTTTTTTCCCCTCTTTTCCCCTTTATTGTTTCCAGGCCCTGTGTTCACACCAATGTCACAGTCAGTGAGGGCCATGGTGAGCAGGGAACTCTTTCGGTGCCACAGCGGGGGTGCTGCTGCCACCTCTGTGCAGAGGCCACTCGGTGTCACCTGGCCCAGGACGCTGACGCTGCATCTGCTGTTCGGATGCAACCACTTAGGGTGCAGACATTTCTCCCTCTGGCCCTGAGGCTGTTCCTCAGACTAAGGCAAGAGGGACATATATTTAGGCATCCCTTACCTGCCAAACAAGTGGTTTCAGAAAATCCACACCTGAAGATATTCCCTTCTGCACCCCATGCCCACAAAATTACTTTCAATGCTAAAATGCTGCCCCACAGAAAGGGCAGGTTTTGAATCCTGGTGGCTTTGGCTTGAGCTGTTCAGGTCAAATCAGGTCAAAAAACATGTTTTATTCTATTTTTTTTCAAGTTCTATGTTTTTAAAAGTTGTTCTGCCTGTCCCTCAGGCTCTCCCAAATGCTGTCTGAAAAAGCAGTCAAACTCAGTGAAATCTGAATGAGGCAGAGCCATCACCAAAATGACTGCAGGCACTGCAAATCCACTGGTGGCCTTACAGAACAGCTCATGTCAAACTTCTTCATTTTTATTGTTCAGCTTCATGGACCATTTTTCTTACCTTTAAGAGCTGCTAACATCTTTTTTTCTTTTTTTTTTTTTTTTTTTTAGAAATATATATCTGACTATTTGACTTCATTTTTCAGCCATTAAAACATTCAATGGTTTAGTTTCTTCTTTGTTCCCTTGTACTTCAATATATAATTCTTTAACTTCGGAAGTTGAGGCCAAAAGTTCCTAGTTGAGACAAGTATGAGGAAACATCAGACAGAAGAGAGTAGCAGATAATGCAGGTTGACCTGATGTTTAAAGAAGAAATGTAAAGGATTAATGCCTGAAACTCCAGGGGTCTGCTACCCATAGTGCAGGGTGTTCACAATTCCTGCATCGATAGTGCCCAAGGGCTTCTGCCTCAGAGATTCAGTGGGGAGTGAGGCACCCAACAATGTGCTGGGGGACATTGGGACATCTCCCAGAGTGGGGCTGATGCCAAGGATCTGCTGAGATCACAAGCCCAGCCTGGCAGCAATTTCACGAATGCAGGTCATCAAGGAAGTGTCTTCTCCTTTTGGGATCACGGACTGGAACGAGTTAAATAAACTTTAAAAAGCAGCCCCTGGTATGGGACCAGGGCTGGGAGCATATGGGAAATACTGAGACCAGTGTCAAGCCAGACTTGAGGGGCTACCTACCAAACAGCATTTGGGGTTGTCTATATAGTCAGCAAGCCAAACCTTCTGGTCTGCCTTAACCTGACAAGATCAGACACACAGAAAGTAGAAACCTGTTTATTGCTGGGTGTTTCCTCAGGGCTCAGTATAAACTTTCCAGCAAATCCTGCCCTCCTGTGAGTCTGCTGAAGATGAGATATCCTCAGGAGCAGGTCGTTGCTTCAGAAGATGGGTGACTGCACAGCCAAGCCGTCATTTGTCAGATCAGGAGGTGTTTGTTTTTTTATTTAATCCGTTGCTGACTGCACCTGACACAGGAGGGCACAGAGCTCTGCCTGCAGGTGGTGACAGCTCCTTCCCACCAGCCAGGTAACGGGTTCACTTGCAGTCATTGCTGCAGCTCTCAGTTTAGAACTTCTTAGCAAGGGATAGTTTGAGGTTCTTGATCTGCAGTCTCTGTCATTTTTACCTCAAACTGAGTTCACTCTGTTTCAGCTGACAAGGTAAAAGGTATTAAAAGAAAAGGTATCTTTCTGGACTACTGGACTGTTTTTCTGTGTACAACTTTTAGGTTTCTAGTTTAATCCCTAGGGATGGATTAAAATTGTCCTGAAATTAACTGTGATCCTGTATGCCTGTCTGTGAGCACCTACTTGTCTCTTTCTTCATGTACAAATGATTTGTCAAGAACCCTCCAGTAAAAAATCTCTTTTTAAGCTTTTATCTCTTAAATGATGTCAGGTTGTCTCCTAAATTTACTAAATTAAATTATGATTTGCTGCTGCAGACATTCTTATTTTTGTCCTCAGTGTCAAAAAACCCTTTACAAATGAGATACCTTCTAAGAAACAGCTGTGACTGCTGAAATTTGTCTCCAGAGAGCATTTAGTACTTGGAGGGTTGGGCGGCACAGAGAAAGACTTGACTTCATTGAGAGCTTCTGACACTGGGCTCTTAGCCACAGTTATCAAGCAATTAAAAACTACACACATGATTTTTATGCTCTCTTTTCTGAACTACAGTTGGACACATACAATGAATCTTCTCTGAACATATTAAACTATAGTGGAACAAAACTGAAAGACTGAAATCAGTAACACAGAAATCAGTGAATGTGAACACCTACCTTGACTCCAGGACTGAGGAATGAAACTGGCACGTTGTTGCTCAACTAGATTAGATGAGCATTAGATCTGGCTTGACTACAGAATCTCATAAAAAGAGGACATTTAAAACCAAAACCCATTCTGCTGGTGTTTTAGAAATTAAAAGCTTTGTTCTTGGCACTCCAAGACAAAACTCATAATCAACTTCAAAATTATAAGTCTAAAGATTATTGAACCAGAAAAGAGAATCAATAGTTGTCCTTTTCAAGAAAAAAGCTTTATCAATACACACCTGAGAAAAATTTTCATTAGAACAACATTCTTAATGATATTTCTGCAGTGCCTGTGAGTCTGATATACATTTATAACACGTTATTTATAACACAAAGAAGGCATAGGGTATTTGAAAAATTTAAGAGCTTCATGTTTGGAAGCATTGTCAGAATCAAATATAAAACATAAGTACTGCCTGAAATAAAAAAAAATCATACTGATCAACAAAATTTTACTTTTAGTTTTATAAATACGCCCGTAAACAGAAACAGCTGATGTTTTAAGTAATCCAATTACAAAACTCAGAGCTAATTATTTCTGTTGTGAATTGCAGCCACTTTTTCTTCTGTTTACCACTTTCACTGTAAAAAAAAAAAAAAAGCCAGGCAAACCAGCAGTCCTTCAGCACACACAGAAAAAAGAAGTAATTCTCTGTGAACTAAAAATTATTCACTTGTTAAAACATACCCAATGTTTAACAATTTTGTTTCAAATAGTTCCATGACAAGCTAATATATTACTCATTCACCTTTGCTGCTAAGCTGTATTGCGCCAAAATACTTAAATCTCTTTTGTATAGACCAGGGATAGTGAAGAAACAGATGTTTAATAGTTTATCTGAAAAGTGTTAATACTTTTTGTAAACGCATTTTAGCAAAACTACTGCTAACTTACCCATTTATCTTGAAGACACTTCTTTATCTCAAGAACTTAGAACTCACCAAATGATATAACAAGTGATGACTAAAAGTATATTTATCTATTGCACCATCAAGATATTTCACATTATATATAAATAATGTAAAATATATTTTCTATATATAATTAATACAGTCTAAATAAAATCAGTATGCCAAATAAAATGAACTCTGTTACTGAACACAAGCATGAATTAAGTTCTAAGGATGTATACAACTACAAGAAAAAAAGAGCAGCAAGTTTTAAATGTGCATATGCTGTCAAAACAAAATTTCAGCAGTCCAGGTAAAGACCCTCGTGAACTCATTCAAGTCTGCAGAGTTCATAGATCCATCTTTTACACATGAACTATCTGCATGCAGCCAATAAACTTTAACTTTCTTAAAGTTCATAAACCTTTTTAAGGCTCTCAAGGTCTTCCAATGAGTACTGATCACTCTGGTTTTCTGAAAGTAAGTCAAACAATTGCTGCACTTCTTCTTTTTCATTTTTGCTAAGAAGGGCCAGTACCACCTGAAAAAAAAAACCAACACAACAATTACTTTAAAATTAGCACAGGTTGACTGAAAATCATAGTATCTGACAGAGATACAAAACCAGTGTATAATTTCCTTTCAAGCTATGAAAATAGCTTCAAAACAGTTTTCTGTGCAATTTAAGTAAACATTCAATCTAGGTGTTCTTACCTTAAATCTTTCAGCTTTGCTCAAGTAGAAAAGGTGCTGATACACAAGGCCAGGATCTTTTCCAGCTATATAATGTTCCAATGACTGGATGAACATCAGAAGCATTTCTCCTTCAAGTTTGTTACTCAGAAGCACTGGCAATTTTTTCGGATCAGTAATTGTTAAAAGATCTGCACAAGCAGCTTTATCCTTACTGGCATTCGCTGCATTTATAATCTGACCAAAGTCATAGGCATTAGATGGTTCATAAATGCGCAGTTTCTCAGAGGACTTCAGTGGCACGTTCTTTTGAACTGCTTCTTTGGATGGAATGTGATCAGTCACAACATCATCTGATGTAGCAAACTGTCTCTCTTCCTGTTCATCAGGTCCAGTCACCTTCACAAAGAAAATGGCAACAAATCATTTTGATGTGGACATACAGATAACCTGAAGCTTCATGAGCAGATATATTCATCGTGTCACTAGGTTAAAGCTGGGGTTCTACTCTTCATAAAAGAAAGGCACCTTTGTTCTTCTGTGTCCTACTGTCCCCCAGAACAGCATCTCTCCAATTCATCTTTAAAGTTTCATAGTCAAAAGTGTGTCTGTTCTACACTTGCTTTCACCACTTGCCACTCCAATGCAGAAAGACATATGGAGGCCACTGGGAGAAAGCTAAGGAGGAATGTATGCATATATTAAATGTGAGACTCCAGGAGAACTGGAGTCAAGGCACCAGACACCCGTTTCACTTCTCTGCTGTGCCTCCCTGACAGTGCAGGTACGTGGCAGCTGTCAGGTTGCTGTTTGAAGTCTCACTGTGGAAGGAGAAAGCTCAGCACAGTTAACTGCCTGAATACCCACTTCCCTTCTCCTGAAATTGCAGCCTGTATCAAGTTTCGTAAATCAGTTGCTAGAATATTAACTGTGGGTTCAACTACATTTGCTAAAATGTATTTCAAGCGATCAAGAGTTGTGCAATTAGTAAAACCTCACTAAAATTCATTGAACAGGGTCTCTCAAAGGATGCCAAGTATTTTGGGAAGTCTGAAGATACTGTATTGCGTAGTACAGGGGATTAGTTATTTTCTGAAAATACTGCATTAGACTTACAGACATTTTCTCCTATTTTTCAACAATCCTTAGAATTAAGGGAGAAATCTTGACTGTCTTTTATATAATTATAGTTTGATTAAAATGGCATAATGATGAAACATCAATTTTCTAATTGTCCTTACTTTTCTTTGCAGTCTCTTGTCATGGAATTACCTTTTACTGCAGCAGGTAAGACTGTGCAGGCTCTCTGTAGGGGGAGCTGTAATTACAACAAACATAAATGCTTCCTGCCCCACCCCTGCAAAAATTACCAGTGCCAGTAATGTAGTTGGCTGGTTCTCTGAGCAATGCGGCCACTTACCAAACCTCCTCTAAACACTTTCCAGGTCCCTTTGTTTGTCACAACTCAGAGCTTAACGAACACTATACCCAGATTATGCCAATTATATAAAATTCCATGAACTCGTGACAATGTGAAGCATTTTGAGAAAACAATTTTTTTTCTGTATAAATAACTACAGTTTCCAATATACCACTGTTCTGAAATTATATTATCAAACTACACTACCGCTGTACAGACTGGTCACTATGTATTTCAGCTATACATTTTTAAATTAAAGGGGGAAAAATAAATTCTTAAAGGACCAGCAAAGCTCCAGTCCAAAAACATCAGATGACTGAGAAAATCCTTTCATCAGCTAATTCTACCCAGAACTGTGCGAGGCTGACATTTTGATCCTCCACATAACATTACATCACGTGTTTCTTTGATAAGATCCTACAGATGTTTTACTCTTGCTCTTCGAGGTAGGATTTCATTTTTCAGCCCCATAACTGTAGGACCAGCACAGGAGCAGCCAGCACACCTGTGGACCATGGACCTCGGCCAGCACAGCCCCAGAGGCTGCTCGAGGGGCAGAGACTTTACAAGCTAAACTGCTACCTGACAGCTGCAAAGCACTTCTGTAAAACTGTTCTGTAAACCACTTACTTCAGTCTACGCAGTTTCTGCTTACAAGGTGCATATCCTCAAGTTTAGAGCCATCTAAAAGGATTTCTTCCATTTTTCCATACATTTCAGAGCAGTCCAAGCTTTATTATAGAATGTAATCCACTCTGAACACATCATATATAAACATCCTCCAAGATGACCTCAAAATAACACAAAAAATACAACCCCGCCCCCCAAAAATCTAGATCTAATATGGGTAAAACGAAAGTTTTAATATTATCTCTTTGAATGTGTGGCTTCTGTACTGTTTGCTTTTAAAAAATGAACCGGTGTTCTTACCTCTTGAATGGTTACCTTCTTCCTTTGCTTTTGCTCACTGCCAGCTCCAGCACTGCTGTCAAGGTGAAGCAGTTGGGTTACCTCCTCTAGTTCCTTCTGTGCTTCAAGAACATTTGGATCTATTACAAGTACCTTGTTGAAATCATCAACACTGGCTTGATAATTCTGTAAGTAGAAGGGAAAATCATCACTAGAAAAATAAGTTTGAACTACCATACTGTCCTTTACAAACAAGAAAAGTAAAAATCCTAGGATCTGGACATAGAGTGGACAAAAAAACCCTCTAAATACAGACAGTGTAATTTCACTAGAGGGGAAAAAAGGAAACTGTGTTTGAGTTAATATTTTATGACTAAATACTCCCAATTTAATATGTAGTATGAAATAATTTATTTTCAGAAACATATTCCCTGTATCAAAGACTAAATTATTGAAGACTGCTGTTTTTAAGCATAATTGCTTACACTGTAACACTGCTTCAAGAATAATGTGAGTCCAGCAAGTTTGCATACTCGCTTTGCCAATAAAAGAGCGTTAAATTGAGCTTTGATTAAAAATATACCTGATCTTTCTGGGCTTCAATCCAATAGACCATCTCTTACAGTGAAATTTTTGGTAATATTTGAAAAGATTGGGATTATATTATGAACTTCGGGATAATCAGGATTAGAACAAATAGTGACAGAGTGGCATTAGGACATAGTTTCTCAATAATCAGTTTTGTAATTTCTTTACTGCTTTTATTTCAAATTTTTACATTAGAAATTACTATTTTCTTAGACTAAATTTTCTGGAGAGACAAAGTTAATAGCATCAATTCTGAGGAAGACTGGAATGTCACAGAAAAATATCAAGACACCTCAAGAACTGGAGTATCAACAATATGGGTGAAATGTAGCAGTAAACAGTAAAAGACCATGCAGACAGTAAAAGACCAACTTAGTTTCTTGTGTGAGAGACCTAGTATTCCTTTGTTCCCAACAGCATCATAAGGTTAGTGTTAAGACATTTGTGTTGTCATGGGAAAAATCCTCAAGTACCAGCTGAAGTATTTCCTCAGCATCTCAACTGTAAGAAAAGCTTTCCTGCACCAGTCACTCTCATTCCTTCACCCAGAGTATTTTGTTCAATACTGCTGAGCAGCATTCAAGGTGCAGAGATGCTGCACTAAGTCTGCAGGTGAACTGAAGCCTCTCAGATTGTGAAGGAAGAGCGAGAGAATGAGGATTACGCAGCCTTAGCAAATGACTGCACAAAGGGGCGGGTTGCAGATCAGGAATCCGGTACTAATTAAGCCAAGCCATCTGAATTACAGACGTGAAGATTGACACCTACAGAGAAATGAAAACAGTAGCATGGACAACCAATCCTCCTGGATTTAAAACTGCAGCCTGCCAGATTCCTCAGCAAAAACCATACAAGATGGCAGTACCCAGACTGGACTACCACCTGTAGGAGATGTCATCTGGGGTCCTGTGTACTATGTGACAGGCCTAATTCATCACAGAAGCATGGTATTTTCCTGATCTTCCCTTAACTGCATCTTGGTAAATCTATTAAAAAACCCTAATTTACTATATTAAATTCCACTACAGTTTTTGTGGTTAAATATCTGGATATTTATATACAAATAACACTTCACAGCTTAGTTAGGTCTTTGCCAAACTACATGCTTTTGGCTCTTAAAATTCTTCATTAGTGAGTCATTTGTAAACTTCAGATCACTTTTCTTGCTTTCTCTGGTTTTACAAATCACTCGCATCCCTGGAATTAGCAATAATGAAGCACTTAATCCAACCACAACAAAACTTTTTGGGAGTCTCCAGCTCAGACTGTTCTGAAGGAATATATGAACACTGTGTTTCAGGTAGTCTTCAATAATACAAAAATAGTAGTTTTTTCCCAGAATATTCAAAAAAGCCGAAGCCATTTCTCCAATCTTGACATTCTTCACAAGTGTGTAATTCCATTTTTTTGGACTGGTAGAATTACTACATGTTCATATTTATACTGATTTTTACCAAGTTCAACAACAAAGTTAGAGGTGATTAATACCAGGTAGCCTGGCACAGTTACAGAAAAAAATATTACACGAAATTAAGGCTTTTCACCTTTTTTGAAAATTAATCAGACTTTCAAAATTTCATAGCTACTGTAATGAGGGACAAAAGATCCCCTGGTTCCTATGACTTGCATTTGGAACGACAAGGTGGGATGGGAATAGGCTGGTGCTAAGCACTAACGGGTTGTCCTCAGGTGATCTGAAAGCTGAGAGACAATAGGGTAAATCTTTGTTAAGGCATCAAACATAATGGAGGTCTGAGGCAAGTCCCTTCAGTTGAAGGACAATGATGAAAGCTGGCAGACCTCCAGTTACAAAGGGCAACACAGAAGAAAGCACTTGAGATGCTTGTTTAAGGACATTTGTAACATTTAATACAAAGTAGATGACAAGAGCTGCCATCGAGAGCCAACAGAAGTGAGAAGCTGATAATTCAATACCAGGTAAGAGCTGACAAGCAGAGCAAGGATTGCTGTGAAAGAATTATGAAGTGTAGCAGCTAATTTAACGTCACGGAAGAAGGGGAAGGAGCAGAGGGATGGACAAGAGGAGCAGTGCAGTTGAAGTGATGGAACATAAGAGTTGCAGTCACATTCAGGAGGGATATGAGCAACCTAAGTCTGCGTTTATGATGCTCAGGTAAAAGAATACTCTAAGAACTGTGTGTTAAGATGAGCACTGTACAGACACCACCACCCCGTGCAGATGGAAAGGAAAAGGCTGAATACGAACACTTCCACTAAGTACATTACTGACAAAGGTTCATAATGTCTTTGGGGAAAGAAGAGAGAGAAAACAAAGATAATTAAAACCCTGGTTTAATATGACAGGCACTTAAACATGAACAGATGTCCAAAGACAGCTTGAGATTTTAGTTTGGACAGATGAAGAAGACTTGGAGAGAATCCACTTGTCATCAGCAAAGTTACAGCAAACACCTTGACAGATAGAAAAGACTGGGATACTCAGGATATTAAGATATTAGAAGAGATTTGAAACGTGTTTAAATGATCTCCAGTCAAACCTCATTACTCCAATATTCCTGTGTTTTCACAAATCATTACATGTCAACATGCAGGTTTTTATGTTGCAAAAATATTTATATAATGTTTTATGTATGTATAGTGCTCTACAAAGTAAGAGATCATCACACTGTGTACTTTGCTTTCACCCATCAGCTGCAACTACCTCATTGCCTTTGAAGAGGATAAGCAAGTTTAGAGGTGCTTAAGAATACCTGCCATGTTCTTTTTCCTCACCTGTAATCCTTTGTACGCTAGTGCTCTTCTATAAAAAGCTTTAATATTAGAATCTTCTATCTGAAGAACATGATCACAATCCTGCTTAGCCTCTTCATATTTATACAGTTTCAAGTAACAGAGAGCTCTAACACAGAAAAACAGAATACACTGCAATATAAGTAAATTCTACAGTGCTGTAGTGCTAACAGTATCTGACTCGTAAATGTTAATTACAGTACTTCACACAATTCAGTCTCAATGTGTTTTTTTTAAAGTATATCAAAATCATTAAGTATGAAGAACATCACTGGATGGATTTAGAGGGTCAATTCCTGCAATAAAAGCCAAAATTCAAGTATGACTAATGCTCAAATTTAGGCAGATATGCAAGTATTTTAAAAGCCGAGGCTATGTTAGGATAATATGACAGTATAGTGGTTAATGTAATATGATAAATAAAATACAACAAATAATAATAAAATTATAGTATAGTGGCAATATGGATTTTATACAGCCATTCTGAGTAAAAAAGTGCTCTGGACCAAATAAACAATACTGCTTTCTGTACCTAATTATTACTTGGAAGTCTCCTATTCAACTACTGATCTAATCAAATCCTTCTTAGTTTGTGAAAGCTGATAAGATTACAGCATAAAGAATTATACTACAGAATTAGGTCAACCCTTAAAATAATGCTGATGTATGACTGTGTTCCTACTTTTATTTTCTCTGAATTATTACTCTTCGTATTTGAGGTACTACTATTGCATGTTAAGTTTTTAATTCAAATCATGCCAGTATTCTCAAAAAATGCTGCACTATGCTATGCTAATTATAACTTTTACTATTGTTTATTTAAACCAAAGATTTTAAGATATATATCACTGACATCAATACTTGAAAAATAATGTGGTTTAACAAAAAATCAGCTTTGTTATTAGGAATAGTTATCAAGTGGGGGAAAAAATAATCCTTTTTCACAACAGTTATTGATGGGATGTAAAGTCTCTATTTGCAGTGAGAAAAATATATCCCACAAAGCAGAGTTAAATTTTGGATCTTTACCTGTTAGTGTAGACCGTACATTCCTCAGCATTTAACTTCATGCATTCGCTGTATTTTTTTATAGCTTCGTCATATTCCCCCATTTTCACACAATCATTCCCTTCATTTTTCAATCTCTTGAACTTCTCCATAGCCTCCTCACCTACATCACAAAGGGATCACAGTGTTATATAAGAAGGTCAGTTCATTAAGGGTAGCTGAATAATCTATGCAGACTAAGAATAAAAGCCTGGAGTGTCATTATCAGTCTGCACATTGCCATTTCTGTCCCCTATCTCACTGCTGCTCTAAGAAAGGATAAACTACCATATCTACATTTGGTTCAACACATACTTCCCCATGCACCAGGGTGAAAATAATGGGAACACAACAGACAAGCTCTAAGCTTGCACCTCCTTCTACCTATCCTTTCTGTGTGGTAAAGAGGGCCTACCTCTCTCCACTGAGATGACAGTTTTACTTACAATGGTGGAGATTTAATCATCAGGATTAAAAGCCTTCTAGATCTCTACCATCTTACCAAGGTGACCATAAGTTGATCTGATGTTCCTCCTGCAAGTAACTATCACAATTACTATGCTGATAATGACAAACAAATCATCACATCAGGCAGAGTTAGGGATACGTCAGTTGTATTGTGTTAATAACTATTTATAAAAGATGCTTCAAGGAACTTGGAAACACTTAACACTATTATCAATACTGTGTTATTCCGTAACTGCCTTTCATTCTTAACTCCACATCATTTGTTTCATATGCTTTTGGGTTAGACTGTGATTTTTAGGTGTGTTTGTGGTGAAAAACAGGCCCTATCTGTGCTTCGTGTCTCTGTTGCGAGCAAACAGTAGGTACCAACACAGCTCTAAGTAAATCATAATCCACTGTTTGCACCTTGCTAAAGAGTATAAGCCTCTTGCCAAGCTTCAGGTTTTCAACACTGTATAATTTTAACCAGTAATTAAACTGAGTTCTTTTATAAAAACATGGCAGTCTCCTATGCCAGAAAACTTGAATTTGGGGGAAAACTAACTACATGAAACACACAACTAAATTATACGTTCAAATTGCAGAACACACAAAACAAGACACAATTGTTGCAAAAAAGTGTCAGCCAACAGTAAGGTTTAACTGCTGACTGAACATTGTTGCAGGCTTTCAGCACCACTGTCAGGTCTCATACACAGCAGAGCCCTGAGAAGGCAACCACAACCTTAGGGCCAGCTGTCCTTCAGTGCAGAAAATAGTTACTTCATTTTGTATTTCTAAAATCAAAGCCTAACCAAAGCCTGCTCGATTTGAAATGGATCGAGACAAGCACTTAGAGGACATTCAGTATTGCAACAATGCATTATGGACAGATAACCCCACCACTGCTACACATTTGGCCCATAAACCAGTTGTGCACCACAGCCACCTCTGTGCTCATCAAGGGGAGAGTATCTTCAGCACTACTTTTGTTTATATTGAAATAAACTCAGAGGGGAACCAATTAATACTTGAGTAAAAATATCACAGAGTTAAGGCTTTGCCAAAAAAATGTTTAATATCAATAAAATATAAACCAGAAAGGTTCCTTCATCTGATTTATTGAGGAAGAAAAATGGAAACTGCGATTAAGAGAAAAAAAAAAATCAGGAAGGAAGTTTCCTAGAGGTTAGCACTCAGTGATTATGTATAGGCAAGTGCAGAACCAACATTTTTGAAAGATGACTCCTAAATATCTTGTATCAAAGTTAGATGTTTGTTTGGGTGATGTTTTTTGGGGGAAAACTGTTCTATAACTATACTGCGATGTCAGGTATATAACTATACCTGATGCTCATTATATGACTCAATATACTGCTGATGAGTATTTCTGCTGATTTTATATAATTTCAGAAATTACATGATGCAAACTGCATCACATGGTTTAAAAAAATTATCATACCTGTGCTCCATAAAGCACATTAAACTCAATCATGTAAATGACAGTCATCAACTCCGGCTTTCCACAAAGGTCTCTGACAAATATTTTCTAAAGCAGTTTCTTTGACATTACTAAAACATATTCCACATTTCAATTAAAATAGTTTTCTTTTTTTGGTATATATATGTGCATTAGCTATACATACAATTCACTTCCGGTTGTTCTTCTCCGTTCACATCTATAGTACTTCCTGACTTATTCTCTGAAGTGAAGTTTCCTCCATCCCACCTGTGTAGCTGAGCAGCAACTGGGACAACTGGAATTGGTGGCAGTTTCTCCCTCCAACTGGGACCATCCTGATCTATTAAAGTCTTCGTTATTCTGAAAGAGAACAGCCCCACCAACATGAGTTTTTATATATTTAACTCACACTTCAGTAACACCCAAATTAAATAATGCAATGTTCTAATTTTTCAAAAAACAACTGAACAATTATTCTCCAGATTTATTTAAAAAAAGTATTTCCACAGTAGTCAGTGGTATTGTACTCATTTAAGGTTTAGACTTTTTCCACTTTTTAGAGTATTTATGCTGGCATTTAGAAGACAAGCTGACTTCAGCATGACCTGTTAATATTTAAGCCAATGACTGATTCTGCAACTAAGCCCTAAATGCTTCCTACCGCATCTGGTAAAGAAATATTAAAAAAAGGGATGTATTTATTTTGTTTATTCTTCTCAGCTGTTCATAGGTGTTATTTATCACAAGGGTAGATCACAATATCCTCAGACAAAGTGTGGTACCTAACCTTGCAAATGTCAAATGAAACCTGTTACACAACAACTGTCTAAATAACCAATGCAGGTCACAATTTAGGCTGTGTTAAGTGGCATTTTAGAGCTTTTATAGTCAGAAATTTGTGAACCAATCATTCCTTATCCCCATTTAGAAATATTTGCATTGTGGTATAAAAACCATTCGGTCTTTCTAAACCACCACACATATACAGGTCAACTATTTCAGTCCATGAGAGGCTCAATCCAAATTCCAGTCAAGTGGGAGCTTCCCACTGCTGTTCTATATTTTGGAGACCTAAGTTAACACAGTAAGTGAAGCCACATGAGAATTCATGGTTCCATTAGAAATTTTGTAATGATTTTTTTAAAAAACCACCCAATAAATATGAATCAATTATGAGAATAATAGTGGATAAACATCATCTAATCTCAACATAAGCTTAAGAGTCAAGTTCAACTGACCATAAGTCTAATACACCCTTTAACAGAGGAAAATTCTGAATTGAGTAGCAAAGCAAGTCACATTGATACTATGACAAATAAACCTAAAATTTTTTAAATCAGGTGCATTTCCATCTAACACAGGTGTAAAAAACATACCACCTGAATACAGCTATCTCATGCAATTTCCTCACTGATATTCAAGGAGTTGAGACAAGTGGATTGAAACTTCCATTTAGTAAGACGAAATGCACAAATATATTCCTACACAGTAGAGCTTCCGTATTTCTAACAGTGAAAAGCAAATAATAAAATACTCACTCAAGAGGAAATTAAAATACACAAAGTAGGAAATCCATTGATGTTCACAAAGCTAGGAAAATGCCACTAATTAAAAGCATGCTTGAAACGCAATTTCCAGTTACTTGGCAGACACCATTAAAAGAAAACAGTCCTTCCCATTTATCTAAAAAACCACATCAGGAACCAATAAAAGACACAATTCAACATCATCTAATAAACAAGATAAACAAATAACTGTTTATACTTGTTTGTACTTACACTCAAATTATTTCCTTTTTATTGCAAAATGATCACGGAAAAGCTTGATACTAAAAATTCTACATGTTTTTTACCTGAGTATTAAAATATGCATTTGATTCTAAGATTTTTGGGGAGTCTGCTTAGATATGTAACCACAGAGAGACAAGTCTTAACATAGTTTAACAAACCCACCCTCAGACATTAAGTAGGATGATGAGTTTTTCCTATCAGCTTCCTACAGCATCACCATCCAACTTTCCAAAGGAACTTAAAAACCAAGAAATCCTCCAATATAAGCACGTTGTTAAGACCAGATATTCCTAATATTTAAAAAAAAAATCAATTACATTTTGGAGTTGTCCCTTTAAGTTAAAAGGCAGGAGAGTAACTGTAATGTTTTATTAAAATTCCTTTTTAGAAAAGCCTCTCACTTTGGAAATTAAAATGAATATTTTGGTAAACAGGTTCAGTTGAATTCATAAATGATGGAATATTAAAGAAAAATTATAGTAAAAGTTCAATTACGCTGGAGGCCTATGCTTTAGAAGCTAACAATTTGCAAGCAAAAATGAATTACCAGCAGAAGAGAAGGAGGAAGAAGCAGCTGAAATAAGGTGATGGGTTGCCAGGGAGGAAAGAGTAATGAGCAGTGAAGCTAAAAACATAAGGAAGGCCTAGAGAGGAGAAAAGGAAGAGTGTTAAGGGGAAAAAGGGAGATAAGCTTATTAGTAAGCAAGTTACAAGTCAAGGAGAAATATTAAAAGAATATCTGCAGATAAAATAAGTCAAAAAGATTTTTAAGAAGTGTAATAATTACATAGATACCAGGAAGAGCAGTTATCTCACCAATCCAAGTGCTCTATTATCACCATAGATACAGGAGATTAGTAACTATTTGTTGTGTTATCAAAAAATAGGAATTGTAAGAGCAGATGATAAAGTGTCATGATCTTCTCTGGCCAAATAAGCAGATTTTAAAAAAAGATACTATGGATTTTTTAACGAGGTAATAGTGCAAGTGTTCAAGGCCTTGCCTTAAAGAAGGAAAAAAAAAAAGGTAATAGATTCCATTGTTAAAAGTCACTCTAAAAAGTGTTCCTGCTCAGTCATTAATAGCTGTTCTGCTTTCACATATACTTTTTTTTTTGTCCGTTAAATTAAAAAGGAAAGAAAAGGGAATGGAAAAATCCTGTAATTTATACATTTAAGTACTTACTGTATGTTAATGAGAACACAATTACAATAGTGTGTATACACTGATTTTATACTCTTAAAATATAATTATAGAAATTCATATCTGTCTGGCAGCAAGAATTAATGCTGGGAGTATTAATACTTAAGTAAAAGATAATATTCAATTATGTTTTTTACACCTCTAAGCTTGATACATGGTATCAAGCTAATTCAGAGTTTTCACAACTGCAGCATACTGAAGAATTTATGCTTAACATAAATCCTCAACTGCTACAGAAAGATTGTTAATATGAAAAGGAAACAAATGTCAGAGAAAAAGTATGGACCTTAAAGTATCATTTTACATGGTACAAAATACAAGTTAGGAAAGACAACAAGTAGAAGCACTAGTTAAAAAAACCCCCAACTTTAAAATACTACATTTTTAAAAACCAGAAAGTTACCCACTGCTGGCAGAGGAAAACTGTGAAATTATGGGAGAACAACTAAATGAAACAGCTAGTCCTCTAACGGACTAGCTGTGATGACAATTATAAGGGATACAGAACAGAGGGAGCATGTAAACCAAACAGATTTAAAGTCTACTTTTCTGTTTTGACTGATATCAGAAAATTTGTAAGTGGAGTTACCTATTAGCACTATCATTTGCTGCTTGGATGCTGCTGTCTATTTGCAGGACTGTTTTATAATCAATGTATGCCTGTCGATACCGCTCCATTGACTCATTTGCCATTGCTCGTCGTAGAAGAGGCTTAAGGGAAAACGGCTGAAGCTCCAGAGCTCTGGAGAAAACAGAAGAAAAATACAGGATTGAAACAGAGTAACTGAAATAATAATAAAAATATTTTATAATACACACAACTATACATAACTTTGTGATTGCAGATGGGATTTCCAGTAACATAACTAAGGAAAATGGGACTAAGCGGTTCACCCTAAATTCATTAATACCTTAAATTACAGTTTTGAAATGGTTTTTTACTACAGCTTACTCTATGTGGAAAACTGCATTAATTACCAAGATATGATTAATGTAATGGTGGTTGTTTAAGAGCAAAAGCTATTTTTCTTAAGACATGCTTAGATCTATGAGAGTTTCAGTGGTGCTTTCGCTTACATAAATTTCAATTCTTCTTGCTTACAGAAAAGTATGCACACAAAAAATACAGTCAGTAAGACTTTGGCTTTTAGGTTTTTGCCTGTCTTGTGTCTGTTTACTCTTCTGACTGTCTGCCTGGTGAACACAGAGTTCAACACAGTGCCATAAGAAGTCCGTCCAAACACCATGTGCTTTTCCAGCAACATGAAGAAGCAGTCCACAAAGGCTTTATTTCTTAAAGACTACTCTTTCTTTCAATCAAGGATTCTTGCTGAAGAGAAAGAACGATCAGCTTTGAAATACTGCAGTTAAGATGAGTCTAGACAATTAGATTTCATGGAGTCATAAAGTAATTCAGGCTGAGATGTCCCTGGTCCAACCCAGGTATGGTCAACTCCAAGATTAGATAAGGTTGCTCAGCGCTTGATATGGCTGGGCCTTGAAAACCTCCAAGGGAACCTCTGCACAACATCTCTGGGCAATCTGTTGCAATGCCTCACACTGTTTATGGGGAGGTTTCTCCTAATACACAGTTCCAAACCTTGTGTGGTCCTATCTTTGTCTGTTGCCTCTTGTCCTCTCACAACACTGACAGAAAGAGCCAGGATCCATCTGTGGATAATCTCCTCATAGGTACTGGCAGGCTGTTCCTAGAACCCCTGGAAGCCATTCTACTCTAAGCTGAGCAAACCCAGCCTCTCCTCTTCAGGGAAATACTCCAGAGTCCACAACTTCCTCTGTGACACTTCACTGAACTCACTCCAGGTGATCACTGTGGTTCTTGCACTGAGGAAGCTGAAAAGCAGCAGTTATCATAGTGTTGTCTAACAAGTGCTGACTATGAGGGATAATCACCTCCCTCAATCCCACTGGCTGTCCTGTTTATAAGCACAAGGAGGCTGTTGGCATTCTCTGCTGTAAATTGGCTTTGCACCATTACTCCTCCTGAAGCTAGAGAAACTATGATTTCTAGAAAAAACATTTCCAGTTTCAACACCATAAATCAAATGTTCCACTTCTCTCACGCTGCCACAACTGCGCACAACATCACAACCCCTACAGAACGTCTGCAAAAATGCCTGACATTCTGTAACTCAGAAGAATATTAACAAAATTTCAAGTTTCTGACATCAAGAAAGAAGAGAAAAACAACCATAAATAAATTCAGGGCAAGTCAATGCTGCTTGAAGAATAGTGGGAATGGAAAACTACATTTTCAGGGTAGAGTGAAAAGATGATACAGCCAGGGACCAAACCACACAACAGTACTGAAGAAATTAACATCACTACATGGGAGCCTTATTTCACTCTCTGTAACAAGAATCAAAGGCACACCAAACCACAGTCTTGAGACAAGAGATCCAACACAGGGGTTTTTATACAATTCTAAGCCCCAAATAGGTAAAATTCAATAAAAGATAAATTTTAAATACTTATTTTCGTAGCACAAGTACCAGGCACTACACAATTTTTTACTTTGAAAACAAGTAACCTGTTTGTAGATCTTTCTGTTGCGTTGCCTAGAGAAGATTTGTTTGACACTGTCTAATTTACACATGTTTGTAGTTTTGCATTCCTGCTTCCCAGTCTCTAAATTATTTCTACCACTAAGCATCATGGGTCCTTGTGTATTCAGAAAATATGCACCACAGTAAGGACACTATCATTAAGTTCCCAATTGGTAAGAATACAAAACCCAGAACCACTGCATTACTGATTTCAGCTGAAGTCTTACACACTTCAAACCTCCTGAAGAGAAAAAATGTGATGGTTCTTGTTTTATTCACCAGCTGACTGTAGTCCTGCATGTTTTAAAAAAATATTGCAAATGAGGCATTTTTTTTAGAAACTGTTTTGTCAGGTAGAATATATACAGTAAGATAAATATTTTGTTACTCCAAATGTACATGCGTATTTTATTTCTAGTTTTGGAAGCTTTTAGCAGCTGGGCTGTGCTGTACAAAAACTCAACTGATTAATTAATATGATTCCTAATTGTTTTAGGATACTTTTTTTACATCTTAAGCCTCAGCATTACTAACTCAATCTGTGAAAATGTTTAAAAAATATATATCAGAAATACAGTAATAATTTAGTGGAAGGCAATGTTTGGAAGTTACTGAAGGTGTCTGATCTTTTCTAACTCCTGTATCCTAAAGAGCCAGAATAAGCAGAAAGGACTTCAGTTCAATTCCTGAACAGCTGTAATTACTGTTTATAACTATGCAAAGTACATATTAAAAAAACCCAAATCAAAACAACAAACCAAACACAGAGAACACACACATATACACCATACACACGCTTGAAAGCAATTTCCAACTCTGTGATAGGCATCTGGTTTAACAAAGCTTTTTACATATGAGTTATTGCAGAACACCACCGTAAACCTGCTTTTACATTAAAAATTTTAATCCTGCTATGCATCTCTATGTACACAAGAAGCTTAAAAACTGCCCTTACACAGCAAGACAGTAAGTTAAAAGTTACTCCTTCCCCAGGTTCCGTGTGATTGTTTACATAACTAACAAAGATATCTGTCACTTAGACTGGGAATCAGACTTTACTGATATTGTTCTGAGTCAAACTGCAACAGTAATACATCAGTTAAATGTTTAATCATCAGGAATGTTGCTCTACATGGAAGGTTTCAATTTACCTGTTACAATCCTGAATGCAGTCACTGCAGTTCCCTTCTTTGAGGTAACACGCTGCTCTGTTTGAGTACAAGATACTTAAATCATCTGGACTTTGTTCTCCTAAAAGAAGTTACAATTAAAATCAAAGACCATTACTAAAATGACACTCAAGAATTAAAGACTTGCATGCTCCAAGTTGCACTGCAGTGATGCAGTTTGCTGACACTGCAAAGCTGTAAGGAGCTTTTCTTATCATGTCACCTAGAACACGTAGTTATTCAAACATAAATAAATGCCAACAGCTCTGTCTCAAGGAAATGAAAACATTACTTTTATTCCTATATTTTCTGTCACATGAATTGCTGTCTACTGAAATGAGAATTTACTGCACAGTAATTTACTGCCAAAAATCAGCAACATACTTAGTTCATCTGTAGTTCCTTTAAATCACCTAAACAGTCCTAGATTTAAGTATAAGATATTACACTCACCTAGACCAATGACATACTCAATTGCTTCCGAGTATTTGAGCACAGCTTCTCCAAACTGTCCACTCTTAAATAACTCGTTTCCTTCACTTTTTAGTTTTGCTGCAGCAGGAGGAAGCGAAGTAGAACTGGCAGCACCAGTCGACTGAGACCCTGCGCTGTGCCACCTGGAGCTCCCAGATTCAGAGCTTTCACTCTTCTGCTCGCTGTGTAAATAGCCATTAACTTCACCCTCGTGGTCTGACAAATGCTTTCCTGGTTTTTTCTCTGATGTGCCTTTTTTTAATCCGCTCTCAGCGGGCTCCTTCTTCTTCTGCCTCTCCCTGTCCTCCGCCTTGCCACGGAACTTTCTGTGCGCGTTGCCCATGCCGGGCTCCCCGGCCGCCGCCCCCGCCGCCGCTGGCGCACCGGCTCCTGCAAGGAAGTTAATGAGCCGGGCTGCAGCCCGCATCGCCGGAACGAACCACCGGCCTGCCAACGCGGGGGGGCCGCCAAAGGGCGCACAAACCCCGCAGCCATCCCACCGCGCTACCAAGATTTATCTGCTTCGGAAAACGCCTCCAGGGACACAGGAAAATCCCAGCTTACAACTGGTGTTCAGAAGGTGTTACTACGAAACCTCCTTTCCCCTTGCTGGGCGCATGAGAACCCCTGTCCCGTAGTGTCAGAATGGTAGAGTTCACCTTGAAATTAACTCTTTACATACTGGCTACTACAACACGGATACTTTGATTTTCCATGACCAAACCAAAATGCTTGCATGTTAAAATTAGATCACGCAGCCAACAAACCAGTGACTTTGTACACTTCAAAACTCTACACAAATACAACACCGAATAGGGGGGATAAAAGCTTCTAAATCCTTCTCGAGGAATTCTCATTTTAAAATAATGTCAAAACTCCTCTTATATGTACTTCTGATCATTCAACTTCCACCAATTTAATTAGGAAAAATTACAGAATAAAGACATCAGATAATAACATCTCCATTTTCCTTATTCACCTGAATTCCTACCAGATTACTACTGCAGCATTCAGATTGAGATTTCCGCAGAGAGCAGATATTACCTGATATTACTACTCAGAGAAAGGCAACTCCGTGTTGTGGTACTGTTAAGATGCTGGGTTTTCACCTTCCCTTAGCTTGAAATATTTTTCTGTCCAACTGAATTTTTCATGCCTTCATATATTGGAGTGATACTTCCAGTTGACTCAAACAAAACATCTGAAGTTGACTCAACGTGAGTGAACTCCAGGTTGTTACAAACTAATTTATTTTTTAATGCACAAAATGTTACTGCAATCAAACTGAACAGGATGGGAAAGCTTAAATTTTTTAAAACCAATAAATTCTCTAGTGTCTAACAGAAAAAAGCTCCAACTGCCTCTTCCCTAGCTGTAATGTCTGTTTTGAAATACCATGTGGGCACAATAATATGACAGGTCTACCCACACAGACATTTTTATAGAACTTAATTATTTATACATACATTCAATAAAACAGAAAAAAAAAAGTCACAAACAGGTGATAGGACAAGTTTTTACAAAACAGAGGGAAACACTCTCAAAGTGCATCCCAACTGCTAGAGATAAAAAAACCCAAGGGAGGCAGATAAAATGTGATGTCAGTGTCATTAATGTGACCATCACTTCCTGAATACAGGAGAAAATTTCCTGAAGATGAAGTGCACAGAACCAGTCCTGGATTAAACTGGAAACATAGCATTTGGAGTCCCCTGGAACACGGGAACACTCACAGTTACCTTGTTTAGTTTGGTGGGTAATACTAATTGGCTAAATATTTCTGGACTGAGTAAACAACATGCACAAAACTGTACAGATACATTTCTCAAATACAGTTCTCAGTGTGTTTCAGTTTCAGTGTTTATAACATAAACAAAGTTCCTGTATTGGTCTCTACAGAGAAATGTATTCGTGAAAGAAGCATTCTGGGCTAAAAAAAAATAAAATAAAAATCAGTGCTTATGAACTTTTCTTAAAAAAAAATAAAAATCTAGAAGCATTATAAATTCCAAAGAAAATTTAAGAAAGTTATTGAGAAGTATGGACAGAATTTTGACCAGAATGACAACATATAAGATCTAGAAAGAATTTTAATTTATGTTACTACTAAAGTAAGAAACTTAAAATGGAAAGACCATCATAAAACTAAAAAAAACCCTACTGAATCCTCCAAAAGGAGTATTTGCAGTTTGGGGTTTGTTTAATGGATGCCATTGTCTTTCATTTAAAATTAATTTCCAGCTACACAAAGTATTTATCCCCCAAAAGCATGCCACAAGAATAACAGTGGCAGCATGAAAAACAACATATCTAAGTTCAGTTCACAGTGAATTCACCTATTATGAAGCCTGTAAACACTTTCAACTCTTTCATCCACTCTGGACTAGCTATATACGAAGGCAACTGGAATGTTCCAAATCTCTGCAGATTAAGTTTTACAATTTTAAAATACTTTTTCTTCATTTGTCACACACCGTCAGCAAGTATCTCTTTTGTGTTATGTGTTCTTGGCTTAGGTCGTTGAGACCGTAGCTGGATTGTTCCAAACCAGAAAATAAAACAGACTTCTCAGATAACTCTGATCTCTGCTTAGGACTAGTCTCTGTTTATAAAAATGAAAAACGACTGACACTGTAATTGAAGGTTTTTCTTAACTTCAGGATGCATTGCAAATGCAATTCTAGAGTGCATTTTCAATCTTGTTTGTTTTAACATGTACAAAATTTTCATACTGCAAGCTTGCAATAGAGCCTAAAATCAAGAGGTTGGGCTCCACTGTGTTACACACTGTACAAATTAATTAAAAATAAGGGTTCCTTCTTCAGAGAGATTACAGTTCTTAAAAACCAACCAAACCAAAACCAGCAAATGAACAAACACACAGAAAAGAGGATTATGGAATACAGAATAATTATTATATCAGATAACAAGGTGGTCAAATGCCTTTATACAAGACCTCATCAATAAGTCTTCTAACCATAAGGAGAACAGACTAGAGACAATTACTCATGACTACAATGGCAAAGAAACTTCTATTACAGTAACATTCTAGTCACAGAGACTAATGCAAAATAAGAGTTAGATAGATGTGAATTCCTTTATGGCATAAAGGCCAGGAGATTAAGGATACAGAGCAGCCAGTAAGCAGTAACCAACACTGCTGGTTGGTTAATCTCAATTACCTCAGAGTCTCAGTGGTAGAGGAGAGCAGAAAGCAATACCAGGAATGCCAAAAATACTACAGCAAGCACAACTGATCACTGGAGTAGTTGTCTCCCGCAAAACACACTTTGCTTCTCAACAAATCCAAAACTTCAAAATGTAAATCTAAGACCTTACTCACTATTCTCTGTGAAAAGCCATGAAACATTAACAGTTTAGCTCTTCAGAGCTACAGAAAACAAAAAATATTTTGACTTTCTCCCCAATCTCTAAATTGTAAACTTAGTAAGAATGCTTACCAACTAGAAGAAGGCTTACCAACTAGAATGTGAAATAAACGTGATTACATGACAGGACTACCTGGACCACTGGACTGCCAGTGACTACGTGACTAGATGTACAGAGAAGACATACAAGATGTTTAGTCTACCTATTGCTGTTAGGTTCACAGAACATTTTTATTCATTAATTGAACTAAATTCATATTTGTTTCCAGCTGCTCAAGAAAACACAGAGTAATCTATGAGGATGCTTGCCACTTAAATCTCAAAACCAGTCAAGTATTTCACATGAACACACATGCCACTGACGTCAGTTGACAATCCTCCCTATGGTTAAAAGCCTAACCTTTCATCAACAGAATGGGAGTCTTCCTATGGAGCTAGAAGGCACATAGTCATCTGAATGTTCCCAATGGAAAGCAACCCCAAATTAACTGATATTTAAGGCTAGGGACACGATCCATCCTTTCTTCCAGGGTTATAACTGAGGAGACTTAGTGGACACCAACTGATTTTGAAAAATGTATTTTCCTTAAACTTGTATGCAAATAATGCATCATTATACCACACATGTACAGTCTAACATTTACAATTAAGTTGGAAAACCCACAGACTGATTTAAGTTCAAGATCAAGAACTACATAGGCACAGAAAACATAAAAGTAACCGCTGTCATGCCTCATTACCCTTTCATTAAAAAACAAAAAAAGAGTGATAGTTTTCAAAACAAAAAACAACAAAAATTACAGATCACTTGATCATTTTTACATCCTTTGAACCAACCAAGGGAAGAAAAATGCAGAATCAAAATGTGACGTGGCAATGCAGGAGAGCTGTGTGAGAGAAAGATCTAAGAAACACAAAATGTTCTTTAACACCAAAAAATATTTGTAGCTGGGTCTACATCAAAGGACAGGTATAAAATTACACAGGGCACAGGGAAGTAGGTGATTTATAGCAACATGTTCCCTCTGTCTCTGTTATACCCAATACAGAAAGAATTCCAAAGATGTGTAATAGAACTGGATTCTAGATTCAAACTTGGATCTACTTTAAGTAGTGAGTGTAATTCTGGTCTTCCAAGAGGCAAAATTCTTTGCAAGCAAGTATGGATGAATAAACACTGCAATAACAAAGGCAATGTTATTTTCCTCAGGTTAAAATAAAATAGGAAATGATATGACATTACTTTTACCTTCGCCACTTCTTTCACATTCTTCTGTATTTTCCCGTCTTTCTTCATCACATTCCAAATCCTCTATCTCTTGAATAAGTATTCTTTTTCCTTTGCCTTCAGTCTCAGATGCAGGCTTTAAACCTTTCAGTTTCTCTTCAACCTCCAGCAGATTTTTCTACAACAGAGAATAGCAGAAGCTTTTCTTATTTTTCTATATAAATTATTCTTTATATACAGCAAATATGTTCTATTAAATAATCCATGTGAGATCCTGAAGAACTATCAAGATGTTACCAATACAAACAGAGTAAATAAATGTGAATTTCCCAAGAGTTGGTATCAAACCCAAGATTAACACTCAATTTCTGTCTCTCTCAGAAGATACCACATAATAACTAAGCATTTTTCTTGAATTAGCGGCTTAAGCAGAAAAAAAATAAATTGAAAGAAAAAAAAAAGATTTATTATCTGATATCTGGCACGGTCTACTAAGAAGACACATGTGGAAAAGAGGCTCTCTACAAAATCTCCAAAATAGCCTAAAATCAAAATTTATACTATGGGGAATCTGATGTCTGATGGAGGAACGTAACTGATAAAACTAGAACCAAGAGACAACCATGTCTTAAAAGTGTAGCAGAAGGTCACTGCTGAATAATGAAAGGGTTTGCTCTTCTTCTAAGAGCTACAATTAGAGGATCAAACAGCTTCTCATTCCATAACATTTTTTATTACTCAAAACCCCCCAATTTTAACTGCACTTAGAATCATAGAATCATCAAGGTTGGAAGAGACCTTTAAGACCATAAAGTCCAACTGTCAACCTGCACTGTCACTGTAACCCATAAACTCCCCAACCACTGCACACTTTCAGAGCAGAGTAAGGTACACCCAACATTACACACTATTCTGAATCTAATTCAGTGCTGTGCAAGGAAGTGCCACCTCAGTACTCCCTGTCTCAAGACAAAAATAAGAACAGCATCAAGCAAGGATTCACATGGACAAAGTATCTTGAAGAAATCCAATTACTGACAACAAATTTACTTTTCTGTTAGGGATTCTGGACATAAACATGCACTCTGTATATGTTCCATACACTCATTTTTAGCTCAAGAGGGTTTTGAGGATCCTCCAAGCAAAGAGCAACTTGAAAAAATGCCCTGCCAAGCATTTGTCATTTCTAGATGTGCCAGCCAAGGCATAATAGCTGGCACAGATAAGGGCAAGAGTACAGACATCTGCTCTGAGCTACAAAAGCATTGCTCAGCAAAGGAACTAATGCATTTAGATCTCCAGAAGAGTGTACTCAAAATGAGTATTTATGTCTGGTATTGAAAGAAGCCTCAGAACAGCCTGTTTGATACAACTTTTCACAAAGACTGTTGTGGAGTTTTTCATCACAGACTCACGAGCTATTTAGTGATTCAGTCTCGTAAACAGCAAAAAACCACCCAAATCTCTTTTAGAAACTCAAATCTAGAGACAGATGTAATTCCTTGGTTAACGTGAAACTCAGGAATTATTCTGGAGAGGAATTTAGCTCCAAGAACACACTAGAAGGAATAAATGCTGTGTGTGAATTTGACACAACAGACTTGTACCTCTCTCGCTGATTCAAGCAATAGCAGTGATCAAATAACTCCATGGAAAGAAGCAGCAATCAGCAGCTGCTGGCAGCTTGCACTACGCCACCAACAAGAACTGGACACAATTCAGGTGATGAGACAATTCAACAGCATTCAGAAGTCATAAGCAAAAAAAGTGTGAGGGGGACCAGTATGATGGAGTCAAAAACGACAGAAAAAGAGCAGTTAACTATCAAAACTGCCCAGTACTGAAGATTCTCAGGACATGTAGAGTGCCAGTGCAAGGACTGTTCTAACCTGCAAAACACCCCCAAGACACCAATGAACAGACACAAACCAATCCTCTCCTAAACAGCTGAAGTAATAGCACAAGGATCACAACCTGACCTTGATTTTCAAAGAAAGCATCTGGCCTTCTTAGATCCAAAATTAGCTATGAAGGATCCAGATTTATCAGAGGGTATCAAAGGTTTTTCATTCTAGCCTGGAGGTGAGAGATGAAGATCGTGCTGAAGTGAGGACACAACCCAGGTCCTCTCCTTTAGTGTTGACTTTACCACTACAGCAATAAAAGCCTGGCATCTCTGTTGAATTTTTCTTTTGATTATGTGTCAAACTTAAATGCACCTATCCCAATGGATCTTTTTAAAAGAAATTTCCAAATAATTTTTATCAGCTAAGACACTAATACTGAAAGCATTTTCAACAGCAAATTTTAGGCATCTAAATTACATCAATAGAGAAGATTTTTTTTCCTCACAATTAAGGCGTGAACAGAAGATCTGATCGCATTCAAGTACCTAACTTCCACCACCAGGGTCTTGGCAAATTGATCAATGGCACAGCAGATTGAGTGTGTCCTGAAAACTCACATTCAAATGAAAGAACATAAACTGTACTCACTTTATGCTACAATTGCAAACAATCTCTTTCTAGCCATATTCAACTCACTGATCTCTACCTTAGCTATAGGGTTTTCTGGTTCAACACACAATACTTTATTCAGATCCTCTATGGCTGATTCATAGTTCTGCAGCTGACTCTGTACAGTGGCACGGCGCAGGAGAGCTACAAAGGAACAAAGGGTATTAGTTATGTGTTTAAAGCATAAAGTGGGTAAAAGTACACTATTTTTTCTAGGCAAGTGTACAACGTTTTTTTTAAATTTTGCATTTACTTCATAACGATTCTATATTAGTAATAACTGTTCTCTTGATAATTTTTAATAAAGCAATTTCACATGACACCTTTTCAGACAGCAATCATGAATTCTGAAGCATCTTTTCATATTATTAAATTTTTTTCCCTACACCCGTGCAAATACAGGTAGCTACATTCAAGTCCTTGCCCTCACAAAGGATTAAATCAGCAACTTTCATTGTTTTCATGTTGGTTCTAAGGTAATAAATATTTCAGTGTGGGCATTAGGGAAGTATTACACTTCACGAATACAAGAGGGCTTGGTTGTCATAAGACAACCAAGAGTTGACTCCACGCTACCATATAAGAATACTCATTACAGATCAACAGGATGAACTGCATAAAACTTCCTTAACTCCCCAAAAAACTGTTGAAATTACTTTTGGGAGTTACACTGTTTCCTTAATGATACCTGGACCTGATCTAAAGCTCAGTTAAGTCAACTAACAACACGAATGGGTATACACCATCTTATTTGCTAGAGAGAAAATAGAACATAGAAGGGCAACTTTATGTTCTACTTTACCTTTTATGTTGCCAGGTTCCATATCTAGTACCTTCTCACAATCCTGCAAAGCACTGTCCCAGTCCTGAAGTTTGATTTCTGCTTGAGCTTTGTTATTATATGCAGCTGCAGTTGGTATTACTGATATACTCCTAAAAAAGAGGGAATATTAACCACGGTGGGCTCATAATTAGGAAACCTGAATGTAGAAACTCTTCATTACTAGAAGCTGAAAACAGTGTTATAACAATACTGATATTCTAACCACAGCAGTGGTTAGAAACTCCCTCCTGTAAGACCAGAGGCAACCATCCACCACCAAGTTTACTGTCCTCAGAGGCCTGTTGCTTGGCAGGGCTTAGATCCGAGATGTTGCACAGAAGATGCCATGGCTCATCTGTCACTTTAACTACTCCCTCTTCCTGCCATCATGTAGGCTCCAACAAAACTGCCAAATGAAACCTTTGAGAGTGTCAAGAGTAACCACAGAGCTCTGGTGGTTATGGTGAAGAGCTTGGGGGTGAGGGGCACCAATGGGTTTCTCCTTGATGTTGTTTGTAAAAGGGGAAGACTCTGGCAGCACTGGGTGCCAAGACGCACATGACAAAGGAATGCATGAGAATGTTTGCCAACACCCTTGCTAACAAGGACAACTCTAAATTGAGATCACTGGGAAGGGTGGGCAGTAGCAAAGTGTTGGGGGAACAGCACACTGGAATACTCACATTTTACTTATTAAAAAAGCCTGGCTGGATCAAGTGTTTGTACACAAACACACAATGCATAGGCAACACGGAGAACACAAAAGAATAAAAGAATAAGAGGTCTGTCACAGAGGGATAATAGAGATGGTGGGTTAACCTGTGCACTCAGTTCCATTCCCCTTGAACTTTTCTGCTTTTGAAACAAATACAACAGAGGTCCCGCAGCAACAACCGCTACTTACATAAATAAAGCCAAAAGTCTGAATGTAGTCCACTGAGCACTAAATAAGATGAGCACTTTCTAAGAGTCTTATTTTTATTAATTTGTGTCCACACACTTTTTTTTCCTGGACTGTTACTAATTACAGTGTTAGGATGAAGCTGCACACAGTGATTATTTTATCTCTTAAGAATAAATTATGGGAGCAATTGTACTTATTCACACTTGACACAATCCTACCAGTGAGATAATCCTACAAAAACATTTAATTACAATTAATTTAGTTTCTCAATACACTACTTATCCTTTTGTTTTTGTAAACAGGCCCTTGAATCTTGACTGTTTTGAAAAATCTGAAGAAGTTTGTGACACCTGCAGACTGCATTTCATCACTAGCCACATCTCTTCCTGATAAATAAAAATTAATATCAGTATGCAACAGTGCTTTAAGTATTTTTCTGTCAAATTTTTTTCCCTTTTGAAAATAATCTAATTGTCATTAGTTACTTCAATTACATTGCTATAGACATAATATTCACAAGTAACAGTCATTAAAATATACCAACACAAGAGTGTTTACTTACCGAGTGTAATATGTCACTGCTTCCATATAATCGCCAATGGCAAAGGCTTCATTGCCCTTTTCTTTTTCACGAGTAGCAATAAAGATTTTCTCTCTCTTTGTCATTCCTAGCAAAAAATATTCCTACATAACAACAACTAACAACGTGCACAGATGTAATCAAAACACCGTCAGCTAAAATACTTTGAATGTCATAATCTGGATATTTTTTTTAAAAAGCACGTGGCTTATTTGAAGACAAATTTATATTTTATTTTCTGTAGTAAAATCTAAATTCTTCTGATAGGCATACAATTCAGAGTGTGAGCTGAAAGCAGTTGGCTAACCTCTACCATTCATTTATAACATCAGATTTATGCTTTACTTCTTTACCTAGAGCTCCCAATCTAAACAGAATATAAAAATTCTAAATTATTATTAACATCAAGACTAGATTTTTTTCGAATATGGCTTCAAACTCAGTTGATGATCTGACAACTTTCAGCATATCTAGGGGCTGAAAAATACAGACACTAACTCTATGATATACTTCAATTTATATTCACACTCTACAACACACTATTACACTTAAGAAAAATTATATTTCTAAGACATTACCAGTTGTGTCTATTGTATTTTTGATAATAGGTAGACGTGGCCTATTGAAGAAGCTTGATTTTGAGTTACTTTCTTCACAGCTTTCATCAATTTTAGAACATTCCTTTTCCACATCAAACCTTAAATGAATAAAAATTACAAATTCAATAACACTGCATAGCAAGACTCTCCGACTAATAGAAAGGCATACTATATTTCCATTATAAACCAAAAGAAATGGGATAAAGTGTTCAATTATGTGTGACTAGTTAGGAAAAAGATGTTTAGTCTTAACTCCCTCCCTTGTGGTGTAGTTTTTGTGCGTTTCTCCTGCTTATATGTTACCTCCTCTCCTCCTCCTCAGAAAAATCCCCTGCCTCACCTCCTTACCACCTCCCCCAAAAAGAAAACATTTAAGAATTAGTATCATCAGGCTCAATCCCAGCCCCATCAAACATCTCTATTAACCTCCGCCAAAATAACTAAGGAACAGTTTCAAAGCAATTAATACAGTAAACCTGAGATATTTCAAAATAGTCTCAGACGCTTCCAAAGCTACTCTGAAGCAGCTTTTGAAAACAGTGTTTAGGAATTTATATAAAGAAAGATTGCTGCCATAGTCCTACAAAACAAATATGGTAATAACCAACTCCTACACTAACCAGAAACACTATGCTTGATGGTTTTTTTGTGTAGGGCTTAATGAAAAATAGCATTTGATTTCCACAGTGATCTTGACAATGCAAATAATTTCTATCTGAAATACAGATACCATTTTGAAAATTTATCTAACTCAAAACTTTTTCAGGTAAGGCTAACTGTTCTCCATTTTGAATCTGATCTTTTGCTAGCTTACTTTTACCTTTTTGTTATAAATTAACCACATTTCAAGTAAGTGTTTTTAAAATAAAAAGTGAAATGTTTTGCTTACGAATTGCCTCAAGAATTACTTGAAAGTTTTGAAATTACCCACAAAATGTTTTGAAAACATGATATGCTTGAAATTGGAAAATTTCTTTCAAACAACCACTGTGTTCCCTAATTAAACAAACAAATAAGATTTAGGAAAAACTTAAATATAAAGGATTTAACATACTTTTCCCATTCACTGTAATCCCGTGGAATGTTTCTCTTGTTTCTTTGTTTATTTTGCAGTGTTTTATTCTGAAAGAGAACCAGACAGCCAGTAAGACAAATTTTTGCAGTGGAAATTGCAGAGCCTTTTTTTTTTTAGTTTTGTTTCTGCAACACATATTCTGAGTAACCAATGCTATTTCTGACTAATCTCAGCATAATCTTGAAAGCGTAATTTGTGTTGCTTTAAAGAAAATCTTCATGCATCTGACGTATCATTGTAATCTGAGGAGCTCTTCAGTCTCACACTTTCTCTCTGTTGCCCTGTTACAAGTCACAGAGGCACTGAATAAAACTTTCAGACAGAAGACTGCTCTTTCCTAATTAGTATCTTGTGATGCCACCTACCCAACCATCTTTTCAACACAAGGGAGAATTCAGTTTTGGGACAACCCAGCTTTGTGATGAGGTGATGAGGTGTTTCACATGAAGATTGAATCAATAACTTCATTTGAGGCATGTCTTTTCCAGGAGAATACAATGCATGGATTCTGATAATCCCCAGAACCCTCACAACAAACTTACACATCATTGACTTCAAAATAGCGTCTGGACTTCTTCTGAGTGTTGATCACTCCACTAAAGCAAATTCCTACAGTGATTTACATTCATTCTAGCTCTTAGACAAGCTCCATCACTGGGGTTTGCGTTACCTAAAATTTAACTTTAGGATCTTCCTGCAACAATCAGTCCCAAAACCAGATTTGACTGACTTGTATTGCAACTCATCTCCTACACTAATGGAACCTATTTCCACAACTGTCACCTTTGGCATCAATCCTACTTCTCTCATGAGACGTTATTTCTGATATGTCCCTCCCTGGTTGTTGACTTCAAAATATTTAATAGCAAGGTGTGGTTCCCAACAGGTATTTCAAAGTGGAACAGCTAGTTCAAAATGCTCCCATCTACTCTGTCTGGGCCATTTTGCCCTTCTATTACCTTGTGATCCATCATTCACTAAATTAGACCACTCGAATTCTTTGTAGAGTTGCAGATTTACAATTTTCTGGGTTCAAACCAACAATAGAGATCACAGTACAATCCCCAAATATCTGTACCAGTTCAACTGGACCAAAGAAATAAGCAGCAGACTCTTAAACTCGCTTTACAAGTGGTGACACCGTAACAAGGATGTACTTCTGTAGTTGCATGTAAACAACTCAATTTACATAATGCAAACGTGACCCTTCCTGTAAACACTTCTGACTATCTGTAATGTCAGGTTACACAAACTTTTACAGTATATAAGTTCAGAATTACTCTTAATGTTCTGTCTTTCAAGAAGCTAGACAAAATGACAAATACATTTAGTGATCTGCGTATGTTTGGAGGAGGGAACTCCTAAATATGCCTTCCTGAAACATGAGTTATCATTACATCTGCATCCTGGTGTATATTACAAATGTACTAATTTAATAAACACCAAATCTTTTCTTCAAACCACAAGTCATTAACTTAAATGAGCACAAAAATACTGAAACTGGCAGAAGAAAATGCATAAGGTACTTACAGTAACGCAACTTCAACTTAGGGAGAGGACTACAGCATGTACTTTTAAGGAATAAGGCAAAAAGCATTGACTTAAAAATCAATTTTAAAAATTCTAGGCCTCATATTCTTGAGACAACTGTAACAAAGTTGTGGTTCCAGCAGAGTTCGGAATTTCTCCATCAGTAATACTTCAGAGCACCTCATCCAATGAAAAATACATGTTTGCATGGTGTGGGACTAAAAAAAAAGTAAAAATCTTTGTGCTTGTCATTTTTCTTGCCAGAACTCACAACGCATGGATCTCACAGGTTCTGAAGCCCACTGAACATTTTCAATGGGCCAAAAGCAACACACAGACTGGCTTCAGCTCAGGTGACATGGAATTGGTCCTTGCTTCTCCTGTGGGCCCTGCATGCTGGCCTAAGACACTGCTATAATGTGTCAAGCAACCAGTATTCTTTTTTAGTTCAGAATATCCAAAATAACATGAGGGCTATATAGATCCTATCACAGTGGATTTTTATAATGTAAACCTTGGAATGAGTGTTGCATGCCCTGGACAGTAGCATGAGGAGGTATATGCAGACAGAAATCTTTCTGGAATAGTATTAGGAAACAGTGTTTGGCAAAGGAACCTATCCCATAAATGTAGTCTTTTGAACATGAACATCTTTAAATCCATGCTTTAGTTTGCTTCTGGAAGAAGTGAGGCAGTGTGACAGAAAAACAGGGATTAAGACAAACTTCCTCATTTGTGTTAAAGAGGGAAATATTGCATAAACTTAACTCTTTTTTCTATTCATCTTCCCCATGATTTCGCATCAATAAAAAGAAAACACCATATAGAATTATAAGCTATCAGCAATGAACTGAAACTGTACCTACATTTTGTATCAGCAAGAAAATCTGGTTACAGACAAATGATGCTTCCATTTACCGAAGTGGTACCCATTTGTGCAATCCAGTGTTTAGGGTCAATAGGGATTTCCGGAATTGGCTTAATTGAAGATGCTGAACTTTTTATGCATTGGATCAGATTAATAGTCTCCATGTAATAACGTAAAATTACAGAAAGGTTTGTGCATTGCTTTTTAGCAGAGAGGAGAAATTTATCGTGCCAACTTTAAACTTGATACCACTTAAAAAATTATATGATGCCAGTCTAAAAATTAATTAGTCCTAACTGATTAGCAAAACATGTTTAAAAATTGTACGATTACACATAGCTTTATCAAAGAGAATGAAGAGGAAAAAAAAAGCTGATTATTTACATTCAAATTTTTTTGAAAGTTCATATTACAAATATAAATTCAGTCTCCACTATAGAAACAGTTTCTTTTTATTCAGTAGTGATGTAACTGTACTGCTGCATAAAAAGACTGAATTCTAAAACTTAGTTTCAGGCCTCCCTTCTCTCTTCCAGGACACGTTACAATTACTTCAGAGGCCATCTGCTTGGACATGCCACAGATAAAGTAAAGCTATATCCACGCTTCCTGAGTAATACAGCTAACACCTAAACCTTGTATGGAGAACAAAAGGTGAAGAACAAAAAAACAAAGCTTGGCCTGAAGACTGTTGCATGGTTTAAAGTAGGAGAAAAAATGTGAATAAACATTTTTATCTTTGAATGGAGAACACACCCTCTTTACTAAAACTGTGTATCCTAGATTTAAAGACACTTTCCGCTATTCTATGCTTACATTCTAATCTGGATTCACTGAGTTCACATGGTATTTTATTTACCATTTTCTGTTGAAACAAGCACTCATGCAGGACATGAATCAACAGTAAAGCTACAGTGGCACTTTCCAGCTCAGCAGAATGTGTTAGTCAAGAGGAATACATATTGCAAAATGTGAAAGAATATGGACTAATGAAAAAAAAAACCCAAACAAAAAAAAAAACACAAAACAAAAGCACGTCTTAGTCTCAATACTAAGAATGCCTAGCTATCCCAAATGTCTTGGTCCAATGGCTAAGTACTAGCTGATAAGAAGCAGTTTCTGACAACACAGGAACAAAAATCAGGCATTTACTAATATATTAAATATATATTAATAAATTAATATGTTACTAATGTATTAATAACCCAAAACAAAACAATTAAGAAATATCACATGACCTGTAAGGATCCTTTCATCACATTTCTGACTCCCAAACATCCAGAAAGAACAATACTTCAATGAATTTGTTATAGCAGTGACCCAGAATTTCAAAGAAAATTTTGAGAATCGGACTGAAGCGATCTATGACAACACCTGACAATTCAGAAAAATCCCATCCCACACCTATTTGTCTGCCAATCCCTCCAGTAGCACTACATGTAGTATTAGCAAGAAAAGCCAGTCACAGACAAAACTGATTTTAGGCAGATAAATAAGTTGAAAACAAAACCATAAGGAAACTAATACCTAAGGAAAATATAAGTATTTGTTCTTAATAGTAAAATCTGTTAAGTGTGCTTAATGGCTAACTTAGAAAGTATGTTATATGACTGGAGTGAGAGTAGCAACTCAGGGTAAAAAAACAAAAAAAAGGGTAGTCAAAGGCAGCACAACCCAATACAGAAATGGCTACAGAATGAAACAATTGGTGCAAAAGATCTACCATCCACAAGGTATGTGTTCCAGGGTATTTATTTTGGACCAGCTCCTGTCTGGCCCCATGGAACAAAGCCTACTGGCAGCTAGAGAAAATCTCCTGGCGTAATTTCATCCAAAAGAAACCTGATTCATATGCTTAAAAACCATTTTGAAACATGAATCAAAGAACATAAAAAGGTGTTTAAGGAGACCTGCTCCAGCAGTGAATTCTTGATCAGAATTAAAACATTATTACAAGACACATGCTAGTACAAAGAAAGCACTTTTGTTTAAGCATCGGTCTCTCACAAGGGAGCTTAAAGGTTTTCATTTTCTGGTTAACAAAATAAATCTAGTAAGAAAGGCTCAATGACTGGAAGTTCGTACATATAAAATTTCCCAATTTTAGAAAAACGTATAATTAACACACATTAGGAAACTGGAGATACCTGCTCAGCAGGAAGACAGCTGCTGGAACAACGAATAGGAGGCAAGTTATCTTGATTTTCATTTGGTGTGTCTGTTCTCAGGAACTGTGATTTCTTATCAGCTTCATTCATTTCTGTCACCCAGTTCTGAAAATAAATAAATAAAATATCTGTACCTTAAGGTAGTAGAGCAGATATACTTCACAATCTACAGTCACCCTAACAACTATACTTACAGAACGTTGCTATTAACGGGGAAAAGCAATTAAGAAAAAAAGCAATAGTGCTTTTTTGAATACAAAGTAGTGTACAAAAAAAAAATCTGTAGAGTTAAAATAGGCAGCAAAGGGTCAGTGACATTAACACAAGAAAATAATTAAAAACCCACAACATAATCCTTTGATCATTTCCTCATTTAATCAAATAATTGCATTCTACTTAGGCACAAGAAGAGGAAGACTGATACATCAAAGTGATTATATTACGGACCATTATAAATTAGATACTGTACCATCAGCTCATCATTAAGTGTTTCCCACTCTTCAGCTGTGAAATCAGAAGCTGTGGCTGCAGGCTTATCTTTCCTCAGAGCTCTGCTCCTTGGATCTAAATGCTCAATACGCTTTTCACAAACCAAGGTAAGTTCAGGGTAACATCCCTCTTCACCAGACCTATCAAATGCAAAGATATAAAAGTTTACGAAAAAGAAACTAAACTGCACTGCATCCTCCATATTTCCCTCCATCTGTAGTCACTACAGTGACTGTAGAGGACTATTTTCCTGTTACAATTTAATTTTACTGTCATCTAACGACATTTTCATCAGAAAATTCCAGTTAACCCTCAACCAGTTTCCAATGTCCATACACACACAGTTCAAATTATCATCACAGTGTTCATAAAAAAAAGTTTGTGTCATTTTCAGCAAAAGTTAAACAAGTGTGGCACCTGAAATTACCAGAGTCGGGCAAGATGGATCATAACAGAACCAAAATACAGCAGGAGCATTCTGAGAAAATTCAGTTACTCAAACTTTTTCGATGGTTAAATCAGGACTTGGATTTCTAGTGTTATCATTGGGACACTTTTAACATGATTACTTTAACCCTGTATTTTAACTTTTAAATTAGAAAGTCACAAAGAGGTTCAGGCAGATACGAGTACTTAGGTAAGGGTTCCCCCAGATTTTACAGAACAGGAATATAGTTATTAATGAAGATAAGAAAATATGTTTACCTTAATACTCTGAGAATCTTTTCCAGGTGCTTAACATCTGTGCATTTTTCAATGAATTTGTAGTCCAGATGACTAATAGGTATTTGATATGTTTTAGTGGTTCCTTGGTCCAGCAAAAATGGTACTGACTCATCACCCATAACTAAATACTAAAAGGAAAAAAACGTAGTGATCCTGTAGGCACTTAGTTATATTTTGAAGCAATGTCAATTTAAGGAATAAACCTGCTCATGCTCCACTCTCTTATGCAAGTAGATCTATTGCCGCAAAAGAAAAAAATTCAGATTTGAAGACCTGATCATATGAGCTGTCCCCGTCAGGGTTTACTGACAGAAGAATGGTTGCATATAAGAGATGCTTTGTATGAAGAGTGCATGTAACTCTTCTGCAAAGCAGAAGAATTCAGAAAGGCTGCTTAAACAAAAATTGCCAATGCTTGCCTACCATGTTCTCAATTTTTCTTTAAATACAATATAATAGTACCTATTTATGTACCTATTTAAGTATGATAAGCATGAAGGATAAGATGGTGCAGGACACTGCTTTTTTCAGAGGAAAGATGTTAACCAGCAGTGTATCTAAAGAAATAATAACCTTTGCCTTCTCCGTAGCAAAAATAAATCCAATTTTCTTTGCTCACTAACTGCAGTTTCTGGGCCTCTGATTATACTACAGTAGTAATATAAGCCCTTGCCAGTAAGTATGTAACCGATGAAGTGAGGGGTTCAAATGGGACATTTCTGCTTCTCTGTTCCTTTGATCTGTTCATCTGCATCTTTTTCTGTTTTGATCCCAAGCCCTATGGAGCTGAAATTCTTCGCTCTTTCCTCATTCATGTAACGCATAAAGTGATAAGTTATTTTTAACAAGTACAATATGGGCAGCTAGCTAATGTGTGATAACAACTGTGCAAATATAAACCCAGGTAAAATAACTGTGTTCTAACGACTAGCATAATTAGACCTATTGTACTGAATTGTAGTTGCACAAAAAATGTCTACAATATACTATCACTTAAATAATAACTAGCCAATAATTATGTGACCGTAACAGAGATTCTGCCCCAAGACTTTACAGTTTCAGTGCTGAAAAAGAAACATCATGCATGGAAAGCCGTAGGAATGCAGTAAATAATTAAACAGGAGTAAAAAGCTCATCACAAACCAGCGTCTTCTCCCGTTTCAGTATTCCCATGGACGTGAGGGAGCTGCCCAGGGCACGGCGCCCACACGGACACCGCGGCTGCTCGGGGTCACGGCACCGCCACAGCCCGGCGCCCCCTCCAACACATGCCCCGGAGCCAGGAATTCACCTTGGGAGCGGCTCCCACCGCCGCGGCTCGGGCAGCGCCGCCCGCCCGCGCTTAGCAACTGCTGCTATGTACAACATGGCGGCGCGGACACGGCGCTGTCCTCCCCAGGGACACCCTGCCGAGGCTCCCACAGAGCCCCGCCGAGCTCCAGCGGCGACATCGGCGTCACCTGCCCGGCCGCGGCACCCACCTGCCCGGTGCGGCGCTGCCCCCGGACCCGCTCACCGCCCGGCCCGGCCCGGGCCCGCTCACCGCCCGGCGCGCAGGCGCGGCTGCGCTCGGGGCTGAGGGCGGCGCTGCCCGCCCCTGCTGCGGGGGCACAAATACAGCACCTGGGGGGGGAAGGTTGGACAAACGTCACTCTTCTTGTTTCCAGTGTAGTATTTTACTCAGGCAGTCCCCTCCCAGTGCCGGCGTCCCCCCCGTGCCCACACCAGTGCTGCCCTGCAGTTCCCGCCGCTGCTCCCTACGGCTGGTCCCCGATGGCAGAGCATGCTCTTCTCCGCATGTCTGGCAGAAAGAAGCACCCACGGTGTCCGCAGTGCGGCCAAACCCGCCCCCAAACCTTCGACAGCACTGCTGCTGCCCTCTCCTCCTCACCCTTCTGAGCAGCCACGGCAGTAGTGACCCTTCTTTCTGTTATTCAGTCATAAGATGCACTCTATGAAGGCCAGGTTGGTGTAGCAAAAAGGTATCGTTTATACCTGAGCGTATCTGGTTTCCCAGAAAAACTAAGAAAATCTTAACCAACAGCTCCAAAACAACTTCTCAGACTGCTTTTCTTTATCCCCTATAACAAGCCACTGCAGCTCATTTAAGAGCCAGAACAGTCACGCACACCTTAAAGATACCTTATTACAGTGGTAAGTTAAACACGGTATCTCAATGTAAAAGCATCATTAGCACCATCAAAACTGACTTCAAGCACACACAGTTCAGCAGTATTTTGTAGCAGAATTTTGTACTGCTGCATACCGCACATTCCAAACAGACAGATGCAAAAATTTTGGCTTCTCAAAACAAAATCACCACTTTGATCTTTCTATTACAGATCCCTGAGAAGTCATCTGAAAAGCAAAACAAGATGCTATTTTAGTTTTGGGATGCTACCCAATTTATCTTTGTAACACATTATTTTTTCCTTGAGTACTAATCCTTTCCTTGAGTACAAACAAGTCAAACAGCACTTTTGTAATTTCTATTTCTACATTGCTTCTTAACGTTTACCTTGCCTCCCTCTCCCTCTTCTTTCCCAAGGGATTATTTTTTAACACTTCCAGACATCCATACTTTTAACACATCCATAATTTGGTGCTCTCAAGTTCCTTGAGATTTTCTCTTATGAAATCCAGATCTGTATTTCAGACCTAGCCTGGTGTAGGCCTCTATTTATTTTCAGTGGAATTTATTCAAACCACAGTTATTTTATGCAATTCACGGAAGTCCAAAGAATATGTAACAAAGTTAAAATGCAAATAAAGTTTAGATGGCAGTAATAAAAACATGATTAAGTCGAAAAGAATACAAACCCACCAAACTTTAAAAATACTGCATACTCGGACAATTTAAACAACAGCTTTAGAAATCTATTGCTGGAAGACAGTATAGACAAAATTTAGTATTACAGTAAACTTTAATAATTTCTTAAAACACAAATAAAAGTGTGCATTTGTACACAAATAGTTTTACAGAGCAAAGTTATCAGAAAGATTAAACTGCGTCATGAAGTCACTGTATCTTCAGCAGATATCATCGGGCATCAAAAACCACCACTGGAATTGCTCAGTTAAAGACAAAAAAAAAAGTGTTGTGGTTGAAAAAAAAAGACGGGAAGAGGAATAAAAGAGAGGCTGTCTAAATCTAAGGTCACAACTAACTACAAAAAAGTATTTCAAAAGCCATTTTTAATAAAAGGCTGAATAATATAAACAATTCACAGTACCTCACCCAGCAGACTATCATAACTTATATCTTGCATAGAAAATGATAAAAGAGGGAAAGTGCCAGGAAAGAAAGGAAGGTGCCAAATCACTCTGCAGAGATTGCCCTATAGTAGTTTGCTTTACTGCATTGATTTTTTTGCCTTTAAGGATTGTTACATAATTACTCAAATCTTCCTTTCTATTTCCCTTACATACCTTATCTCCATCCACAGCTTCCCAAATGCTTTTAAGTGCACTTGTAAAAGGATACATCTTTTGGTTCTTTTCTTGTACATTATTCTGTAGCCACATTCTCTGCATCTGATAGGATCTCTTGCCTTTATTTCATTTTCTGTATGACATTCTAACGTTATAGAGGAAGACAAAGATAGTGGATGAACAAAAACAGGATTGTCCATGCACATATAACTTTCAAAAGTCAAAATAATCGAATTCCTATTTGTGGCAAACATAGTAAGTGTAATGAATCTGTATCAAGAGCTCAATGATACCAAGATACTAAGAAAAAAAAAAAAGAAAAAGCAAGTTTAACTTATATTAAAGTCAAAGACAATCTTGCTAAAAATGACCAAAATATTACTGCACAGAACACATTCCACTCTTGATACCTGACTGATAGTAACAAAAATTCCAGTTCAGCTCTCCAAAAGCCCACCGTTTATTTTCTTAAAAGACAAAATATTTCAGAGATTCTTGAACTGACTCAAAATCACCAATTTGTAAGTTGTTGACTTATCTATAGGTAAGAGAGAATTTGACTACTGTACTTCAGTAAAAGCTCAGTGCCCACACAGCATTTTCAGTAAAACACTGGAATGCACTGAATAGAAGGCCCACTATTTGCACCACACATGGACACTTAGAGAAAGCATTCTCTGGAGATGGGGGAGCTCCACACAACAACACAAGATCTAAGGAAATTACTTCCCCATCCATATCCATGTGGTAACCCATACACGTTACCAGCAATGTGTAAAGCTTTAAAGATCATGGGGATCCACACTGCAATTATTTGCATTCAGGTACTCTTCAGTATAATAGTTTCATTATTAAAACACTAAATCTCCAGTAACATGTAATTAAAAAAAAAAAACACTGATGTCTTTACCTCCACAAATGTAAATCATTGGCTGCTGCTTTGGAGGCTGAACATCTTTCTGTGAATCCATGTTCTAAACAAAAAAAAAAAAAACACACAATAAAACACACAACATGCACATCAGTTTGGGTTTTGGTGTTTGGGAGTTTTTTCCCCCCAAGACATACACAATCATTTCAATATCTCAATTTAAAGCTAACAGAAGATGAAAACTCTTCCTTAAAAGTAAACACAAACAAATATAGTCTGTACATGACACAGAGGACATGGAATAATTCAGGTTGAAATAGACTTCAAAAAGTTGTCTAGTTCAACTTCTCAAAAGCAAAGTAACATCAGGTTTCTCAGAGCTTTACCAATCTGCTATAGAAAACCTCCAGGGACAGAGACAGCACATTTTTCTATTAAGCAGGATTTTAAACATTAAAGCCCGACAAACAGTATTTTCCTTCCTCCCTCCTGCCAATGTTTAGAATTTCCTTGCTGGACACATAAAACTCAGTAATTCTTTACGCATCACTCATGTAAGAATGGTGCTATCAGAAACAAAATAAGCCTTGTTATCTTCTCTTCTGACACACAAGCTAACCTAGTCTATCTTTTCACTGATCTAAGGTATTAGAAATCCTGGGAACAGACTACGGGTAGAGGAATAGTAGGAAGAGAAGAAATTCCACCCTTCAAATCCTAATATAGATGTGTTTGATCACCAAATCAAGAGTAACAACTCAGTGCTATTCTTCAATCATCTCTTAATGCCCTATAACAGTTTCGGTTTTTCAGACTTATTTGGAGACAACTATTCCTTCACAGCATCAGACTAAACAGTTACATATACTCCACAAACATTCCACCAAGCTTTAAGTAATCCTATCCTAACATGTAAATGTGCTTGAAACCATGAATTTTAAGGTGGTTACTCTACCACCAGAGATACAGTAAACACTTCTTTTCCCATCCAATCCAAGTCTAGACCAGAACATTAACATTTCCTTGTAGTTTTTTTGAGGCTGCCATTTTCTGTAGTGCTGTTCTCTCTGACATAGAAGGCAAGAATTCCTAACCTTTATCCCAGTGAATAACATTCTTGAAGCTTCCTTACGAGAATGGCTCTTGGATGCTTTTGCTTAATATTACTGCAGGGATTATTAACCTCATCTTCACAGTTTGTTTCAGTATAAATTCAAGTAGGAAAATTATGGCATTGAAAACAGAAGGATAAGCTTGACAGTTCATTCTTTAATATCAGCACTTGACAGACCACCTTGCTAAAATTCCCACTATGTCACTCTATTTAAGAGAGCTGAAAAGAATTCATTACACTCTACAGCTTTCAAGTATGCTATACCACAATCATAGTGGCATCTTAATCCACATGTGTTAGCAATCTTTTTGAGTCAGTATGTCATAGTAAGATATAAGCTGTCACCCAGTAGCACTAGAAAACAGCAGCTCTTCTAAAACACAGCTGAACTAAGACAGATCACAGCTGTAGCTAAATAACTTTAGTGCTGCTTGTGCAGAAAACGACACTGCTGCTGAGGTCAGCGGTGACCCACAGTTGTGTGTTTTGCAAGGAGGTGCCCTGGTTTACCTGTCTCCTTCACGTACCCTGCAACCCTAAATGCCACTGGGCTGGCAGAGCCACCAGTCACGACAATGCACTGACACACACTGGGGCACAGATGGAACCACACACGGAGACACGGGATCCTCCACGTGCTGAGAGCACCACACAGAATCACAGCATGGGGAAGGCTGGCAGGGACCACAGCGGGTCATCTGCTCCAACCTCCCTGCTCAAGCAGGGTCGTCCTAGAGCACGTGGCACAGGACTGCACCCAGATGGTCCTCGAATTATCTCCAGTGAGGGAGACTCTACAGCTTCTGGGGGCAGCCTGTTCCAGTGCACGGTCCCTTGCACATTAGCGTTCTTCCTCGTATTCAGGTGGACCTCCCTGTGCATCAGTTTTCGCCCGTTGCCTCTCGTCCTAGTGGCTGGCACCACCAAGAGGATCTCGGCTCCGTTTTCTTGCCACCCCTCTTTAGGTATGGATACACATTAATGAAGTCTTCTCTCAGTGCGTCTCTTATCCATCCGTAAGAGGCCAACCCGCTCCTTCACGTCCCGCAGAGCCCACGAAGAAGGACGGGCAGCCCTTCTCAAAACCCACCGGACAGCCCACCCTCCGGCCCAGGCTCCCCATCCCGCCACAATTCCGCACGGGGACCTCCCGCACCGCCTCCCCCCGGGCCTCGTACGAAGGAACGAAGCCCACGAGTCTGGGCCCGGCCTTTCCCTCCCCGCCACGGCCCCGCCACCACCGCCCAGCAGCGCAGGGACCACCGGGTCGGAGGGGAAAGGCCGAGCGCGGGAGGAGCCGCGGCCCAACTCGCCCGCTCCCCGCTCACCGCCGGCCCGCCGCGTCCCGTCGCACTCGCGTCGCACGCTGATGACGCGCGGCGGAGGCGGGCCCGGCATCGCCCCGAGACAGCCCCGGCCCCGCCCGCGGAACAGTTAATTAGCCTGCGAAAGTAATAAATGTTCATCTATCGGCGTTAACCAGCTGGGGGGGGGGAGGGGGCGCAGAATGTTTGGTGGCGATTTTTAAGACGCAAGCTTTCATATAAATAGCAGCGTCGGTTTCCTGTGAAGAAAGTAGGCAGCTGCGTGGATGGGTAAAATCAGCCCCAAGGTACTCGGTGCTTTTGGTTTTTTATTGGGCTGTACCCGACCTAGGTCCTCTGCCAGGTCTGGTCATATGGCTGCGGGGTTTTAAACCGCCCAGGTGTTTTACCTCGAGGACCGCTCTGTTTTCCTAAGCGTTTTACTAAGATTCGTGGGTGAAACCCGCATCTTGGTATTTTGATGCTGTGGTCGGTATCATATGTACCCACATGAAGCTAAATTTACCTAATCGAAACATATATGTTATGTATTTTAAGCGTGAAGTCGTAATACTACAGAAGTTCCGATGTCGGTGATTGCCGATGTACTGAACTGCAATAGTGCAAACAAGGTTTGAAATGACACCGGTAGCTCTCTGTCATTGGCCCCACCTCACTGGCCGTAGGAATTCTGAATCTTCGATTGGCATTTTGAAGAACTATGTATCTTTGCTTCTTTTCCCGGACAAATGTTTAACGAATACTGTGGTTTGTGAATGTGCCAATTTAAATTACTTCATCGTTAAAAAAGATTCTCCAATTTAAGGAAAGGTCTTTCTGTTTCTGAATACTGAATACCATTTTTTTCCCCTGCATACCCAAATGCCTTAATATGGACGAGGTTTTAACAGACGTCGTTACTTGATGTTCTCCTATCAGCAAATCACCTTCACACATGACCTATATCTTATCTAAAATAAACTTGGGGAATAATAAATAGTTGTGTTTTTCCTAATTTGTGTTTAAGTTAAAAGTAATGAAAACACAGTAATGATTTTAGACTTGCTTCTTCATACTGCTGTGTACGAATAAAGCTAAACAGAACTTTTAGGGTGTCAAAATAAAGCACATACAAGAAAAATGGTATGTGAAAGGCAGAGCTACCCACCTGGGTTCTGACTTCCCTGCATCCTCTCTTCCGTCACGGACTCGTGGGTTTGGGGGAGTACCAAAGGTTGAAGCAGAGGAGAAAAAAAAGCCTGAGCCCTACCTTTGCTGGTAAACGCACTCTAAGTAATTACTGTCTCCTAAATAAGCAAAGAAAAAGCAACTGGTATTATTTCTCTAGGCTCGTTTATATTATAAAAATGCGTTTGTCAAACCGATAATTTTAAAAGGACTTACTAAAAAACCACGATGAAAAATTCAGTTAATCCTGTGAAAATAATATCTCAAATATTAAAGAAAGTGATCATGTAATTGCTCGATTATTTGCATCCTTCAGCTGTTCTCTTGGAAAAATAGGATGTTTTACCAGATGTTAAAGCTTCGGTTACTTCAGCCGTTTCCGACAAAACCCGCCCCCTTCGAGCGGAGCGTTTTAACCGCAAAGCCCCATTCCCTCGGGCTGATAAACTCTAGCCCTAAAGATGCCGCTTGGATTTAGAGTAGCAGAAAGTGTTGGGACTATGTAGGAGACCTCCGCTGTCCCGTAAAGCTCTTAGGGAATTGGTAGGAAAGCTAGAGGAAAGGCTCCTGAGGCGAGGTGGGGAGGTACAGGGATACAGGTACTTTAGAGATGGGAAGAAAATGCAGGTGTAGCCGGGCGCAGCGAGAGTGTTGCAGAATGTCTTACCTCATTTTGCTTGTTTAGAAATAGTGTTCTCGGGTTTTGGTTGGGTTTTTTTTCGGGCTGTTGTTTAGTTGGTGTTGTTGGTTGGGTTTTTTTGGGGATCCTTTTTTTGTTAAATTGCGCTTTCTGGTGTGACGCTTCTGTATATTGCATCAAATGCCGCAATTACAACTTGTTACGTTTCTTGACTAGTTTTGATCCAACACGCGTGAGTTGAGGCTTCAGCGAATGAAGACACAGCTTGCAGCTCTGGTGTCCCGCTAGCCAGCTGTCAATTTCACTCAGATGATAGTTTATTTTATAAACAAATACAAGTGTTTGAAAAACAGTTTTATCCACTTCCTGTGAAATAGATGATACTACAGAAAGCACTTTCAAAAAAGTTCTATTACATTCCCTAGAGTTTCTAACGTTTTCTCCTTTTAAAAAAGGAAGGGGAAGATACCCCAAGAGCCTTTCTCTTTTTAGCCACAAGTGTTACCTTGTAGTCACATAAACAGATATTCTTTACATAAAAATGTCAGTTTTCGCCGTGTCGGGAACTTTTAAACCCGTGTTTACTCGAGACCTTCTCAGGCTGTCTTGTATCATCGTCCGGAGGCTGCGAGAGGCTGGAGAAGCGGATTTGCCAAAAAGGAAGGTCGCGAACTTGCCCGATCTCACCTACGGGGATTACGTGACTTAATTTCGGCGTTTCTTTGGAAAGCCTCGAGTTTGGCGCTTCTTTAAATGTAGGTTTCTCGTTCGGGTCTGACATTCCCCATCCCGACAGTGTGAAGTCGGCAGGTAGGTGAGCCTGCGTGTTCCCACGTTATCTTCGCCGAGCCCAGGAAAAATAGGCATCCACGTATTCGTGGGTTTGGTGGGTTTGCGTTTGTTTAGTGGGGGGGTGGAGCGTTAGTGTGCAGAAAAACTAAACCCACAGCAAAACCCAGGTACCGTCACGGAGCATCTCCCACCCGGCTGCTTTTAAGGCGATGCACTTGACAAATGCTCAATGACTGTTTCGGTCCTGGAGCGTCCGGCACAAACGTACTAATAAACTCGAATTAATCAGCACCCTGACAACTCAAGCTTAAAGGCTGTGGTGCAGATAAGCGTCATTATCTGTGAAAGCCTCTGCCGGCCGCGATTCAGCCGCGTCCCTGAGCGGCCCCTCAGCGCTGGCGCCCCCTCCTCGCAGGGAGCAGAGCGGGGGGGGGAAAACCTCGTCCTCACCCACCCTGGCCGTCTGAGGAGAAGCAGGGCAGGGGCGACCCAGGGGCGCTTTAACAGTGGGCTGGGTGCGGCGGGGCACAAGTATAAAGCGTGAGGAGCCGGGCGAGCCCCCTGGGTACCGTCGCTCATCCCGGCGGAGCGGACGGAGCTGTCCCCTTCTCCGCAGGCTCCCGCTCTCCTCAGGCTCCCGCCCTGCCCCGGGCCCGCAGCGCGGAGGGGGCGGGGAGGCAGCGGTTGGTGAGGGCGGGTAGTTCAAACCCCAGCGAGGGAAAGCGGCGGCGGCCGCACGCGAGGGGCCGGTGTGGGTGGGGAGAGGCGAAGCGGCTCCTCGCCAGGGGCAACGGGCCCAGGGCCGGGCGGCGAGAGCTGCCAGGGCAGCCCCGGCCCCGCTCCTCCAGCCCGCCCTCAGCCCCGCTCGGGGGGGCCCCGCTGCCGCCTCAGCCGCACCCCGCGGAACGGCGGCTTCCAGGCTCTGCTCCCGTGCCCAGCGATTTCCCACATGAGGGGGTGAAGCGGTTGCTTTGCTCGTGTCCGGCATCCCAGGTGGCTGAGGGTGCTGGTCCCTGGGTAACTGGGCGTTGCACACACGCATAGGTGGACTGAACACTGAGTCTCAGCTGGGTAACGCTTGTCTTACACCTCTCTTCTCTTCACATCCTTTCTCACTTCACGTTATCAGTAGGGGCAAGAAATACTTCTAATACAGCGCGTTTACTGTGGAAGATCTCGAGCTGCTTCACAAATTAGGGTAAGTGACCCACATAATTTGGATAGGACTTGGCTATGTCCTCTTCAGTATTAATATCTTTTAAGGTATCAATGACTTCTCTGTTGTCTCAGGGGGGTCAAGAGCAGAGTCTTCAGACAGTCAGTTTTACTGCAGATATGGTATGTTTAAATAACAGAGAAAGTGTTTTTGTGTGACCAAATTGTTGTCTTTATCTGTTTTGTTAACAATAGTGAAGAGTGATAAACAAAGTCAGAAACCATCTTGTTCAAGGTATAATTGTTCAGTGTGTGTTACTGGGGAATGTAAGTTAGTATTAGGAACATCTTAGAACTTATGTTTAAGTGGTGCTGTTTACATTGCTTTCTAGTTACCAACATTTTTACCTCTTTGGGGTGCTTTGTAAGACTAACCTTGTTAAAAATGATTCTTTGTCTGAATATGTGAATAGCATCCTGAATTTAGTTTGGGTTAGCTTAGTATTATTATAATTATAAATTATAATAATTTATATAATTATTATAATAATAAAAATTATAATAATAATAATTTATAATAATCCCATAAACTTCCAGAACTTTTTCAGTTGATTTGTAGATTGATTTGAGAACTACAAAATTAATAATAGGTTTGGGAAACGCACAGAGCACCAAGAATCTTCACTTAGCAGATACGGATTTTGTTATTTGCTCTGTAGCTGACCTGCTGTGAAACCAGCCTTTTCTTCCCTGCACATCTCTTTGATGATGTCTAAGACAAGTTTAACAGTACTTTCAGGAACTACTTCAAGATCCCCAAATGAAAAGGGCTTGATGTTATGTATCAAATCTAGTAGATGAAACTTTTCTCCCAATAAAAAAGAATTGCTTATAGAAGGTAGATCAGTTATAAGGGGTTTTATTAGGCACCTCTTATGAATATAAATATTATCTTGTCCTATTATGAGAGCTGTTCAGCACCTGTGAAAGTCTTCCTATTTTGTACTGTATTTGTAAAATGAGGTCTTGTGTTGAATTAAATCTTAATTTGTAGATTCTAGGAAGAAAAATTAATGCGTATACAAGCTCAAGGTGTGTACTGGGATTTGCAGTAAATCAGAGAATGATTCAGGTTGGAAAGGATGTTAAAGTTCACCTAGTTCCAAACCCTTCCATGGGCAGAGACACCTTCCACTAGACCAGGTTGCTCAGAGCCCCATCCAGGCTGGCCTTGAATGCTGCCAGGGATGGAGCATCCACAACTTCTCTGGGCAACCTGTGCCAGTGTCCCATTGCCCTCTTAGGAAGAATTTCTTCCTAACATCTAACCTAAGCATGCCTTCTTTCAGTTTAAAGCCATTACCGCTTGTCTTATCACTAAATGCCCTTGTACAAACTCCCCCTCCAGCTTTCTTGCAGGCCCCCATTAGGTACTGGTTTGGCACAACAAGGTTTCCCTCCAGCCTTTACTTCCCTGGGCTGAACAACCCCAACACTCTCAGCCAGTTTTCATAGCAGAGTTACTCCATCCCTCTGATCATTTTCATGTCCTACTCCAGATTGGCTCCAACATGACCATGTCTTCCTTATTTTGGGGGTCTCAGGGCTGAATGCAGTACTGCAGGTGGGGTCTCACAAGAACAGAAGGTAAAGAAGTAAAATGAAGTATAAAACAGTATGAATGAATACAGTGTAGAAAAGAGGTAAAATGAAGCAGCTTGCTGGACATTGTTCCTTCGATGTCTGTACTGAAGTGGCAATTTTATTTATATTATCCTACAAAATTTTGTTATGTAAATACAAACCAATGCAATGAGCTCACAGGCTCCCCCTGCCGGACGTTGCCTTACGCACAGCACATTTTTGGCTTTTGCTTGAGTTAACAACATTCTTTTAATTCTGCTATTTTGATCTCCCTTACAGCTGCAAAAACCTTGTTTTGCTGTGATTTTTATGTTACTTGAAACACAAGTTTGCTTAAATTATTTTTTACTGCAATATATTAATTTTTTCTACTCTCATTTGTCCAGAGGTACTAGATAATTTCTCCTATGGAATGCCTGAGAACGAAGCTGCAAGCATGAGTTTTTCCCTCTTACTGTTTCTTCAGCCTGCTGCCTGAAAGTTAATTTTCTAAGTCTGGAAGCCTGTGGGCTTTTGTTAGATGTATGATTAGTTTGACTGTGACTCTGTTTAAGGAAAATATTAATATTTTTAAAGGTAAGTGTGGGTATGTGATTTTGTTTTATTTGTTTGAATTTGGTATGGGATTGTTTTGGGGTTTTTTTTGTAGGGTCTTTTTTTTCCAGTATTGAAATTTTGAACAGCTGTCTCTAAGTGGCATTCAATTTTAAACCTCTGCCCATCAACACTTTTGGAAGGAGTATCTACTGGCAACATGTGCTAACTAACTACAGTTCACAAAATTCAGCATAAAAATGGAGCTTCTATTGTTTTGGTAAACTACACAAAGACAACACCGTATTGTTACAGCAGGTTTCTTACAGGTCTTCCTCCTCTTACAAACAGAAGAGCTGTGTTGGTGTGGTCCTTTGCTCATAGCATGACTAATTACTGAAATGCAGCAATGCACAACACAGAGACTTCATACCTTTAAAAATATAGGAAAAAGTTATTTTCTAGTTCATGACACAGCATTTTCAGCCTATTGCCTAAAATCGCAGAATCATGGAATGGGTAAGTGGAAGGAACCATCGGAGAACATTAGTCCAACCTCCCTGCTCAACAGACACCTCCAGAGCACATTACTCAGAACGTGTGCAGTTGACTTTTGAATCTCTCCAGAGAATGAGACTCCACAACCTCTCTGGGTAGCCTGTTCCAGTGCTCTGCCATCCTCACAGTAAAGCAGCTTTTCCTCATGTTCAGGTGGGACTTCCTGTGTTCCAATTCCTGCCCGTGTCTTCTTAGGATCATAGAATCAACTGTGTTGGAAAACACCTCTGAGATCAAGTCCAACCCTTGATCCAACACCGCTGTAGTTACTAGACCATGGCACTCAGTGCCACATCCAGTCTCATCTTAAAAACTTCCAGAGACAATGAATCCACCGCCTCCCTGGGCAGCCCATTCCAACGTCTGATCACTCTCTCCATAAAAAATTTCTTCCGAATATCCAACCTGAACTTCCCCTGGCAGAGTTTAAGATCGTGTTCTCTTGTCCTACTGCTGGTTGGCTCGGAGAAGAGATCTGTTGCTTGGCACCACTGGGAAGAGCCTGGCTCCATCCTCCTGACACTCTCCCTGCAGATACTTACAGACATTGATGAGGTCCCCTCTCAATCTTCCCTTCTTCAGGCCCAACAGGTCCAGCTCCTTCATCCTTTCCTCATAACTGAGGTTCTCCGGTCCTCTCATCATGTCCATAGTGCACCACTGGACTCTCTCCAGTATTTTCTTGTCTTTCTTGAAATGGAAAGTTCAGAATTGGCCACAGCACTCCAGGTGAGGACTCACCAAGGCTGATTAGAGGGACAGGATCACCTTTTTTTGACCTGCTGGCAATGCTCTTTCTAATGCACCCCAGGATGCCCTTGGCCTTCTTGGCCACAAGGACACTGTGCTGGCTCATGGACAGGTTGTTGCCCATCAGAACCCCCAGGTCCTTCTCCCCAGAGCTGTTTTCCAGAAAGTCAGCCCAGCCTGTACTGGTGAAGGGGGTTATTCCTCCCCAGGTGCAGGACCCTGCACTTGCCTTTGTCGAATTTCAGAAGGATCTTCTATGGCCATCTCTCCAGCCTGCTGAGGTCCTTCTGAAGGGCTGCACAGCCCTCTGGGGTGTCAGCCACCCCTCCCAGCTTTGTGTTGTCTGCAAACTTGCTGAGGAGGCATCTGCTCTTCATCCAAGGCATTGATGAATAAGTTGAACAATACTGGGTCCGGTATTGACCCTTGGGGGACATCACCAGTGGCAGGTCTACTAAAACATTGAGAAGTGATGTAGATGAAATAGTAGATGCTGTTTGGAATTGGTCCTGCAATGGCAAAGTTGTCCCTAATTCATGTGAGCACCAGCTTAAAGCTATGCCCTTGTGTTTCCTTTTTGTGCTGTCATTTATTTCACTGAATAAAACAGGGAATGAGGAAAAAACTGTGATTAAAAACAAATGTGAAAGTAAGGTACTTGTAGAGGTAAATGAGGGAAGGAAAGGAAGGAGGTCAGACTTCAGATCTTGTTGTTGTTTTGAAATTATTTTCATGTACCCTTCTTTCCTGGAAGAATTTTTCTCAGTTATGTTGGTCAGATTGTTTGTTTGCTTGTTTTAAACCTGCTTGTTTTCATACTGATATCGGCAAGATTGTGTAGGTCTTTATGCTAAGGTGTTACTGTCTGCTGTTTAACATCTTGTTCTTTTTGAACTTCTATATATTGCTGTCTCCCTACAGTAGTAAAAACAACAAAGCATTTTCTATATGACAATGGTCTAAAAAAGTGCCTTCAGCATGGGTATAAAATGCTAATGGTTCAAGGTCATCAACGAGTAGTCTCCCCCTCACCTGCCTCAGTTTGGGTTCCTACTGGTATTTGGTGGCTTAGGGCTTGACTTAATCAGGACTGTTGGAATATTAGCAATGTCTTAGTATTTGGTGTTCAAGCCACATTTAAAGATTCCTATTTTTGTCTGTTTTGAAAGTTCATTTGCTGTTTCCAGGCTTTATGTTTCAAAATATCAGTTCTGGAGGCCAGTAACACACCCCAGTGAAAGGTGCTGACTCCAGCTCTGGGGATCTTTGAGTGTTGAGGTGAATTACTTTGATGACCGTGAGAACAGCCCTCCTTCTGCCATTACTCATAACACCTTTTATACAATTATCATGTCTTGTGCGCAGAAAGCAGTGACTCAATGCCACTGTGGTTATGGTGGAGAAACTGCCACCTATGAATTCTAAAAAGTAAGCTTATTTCCATGCATCTTTTCCACAGCTGATGTGTGCATCAGCCGCTTTTAACTTTTCTAAGAAAATATGTAGTAGCTCTTAAATGATCTGTAGCTGTTGAGCGTGTTAATGGGCAGTCCATCAGTTTGTTTGAAGTGTTAAGCTTCGGAACACTGTTTACCCACAGAGCTGAGCAAAAGCAGAGACTTTCTCTATAAAATAATGTTTAAATGCTGAGGAAGACAAAAATGCACTTTTGACTTTGAAATTTATTCCCTCCAGGGACTGTAGGGATCTGAATAATGGGACACTTGTAGACTTGTGATTTCAAGATTCATCCTCTTATTAGAGGATTCTCTTAAGGAGAAAATGCCTTTTGTCTAAACTCACCTATTACTAGAGCTTCTGCTCATTCTTGAGGACTGAACTGTTAGTGCTGGATGAACCAATAACCCAATGCTAATAAAAATCATGGCCCTATTGGAATGCTAGAGGGTTTTGTTGCCAATTTCAGCACCAATGAGCCTCTAATTGCTGTGTTGCGTATTTGAAGTGTTTTTCCAAGGATGAGGACTGGCACATCAATTAGCTAACTGGATAGAAGTTTGAATTTGCCTAACAGTATACTATACATTTTAATCACTCATCCTTATCATCTACTTGACAGTAATTTATATTTGCGTTCATTTATAAGCAGTCTGTAGTAAGACTAATGGAAATACGTTTGTCATGACTGCTATCTGGATAGATCTACACAGGGCTTTTGCATGAATCTGAGGGTGTTTTGGTGACTACTTTATTGTTTGTTTCAGGAACAACACTGGTATCTTCTTTTACAAAGCCAAAGTGTCAAGCAGAAGATGTCAGACAGTCATTCAGTGAAGTTCAATATTCTTAAAAGAAATAGATTAACATCTCCCAGCAGCAATTTTAAATACTCAAATTTTAAAGACGTGTGTTGTGCTTCAGCATTTCTGGACAGCAGATGCAATGAGTCAGTAAAAGATCCTGATGCAGAACATAAAGAAGCAACAAGTGTAACAAATATATCATTGCTACAAGGGCATTCTGAGCGCATTAATCCAAATGCCTTCATTCCCATGTCATCATCTATTGAAAAGGAACTGAATTCTATCTCCATATCAGAAGAAAGGGAAGCAAATGGAAGTGCAGATGTTTTTGAAAGTCCTAAATCGAGTAGAAAAAGCTCTTTACTACGCAGGAGGCTGCTTTTACCCAAGACTGTCGAAGCTGGCACAACTGTAGAAAGCTGTGAAAGGCAAGCTAGCTCTGCAGGAAGCATCAGGAAAAAAAAGTTCTCTTGCATTTTGAACTCTGAAGAAAAGCTTCCAAAAACTACTGCAGATTCTCCAAAAGATAAAAGTTACAAACCTCTGACAACTAGCACTTCAAAATCTGAGGGCTCTAATCCTCGCTTTCCGAAACGGAGAATTTCCTTTTCACAGCAAAGGACTTCTACAGTAGATGAGTCCCAGTGTAAGGACCCCTTATTGCCAGAATCAGAAAGTTTATCTCCAATTCAATGTAAGGACGTAATTGTCAGTAATGCTAATGAATTCAGTGGAAGTGTTCTTATGAGAGTTAGTGACGGGGTGCTTAGGACTCTCACTTACAATGAGGCCAATGAGGGTAAATTCCTGACTTCCATCAACAGTCCTGTAGAGAACTTGAATTTTGGACTATGTGATATAAACTCTCCCCTTGTCAAGGTGGCAAATTACCCAGATCTTTCAACACCTGAGGATAGTGGATACAATTCACTTCCTTTGGACAAATCAGGAGATTCATTGTCTGATCATGAGGGATCTTTCCAAGAGCTCTTCCAAAAGCACAAAGAAGATTCCAAAATTCTAGATAATAAAAGAAAGACAAGAAAACTTGAACGAGTTAGAAGGTTATCCACTCTTCAGGAACAGGGCTCACAGTCAGAGACAGAAGATAATCATGGCAGACCTACTTCAATGCATATATTAACAGAAGAAAGAAATTTTGTACGGGAAGATCATGAATTGGTTCTAAAAGAGCAGCCTAGTGGAGACCTGGTTGTAAGTCACGGAGATCTCTCAAGAACTCCAGCTCTGAAAATAGTTCATGAAATTTGCTTGCAAAGACAAAGGTCGGACCAAAAGCAAATATCAGAGAATACTGATGGAACAGAAATATTTGCATTAGATCATGTTCTTCCTGGACTTATTGGCAAGAAAATGGGCCTTGAAAAATTAGATATTTTAACAGAATTAAAAGACAGAAACTTAAAACATGTTCTTGCTATAGTTTTAGATGCTTTGACAGTGGAAAGTCTGTGCAGGTAAGTACTATGGTTTCACACACACACACAAAGAGGCAAAAATATGCACTCCTGCAAATGAACTAGAATAACTTCTAGAACACCAGGTGTTGCCAATATAATTCATTTGGTTTTGAGGAAATAAAAATTTTTGTCACCATTGTCAAGTAAGTCTTTCTGTGTAGTTCTAAAAGTATGTAGGATAATTAAAAAAGCAAAACAAACATGAAAATTAATAAACTTAAAACTAAATCACAGTACTTGTAAATTTTAAAATACATTACATGTTCCTTTAAGCCTAGAAAGTGACCTGCTCTCATTAAAAATTCCCCAATAGTGCATAGCACTCAAAACACATTTTCTATATATTTTCTTGTGCATTTTATTTCTTTAGTTATTTCCAGGCACAAAAATGCTCCAAGAATTTTGATTCATGAGCAGTCTTCTAGATTAATTTATAATCATTAGAAATTGTCACATTTCAAAGAAATCAGAAGTGTCATGTGTTGTTAGTTACAAAGGGAATGGGTGAATAAGTGAAAGTGTAAGGGCATGGATCTTTTCAGAACATTTAACACAAAAATGTGACTTTAGAAACAGTCTTGGTAAGTGGAAGGAAGAAACTGATTTAATTTTCTAAGTCAAAGCTATGTTCCGTTATTTATATTGCAATTGTTCTTTAAACTCTTCTGTTATTCTGTAGAGTGGTGCATGACAATATGAGATCTGTGTCTCATAGCAATATCATAAACTAGTATATTGCAGTAGTCTGTAAAGTATATGAAGCTGTGCAAAGACATTTACCAGGCAGTCTTGCTATAATGACTTCTGTAATACTTGGAAAAATGTGAAAGTTCAATAATTTTTTCATTAATTTGTTCCAGCATTTGGAAAGTAAGCAAAAACTGGCGTGAAATTGTTGTACAAGATAAAAGGGCAGATAAGAGGAGAAAGTTGTACATAAAACAGCAGAAAGAAGCAGCTGGGGTAAGGTGGTTCTCAAGAGTGATTTTTTTTTTCCAAACATGAAAGAAGACAGGTCAAAGGAAAGAGGAAACATCTTGTAAAGTTACAGAAAGGGAGCAGATAGAGACAGTTCCAACATGAGTATGTGAAAGATTCTAACAGGGCAACGTAATGGCTCTTACTGCTCTTCAGCTGTCTGCACTTTGAGTACTAGTCTTTCAACAATGTAAGACTATTTCTTTCCCCCTCTAGCCCTTTCCTGAGAATCCCTTGACTGATTTTGGCTTTTAAAACCCTGTTCATAGCACTGTTCCATGCTGTTCCTTATTTTGCATCTCACTCTAGTCTGCAGTGCTGTAGGACCCACTTTAGAACACTTCCCGATTATTTTCAGGACTGCCTGCGGCGAAGCATTACAGTGTGTTTGTGAACATCAGAAGGACATACTGAAGTTTTTTAAGGGGTATCTAGAAAAGTAAGCATACTATCAGTAGTATATTTTTTTCAGACCCTCCACATGATACACTCACACTTCAATGTAACCTTGCTTTAAATGTGACAAAGGCTGTGTTTGCTATTTCCTTACTTGCTATTGAGATGTGTCCTAATTCAGAAACGTGAGAACCAGTAGAATGTGCTAGAAGTTGGCTTTTTACCCTGCTCATGGTACTTTGTTTTTAATAATTCCTGTCTCTTTATCCCTTACCAAATAAAAATATTTAATAGGAAATATTTACACTATACATAATTTCCTTTTCTAATGTGTTGTTGCAGAGAGGAAAAAAAACCAAACAAGCAAAATCCAGCTGCAAATCCCAAATTAAATAAAAGCCTAATTTTCTTCCTTTTTTCTTTTTTTTTTTTCTTTTCTTTATAATTATAAACTAACAGGAATATTTATTGAAGGCTGAAGATGCTGCCACAAGACTTAACATTCTCAATAGATCTGCTCTAAGGCCTGTTCAAGCTCAAGCCAGAACTCCTGTACTACAGACACCACCTTCACACACTGAAATTACACCCAGTAACACTAGTTACTCAGCCAGTAGACAGGAAGAATACCTCAAAGTAGGTATCTAAGAAATGCTTCACTTTCAGTCTTTAGGAAGTCTTCATTTACAAGAACTAAGTAGCTCTTCTCTCCCTCCTCTTGCCACAGGTTGCTAAAACTCTGTTCACTGACGAAGCTCTAAAACCCTGTCCAAGATGTCAATATCCCGCTAAATATCAACTGGTAAAGAATCGGGGACTATGCAGCAGAGAGGCATGTGCGTTCGAGTTCTGTATTTTATGTCTGCATGCATTCCATGGGTCAAAAGAATGCAACAGTTTATCTGCAAAACGGAAGAACAAAAAAGATGCTCCTCCAGGAAGTGCCCAAAGCAAAAGAAATTTAAAAAGACTCTAAATTTGTAAGGCATGCAACTCCTTGCATTTAATTCCTCTTCCCCTTCCCATAAATTCCTAATCTTGTTCTTATTCATATATTTCATTTCTTTATATTTCATATAAAGATATGCATTCTGACAGCCTCATTCAATTTGTTCTTGCTGACTTACCAAGGTAACTTCTCATGTATATATCTTAATCAATATAGTATATTTTTGTTTTTAAAAAAAATGAGCATTTAAAAATATTTTGTCTTTTACTTGTTGTGTGGTAGCTAGGCACTTACTAACATCTTAATTTTTAAATAAAGTATTTTATATGTAGTCTGTATTATTTAGCTTACAGCAACTCTTAGATGTTTAAAAATGTGATTCTTGTCTTAAAGACAAATTAAAGAAAATTATTTCTAAAAAATTCTTTGCTATTGGATTTATTTATTCACTTTAAATTACAGTAACTGTTTTAAAAATATCTCAAAGTGGGGCACTATGTATACTTGCAAAAAATACTTCTATTTATGTAGCTAGTGGCACCTCAAAGCCCCTATATTAGTTGGCTGAATTTTTTTATCAGAATAATTAATTTGTTGTTCTCTTAGCCTCTGTAATGCAAATCAACAGAGTAGTAATTTCTAAACCGAATGGATGCTGTGTGAATATTCTATTGTACTGCTTTTTACAGAGTTTTTATCTTGAAAACTTCAGGTGATACAGTATATATTCATGTATCTAAAGATGCTGTTGCAAACTTACCTTTATGCTTAATCTGACTTTACTTCAGCTCCCATACACTGGATCACTTTTATACTTCTGCTTGAGTTAAAAGATTATCTCCCTCTGATGCTGTCCTTTGTGCTTTATTTGTGATGTTGTTTTACTTTGTGTATTCTTAGGTAAGCTGTAATACTGAGCTATTTAAAAAGCAGTCTGAATTTAAAGGTAGTCCCTTTGACGTTTAAGTGTCCATTCAACAAGGAGTAGCTTGAAAAGAAAAAAAATACTTGAATCCTATTTCACAGTTTTAAACATTTTTCTCCACTTTCAACATATGTGAAATTTCGCTTTTTTCCCTCTAAATCTGTCTCACAAAAATACCTTCTTGAATCACGTGTCTCTCCTTCAGTTCAGTCTATCACAAATATGTGCCGGTGTTCAGGTGGAATGTGTTCTCTGCTGTCAGAGGTGGGGGAAAGTGAGAAAGTCAGACTTCTCATCTCTGAGTAATGGTTCTCTCTGACAGCGTTTTAAAAAAAATTTCTTTAAAAAAAAATTAGCTTTATGTCTTGGCACAAGGGAGAAACAAAACAGTGATATAATCAATGTGGGGGTAAAGAATAATATATCATACCTGATGTTCTATTAGATATCTATAAGCCTCTAATAGTTAGAGTGAAAGGAATCAAAATTATTTCATTATGATTGCTTTATGACAGAAATTAAGTATTTGGGGTAGGGGAGTGAAAGTAACTTTATTTGAAATGTTAGAATGTTTTTTTTCTCTATCCTGTCTCCATCAGATAACATAAACCTATAGGAGTCTGAACTTGAACGAAACAACAAAAAAGAACAGAAGGTCTTACTTCATAAAAACCCCAAACACTCAATACAAAACTAAACCACCCCCCCCCCCAAACCGCAGCCCCCAAAATACACCATCCCTTCCAACAAAGAAAAAAAAAAAAGGCAAAAAGAAAACAACTTCTGAGTGTCAGGGAGTCTAGGGATTCATGCCTAGCATCTTTTTTTCCTACTGGGCTGCATTATTTCTCAGAGACCTAAAGCCAAGGGCTATCACAGAGAAGGATGCAAAAGTGGTCATTGAGTAGAAATGGCATGGTCAAGTATTTTCTGGAATATCCTGCCCACGATTATTCTCCAGCTCAAAAATTCTTCTTACAATTGACAACAGATTGTTGGAAAAGGAGGAGTGAATTTTCTTTCACTCTGGAATATAAGAATAATGTTCCAGATAGTATGCTGAAAAACTTATTTTTGCAATACTTGCTTCCTTTCAGGCAGGCATGACCTATAGTGGGAGGAATGATATTGCCTGCAATTGCCGAGGAATGAATTTAGTTTTCTGGAGATGATAGTTTCAACCAGACCTGTGGATTTAAATTCTAAAATAGAATTATTAGAAATAACCTTTGCTGCTGACAGAGGTTGCTGCAAGAATTGTGCTTCATAAATCTTTTTTTTGGAGGAGCAACCATAAACTTCAAGTGGTTTGTGAGAAGGAAATTGAAATTACTCAGGTCTCTGATCATTCTTTCCTTGGTGACAAGTATGGAAGAGCTTAGGCAAAAAATTGTTTTAAATCTTTTTAATTGTTTATAGACTAGAGAATGTTGGTATGTTTTATCATTAACTAGCTAAAATTTTTGTCAATTAAATTAAGGATTTCATCAACATACAACAGATTGCTTCCCTATTCCATGTATTGGTTATTCTTTAGAACACCTTTGGTAATTTGACCATGTTGGTTACTTTTAATACAAGAAGTGATTTCTTTTCTTTCTGTTCTCATAGGCACCTGGAGAAATACAGCAGTGTCAGATTAGAAAGGGACTCCTGGAGTCTAGTTCAAGCCTCTTATGTCAACTCATCAAGTTCTATGTTAAAACTAGGTAGCACACTGTCCCATGACCTTGTTGGTAACCTATTCCAGATTGGTCTACTATTCACTTTACCTGTTGCCTTTTTTTTTGGCACTACTATTAAAATAGCTCTTCTGTACATCTGATTCTCCCCTTAGACTTTTTGTTCCTCCCCATGTAATGATTATGTTATTTCACAAAAAAACCCCTCAGAATTTAGTCTCATCTCTTAAGACAATCCAACAACTGAAGTTGTGTCAAACAACTCCTCACTGTTTCCACTGGAATTTATTCTTTGAACCAATGCAACCTCTATTCCAGGTAAAACCTCCTCAAGACCTTGAATAACATTGAGGCTTTCTTTTCTCTACAAGAAAATACTTTGACCAATGCATACTAAGGTAAACATTTCTTTTTTATGTCTTCTGCACAATCACAGTTTAATCACTAGGTGTAGTAGTCCCACTTTCTTCTCACATATTTTGAAAAGATCCCATTTTTTCCCATAAATTTCTACTAAACCTTGAGTGTGTAACCTCATACTTTATACTGCGAACTTCAGGCTTCTTTCCTTCTCTGCTTCAGTCTTGTGATGATTTAGTATTTTGTGTGATATTATATTTTTACAGGTGCAATTTTTTTGTCTGTTCTGAATCTTACAGGATTTTTTGATGCAAAACATCTAGCAGATTCTGTTATCACTTGTCAGGTGCCCCAACAGAATCTGACTGCTTCTTGGGAATGACATGTTTATTTTTAGTTAAACAAAGACAAAGCTTGCTTTCACTTTCTGACTTTCTGAGCTCTGATTAGTTGGAATTTTCATTACAAAAAGACTTAATACATTTTTTTCCTCTACGATAAACTTCTGTACAGTGTTAGAACCTATCCAAACTTGTCAGAAGCCTAAATGCTGCTAAGACCTTACTGAGCTGGGTGCTAATGGATGAGTAATAATGGAACCAACTTTCAGCTGAAAATGTGGATGGCATGAAATTTTTAGTGAACTTACAAACACTGTTGAACGCGGCAAGTTTCGTATAAAATTAGATTTCTGACTTGGAGGCTGGAGTTTAAAAAGCCCCTCTGATTTTTCCCCTCTGTGCTTTAACACTCATTCTGAAAGCAGTTCTGCAAGGGTTATTGTCTCGCTTCGTAATGCTGTAGGCACATTTAATTTCTGGTAAAGAGATGCGGAAACTGTGCATGCATTTCAATTGCTGCTTTTCACTCTGGAATCATAGTGACAAACGTATTTCCATAAACTATATAAATGTAGACATTGTGCCATGACTAGAACCAGCTGAAGTGGTAGAAGGACAGTAACTTTTGAGAAAAGAGGGACAGCTAGCTGGGAAGCAGTGGTTCCCTAGATAAGCATAGTAATGCTCACTAAAAGTTATCATTTGGAGCTGAAAGATTATTGCTGAATTACTCAGTTATTCAGTGGTCTTCCACTTGAGCAAAAATGTTAATTATCATCTAAAGTTCTGCTGTTGCCTAAATGGAGGACTCCTGTCTCATGTTCCCTGAGCAGACACTAGAATTCCTAAAGTACTAAACTGGTTGTAATACATTATTTAGGGCCTAAAGAACACATCTCCTGGAAGTTCTTTGTTCTGCCAGGACTCAATGGCTCAGCCTATATGTAGATCTCTGCGATACAAAATGAAGTTTTCCTTCAGTATGAATCCATCACATTTTCCTGGTGCACGTTTTGACAGATTAGATGCCACAAAGACTCTGGCATTAGCAACTTCTTTGGCTTTTAAACATGAGTCTTGCTTGTGTTGACAACATTCTCCCCTCTTTCGGAAAGATTTGTTCAAAAGCAGCACTCCCACGGAATATTGCAATTTCAGGTTTAATTTTCCTTTCTCATTTTCCTGCTGTGTATTTTGTTGTGGTGTACAAAAACTATTAGGGAGCCCCTGGTGGCCTAGTGGTTAGGTTGCAGGACCTTCACCGCCAAGGCCTGGGTTCGATTCCAGCCAGGGA
>JAWMRA010000078.1:129747493-129932463 GCA_035584735.1 Pseudotriccus pelzelni | reverse complement strand
GCGCACACTGTGTCTCACCTAAAAAATCCAACGCGCAGGCTGGAAGGTGTAAAGACCTTCCCCGGTTCTTCGTTCGCGAAGACTGGCCATTTACATTACAAAAACTATTATTGGGATGCACTCACCCTTCAGCCGTCCTGTTGGAAGTGTTTCTGTCAAGAAACTGTTCGAGACTCTGTATTCAAATAGGCATAATAAGAGGGAGTATGATGGATCCTGGTTTGTGCTCCAAATGGAAACTGGTACGCTGTTTAAGTTTCTGTTCTGGACTTTATCCTTGGTTTAAATAATTGTCATAAAGTTCCCCAGGGAGAATAGCATACAACACAGAATGGATAACAATAAAACAAACTAATTCCTGAAATGCTTTGCTCAATTAACTTACTTCAATGTGAAACTATATTAAGGGTTGAACTGTTTTCTCACTGAAAATAGTCCTTGATTTCAAATGTTGTTGATAAAATATTTTCATCACAAGGGGGCACCAAAGATTTTTCTTACAGAACAGAACTTTAGTTGTTTTCCTTCTTGCTTCAACGCTTGCACGCTAACTCAACGTTACAAATGCAAAATGTTTTGAGTGGCTTAAAGCAACAGTGACCATAATTCCTGCCCCCAGGAGCTGCATACCAAAATCTACGAGAGGAGTGGTATCCTGGGAAGTAATTCGGATGGTATTACTTCCCCAGGGCCTCCTTTACAAGGTGAAGCCGTGCTGGGCACATAGCCAGGTCCTACAGCAACCAGGCAAAATCAGAGAATCATAGATTGGCCTAAACTGTGCCTCCAGGCTCAGGTCCTCTCTCAGCCATAGATATGGATTATCCAGCAGTCTCCATGCCAGTTTGGAGTTGGCTACAAAACATAACTCTCCCATGAAACTGTTGCAGTTAAATGTTTGAGAATTGATAGTTTCAGGATTGCGCACTCTGGACTTTATTCCCCAAGTATGGAAAATATATTTGATAATAAAATTCAATGTGATTTTATGAAGTATGAATACTGTTCAAGTGCCTCCTCTATCATGATTTTGAAATGATCACAGGAAAAATATTGCATGCATTCTATTTGTACCTATTTGATGTTCTGAAGGCTTTAGTAAACAAGAAAGGGAAAACATTAACTTTTTTAAACTCAAATTGGGAAGAGGCTAATTATTCCCATGTAACATATTTTAAACGATATCAGAATGGCAGTGGGTTTGTTTGTTTTTTTTTTTATTTTTAGTGTGTTAAATGAAGACTGGATGAGAATTTGGTAACTTAATGTGTTCTTTACTTCGGTGCTTCTAGAGTCCAACACAGCAATAGGTAGATGGAAGAGTAGAATACCTACAAATTTTGTATGCTGTAATTTTGTATGCTCTTCTGAAGCATCACTGAAGTCTTAAGAAGAATCTATTAGTTATGAATTTTTATACAATTCTCAGCACCTGTTGAGTGGACATAGCTATATTCTGGAAGCTGATGAACAGGAAATATTTTTCTTTTTTTTTCTGATTCTGTTTTTTCCCCCATGGATCAGTCCCTCAACCTGCCTCATTACAGAACTCCACAGCAGCCATGGCAATTTAACACAAAATGGTGGTAACTGGTGGTCAGTAGGATGTTTTGTCACAAACAGCAGTGCTGTTATCCACAGGCTTGATGCATCAGTAATATCTTATATGGATAACTTAGCCGGGGATCCTGGGTTTGGGGACTGTTGTTGACACCTGTCTGATAGCAAGACTGGGAAGACACACATGCATTTGGTTTTCTTTGTCGGGTATATGACACCTTCTGCCAGGAGATGATTTGCTAAAGGGGTTTGACACTACTGGCATATGTTATTCCTGTCTGCTGAAGCTTCTTCATATGCCCCTTGCACTGGACCTTTAGTGGACTGGATCACCTGTTAAGCCAAGATAAGAAACTCACGTGACTTAAACCAAGTAACTCCATAAAAATAAATGGTCAGAAATTTACTTGCCCAACTAAAATTAGGAAGTGGTGGTAAACCTGAAAAGCTTAAATTAGCACAGCCAAAATTAATTTTCAAACTGTGACTCCAGTTTATCTACATGAAAACTAATAGACAATAACAATGCAATCCTTTGTACAGTGCAAAAATTTTGAATACATCCCCTGATAGTGAAATCTCTGTAAGAAATAACTGTCACAGTTTCTTCTGATCTGCATCTTATGTTTCAGTGGAAAAATATGCTACATTAACTGTAGTAGGGCTGCTAGCAAAAAACTCTCTCTGCCTTGATGTAAACTTATGCACTATGACAATGTTTTTATCTTGTACATAGTTTGATAGTTGTGGTTCTAGTAGTTCTTTCCTGATTTTCATATTGTCTTTGCAGAATTACTTTAGTACCTTATTTCTAATAATTATTTCTAAATAATTTCTTAATTTCTACTATTATTTTTAATAATTTTATTTCATAATCTTATAGAATAATTTTTTCAACTAAGTCTTAAAGCTCCTTTTCAAAATCAGAAGAAGGAGTGTGATATTCTCCTAAAGTTCTAGGAGTTATGCCTTAAGATACTAATACAACTTCATGAAGGAATCAGATGTCTGCAGGTATGAAGCAGGCAGCTGGCAGGTAGGAGGGAGTGAGAGTACAAATGCATATCACAAATTACTAAGAGGTCCTTCCAAATTCCGGTTCACTTTCCAGGTATGTCTCTGTATTCCCTTTATGTTAAAAAAACCCCTTACTTAAGACCAAGACCCATGTTAGGCAAATGGAAATCAAACCTTACTGAAAGCCTTTAAATTCGATAAAACACCTCTACGTGGTCCTGATAGAATAAAATTGTTATAGGAATCCTTGGGCCATTGATGGCATGGAAAAGTCAAAAAATATTCTCCAGTGACTATCCAAATAAAGACTTTTGTAGAGGTCAAGCTCTTTGGACTTCCCCCTGAAACTCTCCTCCAGCGGTAAAAGGTTTCTAATGTTGATAGCCCAAAGTTAAGTCACATTTCTGCCTTTACTATTTCTGGAATTATAAAATTGTCTAGGTTGGAAAAGACCTCTAAGGTCATCCATTCCAACCCTTAACCTGGCACTACAAAATCCACCATTAAACTGTGTCCATAAGTGCCACATCCACATATCCCTTAAATACCTTCAGGGGGAATGACTCAGCTGCTTCCCTGTGTAGCCTGTTCCAGTGCTTGACATCCTTTTGGTGAAGATTTTTTTCCTAATGTCCAATCTAAATCTCCTCTAGCACAACTTGAGGCCATTTCCTTTTTTCCCATTGCCTGCTACCTGGGAGAACAGCCCCACCCCCACCTGGCTGCAACCTCCTTTCAGGCAGTTGTAGAGAGAAATGAGGTTCCCCCCTGAGCATCCTCTTCTCCAGGCTAAACACCCCCAGCTCCCTCAGCCACTTGTCATCAAACTTGTGCTCCAGACCATTCACCAGCTCCGTTGGCCTTCTCTGGACTCACTCCAGCACTGTCTTTCCTGTATAGAAGGGCCCAGAACTGGACACAGGACTCGAGGTGCGGCCTCACCAGTGCTGAGTACAGGGGGGCAATCACTGCCCTGGTCCTGCTGGCCACATTTTTGACACAGGCTGGGATGCCATTGGCCCATCCTATTTTATTTTCAAACACTTTTTTCTCTTCACCTAGGCTATCTTTAGGAAGAGTTTTTTTTCTCCTTTTAGAATTCTTTTGCCTGCTCTTATATAACAATTTCCTTAGGTGTTTGCATTAACTTTTTCTGACAGCCACAGAATTGCATTAAAGAGTGTGAGTAGACGAGAACTATCAGATTCAATACAGAGGCTGAACCATCACAAGAGGCAGCCTCTGGTATTTTGCCAACAGAACAATTTAAGGCATTTCAGGGCCAGCTATGTGACAATCAATTTGTAATTCCCTCTCAGTATCTGACTCCCATTTTTGCACTTCTGCAGTCAATATTTAAATAGGTTTCCTAGCACCTGCCTTCAGTTTATGAGCTCACTGCTTTCATATGCAAAGCTAAAATCTATGTGGTAATCATCCAAAAAAAGAGAAACATTAGTTATATTTAACTAAAGTTGGATTTCTGTAAAGATATTTAGGTATTAAAGATATCACATGAAGAAATGTCCACTTACGTTTGAGATGGGGCATTTCTATTGAAAATTAATAGTTATCTCTGAGAATCTCTCCAGAGGTGTATCTTCATTTTTGTTAATAGTATTTGCTTACTTTCGAATTAGTAATTAATTAAGAGAAATCATGATTTCATTGTGACCACTGCCAGGAATCAAACACTGTTTCACACCTAAAAACATGAGTGTGCATTTGGATTTAATAAAGCAATCCATTTTATGTCTTGTCTTTATTTGCACAAGTCCCAGGGAGACTTGGTCACCAAGCAAGCTAGCACAGCTTATTCTTGTGGTTCTTTGAGAGCAAAGTTGTCTCAGCAGTTTTGATCTGTTTTGTCTGGGTGATACCTTGAAACACCCTCCCTGATAAATGGCTGAAAATATAAATTTCAGAAAATCATGGAGGAAATGACAGCTTGAAATCTTGACTGAAAGTTCACCTTTCCAAATGGCTCTTCAGTAATGAGCAGGGAGGAAGATGCCAGGAGGTATGAATGGGATCAATTTATGTTTTCCTTTCACTTGTCTTCCTCTGCAGATCTCTTCCTGTCCTGGCCTTCCTCTAGATTACCATTTTCTAAAAAATGTAACAATTTTAAACCTGTTTTTCCTATTTTTCCTTTATTTATCTAGTATTTTATTGGTATCATCTTTTTTAGAACTTATTCTCCCTCCTATCTAGCCATTTATTTTTTTCTACAAGACCAGACATGTTTTGGGATAGATCATGGCTTTGACTATATTTATGAAACATTCTGTAGGACTGTACTTTTGCTAAGATAAATAACAACAAAAATTTAAAGAAGAGCATGGAGAGAGAAAAATGAGGAAAATGAGCTTAATCTTTCTATCTCAGCTTCTCCAGCTGGTGAATTTTCAACTGGCAATATAAAATCAGGACTGAAATGCATATACACAAAGTATTAGACCGAAGTGTGCGTTGTTAGGTAAGATAATGAGAAAGTGATGATGACTGCTGACAGCTTCTCCATGAGAGAGCAAAGTGTGTAATTCCTGATGAGCTTAATCCAAAATGCCATCTTTGAAGCATATGAGAAAGAGCACAAAGACCTAAGAGTTTTATATCAAAATATAGTAGATGACAGAAGGAGAGAAAAAGGACCATTTTATTTTAATTTATTTTAATTTTTAATTGAATCTTTTCCAGACTTCAATTCTATCTAAGCTGACTTGTAGCTTCCACTTCTAATTAGAAAAGAAAAAGACATAATCAGTCATGTTTCCATTGATTTTCTTCAAAAAATACAAGCAACTAGGAGGTTTAGGAGAAAGTTATACACCAAAGGCTATGTTTACATCTACATAGGAAAGAAAAAGGGGCAGGGGAAAATGAGTGAAATCAATGTTAGCCTAAACTTAAAATCATATTAAGTAGTTTGGTTATGAGACAATCCAGCCAGATGATACAATGGAGTAGAGTTCTTCTACCTGTTGCAAAGGTTTAACTTTACCTTTTATGGGCTATCTTGCAATGCGTATTTCTCTTACGGGTACATTAGGTATACCTATTTGAAATATTTCATAGTGATAATAGAACATGTCCTGATACATGGCACTAGGAAAGTGTGTGCTTAAATGTATGCCATTAAGTGTTAAATTACTGTTTGTCATGTCTTATTGAATAGAATCCCCATACAGAGAACCTAGAAATGGTTAATACTTTATCAGAGTAATAATGTTTAAATTGTCCATAGCTCACTTGTTTGAATTTTTATATTTTTTTATTCTTTGCCTCTCTTGAATATGCTCTTGACATATATATGAAACTTACACTGATACACTGAAATATGTATCTTGACTAAGACATTATTCAGCTAATCTCTTAGGTATTTGGAAATACTTTTCTCCCCTTAAGTGAAAAAAAAAACCAAACCCAAACCACCCTAAAACAGTTGATCAGACACCTAACAATATTACGTTAAGGCAGTTAGAAGTATCATTCTGATATTTAGCAATTAGAGCAGTGACTGTGGTATTTGGGCAGGCATCCCCAGGAGTGGAAATAAACATCTGGAGAAGAGGGTGCAAAATATCATTTGTTCCTAGGAGATCAAGCCATTTTCCCTGCCTCAGTTATATTTGATTTGCTGTTTGTTCACTTTGAACAGCCATCAGTTCCTGGACTTTAAGCTGCAGTCCCTGAGCATGTGCAGTTTTCACTTAATCATGAATTCCACCAAAGTCATGGAGGAATTAAAATAGAACTTTTTTTCCCGGTTGAGTTGTATGACTGGAGATACTCTGCTGTTCCATGAAAGGGGGCACAAATGACAGATTTTGCTGTGAATGGGAAGGTCTTGGTGCATTTTGGGCACTTCCTGAGCACAGCTGACGGATTAGGCCTCTCAAAGGAGCCCTTCATGTAAGTTGGATACATGACATCTTGTACAACTGATCCCAGTGGGATTTTCGCCAAGCTACTCAAAGCAGTGCTGGTCTGGAAATAAGCAGCAGTGGAGAACCTTTGAGAGAACTTTCATGCCAAAAAACCCTGAAGGATTTATGCAGTTCTAGTATCAGATACTCGCTAGGTAGGATGTTTACCAGGTCCCAGTTGCGGAACACCTAAAACCCACTGAAGTCCTCAAATAGGAGCCTGAATTCCTCCTTTGCACGCAGCTTTCGCTGACCATCCCAGACATGTGGCTTTTTCTTATATCCTGGAGTTGCCCCCTGGAGCCCAAGGAAGACACTAACATTCTGGGAGCGTTTAATTTCATTTCTGGCTACAAGTGCCCTCAGATTCCCGGTTCTCGGCCCCCCCCCGCGGGACGGTGCCCCGCCGGGGCTGCGGGCCGGGGCCGCGGCCGGGTGGCTGTGGCGGAGCGCGGCCCTGGCGGCGCGGCCTGCAGCGCCATGGCAACCCCGCCGCGCCCGCAGGCCCGGCCCGGCCCGGCCCGCCGGCCCCGCTGCCCATCCCGCTGGTCCTGCTGCTCCGTCCGAGCCCTGCGCCTCCGCCGCCCAGGTCGGCAGCTCCGGGATGCAGTCCAAGAGGCTCACCACAGGTACGCCGCAACTTCCACGCTGGGTGTGGGCTGGAGCCGCGTCAGACGAGGGGTCTGGCCCCCCGGCGACGGCCCCGGGCACGGAGATGGTGGAGACACGAAAGAGCGGGATTTTGAACTGCCGGGTTTAAACTTGCCCAACGGAATTAATCACTCCGCAGAGAGAACTTTACTGCCTTCAAACGGCATCACAAATGACAGGGTATTCTCCTAGAACGAGTGAGATTTGGTTATCTGGGAACGTTCAGAATTGTATCTTCTCAATTTTATCAGGTGTTCCTTAGTATTTGCTGTTCAAAGCTCCATCATACAAATCTGTATTTTCGTTAAAACCGCCAAGCTTCTACTAATCAGTTTTGCAAAGGAAAGCTGACAAGAAGTTAACTGATATGTATGAGAAATAGTATAGTTAAATAATACTTGAATGATATTTAAATCATTCTTGTGGTAGTTAACCTTTTTATGCATGGGTCAACATTACTGCATGTTCTTAGTTTATTTTATTTCCTCAGGCTAAGTTATTTTGTTTCAGAATATCCAGGAAAGGGTGTCATGCCTCACTAGTTTTTGTTTCTGTATTGTAATCCTAGTTGAACCAGCTTGACTGTATTGCTTGGATAACACATGATATTTCATTTATGTTTTTCAGAACCTCCATGTATAACAGAAGAAGTGTTCGTAAGTATGCTTTGTAAGGCTTGATCATTATTTTTGTTGTGCAACTATAGAGCAAAAAAGGCAAAAAAACCTGTTTTGGAAACTGTCGTCTGTTTTCTCATTTCCTTCTTTTGTAAGTATGGAGTACTGGGTAATTTCTTACAATTTTCTCAGGCAAAAGAATACTTAGTTTTAAAATAATTAGAAAAAATAATAACAGAAGACTGTGGAGACTAAAGATGGAAATGGAAAAGAAAGAGAATTAGGATGAAGGAATCAGCTGGAAGGTTCAGCATGGCAGGTTTAACAATCTCCTTACTTTACATTTTCTGCTATTTGCTCATAGCTCATTTTAAAAGTTCCCTGATGTTTGCCTTCTTGTTTGCAAGGTATATATAAATCTGTGAATATGTAAATATATTTGTATATAAATACGTAAATATACATAAATCTTAAAGGTAAGGGAGCAGGCTGTCCCCACATGCCAAGAGACAAGCCAGCAGTGAAGAAGGACAAGAGAACTTTGGCTGGAACTCAGTGAGAAAAAGGGGTAGGCAGCTCAGGAGTATCACAAGGATGTTGTGAGGTCAAGCAGGGAGAAAATTAGAAAGGTCAAAGCCCAGCTAGAGCCTAATGTGGCCACTGCTGTAAAATACAACAGAAAGTGTTTCTACAAATACATCAGCGACAAAAGGAGGGCCAAGGAGAATCTCCATCCTTTGTTGGATGTGTGAGGAAACATAGTGACAAAGGCTGAGGAAAAGGCTGAGGTACTTAATACCTGCTTTGCCTTGGTCTTTAAGTCACTTTCAGTCATTTACCAGCAGTCCTGAGCAGCGGGGAGGTCCCCAGTGACAGAAGTTGGAAAATGTGAATCTGCTCTATAACAAGGGTAGGAAAGAAGATCCGGGGAACTACAGGCCTCTCCGCCTGACACTGGTGCTGGAGAATGTCATGGATCAGGTCATCCTGAGTGCCGTAACCAGGGGATCAGCCCAGCCACTTTGGGTTTAGGAAAAATGGGTCCTGCTTGACAAATCTGATCACACCTCACAGGGTGACCCAGTTAGGGGATGAGGAAAAGGCTATGGATGTTGTCTACTTGGACTTCAGTAAAGTCTTTGACACCATCTCCCACAACATTCTTGTGGAGAAACTGGCTTCCCATGATGTGGACGGGTGCACTGTTTGATGGGTAAAAAAACTGGCTGTATGGCCAGGCTCAGGGAGTGGGGGTGAATGGAGTGACTTTAATCCACTTGGTGGCTGGTCACTGCTGGGGTTCCCCAGGGATAGTACTGAGGCCAGTCCTATTTAATATCTTTATTGACAACCTGGATGAGGGGATGAAGTGCACCCTCAGCAAGTTTGCAGATGCAATTATTTTTCTCCCAAGTAATAAACAGTGGGAACAAGTGGAAATTGCCTGAAGCTGTGCCAGGGTAGGTTTAGGTTGAATATTAGGAAAATTTCGCCACCAAAAATTTTGTCAAGCTTTGGAACAGGCTGCTCAGAGAAGTGGCTGAGTCACTATCCCTGGAGGTATTTAAAAGACATGGATGTGGCAGTTTGGGACATGGTTTAGGGGTGGGCTTGTAGTGCCAGGTTAATGGTTGGATTTGATGATCTTAGAGGTCTTTTACAATTAAACAATTCTATAATTCTATGATTCTGTACATAAAAGGTATTTGACATATATAAATATGTACATGAGAACATCTAACTGCATATTTAGATTGCATTAAACCCAGATTCTGCAGTCTCCTTAATATAGCTAGATACGTCTGACTCCAGGTGAACTTCACGCACAGGCATGAAGCTGTCAGAGTTCTGTTTAGTATGGGGTTTTATATTAACTTTTAGCTTTTGACATTTAAAGATGTCATGTTTTATGTATTTGTCAAGAGTGGAGATGTATTTATCATTTTAGTGGGTGCTGCAACATGAAATGCAAATCTTACTATACAGTGCTGCTTTTATCCACATTCAACTTCCCCTTTGATGTCTAGTAATATTTCTGTGTTTCTGTACTTTTTCATGATGGCAGTAATAGGGGAAGGTATCAAATGCTATAGATAGAAGTCATTAAGTTTGTTTCAAGAAAATATCTAGGAAACTATTGTCTACCATGCCAAAATTATTTTAATGTTAAAAGAGTGATAGAAATCCGGCTCAAGATATTCCTATTCATACAAAAATTGCATGAAACAGTTTTGAACCAATTTTTAGCACACTTTAACGTCCAGTTGCATTCTTCATGAAAGGCAGCTTTTTATAGTCATAATTTAGACTGTGCAGCAGGAAAGATGAAACAAAATGCTTCCTGACACAAAAATCTAAGCTATACTATTGTACCTGCACCTCCAAAACCTTTAATGTGCAAATGTGAAAGTACAGCTGTGATTTCAAGTTAAAATAAGACTGCCTACAAAAACCCCTCCAGAAAGCAGAGGAAAGTTGTGTATAGACACAGTAAGATCAGTGAGTAGTAAAGCTTGCATTAATAAGATCATAAACATTTTATTGATTAATCAACCACTGTGTTTACATTTCTTGCTGTTATATGGGACTACAAAGAATTATATCCTTGGGAAATTAAGAACACATGTTACCTGCATAGTCCTAAATAACTTCTCCTGTTTAATCAGTGCCCAGACATCTCTAGGTCCATGGTACTGCAATTGCATTGGGCCACAGGCCTGTGATCCAAATAAAACATGACCTCTGTAATGCAGAAAGCTTTGCTTTCAGCATTGTCAGCATTTTCTAGGGAAGAGCATGAGCTAACTTGCCTGTCCTGTATCAGTCACAAGAGCAACCACAAGTACTAAGGAATAAATTTTGGCAGACTAGGGCCAGGCAAACACCATCAGGTCTGGTTCTGACTTGTCCTGCAGCACACAAGGGCCTTCCTGAGTTCATATTAAAGTATGTTAGCTCAGATTTCTTCCTTACCTGAGCCTGAGCTGTCTCTGTTTATACCAGTGAGGTTTGGATTAAGATACTGCCTGCCTACACCTGATACCACGTACACCGTGCATAACCTCTCTAATGCGATTCCTCACTAGTGCAGTTCAATGCTGTGAACTTAAGGAAGAGAAAAAAGATTTCTGTCACAAGACCTTTGCTGATATTGGCAAATACATCAGATTTAGGTGCATTTTCCTTGCCTTGCAAGGCAGAAATAATAGAATATTGTAGAAACTATAAAAAAATATTTAGGTGTCTTCATTATACTGAAGACACATATCTGAAGACCAATGGAATGACGTTCTACTTCTACCCTCTGCTGAATTGAAATGGGGATGGTGGTGGTATTGAATACAACAGTAAGTAAGTTTTGGATCTATAATTTTGGGTTTGTGAAGAGCAAAAAAATTAAATTTCTATTCAAAATTTTTTGAGCCTTGTTAGCAGTATTTAAAATGCAGGAGTGAGAAAGGATACAAAAACACCTGCAGATGCCATCTTCACTTCTGATGAGGTCAACAGGAAGCCTCCCAGTTCTATCAGATTCAAAGTATGGCATACACTGCTTGCTTGTTAAGCCAAAATATAGGTCAGTGAACTCACTTTTATTCTCCAAACATCCCCAAGCAGCAGTGTGAGAGCAGAAGGTGGCCCTGGTGGCCCTTGGTGAATGCCCCTTTTTCCAGTGAAAGAGAGAAAGGTACAATGTGGGGAATTTCTAGACCGTTAGCTTATGCACATTTTTCAAAAATAAACATCCAGATTTTCAGCATTTAGAATCTGTTGAGTTTATTAAGGCTTTATCTGTAAATTTATTGACAAGAGATTTACCTTTGTGTTTTTTAAATTGCTAAGGATCTCGGGAGTGTGCAATGGTTGGAATATAACAGTGATGCAATGATTATATTCTCAAAAGTGGGATATAATATTTTGCAAAAGTTTCCATGTCATATCTCATAGAAAAAATATTGTTTGAGGGAATTCAAACCATGTTAGCACAAATTACTACAAGCCTTGCTTTGTGGTTTTTTCTCTTTATAGGAAGAATGCTTAGCCACAGATGATATGCTTGTGGACTACTTTAATGAATTTTTGAGTCTTCCAGTAAGTACCTTACAGAAATCTCTTTCAAAATTCAAGAAACACCATACTAAGATTAAGAGTAACTTAATCCATCTTAGAAAATTTAAATTTTTGCTGCTTGCTAGTTAAATGACTTTTACAATATGTCTGTGTTTCGGTGGTAGTAACTCTTACTGCTCAATGTTATCAGTGTCAGGAAAAGTAGCACAGTATCTGGACTTGTGGGGACAGATGTTATCTTGCTAAGCTAAAGAATCGCAGAATCACAGAATGGGTAAGGCTAGAAGAGATCACAGCAGGTTATCTGGTCCAAGCTCCCCGTTCAAGCAGGTCATCCTAGAGCTCCTGGCACAGGATTGCATCCAGACAGTTCTTGAATATCTCCAATGAGGGAGACTCCACAACCTCTCTGGGTAACCTGTTCAGTGCGCTGTCACCTGCACTGTAAAGGTCTTCCCCATGTTCAGGTGGAACTTCCTATGCATCAGTTTCTGCCTGTTGCCTCTTGTCCTATTGCTCAGCATTACCCAGAAGAACCTGGCTGCATCCTCTTGACACCATCCCTTCAGATACAGACATTGATAAGGGCCCCTCTCATTTGTCTCTTCTTGAAGGTGAACGGGCCCAGTTCCCTCAGCCTTTCCACATAACAGAGATGTTCCAGTCTTTTAATTGCCTTTGTCACCCTGTGCCTGACCTGCCTCAAGAGCTCCATGTCTCTCTTGTACTGAGGAGCCCTTGAGCTGCTGGCAATGCTCCTCCTAATGTGTACCAGACCTTCTTGGCCACAGGGACACACTGCTGGCTCATGAACTGCTTGTTGTCCACTAGGACCCCCAGGCTATATATGTATTTAACTTTATGTTATTAATTATTTATTTAGATCACAGTGCACTAAAATAATAAGAATAGGAAATGAAAAAAACACATAAACACTTATTTTAAAAGTGTAAGGAGTCCAATTCTATTCCAGTATCACATGGTGATGACATAACAAATGTTTGTCCTTTTTCAGTCTTGTGGCAATGCGCTCAGTGATTAGTATGCATTTAAGCTCAAGAACCAGCTCTATTTCTATTCCCAGCTTTGAAGGTCTCAAAGTTGGCACTTTCCTCTTCTTCCTCTCCCATCTGCAGCTAGAAGTGTGCAGGCTTACACTATATTCTGTGTGCTGATCCAGTTGCAGTTACACCACCATACTCAGTGCCCTATTTTTAACCAGTTGCCCTATATTTTGCTCCTTGTCCCCATCAACTACCCTGCCTCCCCACATTGTCATGAGAGTCGAATATATGGTCCTGCTTTTTCAATGTGGCAACGTCATCCAGCTTCGTCTTGGCTTTGACTATCGGCATTCTCTTCGTCCCCATGCCTTACAGCCATACTCCCTTGCCAGGGGGCACAGGCCTTTCCACAGTGGCACTTGTGGCACTTGTGGCTCCCACCCAGTGTACCACAGAGCTGCCCCACAGCCTGTCCCCCTCCTAAAGCACTGCAGTCTGACAGGCTACAGTACAAGAACATATACCCATTTCTGCAACTTGCTTGGTAGGAACCATCACCAGTGTTTGGAAGGGGCAGAATGTTTCTTGATGCTCCTTGGACCTTAGACTCCGGCACAGCCATTAATGAAATAAATTCAGTTATGATTCATAGCTGAATGATTTGGCTTTCCAAACTGAACTAGACATAGCTGTGCTCTCTGAGCCACATCATAGATTGGTATAAATGTACACATATAATGGAAATTGCACAACTAAGGGTGGTAGAATGGGCTCCCCATGCCATTTTTAATCTTAAAATAGAATCTGAAGATACTCAGATGTGTGGGGTTTGTGCACAGCAGCAATACTGACTTCTCTCAGGAGCTCAGCCTTTATGTGCTTTCATCACACTGCAAGATTCCTAAGAATAATTTTTTCAAAGCTGGAGAGACACAGATGGAAGTAAGTGTGTGGTGAGAGGGGCTGGGGCTTTTTCTTACTCCAACATCCTTCACCTCCCCCCTGCAGCTACTTTATGATATCTGACTAAATCCAAGCCTAACTACTTAGCTTTTAAACCCAGGCCTCCTTCCATGTGCCAGATTGTTCTTAGAACAGGAATACCATCCTCCATGCCTTTGCTGTTTATTTGGAAACTATGCTTCAAGTTTTCCCCAAATCTCAGAGGATGGAGCGGGTAAGAAGTTCAGCCTGCTTAGTCTCTTGATCTCCTTGGACATGCACAGATTTCAGGACATCTGTTAGAGGCCCAAGCTTTCCTTGGCCTCAGAGGGCTCCTCAGCCCACAGTCCTGGCGCAGCTCAGCAGCTCTAAACCACAGCAATTGTCCAGGCGCTCCTGATGGCTCTGAAGCCCATGGATAAGAGTTCACAGTCACTCCTGGGTAAACACTGTTTTACGCTGGTAATATTGGTAGCTTCTACGGTGACACATGGTCTCTCTTACACATATTTACATGTCTTCGTGAAAACAGATGCTCTATTATCTATTTTTAATGGTAATGTTCTCATAATTGGTTTTATTTTCTCTTTGATCTTTTCCTAAGCATTTACCCTCTTCAGGATTAAGTTCTCTTAATGCCTTGAGTTCTGCGGTTTGAATACCTTACATTCCAAATTTTCCTCTCCTTTTCAGAAGGCTTCTAGTAAAACACCACATTGAAATTTCCATTGCTTTATTCTTGTTGTGCTTATATGCTGTTGCCTGGGAACAGTATTACCCAGGTGTGCTAGTAGTTAGGCAACAAGTTCAACTGAAAATATTGTGTGACTTGATACAAGAAAGCAGGGGTAGCATATGCTTATTTTAAGAGACTGCCTCTGCATTGATTTATAACACACCATTAGCCTATGGAAAATTGTATCACTGGGGACTTGCTATAGCTGCAGCAGATTTTTCATGGGTTTTTTTGCTTTGATTTACAGTGTATCTTTTAAGTGATCCTCTTGTTATAATGATATTTAATACAATCTGATATGAATATCTAAGTACTCCAAGGATCTGCATACTGTAATGAAGATAGTCTGTACAGAAAATATTTCTGAAAGATGTAATACAAATAACCTCTGGAGGGCAGTTATTGCCAGTAATGCAGTGATTTCACAGTAGCAGAAACCAATTACATGACACACAAATGAGCTACACCTTCCTTAGTAACTAATGTAAAATGAAAGATTTAAGAGAAACATTGGCCTGGATACATTTCCATTACTAGGTGGTCAGGCAGCCCTAGAATTTGAATCTTTGATCCATATATTAAAAATATCCAAGAATATGTTTAGTCAGGAATGAAAATTCAGAAGTCAGAAATTGCCATCCAAGCTTAGCATTGAAGGCAATTCCAGTAATATCAACTTGTTTCTCCTGCTCTCTACAAGCTGCCTGCTACTTGTTCCACCCTAAGTCCATGCTGAGGTCTTACCCCTCATTTTCCAGTTAGCAGCGATACTAAGGAAGGCACACTCCCCCTCTTTGCAACCTCGAGTTGTTGCACTAGAGACAAAGTACCTGACTGAGCCTCAGTTGAAGCACATCCAGGAGATGACGCTTTGGTTGCAAGTCTCTGGCTGTTGGTTTCCCTTGAAGCAGCAATCTGCCAAGTGACCACAATATTAGCAACCTCAGATTTGAAGACTACTTCTTTTAGTAGTTGTTCTCACTGTAAAAGCTCTCCACCAGGTAGTCTGGGATCTAGCATTTGCTGCAGGTGATGATTCTGAAAACAATTGAAGTCAAAGCATAGGCCTGTCTTTCTGAAGACAGAATGGTCCTGAAACCTAGTGCTGTCAAGAATAAAACCAGGCCTGATTTATGAGTAGCAGATGACAGAAAGGGCAGAAAGCAAAAAAGCAATCCACTCTGCTGCACAGTTCAGGCCCTTCACTGTTTTGAAGATGACTTTGTATAATTCCATGCATCAAATCATTGAGTCATCAATGCACGCTCATTAGTTTTGTCTTCTCCAGGTGTATGGAGGGAGGCTGCAGATGCCTTCCTGAAAAAGGCTTTGACTTAAGGCTCTACATGCATGTTATGTTGAGACTTACCCAGGACTAAAACTTGCTTCATGTCTTTGACATTCAAGAAAGCAAACAAAGCATTCCTGACTTCATTTCTTACTGATAGTGTGTTAACTGTAACTGTTCTTCTCTCTTAATTAGATGGTGATATGTGATTGTGACTTTTGTCTTAGCAGCAGAAGGGAAAGGCTGAAGTTGCTAAAGTCAATGGGAGATTTGCATTGACCATGTGTAGTGTGAATTTTCCAGACACTTCACAAAGCTGCTCAGATTCTGGTCTGGACTCTCACTGACATTTATTTATGATACAGACATACCCGTCTTAAGGAAGTTTTGGCAAAGTTCCTGGGGGAGATCTCTATTCATTCCCACCCTTAACCTAAGAAGCAGCCAGGCTGTGGTCATTCTGTTTCTCTTGGGTTCAAACTGTGTTATTTGGGTCTGAAATGGGGTGAGCATATTTACACACTTGTTAGTGGTATCTGAAGTTAAGTATATCTGAAAACCATTAAGACAGAGAACAGTGAGATTTATATGTCTGATGTCCTGGCAACATGGTGATGGATGCTGTTTTGGTTTCTGTTATGGGAGGACTGAGAGAAATTTGTCTCGCCTGCAGTTAAGTGTATAACTTCAGATTTCAGAGTTATGTATTCTGTTTATTATTCATCTGAAATTATATTAAATGTGTGTTTGACAGCTAAGAAATTTCTTTGCTGTCAAAAAAGTACATGCAATTGTTTATTTATTTAATAGTATTGCACCGCAGTTTGAAAATGGCTTTTTTTTATTTGCTTGGAGATTTTTTTCTGAAGCTGAGTTTACTGCACTGAGTTACTTTGGTCATACTGGGTTCAAGAGGAGAATTGCCTGCGAGTGAAACAGTTTGTGAAGTCTGTAGACTTCTAATTTGTTGGCATTTTCAAGTCCTTGATCCTATTTATTGTGCTAAATTGATAATGTAGGAATCTCAAGCTTCAAGGCTCCTGCCAAACCTGATATATTTTTTCTTAACATCTTGAGGTATAATTTGGCTCTGAGGTTTTCCCCTTTATCTTCAAAGCATCAAAAATTGGCCCGAATTAGAGAGAATGATACACTTAGCCTTTGGTTAGTGTATTTTACTTGTCTTTAAAAAGCCAAAGCACTTGCCAAATGTGGAGTAAGAAAGAAATTTCTTAGTATATTAGATTGGAATGGATAATTTTTTCCCCTTTTTAGTGCAGGCTGTCATCCACTCCATCTTCACTGAAGAGATTCCTCATTATTGCAATGACATAGAATATTGGTGGTGCCATAAACCTCTCTTACTGTCCCGTGAAACACTGTAGGATTTTACAGCTCTTGGCTTTTCTGGGAAAGGTTTAAAGTTTGCTATAGAGAACTGAACAGTTTTTGGTGGATTGTTTTTTTTTGTGGCCTGTAGTGTGTGAGAATGGTTAAATTGTGTGTTTTACTCCAAAGTTCTTTGCATACTGAAAGGAAAATTGATTGTCTGATCCTCTCTCCTGCATTGCAATTGGTAAAATCTTTCCTACAAGAAATCAGGTTTGAGTTTTGGTTTGTTTTTTTGTTTGTTTGTTTGTTTGTTTGTTTGGGTTTTTTGTGCATTCTCATTTGATTTTTGTCATAACATTATCACTTTTTATTTTTGTGGTGGTGATGAGTTAAAAAGGTCAGGAATTACTTTCATTATGCTTATAAAAATATTCTGATTTATCATGCTAGTTTTCTTAAGTAAGCAAGTGAAATTTGCTTTTCCAGGAAGGTTTTATCTATTCTAAAATGCTTTTATATGTTAGTTTGAGAGACAGAGAGATGCTCTGTTGGATAGAATTTGGGATTTGTACAGAATCATAGATCACTCAGTCTGGAGGGGGCTTTGGGGAAGTCTGTAGTCTGGTTTCTTGCTCAAAGCAGGGTCAGTGCTTTAGTATTGAGACCAGGTTGCTTGGCACTTTCTTCAGTTGGTCTTGAAAACTTCCAACAACTGATTCCATAACCTCTCTGGACAGCCTGTTCCAATGCTAATCATCCCACAACTACCTTTTTTCTTATAATCCAGTTGAGACCTCTGCTGTTTCTAGGTATGGTTTCTTGTCCTCCTACCGTGTACCTCCATAAAAATCCTGGCTCCATCTTTCAGTAATCTCCTTAAAAGTACTGGAAGGCTGTTGCTAGGTCTTCCTATGTATGTGAGCATCCTCCTTGTACTGGGGACCCAAAACTGGATGCAGTATTCCAGATGCAGCCTTATAGTGTCAAGTTTACTGCCTACTCTCTGACTGATACAAGATGTATGCATGCCTTTTGATGCCCCTGGGGATGTGTAACTACATTTTCGTCAAAAACCCAAAAGTCTGGACTTAGAACCACCTTTTTTAGTCAAATATGTAGTGTATGAAGTCTTCCTATCCCATCAGTGCATGTTCTTCTGTTCCGTTAGTATATTTGTCTTATAAATGATTGGTAGTCAGACTCTGAGAATAGCAATACACTTTACATATTAAAAATTGTCCCTAGCATCGGTTTCACTACATTAAAGTTGCTGTAGTTTTCTGTTCCACTACATAGATGTATTGCAAAATCCTAGATCTAGAGTAAGTTACAAAGGATTAAATAAAAGTAGATGCATGTGATAAAATGATATTGTATTTGCTTCAGTTTTAGTTTGATTTTGTTTGATTTTTTTCTGTGAGCAAGAGCATTTCAAATTCTAAGAGACTGAACTACCATGTTTCTTAGTACTTTCTTCTGTTTATTTTTGAAAAAACATGAGAAAACAAATAGGGAAGAATACATTTGAAGGCTATTAAGGTTGCACAGTTAGTCACTTAAAATTGTAGCAACCCAAATTAGGTTTGAAAGTAAATGAAACATACGTGTAGCAAATTGGGAGGAGTTCTGAATGTAGAGAAATCTACTACACATAGAAGGCTTTTTAAAATGCTGTTCTGTACATCTGGAGAAAAAAACACTAAAACCTGCAGATTGCCCTGGAGAAAATTAATACCAAAAGAGGCACAAGGTGTCAGAGAACAAAAACCAATGCATGATTTCTGCTGAAGTTAGGTAACTGAACAGACTCGTGCGATTCAGTGCATGGCTCTGAGCAGTGATGGTCTGATGTCATAGGCAGTAATCATACACTTAAAGCTCTCACTTGCTATGCGCTTTGCCAGGCTGAGCCTCCACAGTGAGACATTATGGGATAAGTAGGGAATGTTAGAACCACATGTTGCAGCCATATGGTTCTGGGCATTGCTCTACAAGGGAGCTTCAAACAGAAGCAACAAAATAGCTGACACTAACATCGTTACTTTGGGTTTATACAGGTGTGAAGAAGAATAAAATCGGTCTGTAATATATTTCTGTATTATATGTAACATGTATTCAGCATATGGAGTATGCATATGAATTATGTCTATGTGTGCATATATGTGCTATATGAAAAAGTTCAAGGAAATGGAAAATACAGCGCTTGAAAAAATAAAATAATCTTATTAAGTGCAGAGGAATGACAACTGTACAAACACCAGGTGGGATCCTGTCTGGAGCGAAGCCAAAATGAATTTTGGCTCTAGGTCTAGATGTGGCCAATAGTTTCTTGAGTCCTTAAACACAACATGCCTTCTCGTCTTCCAGCTGAATGTGGAGATGCCTATATGCTCTGATTGTATATAATCTCATATTCAAAACCGTCTTGGGTATCCCCCATTACATCTGAAAAATCCTTCCATATTTTCCCTCTTCAAGTAAGTGAATTTGAAGGATAGTTTTTTAGGGAAATACCTAATACCAGAGCTTGAAAGATGAAAGATGGCTTTGATTTAGTGTGTACACATGCAGTGGGTTTTTGGGAGTTGACAAAAGTCAGAATTGCATAGGTGAAGTTGAAGTTTGGTCTGTCTCCCATACTAACCAGTATCTGACTGAATTAGTGATGTATAATAAAATTTACTGCAGGCCATGGCTTTTGGTAGTTGTTTGACCTACAGGTAGCAATATGGTGAAAAGCCTTTCCTACATATGAAACTCTTCAGATTTATCCTCCTCAAATGCATCTCAGATTTAGAAGATCAGCTTCATTGCTAATATTTTCAAGCCTTGATTGTTGATGATAACAAATGGGAGAATAACACTGGGGATATGATCCTGTAGGTAAGTTGTTCCCTGCAGAACAGTTACTAAAGTCACTGTGAATTATATATCATAGACATTTTTATGCTGTATCTATTATTTGCATGTGAAAAAGAATTGCCTGTGATCTAGAATGAGTTAAATTCTTTACAATTAAGCATAGCTGAGAGAAAAAGTAGGAATGCTTTGGAAAGCTACACAGCAAAAAGACTGCAGAGCAAATATACAGAAAAAACACTATTCCAGGTCCCAAGAGAAAGAAGCCTCATAATACCAGCTTGTATTCTGTAGGATGCCTCTGTATTATAAAAAGTAACTTTCTTAAATCAGAGTTCCCTTATTACAATGTCATATTTCCAAACTTCTTTTGTAGACTTTTGCCCAGCCAGTGAAGTTTAACTCAGACTTTGGGGTTTTTGAAGTAGTTAATTATGCCCCACGACGCCTGGAAAGCCAGCTGAAAAAAAATGTACATGATCAGAAACCTCCAAATCCCATTTATGATGTTCTAAGGAAAGCAAAGAATGATGGGCAGCTCTCCAAAATGCACAGTGCTTCTCCAGCCTTCAATATGGATCCAAATTACAACACTATGGTAAGCATCTTAGAGCCCCTGAGTTTATATTTAGATCTTGCTGTAGAGATACTGGCAGTAATTATTGTTGTATTTGGCTTGGTAGCTTGGGAAAAATGTTAATTTATGTTAGGAAAACATAATGATGGGCCAAATTATGCCCTGTAATGCACATGTGTCTAGCAGACAAGTGAATGGAATTACAGATGTGCATCCTGTAGCACAGAATTTTGAAGATTCTGTAGGGCAGGATTCAGCTGTGTGGTCTGAATACTTTTTAATATTAAAAGAAAAAATATTATGACAACAGTTACTTTAGTAGTGATCCCTGGAATGTGCAAATTGACTGAAACTGATGCAGCTCAGTCTTTCCTTATTAATTAATTTCCTTGTGTGGCTATGAGCTCATCTGTGGTCTGGCAACACGTAAGTCTCTCTTCCATTAATTCCCGAAGGATTTACATAGTTAACATCAATTGAAATGGCCAGAAAAAAAAATCATTGGCAATAAGAAAGCTAAATTAATGGAAAGGTGGATTGGATTTTAGAAAAAAAAAATCTTGTTTCATACTTGCTTAGACAGTATCAATTTTGGTATTCTTATCTGCCTACTTTCAGGGTATCTCTTCAGCACCAAATAGGCATGATAAAATTAGGAGTCAAAGCACCTCAGAGAACACAAGTCAGTATAATTAGGTGTGGGAGTTTACTTTTAAACAGTAGCTTTGGAGGAAATAAAATATTTCACTGGGATACTTGGTTTATTCCTCTCTTGCTTACCTCCCATTGATGTGACTGACATGACATCATTTCACTCAAGGCCAGTCTAACGTCTTGCTACATTTTTAGCAGTGGCTCCTCTAAATTATATCATAGTTGGAAAGCTGAGAGAAGAGCAGGGAGTTGTAACAAACAGCATAAGCATAATGATTTTCAGAAAAGAAACACTGTTGAGCGAGGTCAAAAGGCAATGTTGTTTAACAAAATGATACTAATGTGATATTGCAATTGTTTGCATTGAAACTGGACAAATGCTACAAAAGGACCAGGCCCACAGACATCCCTACCATATTAAATAATTGTTTTCACAAAAAGTTTGCTTGGGAGCACAAAGACAGAAGAGCTATTCACAATTTCTGATTTGTTCTCACCATTAAACTGAGGAAACACTGTGAGCTTGTGCAAGTGTTGCTGACGTTGCCTGTTGGACAACCTCACATCATTGCTACTGGGCATGGCCTTTCTTGACAAATTCAAAGCCATTTCATGGTTACTTTCATCTTTCATGTGGTTTGGAGCAACAGGGCTTCTGTGTTATTTAAGAATCTGTTTCTTCCTCTAGGCCATTTTCCATAAATGGGGAGGCATTATGGCCTTCTGAGGAGCAGTATGCCTCAGTACCCTTTCTTCTCCTTTTGGTGGGAAAAGGTGATATTTATTCTTATTTTTGACTCCTCCTTTACTGGATGGGTTACATATATGCCTCCTCCGGTTCAGTTTGGCATCTGAAGTCTGAGCTGGAGCAGAATGGCCTGTGAAACAGTGTGTCCAAAATGGTGACTGCGAATACATAAGGTGAGAGAAGACAGCTTCATTCATTGTATTACAATGACTGAGCCAGAAGAAGCCACCCCACACTAACTGCATCAAGTAGTTTAGTTCAAATCAAATAGGATTTGATCTTTCAGGCATTGGGTGATGCTGTCTGGTTTGCTTTGGCTGAATTCTTCACACTGACCGAAGAGAGTGGCAGTTGCTTTGAATGTTTACATTTCTTACAAAAGGTCACCTTGAGTGGCCATCACTGGCAGGTTACTTATGAAAAGGAGCTACGATTAGAAAATCCTAGTGGGCCTGTCAGGGTACAGCCTGAATTTAAGCACATTTTGCCTAAGAAATACATGTAGCGGTATTTTTCTCTGTATTTTACTTCCCTCTCAGACAGTTACAAATTTACAGATAAGCAAAAGTTCTCTGCATGTGTGCTTACACATTTGCAAATCATTGATGTGGAAGTAAGTATCTTCTCATCAATAGTAAAAATCAACTTTGTGTAAACTGCATTGTGAAAAAACCTGTGGAGTTGGGTAGAATTGATCAGAACTATGGAGAGAAACTGGCTGGCATCCCACATACCTCACTTCAGAGAAACCCCAGTTCAGCAAAGCACTTAAGTATGTGTTTAACTTTAATCAAGGGAAGTTAAACACATGCTTAAACTTAAACACGTGCTAAAAGCTTTGCTGGATTGGGTCCTAGCAAGGCCTAAGGCTGGCTGGGTAAGGAAGCTAACTAAGGTAACAAACCCCATCAGATTAAATGTAGCATCTTTCTCTGGGGATAGGGAAAGAGTAGAGATTCTTTCCTTCTGATATTACATATAACTTTGTGTACCAGCCATTTACAGACGAGAGCATGTTATGAATCATTCAGATAAAAAAAAACCCACTAGGCTGTAAGTTAGTAAATACATAAATATTAAATGCCAAAATAAAGAAACTATCTTCTGTATTTCAAAAAAGCTTGGCAATTGCCAAAAAGAAGCATACACTATGTGGTTGGGAGTAATTAGCCTCCATCTCCACAAATTACATTGTATGAGCCACTGCCAACATAAGCTTTCCATATTTTGAAATATTTTCTTCTCTCTAAATGAAACCACCCACTTTCTGAGTAATTCACATTTTTTTAATCCCCTACAGATATATGAGGCAGAAATAACCCTTGCCCCTAATGGAATATTAGCTCATAGAAAGAAAATTTAAGCTGTGATCTACATAAACTGATTACTTGATATAGCAAGTAGTATCCATCCTTGCCCACACTTCACCTGTTTTTATGGACAAGGGTGGTTACTACATTCTTCAAAATCATTAATCTCACCTTCACTAAAAGGAAAAATAAACCTCAGATAAATAAAACAGGTCATCGCCTAAGAGTGGAAAAAGTGTGCTATTAAAAAACATTCAAGTGTGCTGTGTGCCATTTCTAAGAGAAACTGATATGGATCACTGTGGCCTACAGTCAGAGATCTTACTCCCTGCGTTCCTACACATCCATTTTTGGTTAACTGTCTCTGTGTAGCTTGCTGCTCAACACCCCCTTTCACTCCCCAAACCACTCTTTGGAGGCACCTTCCTTTCTGCTTTGACGAGGCACTGAGGCTCAGGCTGCCTGAGCAGAAATCTGTGGTGGCCCCAGGTCCTAGGACACTTATGCTTCCACTATGAGAATTGCTGTGGGCAGTGCAGTTTTGCAATGATCCAAGATAAAAACGCGAGAGGTGGTAACTGATTGGATTTCTACTTGCTTGATTTTGTTTTTAATATCCACAGCTCTGTCACTCTGGGAGTATAACTTAATTTAAGGGTTCCTTACTCTTCAAATCCTAGAGGAAAAATGCAATAGTTAATTATAAAATGTGATAAAGTCAGAAAAATTAGCAATTTCCTATTGTAGAAAATTTATGTACATTTAATTTGATTTTGGAATTGTACAGTAAAAGCACGATTCTGAAGAAATTATTTCCGAAGAAAAGACACTCATGATTTGTTACAAAAGTTGTACTCTAATAGGTGAAATCATATTTAGACCTTTTTAGCTTTTAATAGGAAAGTAAATTAGCTCAATTGTCCCAGCATGAAAATGATGTTTACTGTATATTTATCTTCCTGAGACAATGCTTCTATAGAAGGGGGATGGAGAGCAGCAGTTACATGGCAAACAAAACAAGAAAATCAGGAGTACTGCAAATTTTGGCGTTTCTTTTTTAATAGTGTCTTGATCGAGAACAAGCAATTCAGTGGATTAAGAAAGAAAGGCTTCCAGCATTTCTAGGAAGTGACTGTTACTTTGAATACAGGTATTGCAGTCTTTTATGCTGTCTTTCAGTTTTAAATTTGTACATTATCCTCTTCTGTTTAATTAATCTTGATAGCATTCATATAAAGTTTTTGCCCTCCTCTCATCCTGTTTATTTTAGCATTTTAGTGATCTGGATAAAATAAATTCAGTGACTTTTTTCACTCATCGTTCTGTAATTTTCCTTGGCCATGAATTACATCCTATACTTCACCATTACAAAGAGAGTAAGGGGGCTTACTGATTTCTAAATTGCTGTTTCTCAGAGATATCATGGTAGCAATGCATCTTTCTTTATTCAATATTTAAGCCATATAAATAAAAGTTATGAATCCATTAAATCCATTTGGAAAAAGCACCCAGTCCTTTTCATTTCCATTATTAGTTTTGTGTCTTTGGGCCCACTGTCAGAGTTCCTTTAGCAAAGTTCTCTGTGGGATGCCATGTCATAGCTGGATGATTTACTGTTATAAACTTGCTATATTTTTCCAGATGGCCTTTCAGCAGATGTTCAGGAGGTTTACTGTGCTTTTTGGGAGGATCTACCTCTATATGCCTTAAGGTTGTGTCTAGATGCTGCTAACTGTAGTGTGTTTCAGAGGCCTGAAAGGAGAGGCAGGCTGGCAGTATGGTTTACAAAACTCATGTTTGCTGATTGTAATGACAGGGTAGTTACTGAGGTATAGACTTTTACAGTAAAAATTTCAAAATGTTTTTTATTTTCAATAACCTGATGACTGCGCTTAAGTTTGAGGGGAAAAGTGTGCAGAGAACAAGGAAACCATGAGAGTGTTCCATTTTACCTTTAGTAGCAGCTGCTTTATACATATCTGGGCCTCATGAAACACTAACTTTTGTCTTCTGCTATAGCAAACTATTTATTTGATCAAGCAGAGTTACCCAAGAGAATTGCTTAAAACTAACTTTAAACATGTAGATAATTTCAATTGCCGCCAGTGGTTTGAATGTTTTCCTGAATCAGAATCAAGATAAATTCAGATGCTAAAAGGGAAACTTGCATTTAAAGATGAAGACACTCCAACCATAGAATTAAATCCTATTTTATCTCAAATAGTGGGCACAAATGCAACTGGGTATTCACTCGGTTATAGGCTCAAGCATAGGCTTCATCTTCCCGTGGTTATGTACTTCCTTCTAGCTTAATTAAGTTCTGCCCCAATTCTTGAGCTCAGAGCATCCTCACTATCATCATGTGATTCTAAGATGCCTTTCCTGAACATCACCAGGTTCACACTAACACGAGGTAGCACTGGCGTGCTTTTCGGTGCTGTAAGATCCTCATACTGCAGCTAGATGAACATGAGAGTGCCGGCTGTCTTGTTATCGTCTGAAAGTTCAGTTAGTATGATCAGTGCTGTGGCATTACTGCTGGAAGAATGTTTGTATCAGGAACGGGAGATGTAGGGTCTGGTGGTGATACAGGGCTTCTGCAGTCTGGGAGAATAGTTGAATTTTAGCGAACAGAATGTTCAAGGGCTTCTTGCCAGGGCTGAAACTGCATAGATACATGAAAAATCATCCCAACAGAAGTCAGTTTTACTGGTAGAGCTTGATAATGCAGAGCAGACCACTACCTGTAAAGCTGGTGAACTATACCATGGCAGTGCTGGCACGTACATATGTAACAGCAGGTGAAGGCTGAAATGATAAGGAGCTGGACTCGATGATCCTTGTGAGTCCCTTCCAAATAAGGATATTCTATAGTTCTATTTCTCTAGGAACAAAGCAGATCATGAAGTTCTCTGTAAAAATTTTATTTTTAGATGGATCAGCTTTTTTAATTACCTATTCTGTGGAAAAATCAACTGTTTCTCTGATTAAGAGCTAAAATTAACTGTTATCTCAACGTTTAATTTCAGACTAGCTAAATTGATATCCCAAGTAGAATGGAGCAAGACTGGCATGAATTTCATTATAGATAGTGACTACTATCCCTGGATAAGGAAGCAAGACCTAAGTTCCCCCCATCCTGAGGAAGATGACACTTCATTGACCATGAAGAAGTTCTATGTATCACTTGGCCAGGTAAAATAAACACATTTAGTGGGTGTAACATCAGGATAGACTGAAAACATTGGGTAAAATTATTATAACTGAGGTCACAACCTAATGCAACAACTGATTCCTGGGCAACCTGGTCTAGTGGAATGCTCCCCACCCATGGCAGGGTGGTTGGAACTAGATGATCTTTAAGATCCCTTCCAACCCTGTAGGCAGAGAGGTTCTGGGTACAAATGCACACGATCTATAAGATCTGCAAAATGTCCGCTTTATTAAAAGAACTGTGCCTTTTTATAATGTCTCCACACAGTGTCCCGTGACAAGATGCACACAATTGGTTACAGGGTACTGTCCAGATATAAACATGCATTACAAATGCACCTTTAATTGGTGTACAACAGGCATGTGGTCAGAATGAGATAATTATTTACCTTATCAAACCCTGCCTTCTTCTTGGCACTATGTTCTCCTTGTTCTAGCTACGAGCCTTGCAGCCATCTTAACAACTACAGTTTACAGTGTATATAAAGCTTATATTAAAACAGAGTTTATAAAACTACAGAATGCAATACAAAATTGCTCATATCCATCATGTTCCTGCAACACAACCCGAACCGTTCTATGATTGTATGATTCTCTGAATAGCCCTTATATTCAAAATTCTTTGTACTATAAAAGAAGGTCCGAGTGTTGTAATACAGGTTGAACAGAAGCTGTGTTGCAAGTATGCTCAGTATGCTATCATACAGCTCTCTTCACTGGCAACTATCCTCACAGAAGTCTACACAAACAGACTGCACAAAATCACCATGGACAGTAAGCCCTCTGGCCTCAGGAACACTGCAATTAATATAGAAATTTGAATTGTTCTATCACATTTCTTTTCCTAGGCTACAGTTTCCCAGGTGAAGGATTGGTTTACATTAGCAAAACAAGGTGATTCTGTGAGAACTACGGATTCATCTACACACCCTGTAGTTTCTAGTCAAATTCAAAATATTCAGCATGAAAGAGACAAATCATTAAGTGAAAAAGATAGCCTTCTGGGTAAGTAACAAGTAACCCTATGGTTTATAACACAACTCTGACTAGGTGGAAGGGCATTGCAAGGAATTGTTGCTAACTCCACTTACTACCTTCTGAGTATTACATGGTATCTGAGGCTTCAGAACAGCATTTGCTTCTTTCCATAGGTACAACGGTAGGTGAAAATTTGATCTAGTAGCCAAGTAATTTTGAGAGAGTAGTAGCTTCTTTTCTTATGTATTTCTGTGTATATACGTAAGTTTCAGTTGAGGGTTTTTTTGCTTTTTTCCCCCATTTCATGTGTTTTGCAAGATTTTCTTGTCTAGATTCTTTAGGTATTTGATAATGTATAATTTGTGTTACAGCTGTCTTCTTAAGGTATTTATGTTGGGCATTAAGGGTCTTTTGACTGCCAATTTTTATGAATCTTATAAAATGTAATCATTTGGATTCCTGTCTATCTTCAAATTCAACTGAAATTGTTATCAGGCTTCAAAGGTTCTGGGAAAATTATATGCATACAGATGCACATATGGACATACACCTGATTGCACAGCCTTGCCTTTGCTTTTTACACAGTAGTAAGAGGAACGGAGAAGCCTCAGATCATTCGTTAGGAGCTCTCTCTCCTGTTCTCAGAGATAAAAAACAGCCATTCCAGTTTATACTGCTGGTACCCTGGAGTCCAATGGCTGAATGGAAAATTGGAAGACATGATAACTCCAGAAATCTGCTTTCTTCCCCAAACCATGAGAATCACCCCAGAAAATATATTGCTGATGTATGGATTATTAATTAAGTTATTCAAGTCACTCCTGTTTGCAGCTCATGACTTTAGCACTGATTCGAGCAGTGCTTTGAACAGAGAGGTCACAAATGCACCATTCTTGCAGAGAGAGTCTGCAATTAGAGTTCAATAGCTGCAGGTATTTGCTTGGACAATCCAATTTAAATTCCTTTCTCATCACTTCTGTTGGATCAGGGTTATCAGCTCAAGTCTTGAACAAGGCCTGAGCTACTTTGCTTTTTATTGCTCAGGAGCTGTTGTATCTCTCTCCCTAATTGCCTCAGGTCTCCATGCTTCCATTTCACAGACCTGTGTTGAGAAGCTATAATTTTTCTTTGTCAAGTGAAAACAAAATAGTTTGGAAATAAGAAAACATATTTTAATCACACTGATTTTATATTAATATCAACATATTTTGCCATAGATATTAAAGATATTAGGTAAGTGCAGAGCAGGGGATCTCTATACCATGTTCCTGATTCAAGTGACTGACTGTGACAGTGACCAGCACTGGTTAGACGTGGCTTATTTTCGGAAGAAGTTGAAAGGAATGTCTAACTGCCATTGCCATTTATTGACTAGGCCACCACAGAGGGTTACACAGGCCGATAACATTACAAATGTGAATTCAGTGGATCTGAGAGATTTAGCCCTTTTCTGTCACAGCCTCATGTGGTGCACGTGCTCAGAGGCTGTAGCAGTCTCCTCACCGACAGTGTTTTGCCTGAGTGATACAGTGGAACATGAGAGTCTACAGCTTAGCTTTAGTGACATACAGAAGATGCAGATTATTCTGTAGTTTAAACACTGTATTGATAGATGATATCAAGTTATTGTAGAGTCTGAATTTAATTATGACTTTGGGGTTTTTTTCACTTTCACTTAGATTCTGCTGCTGTTCATGATGTCTGTAGTTATTCTGCTCAGTTTTACAGGACTGACTTGTACAGTGAGAGTAGCATTAATCTAGCTAAGCAGTGTGTATAGTCAAGGTCATCTTTGCTAAAATGCTTCAGAAAAAAAATCAATTTTCTAACAGTCTGGCAGAAGTAGAAAAGATATTTAAGCAAGTTAAAGCAGTAAGTTTCTTTTTCAGTGACCAGGATGGCAGGGCATGCTTAATGGCACAGGGCTGAGGAAGAGTTGGGTAAAAGGAATTAAGTAGAGGAGTGTAGACAAAAAAAACAGGGGTGGTCACTGTTCTGAACTTCTTAGTTATAAAACATCTCTAAATAGAAGGAGGCCATTTCTGGGTGGCAGACTGGCCTGCAGGATTGTTAAATGTTTCCAGAGCCCTAGATATAATTATTTGTTTGGTCATCCTTCTATGTCAAGATTTTACCCTACTGACAGAGGTGTTGATTTGCAATAACCACAGAATACTCTGAGTTGGAAGGGACCCACAAGAATTATCGAGTCCAACTCTTAAGTGAATGGCCAGTATGAGGACTGAACCCACAACCTTGGTGTTGTTAACACCAGGCTCTGACCAACTGAGCTAGTCTCAGGATCAAACTAAGCAGACAAAGAGTCATCACTTATTAGCTTCCTCAGGCCTGAAAAACCCACTATTCTGCTATATACTGTGGCTTTGATCAAACTATGACCAAATGCTCAGGAAGGAACCAGGCTTTGCAGTACATCAGCATGGTTAACTGATGTTGAGGAGATGGGATGTTTAGCTGTGCAAACAAGAACTGGCTCCACAAGCTAGCTGTTCTGAGCTCTGCTGCCCTGCTTGAATTCAACAGGGAATGAGTTTCTGAGTCATGGGGCTGAGTTTCTAGGCAGATAGCAATGGGAGAAGCACTCTGCTATTCCCTTCTCTGCAAAATGATATAGTGTGATTGTTCTGTAAGCAAAATATAAATATGTTCATTTTTTGACTTGGCGATGTTGATATGCAAGAGAGCAGTCCTGAATCAAAAGGGTGTTCAGTGATCTTTTCTGATTTAATGCAGAAGCAGGTTCCCTGTCTAAGGAACAACAGAGTTTCCTTTCCCCTTCAAGGACTGCATCTGCAAAAGCTGATGCTACTAGTGAGAGATCCAGCGAGACTGAGGAGGGCTCTTCTGTGGCTGTTGCTGAACCTCCTTCCCACAGGCAGTTAAGAGTTTATCTAGACCCAAAATGGGACAGTGCAGCAAAAGAAGGAAATGAACAGGAAAGCACAACTTCTCAGAAACCAGAAGAATTCATGCCAGCTTATACTCAAAAGGAACCCATTTCAGAACTGACTCACCAGCCAGCTGCTGACAGTGTTGCCCGTAGTACCGCAGAGTCACTCTTTAAGCAAAGTTCTTCTCCACTTACTGCCTTGGACTCCAAGGGAGATGCAAGAAAACGGGATCCTGAAGAAGTAAGTTTAAGTTCAAGTTCTGAAAGTGGTGGGCCAGACAGCAGGGCTGCCTGGTGTATCAGTCACGGGACTTACGACACTGGCAACAGGCACGAGTTTGAAAGATTCAAGAAGTTCATTAAAGGAACACTTGGAGAGAGGTACTGGTGGCTCTGGATGGATATTGAAAGACTAAAGGCTCTTACAAACACTACAAGACAGCAAAGGTATTTTTCTCATTATTTAACAGTTATTCCTATTGCTTTAACACTTGTAACCCAGCTAGATCAATGCAGGTTTTGAAATTTCAGAGTAAATTGTAATGTTTGAATAGAATAGACACAACTAAAGTAATCATGAGTGTCCTGACAAGGTATGTCTGGAGTGACTCTGCTGAAGCTGATAAAACTCTTTTTGCAGAGTCAGGTTTGCTAAGCTTATATGAAGTCAGAATCGCCATATTATTAAGGCTGTTTTAGGCAGTAATTTGGAAAACAGATGGCAACAGAAAAAAAAAAAGAATAAAAGAAATTAAATTCACAAGTAGAGCAATCAGTATGATAAAGTGCTTTAGCGAAAGGCTCTGCTGCATTCAGATTGTCTGTTCTAAGGCATTGTACATTTTATCTTATGCACAACCTGTCTCTAATTTGCAGAAAAATTGTTTTGGCTTCTGCCACTTGCAATTAAAAACATGTTGCTTGACAGCACTTTAATCAGTAGGATGAACTGTAGTCAGTTCTGTACAGCATCTGATACATGCTTATGTGACTATTTTTGTTGACTGCAGGCATCTCAGTAAGATGAAGAAGTTGTACCTGCTGAGCAGTGGCGACTATTTCCTCAGTTCAGAAATATTACTCAGACTTGACCTACTGCATGGAGAGCAGTGGAATACGTGGCATTTAAGACAGATTCAGCCTGAAGTAGTGAAACCTCTACTTCTTTACTGGTATGAATAAGTGGACAGGAACTAGAATTCTATTGTTTAACTAATTTCCATTTTCTCTGATAAGCCTGTTAGGTTTATTTCATCTCATTTATCCTATTGCACTTATTGGAAGCAATGTCACTGTAAGTACTAACACATGAATTTTTGGTTGAGCCTAAACTACACTGCATTCTGCTCAGAAGCCAGGTAGATCTGCCTTACTGAGCATGTTGTATTTTTCTGCCGGAGCACCTGCACTGCTCTGTTTGTCTGCCTTGGATAACATTCAACTAAACATTAGTCTCTAGCATAGGGAAACCCCTCCGGGCACAGAAGGTTAATTCTGTCCTAATCTATTCCCCTTACTGCTCTTCTCAAGTTTCTGAGGAAGCTCTGTATATATGTCTATGCAGAATTTGGCATTGAGACTTTACTGTTCAATATCTGTTGTAAAAAATGCCTTTACATATTTACAAGTTAAGTGAGGATATAAAATCTAACCTCTTTTCAAAACACAGGCTAAATTTTTGAAGATGTTCTTTCCTCTCCAAGGGGGATCAACAAATTGCAGTCATAAACTAATACCTGCAATTATGAATTTTGCTGTGGAGCCTCATATGGCTTGCAGTGACTCTGAGATTACTTGGTTGGAGCATGGTGCTAATAACAGCAAGGCTGTGGGTTTGATCCCTGTATAGGCCATTCACTTAAGAGCTGGACTAAATCTTTGTGGGTCCCTTCCAATTCAGAATACCCTGTAATTCTGTGGTCTCTGTCTTGTGGCCTACAATCCTTTCCTATTCTTTGCTGTAGGATGGATGGGGCATATCCTACTGCAGAATCATAGAAAGGCAACTGTGTCATGGTGCCGAATTTGCCTAAGTTTGTTTATGTATAATTTGCTTTTAAATTTGGAAGTGTGAAGTGTCTAAACATATCTTTAATACGAACTGATTTTTAATTCTAGGTGCATGTAGCACCATATCTTGGTACAGTAAATGACATCACTGGAAAAAAAAAAAAAAAAGAAGCCAAATGGCCCAGTGTTTCATGGTTTTGGAAAGTTCTGCTTATTAGCTTTTTTCTCCCTAGGGGCCCGAGATTTTGTGTCACTCATTCAAGAGCAATAGAAGCTGCCAGTGCAAAACTGAAATTCTGGCACACATGTCAAGAGAGACCGAGGGTGGACATTGATCCTTTCCCACAAATAGTGTCATTGTTACCACTGACCCAAAAGTCTTGCATACCTGGGGTACAACCTTTCCGTCTTCGGGTAAGTAGGATCACAACATTGAAAAACAAAGCTTTATCCCATCAAAAATAATGACAAAACTCCTTAAATTCAATGGAAGAAGAATATGGTCTTGTTAGGAAGTCAAGATTTAGCAAGCTGGTATATTGCAGATTTTTACCTATAAAAATGCAACAACATTTTATTATATGTTATGCAACAAATTGAGTCACATTGAGGCCCATGAGCCATACAGCACAAAGCTTTTCACAGTGTGTAGCTTGCAGGTGGCCAGTTTAGTTTTGACTGTTTTCTTCCTTGAAAGCCTGAGTGTGAGAGGTCTGCAATGAAGGTTTTTCAGCAAAACCTTGGGACACGAGGTACTTGGAAAATGTGAATTGAAACTGTGGTTCCACTATCAAGAACTGAATGGTCTATTTCACAGATCTGTTAACACCCCTTCTTACTTTGAGTTGGATAGTTTTAAGCTACAGTATTTCCTTTGAAATCTAATTCATGGAGATAATGGAGGAAAACAGTGTGACAGATTTTCCTGTTCAGAAGAAACTGGGTTCAGGAGCCAGATTCCTGTTGCTTACAGCAGGAATGGGAGCAAGAAGCACCGGTGTCTTACAGTGCCCAGTTCTGGCTTCACAAGGTGGTGCTAATGATCCAGGACTAGCTGTGGGTCAGGCAGACAGGATCCTAACTCAGCAGATTTTCCATCTCCTGTTGAATTCAGCAGTTGACAAAAAATATGAACTGGCACTATGAACCTCACAGAATCAGCAGATGTCCCATTTCTTGCTCCTACTTTTTTTTTCTGTAAAAAATTTGGACTTTTGGATCTTGCAGTTACACTGTGCTTGCAAGAGCTTAGAAAGAACAGCAGCTCTGGGTGAATTTTTGAGGGTAATCTGAATGCAACTGGCATCTCCAAGAAGTCATGATTTTGTTCCAAATAATCAGTGATGGTGTGGCAGAAAGCCCCCTTTCTCTCGCAGTCTGAGTGATTGTTTCTATCTCACAGTGAACTAACATAAGGTAATCTTTGTAAACTTTCACAAAACATGTTAACAAGCCCTTCACCTGACATCCTCTGTAATTTTGTCCAAAGTGCATGTAGCGTATTTCTACCTGTTAAAAATGTAATTTTTAAGCTATAGCGGTTATTAAGCTATGCTGAAAAGTCTTGAAAGGTATTCAGAGACTTTTGCAATTTGCAGTTTTACATATTGTGATTGACAAAGAAAAATAGTCCTGAAAACCCTTGAATGTTTTTGAGCAGTTAATGAGAAGACATTAAGAAAACACAAAGCTGGAAAAATAATCAAAATTTCCTTATTTTTCTGTAAAGTCTTTTAGAAAAGTAGAACAAACTCACCAACAGCTTTATTAAAACTATCTAAACCAAATTTCTCTTTGAAGAGATCATCAAGATTACCACCTACCCTGTCATCAAGTCAGATTACCCAACAGGATGCCATTCCTAGCAGTACAGTGTGGTAAGTACAAGTTTCTTGGACATCTTTCTGCACACCATTATACCTCAAATATTTATGAAAGTATTTTGGATCCTACTGCTTTCATGAATACTTTTCTTTAATATGAAAATCTGCTTAGTGAAGCACAATTACGATACAGATTGTATGCATGGAGAATTCCTTCGGGGTTGATTATTTTCTCATTTGTTTGTGCCACAAACAAAAATAAACCTGTAAAAGGGTTTATTTCCCCAAATACAGATATTTTCTCTTATGTAATAGTTGATATTCTCTACATACATTCATATTCTTTTAACCTGTTTCAAGGACTAGCCCACCTCTCAAACGCATGCTGTGCCAGTGATTTCCCCAAGGCCACATGAAAAAGCATTCCTCTGCATTTTTTTCCCATTTATTGTAAATTTGAACTCCATGTACTTTTCCCTCTGCTATTCACTGTGTCATTCTACCTCTTTTGTGCCCCTTCTTATTTGTTTATTTTATAAGCAGTCCTAGATTTTTCTTCAATATGTATTGAAACATTTTTTTTGTGATCCAGGTCAAAGTCAGTGAGCACAGACATGATTCATTGCTTAGCTTTGGATGGCACCAAAGATTCGAGGCACCAGGGTTATAGAAAGTACACCTATGCTGAGTTGCTCCGTGTGAGTACTGCTTGAAAATATTAGTTCTCTTGAATCATGGGTTAAAACACTTTATTCTGCAGTGTTAAACATGAAGTAGTCAGTAATGGGGAGGAACTCTTTTGATTATATGACTGTCAATGCTTTGTGCAGCGGTATAATTAGAACATCAGCATTTTCTCTGTGGTATCTGTCACCTATTTCATAGGAAATCGTGGCACGCACAGAGGTTTATTTTCACTAGAAAGTGTTGATCTTCTCCATAGTGACCATGTGTTCAGTAGGCTATTTTAGAAAACTCTGGATAAATTCTTCAGTAGAATTTTTGCCTAGGGAAGTATACCCAACTTACAGTGAAAACTGAATCTGCCTTGCAAAATCATTAAAATAGTGACATTCATAAGAGGAAAAGGTTTCATTTGTACAGTCCCTCTTTTTTACTTGTATACTTCATTCTTTTCTTTGTTGAATTATTTCCTGCTAAGCAGATCCTCAGTCAAACAAACCTCAGGAGAAACAGGCTGCGCAGAACAGCCTTTTCTTAGTAACTGTTAAAATGCTGACAAATAGAACATGTGAGATGTCAACATCTGGCAATCAAAAATATATCCAAAACCTTTCTTGTTTGTAGAACAGTCTCAAAACAACCTGATGTTTCATGGTGCTATTGATACCCATGGCCTCACAATTAAAAGAAAAAACATATTATGAAATCTGAGCCCATTTACATATGCATGGAGTTTGCTGAGCACTTGAGCACAATTGTTTGCTTTGTACATCAAAAGAATACTTTATTTATTCACTGCATTCATTTTACTTCTTTGTTAATTTTTACGGGGGGAAAAAAAGGCTAGTCTTTGCAATTAGGAGACATTTGCAGTTAGAAATGTATATACAGGAAATGTTCACGCCATGAACTATCAGTTCTTAGGCATCATCACAGAGAGAGGAAAATACCATCCATTTACACTTACAGGGCTAGACTGGAACTTACAGTCAGGACCCCACAATTTGCCATCACAAATATAATGCAGAGGGAAATGCAGGGATTAGTAGTTTAACTTCATACTGGGAAGTGATATCTGCCTACTCTGCTTCACAAGTCTGGCTTCTCCCTGCCCGTCTCCATCCCTGTTATTGTTTGGAAAAAAACTGGTTGCCAGCCACCGCACTCATCTGTTTCCACTTCTGCTATCAGTGACAGTAAGTCAGCCAAAGTTTCTCTCTTGTGATCATCAGAAGCTAATTTACTACTTACAGAAGCCTCCTCTGGCTTCTCTATGAGCATCGACAAAATGGATGTATTCTTCCTCAAATGCTCTAGGAGCTTGCCACAGTAAAGAGCATGGATTTCTTGCTCCCTGAATTGCTCATGATTTTGTTGATGATGTCAGTGATGTAACCCCAGAAGACATCTTTTGTTCCATGATAGTTAAATGTTTTGAATCTTGACCAAATAGCCACCTGTTAACTTCTCTTAATTCAAAACACAGTAGCCTGAGCTGAGACAAGTCTTGTCAGCTAAGATTGCATATGTAGTAGAAAATGGAGTCTAGTTTCTTGGGATGAAGATACTAATTGAACACACTGCATGGCTCTCCATTGCAATATACTGACATTTGAAAATAATGAAAGCCTGTTATTCCTCGCTGTATAATTATGTTTTATTTGTCCAGGGGAAAAGTGCTGCCGGCAGTGTTGTCTTAGGGGGATCAAGAATGGAAAGCATGCTGCAGTCTCTGTATTTGGAGAACAGAGCAGGCTACTACTTCACACAATTCTGTGAGAAGTCAGGGAATAAGGTATGAACATTTTCCTACTCTGTGATAATTTAGTCCACAATTGACTGAATGCCAAGTTATAGAGGGCAGCCAGAGTGAAAAGAAAATGGAGAAAGAAAGACTGATGACTGGATGAATTATTACTTGTGAGATTTCAATCCCTCAACAACAATAAACTGTTCATATGTATATGCAAACTAATGACAGGTCTTAACCAAGCTGTCAGATTCTAACTGTCTGAAACCTATTGGAATTCTGATTGTACCATCAGGGATAAAAAAAAAAGACTAATCATTTTTAAAAACTAGCCTTTAACTTGGCAGAAAAAATGAGGTCTTAACCCACAAAAACATTTTTTTAAAAGATGGAAAATCTGCTATGCTATTACTCACTATAACCTGCTTCCTTCTTACTTGTTGGGTTAGTGATGTCCAAAATCTCCAATGTTTTAAAAACGTTCTTCTGCTTCCATGAAGCTCCTTGGATTTCTGAGAAACATAACACTATTTCTTCTCTGCAGTCAGCAGGTCCATCATTCATTGCTGGGTGTAAACTGAGGATTGGTTGGAAGGAGTTATGAATCTGAGTCAGTGTTTAGTAGCTTTGCAGAAAAATTGAGTCTTTAGGGGAGTTTTGAATGCAATCAAGATGGACATCTGTTTCACTGCTGGCACAACCCAGAATCCAGCAGCAGTAGCTAGAAATGCCTTTGGCTACTACAAGGCAAGAGCCAATGTTTCCAAAGCTGAATACCTTCAGCTAAAAATATTAAATGTGTATAGATAGAAATGTAAGTAAAAGATTGTTCATTGCATCCACCCTTGTGTCCTCTAGCCTTTGCAGGTGCCAGACTCCTTTGAAAATTATTTGCTTAAAGTTTTCACCTGTGGAGCCTATTTCAACCATATGCCAGATCTGGAAGGCTGCAGTTTGTGGAGCAAATTTCCCTACCCTTGTCTTTTTGGAACACATTCTTTATTGGCTAGCCATGGGGGTTTCAGTGTATTTTTAAAGTCTGAACCCCATAAGCACATGATTAAAACAGGGGACTTGGGGAAAGATCTTTTGCTGTTCAAATTTATTAAATGAGGCCAAGACTCTGTGTCTCAGAAATGCATGTAATATAAATGTAATGATAGTCTCAGTAACATATGTCAAGTACACAGTATTTAATTGTTTTGCTAATTGCTGCAAATTGCTATTTTACCATGGCACAAACAAATGAATGTCCATTATCAGCATTTCTTCTTTAGCACTGGCTTTTTGCCACTGAAATGTGGTTACTCTTCAAATGTTAACTACAATGTTAACGATTTTAATGGCCAATTATGCATAAAGGATACAATAAAAGATAGAGTATCACAGTGATGATGCCATTAAATATGTTTGTCCTACTGCCAGTATGCAACAGAAGATTAAATTCATCTTAAATTGAGCTTGATTTATGATGACCCCAAGGCACTAAATAATACTTGCATTGGAAAGTCAACTTTTTATAAAGCTGTGATATTTGGGTAGCATTGACTTACAATATTTTTCATCTTTAGTTGTGGAAGAACTGTGTGTACTTTTGGTTCGACCTACAAGCTTATCATCAGCTTTTTTACCAAGAAACTATTCAACCTTTTCAAATATGCAAGCAAGCTCAAGTAAGTTGTAAATAATGTGTTTTCCTTTCACAAATACTTTTGCTCATTCCCTGCACAAATGCAAAAGTGCATTTGTGCAGTACAAAGTCTAAAAAGAAGATAGAAAGTAGAAAAGTTTCCAAATCTTGACAACCCACACCAAAGTAAATCTGTGTTGTGGACAATAAAAGAAGCTCTTTGGATTGTTTCCACAGAATTTCTCGATTCAAATTTTAAACATGCATAGTTTGACTTCTGGGCTCTGCTGCCTGTTCCCAGTTTTATCTATTATACTCAGTTTACCTAAACTCCCCTTTGCTACTCTGCGTCATATTTGGAAACTGTCTGCTTAATGTTAACATCAGAGATAGTATTTTTTCTAAACTATCTAATTGGGCTGTACCTTTCCTTCCATCTCCTGCGTGGGTTCGAATTGTGGATCTCACAGTCCAGAGCTCAGATAATGACCTCAGTAATAAAAATGGATCTTTGTCAGTCTGGTTTTAATTTTTATGATTTTCAGGGTATCATTATTATCTTTCAATGATTGTGATCCCCCAAATAGGTATTTAGACCCTTATTTAATGTCAAATGGAACTGATATTTCCTATAAATGAGTATTCTTAATTAAGCATGCAATTTAAATCAGAAAATAAAAGAAAATTAAACTGCTACACCGCAGTGGTGCTGATGGCTGTCACTGACAGGAGAGTAGACCTGTTCTATCAGGGAAGGAAGCTGCAGCAGTGTGATATCATTAGAAGAACTCCAAGGAACTTTTCAAATCACTTTGTGAAACTGTGGTCTGATTTTCCTCTCTAAACCTTGTGTAGGAGTATATCCTTTCTGAATATTTCAGTATGTACTATGTAATAGAGCAAAGCTACTCCGCATGTTATTGGAACAAATACCTGTGAAGAGCAGGTGAGAATAATCTCTTGGTATGGCTTATGTTACTAAACATCTGGACATCGCTGAATTTGTCTTCTTTTCCTTCTTGGAGGTTTTGCTGGTGCAAATGGCAGAATTTTGCATATTTGTTCAGAATTCTCATCTGAATCAGTGTTATTTGTACAGAAACTCCAAGCAGAGGCTAAGACATGGATTTTTCCTTCTCTCCTGTGTGGGTAAACTGAACTGCTACCCTATTTATTGTTTTCCCCTCCAGCTCTATTTATGGCATGTGGCTGTAGGCAACTGAATGTACCCTTAAGTCTGACTGCGTCCTGTATCTGCCCAGGCCTGTGTGTGGTGAGGGACCCTGCTTACAGCAGACATGCAAGTTATCTAGACTGTCACCATTTTCCTATGTATTTTGTTGCAGGACAAATCTTAGGTTTTGGTCCCTGATAGTTTTAATTTGGTTTCATTTCACGACAGCTTACATTGTTTCTGCAGTGGTTGCATGGCTGAACATCAGGGCCCAGGATTTTTTTACTTATCTTATTTCCAGTGCTGGCCTGGTGGTGACAGCAGAACATCGTACAATCAGTGTTACCAGGCAATTGCAGAGCGTACGTACACATAGCCGTTAAAATAAATACATCAAAACGAAATATGTGAAACTGTTCCATTAGCATAACTAACAGCTGAAATGTAACATAACAAATCAACACATGTGCTGCAACATTTGGTATCATTCTCAAGTTTGCCTTTTAAGGCTGCAGAAAAATTATACTTGTTTTCATTGGAACACGGTAAAGAGTCAAGCTGCAACCAATCTGCAGGGTGTGCTTGGGGAAGAGATGCCTTCCCAAACTCTGCGCTCACCTTTGGCTCAACAAGACAGTCATTCCAAATACTCCTGAGAGAATGTGGATCAGATTTGCGTGACACATTGTCTTATATATTTTACTATTTATTACAGAAAGAGACGTGCAGAGTATTCTGTATGGGTTCTGCCTGCTTCCTCTTAGAAACCAGAACAAACCGGGATTGCTGTGTATCTACTGCTCATTGTTTCGTTTGTTGGGCATTGTTATCTTAGCTTTACGATAGAGTAATAAAATGCATTCCAAGGTGTACATGCATTCATCCAGGGAAAGAACCTACAGGGAGAATGAAATCTGATGGTTAAGGATAATGACAAGTAATGATGGTAATCATCCAGGAACATATATGGTTATTCGCTATAAACATGAACAGGAGTGTAAAAAAAATTTAAAAATAAAAACAATAAAGAAACACGTAACGTATGTTTTGATTTTTTAAAAAGTTATTTAGAGTTAGAAAATTTAGTACAGTTGTGGGAAGTACAATATTTTAACACTAGAATCAGTTTAGATAAAGGGAGTTATCCTTACTGTGAACTTTTAGGGTCAGATACAAGATTTATATTAGTGGGAAGTGATGATGGAGGTTAAGGCAGTTTAGCCTCTTTGTTTAAGACCAGTTAGTGCATTGCATTCTTCCATCATATGATTCTGTCAAACAGCTGCACAAGCCCCTCGTTTAGATCAGAGCAGTATCCGTGCCTTTGGGCAGCAATACAAAGCACTTGGACTTAAATCTTTCTTGCATTTCTTACTTCACACCAAAGCCTGTACAATCCCTGATTTGAAAAGTCATAAATGAGTCCGAAGTCTTAATCTGAATTTTCTAAGGATTTCGTGTATTTTCAGGTTTGTGCCATTTTAAAGAATTCCAATATATAAAACTGACCAAATTTCCAGATACAGTTTTAGGTTAAATCCATGACTTATTCTAATACATTTATAAGAAAATTTATGGCTGGCAGGTAGAAAAATTCTTCATGTTTTTCAATATGAACAAAACAATTAATCAACAAAGTATGATATGTACTTGACATCAAATGCTTCAGATTTTTGTATGAGTGTGTTAACCTATAAATTCATTTAATGTGATTTTCCCTGTTGATCCCTTAGGACATTGGCTAATACAACAGTTCCAGTATTTTGCTGAGATTCAGAAAACCACAAGAATTCCATGATATAGGAGTCAAAAAAGGCTATGAATATTACTTTTTAAAGGATAAAATGTATCTTGCAAACTGCATTGCCCAGTGTTGAAGGCTGTGAACACAGACAATTTTCCACTTTTTTGGCACATCTAGAACTCTCCTCAGTTTGTTTTCCTGCAGTCCTTGCAATCAAATCCATGCAGATCTATAGACGCACTTCAGCAAGGGACACAAGGATGAAAGCTCCTTCTCATTTCTTCCCTATCTGCAAGTGCATGCATTCACTTTGTCACTTTGTGATGCTCTCTTTTTGCTAGGTCAAATCCTATAGCAAGGGATTCTTACAAGAATTGAAATAAGAAGATGGCATCCTTCAGAAGTGAGGACGCCGTCCTGATTATGCCACTGAGGACCTGTTTCTTTGAGTTTGGAAAAGTGCATTCCTAAAGCTAGCTTAACCACCTCTAAATTTCTGCTTCATACTTATTGCCTGCCCTATTGTTTCTGGAAAAAAAGATCTGTCTCTATTATGCTGCGGTTTTGAATGTGAAATTACACAGGACTGGGGGCAGTTCTGCAGGTAGAGCAGTGTGCAAAGGCAGTCCCTGGAATGGCAATATATTATGACAATGTTTATGTCAATAGTTTTTGGCCAAAGCTGCCTTAGTCTGGGCAGTTTCTGATTGCAGGCTGTTATTTTTTGTCAGCTCTGAACAAGACTAACAAATATACTCATGAAGCTGTTTCATACAAAATCATAGGGCAAAGGAATTCTGCCCAAGGAACTTGTGGCATGTTTGTTTTAACGTCATTCTTAAAACTGTGCAAAAATGTTCACCCATTTAAGGAACCAAGATGTCTGTTAAAATACTGAGGACATATTTTTGAACCTTTTTACCAGTTTACAAATCCCTTGTGTGATTTTATGAGTCGTAACAGGTGGAGCAATGTAGTCCTAATGACAAATAAAATGGTTAACCCCTCTTTAAAAAATTTATTTTTAAAGATACCACAAATTTGTGTAATTAGACTTGTCCCTTATAATTTGTCTATTTTATACATTAACTGGTTTTGATCAGAATCAGCATGATTTAACTTAAACTTTACTAGTGTTAGGGCTCCTTGAAAAAACTTTCAACTTTTTAAATTGCTATGAATGTAATGAATGTTTCTCTGTTAAATTTAAGTGTATTTGGGGACTTACTGAGAAGGGCATAATTTAGAATTAATGTGGTCTTGTTCTTCAGCTAGGACTCTTCCTGTGGATGTCTTCTTTCTCTGACCTTACACTTACACCTGTGTATCTTTATTGCACTGATAATGTGGGCCACAATAGCCACAAAACATCTTTGTTTTCAGTGACTAGATCTATGTAGAAAGGGTGTGGAATCCTGCATAGACCATAAATATGGTAATTGTAAGAAGTGCTAACTGGGGGATGGATGTCAGCCGTAAAAGCCCTGTATTCCTCAGTGACCTAATACCAGGACAATCTAAAGGGTTTGTTTCAAATTGTAAAGATCCAAAATAATGGGGATGTGCTCTAGCGCTGTTGCTATTTGAGAGAAAGAGTCTACTAAATCAGAATTTAATTTAAAACAAACAGAAACATAGTTATTTAATGCACTCAAACATTCTCTGCCTCTGTTTGAAATCTAAGCACACCAGTGCTTTATTACTGCTTGAACACAGAGTAAATGCATTATTTTCTTTTTTTCTATTGCTTTATACATCTGCTAGTTACAGCTGGCTTTTAGCAAAATGAGGAAAACGAGAATTATCATAATCCTGAACTCTTCATTGTCAAGCCTCTGTGGTAATAAATAGTAAAGATGGACTTGTCACTGCCATCCTAGAGAGAAATTCTGATTTATGCTACTAACCTGATCCCTGACTGTATGTTTGAATATTAGTTGGACTTTGAGAATATGAAGAAGAGAAAATATTTATATGAAATATATTATGGCAGCATTTTATTTCAATTGAGTTCCTAGCTGCAGTCAGAGTCATGATGTTTTATAAAGATATTTTGGAATATTCTCTTCCAAGGTATTCCTGGAAGAAAGTGTTTTTCTCTGAGTTTTCAGTGTTCATTTTCACAGCCATTTATGAAACCTTTAGAAAACAAGAGTTTTACTTAGGGGATTAAGTAAGTTTGAAAAAAAAGAAATTAAATAAATAAAAAATTACTCTATGCTTCAAGAGCGAGCTGCTAGTGAAAAGGAAACATTCTCCAGATTCAGTTTTCTTTTCTTTGTACATGTTGAATGACAAACTCTGTATACTTTAGATAAAAAGCGTATTGTGAACCTTTCTTTGGTAAGGATTTAGACCTCAGTTGTGCAGTGGAATCTCTTGCATTGATCCTGAATGGATCTTGAATGTCAAAAAACTGTATAAGAGAATCTCCACACAGAATATCATGTAATTTTTCATTAATTTTAACCTTAAATTTACAAATTACCATCTATTCACATACCTTCAGTAGTTGGCCCAACACATATTATGAAAAACAACAGCGTGACTTCATGAGCAATGCAGTTTCTGAAAAGATTGTAGCTATCTGAATCTAAGAATCAGCCAAATATCTCCAAGAAAAATTGCATTAAACATTATTTTTTGGTCTAACCATTTTAACAAGTAGAAGTAAAAACGGCAGGGGGATCCATTATGGTAATAACTGAATTTTGGACAAAGTAGTAATACTGGTAAAAATAAGGTAGTTGTAATTAGATATACATTCAGGGCAGTGGGGGTTAAATATGCATTAATTTCTCCTTCAGTAGCCTGTGACCATTCAAATGGATGATGGCTAAGAAACAGTTTTTTTCTCTTGTATTGTAGTTCCTTTATGCAACTTACATTGCCCCATCTGCCAGTATGGACATTGGACTTCATCAGAATAAGAGAAACGTGATTTATCAGAAAATGGACCCAGCTTTTGAGGACCTTTTCGACCCAGCAGAAGAATATATTCTCAATATTCTCCTAGAATCGTGGATTGAGATGGTGGAAGCAGATAGAGACACTTATGGAAAGGTAACGGATCTGGATGACACCATGAAAAAGTCTTATGTCAGGGAAGAAAATCACAGGATCCTTCATATGCAATCCTGTTATATTTATAGTCAGAAAGGGAGGAGTATTACAAGATGTTTTGCTTACCCACTCCTTTCTATGTTGATATGTGGAGTAGGCTGAGTTTCTTGCGGAGAGCAGGCAGCTCATCTGAAAGGAAGGTGTGGACTTCATAGACTCCTTGACCTGTGAATTAGAGAGGAATGCATCTTGTTATGGAAAAATTTCTCTTTGCACACAGCAAACATCATGTTTCTGCAATCTTACCATTGATCAGAAGTAATTTTCTTATGATGATTGACCACAGACACTCTACATTTTTATATACAGAAACAGACAATAAGCTGTGTTTCTCGTGTCAGTGCAGAGGTACTAGGTCCATATTAATTGTATCAAGAACGGCATCAAGTGTTTCTTGGTGTTTAGAATGTAAGTGCAGCTACTGCTTAGCATAAGAAGACATGCGATATGATGATCCAGCCGTATGTGCCCCAAACATTTTTTAGATTGCTGCTCTGCTGTGTAAGGGCTAACTGTGCTTACAGGCCTCCTGAAGTAGGTGGCTCAGAGGTGTACTCAGTTCTAATTCCAGAAAGCTCTGAAGGCTTGAACTGAGCAAGCTTATGCGGGTCAGAAGAGGTGGCTGCAATCCTGACTGCCTTTGACAGATCAGAACAAGAAATGGTGGTGACAGTGGTCGATGATAGGGATTTCTGTTCTTTGTAAACTTACCTACAAGTTGCCAGCTGTAGGTCAAACTTCTTTTGGGTGCCACAATATAGGAAAGATACAAAGCTATTAGAAAGTATCCAAAGGAGGGCTAAGAAAATGGTGAAGGCCTAGAGGGGAAATCTTACAAGGAGCAGCTGAGGTCACTTGTTCAGCCTGGAGAACAGACTGAGGGGAGACCTCATCATGGTCTACAGATTCCTCACAGCCAGAGGTGGAGGGGGAGGTACTCATCTCATCTTTCTGGTGACCAGTGACAGGATCTGAGGGAATGGCATGGGAGGGAGTGTCAGGGGAGATTTAGGGGTGGATATTAGGAGAAGGTTCTTCACCCAGAATGTCGTTGGGCACTGGAACAGGCTCATCAGGGAAGTGGTCATGGCCCCAAGCCTGCCAGAGTTCAAGAGGTGTTTGGACAACACTCCAAGGAACATGGTGTCATCATTCGGGAGGTCCCGTGCAGGACCAGGAGCTGGGCTTCAATGGTACCTTTGAGTCCTTTCCAGCTCAGGATATTCTGTGATTCTGTGATTCTGATTTCAAGTTTTTAACATCTCTGTTGGATGTGGAAGGAGAAACCTATAATGAGGAATCAGGAATTGGAGGGCAGGAAGTTAGTTCTCGTTCCTGTTTTTCTCCACTGTGACCTTAAATGTAGCATCTCCAATTTACAGGAAATATCATCATTTATTACTGATACTTCTGTCAACTTTAATGAGAACTTGCCTGCATTACCTTCTGCAAAACATTGTGAAATCCTATTTTCGGTGCTATATCATGTATGCATGTAGGAACAACTAGGTGAATAGATACCTAAAATCAAAGTTGAGAATGGGCTTCTAAGCCTATTAAGTGGTGGCCGGTATTAAACATTTAAGAATGGAGTATAAGAAAAGAAAAAAAAGCACACAGCAGTATGCCAGCTTCATCCCTTTGCAGCTAAAGAAGTTCATGGAGCAAAGATCTTATCCACATTTTTGTGTCTAAAAATCTTTAATGAGGGATTTTTTCCACATGGGTTTATGTAAATGTGTCTTGAGTGATATATCTTCAGCCTCACTGTAGAAGCGGGTTCCATGGTTTAGTCACGCAATAGGAGAAAAAAGTCCTTATCTTGATTTGTTTGCAAACCCCTCCCTGGTAATTTCCCCTGGTGCCCTACTTTTATATGTCATGAGGAATAAGTGAACAGTTGTTATCTTCTCATATTCTCAATGTTGTTATGCTGTTACGAGTTTCTGTTGTACCCCACTTCAGTTGCACCTCCTTGAAACTCAAAACTGATAGACTTCTTCTCTTACAGAAGTTCCATACCTTTGTTACACTTGTCGCCCCATCTCTATGTGTTATTTTACGTTCTTTTGATGAGATGCAAGCAGTACTCAAGGTCTGGATGCACTAAGGATTATCCAGTGGCGGAATCGTGTTTTGTGTTTTGCTCTTTGTTCTGTTCCTAATTGTTTCTATCATTCTAATTGCCTTTTGACTCCTGGTGAACTTTGAGTGGATGTGCAAAATGTAAGCTAATAGCCATCCGTGGTGATTCCAAGATCTCCTTCCCAAGTAATAACAGCTAATGGAAAGCCCTCATTTGGAGCTCATTGGAATGACTTAATGTTTATTATCATTGAATTCAGCTGCCTTTTTATCATGCAGATGCTAAAGTGTCCTGAAATCCTGCAGCTTTTCACAGTCAAGTTTTTTGCTCTGTGGAATCATTTTGCAAACTTTGTTGTCTCCCCACTCACCTCCTTTTCCAGATAGTTTCTGAATGTTTAAAAGAACAACCTCAGTGCAGATCCCTGTGAGACTCCAATAAGAACCCCACCCCATAATGAAAGTTATTTATTTCTTTGGTTTTGATTTTCTACCTTCTAATTAATTCACAAGGGGACTTTACTTCTCATTCTGTGATAACATAATTTCCTTTAGAAACTTTGAAAGTTTGAATACTGATAAAACTTCCTAAGATGAAATATACTAATCCACATCTGCAAAATATTTTCTTTACTTCTCAGCATATTTTCTAACCATTCAGATAAATTACTTTTTTCTAAGCTATTTCAGCTATAATTCTTTATGACTTGCGGAGCAGTGTGTAATTGATTGATACTTCTGTGAATCTGAAATTTTATTTACTTTCTATCAGACTAGTTTTAATCTTTTCTAACTGTATATTTTCCATGTGTGTTATCAATACTAGTTGTCTAGTATCTACTGCTGGTTCTTACCGAGTCAAATCATCAGCTCAGCCGAGTATTGTTATACATAATTTTTGTATAAAAAGAAGGCTGCTTTTGAGCTCTCTCTGAATACAGAGTTCTCACTGCTTCTAGAGATGGAAGTGTTCCTCCAAAGTAAGAATTGAAAATATATACTTTTCTTTTAAAGGTAATATGTGTGTCAGCTTATGTATCCTGGAGTTAACCGAGGGATAATCTGTTGTCCTTTCAATTTAGAGGTTGTGTTGCTTTGCAAATGTAGTTACGTGCAGACTTCTCAGTGCTCTAATAACACAAACATCTTAATCAGAGCACAAAAAACCAGAACTAAGTACTTTTGACTGTACAGTACATGCATTTGTGAAAAGTTATAATACACAGACATAAAACGACCTGTTCTAGGAGGCACTAGAGTCTCTTCGTACTAGGCACAGGCTGATACTTAGGCACACTCCTTCCTAGACAAGGTCTGCTTTGTATTTTGTTCAGTCCTTGGCTCTACTCTTCCCCTTTGTTCTACCCTACAGCGGGGTGTATTTGGCCCATAGTGAAACAAGATATTTTATCAAGAATTAGGTGAGTCCAAAATTGCTTATTTGGGACATAGTCAGTATATGTATCTACATTTTTTCTTAAAATGCTCTGAATTATTTTACTATTTACTTTTAAACTATGTTTTGTTTTAAGGGAATGAATGCCCCAGAGCACTTTATAAGCAGTGGAAGAGAATTACAGTGAGCCTGAAGACATTTAGATAACACGGTGATTAGTGGGGTATTCACATTTAGACGAAAATGTAATGAATATAATCTAAACACTCTCATCTCTCTCTTGAACATAAACTCTTGTATAAGACAATGACAGCTTTTGAATCTTTGTAAGGGGCATGCTAATCAGTATAAGGCATTGGCTCAATTTTGCTAAATATCCTAAAATCTGAATTTGAATGGTTTAGTCAGCTGAGAGGTCACCAAACTATCCCTTGTGCAGTTACTGATTGCACATAACATGGAGAGCTGCTGTACTTATATACGTAAGGCTTGTAATTAAGTTAAAAAATACCAATACTTCCTGAGTTCAAATAATGCACGATTTATTACTTAAGGCATTACCTGGTATAAAACTAAGGAAGGGGACAAGACTGAAAGTCTGAAAGCTTTCACCTTCATTTTTTAGATATTATAACATCTTTCTCATCTTAAATTTCTTTTTCTGGAAATCTGTGGCACTCTGTCTCTGACATTTTCCCTTGAGAGTCATAGTTTTAAGAACTGTTTCTGCTTCTCAGCGGCACTTTGACATATGATTTGCTGGTATAGACAATCAGGTAAGCCTGACAAATATACACAATATAGTATAAAAATCTATATATACAATATACAGAATGTATTATATAGACAATATAATTTAGCCATTTTTTAATACGAAGTTCTTTTCTTAAAGATATAGTTAGGTTATTTAGTGGGTGTTCTGCAGAAATCTACATCTGATCCTACAAAGATAGGAAAATTTTGTTCTACCAGAGCCTTTAATAGAATTGTTTGTCAGAAAAATGTGACTTCCAGTGTCTTCTAAATATCAGTCTCATTACTGGCAAACGTATTCTTTTCTATGCACTGTCACTGGCAAAGTGCCCACACAGTTCTCCATCTTTCTATAATGTGTACTGTAGGGATGATATAAGATATTATTTTTATTAGGTGGAGTTGGTGGAAGAAACTCGACAGCTGGACTCTGTGTGCTTTAGAAAGCTCCAGGCTTTGCATCAAGTGAGTGGTTCCAAGAAGGATGAGGTAAGACAAGTACCTACTAACAAAAACAGCCCCTTTTTCTATCAGAGAGGGTTAACACTTTGAGTATTAGCAATGAAAGTGTGACCACATGCTAGTTTGGAGAAGCAAATAGTCTGATTTCTACCATTCATTTTGGGGACTGATTGACAGCTACTGTATTAATCAGATATATGGGTCTTCTGTCAGTTGTATCAACATCAGACCACTGTGTGATTGGAGTCAATGAGACAGTTTCCACTAAAGTCTGTGGAATATATTTTGGGCCCTTAATCTTGAGTAAATACCTCAATTTCAAGAAAATTACAGGTATATGTTTGTTTATTTGATTATGGAACCTGCACACACTGGTATGTTTAAAGCAAACATAAAAGTAAAGCTGATTAAGAGCTGGAGCCTTAAGTCAGTTTATTTCCTCAGCAATCAAAAAGCTGTTTTACAGAGGCAGGTTATCTAATTCAAGGATTATCAGACTGATCAAAATATAAAGATGAAAAAAGCAGTTATGCAAGCAGAATAATTTCTTCCCTCAGAGTACTGTTGCCGATTCTGGTCTGCCATCCTTCCCTGATGATCAGTACTTGCATCACGTTCCCAAAGGATTGGCAGGTCCTAATCTGTCTGACCTGATCCACGACAAAGAGAAGTTAAAACAGTTCTGGGCTTTTCTTAATAAGCATTCTGCTGGGTATGTTCCTTCATTATTATTATTATTTTTATTTCACCATTTCTAAGTTCAGAAGAAATCTTTGCCGGGGATCTTGGCTATCTAAATGTTTACAGATTTTAGTCTTTTTAAAAAATGCATTTGTGTATTTAGGAAATACGCATGCACATTGTCCAGACAACTGAATTGTCTTAACATTTAACATCTTAACGTAAAAATTCTCCTGTCATAACATGTTTGTATTACACTTCTGCTTTTGGTTTCTGCTTTGATTACTGGCAAACTCCTGAGTAGAGCAATTAGCCTTTAATGAGTAAAAATGTATAGTTTTTAGTGCAGATTCAATTTATTACATTTTAAAAATTAAATCTGGGTATTATAAAAATGCACAAATGGTAGAAGAAAGACACGTTATTCTCACAATGAGAGAGCAACCACAGTTTTGTGTTTGCTGAACAGATTTAAGTACCTGTAGCAGATACAATTTAGGCAGTTTTTTTTGAAAAAGTGAGCCCATTTGTTTTTGGTTTTTTCTTTTTTTGTCCTTAAACTATCACTTCCTTCCTTTAACCTATGTTCTGTGAGCTGATGCTTTGCATATTGCCTAGTGCTTCTAGTCAAGCACTGCTATAATTTTAGATTGGATACTGGTCAGCTTTTTCAAAAGTATCCAGAGATGGGTATCTGGCACAGAACTCCTCTGGCCAAGACTCAAGTGTCATCACTTCTGCTTGTCATCAGAAGGTTCCCTTTGTAGTCAGAGAGAGAAATACACACTTCTGAACACATTTCTTCTAATTCTAAAGGTAACATTTAAAAACCAGTTTGGATGGATCATTTCTAAGATGTCTACTTCTTTTCACTGACTACAAAAGGGCCCTCAATATATGTATATTTAATTTTTTATACATTATACACATGTGCTACTGAAGTTATAATATTTTCTTCCTGTCCCTTAACAAATGGTCTTGACCATGCCCTGGGGTGCACACACCCCACTGTGGAGACCACTGGTCTTGAGATCCTCTCTAACCTGGGAAGTGATAGGAATCACCAGATAACAGGTCACTGGCTAGGATGACGTCCTGGACAGGCACACTGAACTGTGTCTGGGATTTCCTGTCTCTCTGTTAATCACAGACAAGTCCCATCTTAAGTGGTAGAGCCAGGAAGAGAAATATTTAATTTATAGTGAAATTTTCTTTTGTAAAAATTCATAATGAAGAAAAACATCTGAAAAAATCTCACAAAAGTGTTTTAGAGCTGGATCCACAAGTGGTAACTCTGTAGTTGAGCAGGCACACCACAATAAAGATGCTTAATGGTACTGTAAGCTGAAGGGATCCCAGAACTAATGCAGTCTGGAAATTTTCAGAAAAAAACCCAACAAATGTGTCAATTTGCCTTTTGATCAAAATTTATGGTTCTGATTTTTCCAACTATAAGTGATCCAAGTTTTAGGAAGGACAGGCTTCTAAGTACCTGTGCACGAATTCTGGTAAGAAACTAAAAAAATTCCATTAAGTAATATTTCATTAAATAGAAAGAATATTGCAGAACAGTTTGTGTTACTTTGAGTTAGTGGGTTACCACTTGTTAGTCTCGCCAGACTAATTGATTATGCATGTGCTCCTGATCTGTTGAAAGGCAAAAGTGCAGGAAGCCAGGATAAGCCACCACTGTAAATGGTTTAACTAACACACTTTAAAATTACATATTTTACTTTTTAAATAAGATGCACATATTTGATCAGTTGTCATAGGTAGATGCCAAGGAGTTACTCCATAAACCACAGTAACTTGGAGCACTTGCATTTGAGTGAACTAATTCATGTTGTGATGAACTAGCAAATGAAGGAATTTCATTCTCAATAGAACTTAGGTCTGTAAGGGTCTCAAAAGACTTCTGAAAGGAGAACATCTGTTCTTAAATCAGTCAAATGCTTTTGGAAGTTTTACTCATAGATTAATACTTTGAAAAAAACAGTTCTTGGCCAAATGGAAAAGTGAAACAGATTTGTCTGAATGTAATGTTTCATCTTTCCTGCTTCAAATACAGTGAATGTCCTAATTACAGTGCTCGCAAAACTTCAGCTAATAAGATACCATCAGAAAACAGTTATATAAATTAAACTGAAATTGTAGATATGTCACTTATTCTGTTCTCTAATTTAAAGAGCAAAACCATTCTATGAAAACAAATTTATAGTGTACAATCAAATGTTATGAAAAATTTGCAGATAGAGATTGTCACTGACTGTGAATAATGAAATAAGTAGTAGATTCAGTAATTTATGAAAAAGCACTGCACAAAAAGGTCTAGAAACAAATTTTACGATAAATTGATTTTGTCTGCTTGACTGTGGACTGACTTAAACTCATTTCACACAGGGTAGGAAGGGGGTGAATTTTGGGGCTGATGTTCCCAGGTGTCATCCCTGCTCCTCTCTCAGGCAATATGACAAGGGGGCAGAACAGGAAGTGTCAACTTGTCTCTCAGTGGCTCACAGCCTCAGCAGTGATTCAAATTCTCATCTGTTTAATTTTTCATTCTCTCTGTGAGCTCTACACTATGGCTCTCGTTCACAGTTCCTGCTGGATTTAGCAGTGGCATATTGATGCTGATGTTGATGACATTTACTCAATATTGAAATAACATTCTGTTTAAATTTGTTTGTAGCATGGATCTCATGTGTTGGCTTGATATTGAAGAGTTCAGAAAGATGCTCCACAAGGATAAAGAAAAAAGTGATGAAAAGTGTAAGGACATTGGAAACAAGTATTTAAATGACGAGTACTTCTTTGGACCCAACAGCCCAGCTACCGTAGAGCAACAAGAAAAGGTAGCAGTTACAAAACCATTCGTAAAGAACAATCACACTGAATGTCACAGAGATAAAAGTCCACAAGCGGGTTTGCTCCACCTTTCCCCCAAGCTATCTCCTCAAATCTTACCTATATTTTTGGCCAGAAATCTAGTTCTGTTCTGGTTCTGGGGGTCCCTTCCTTTCTGTTTGGTTTCTTTTTCTCTGTCCCTTATAGAATATCTCTCTTAAACTGTGATCTGAGGCCACAGCCAGAGCATGCACAGCACAGCTCAGAAAAAGTGTAAAAATGGCTTTCAGGCACAGCGAACTTGTTCCAGTGTTCTATTTAGTATGTCAGTAAAGCCACAGACAGTAAGTCTGTGCTGAGGTACTCTGATATATCTTGATACTTAGACAATTTACTTGGTCAAGCTGGGGTATTATTTCCCAGAGTCTGTATCCTATTATAGGTAGGGACAAATGTAATCTGTTCCCTTTTATGAAAAGTACATGTGAGCCTTGGGTAAGCATGCATTAAATGCTTTGCTTACAATTAAGCTCATGCTTTGCTAAATCAAGGATGTAGAGAGATAAAGGACTTTTGGTATACACAAGAGTTTATGTCATGTGTTATTGTATTTGGATTGCTTAGCTAACGCATTCAGGTGGAGGAAGGAGACAAATCCTTCATGATCAGCTTTCGGCTGCGGTTCTGCTAGAAGTTCAGAAATGCGTCCAGAAGAGATTAGAAAAACAATGGCTGCCATTGTTCCTGGCACATGAACACCGTGGGGCAGAGGGACAAGCAAAGGTAATTTTTTAACAGCAACACATCCAGGCATTGTTTTTCATTTGGCTCATAATTTACCATTGAGATAAAAAGGTTCAGAGGAAAAGCAGCCCACAACTCTCTTCCAGTTTACGTTGAGAGGTGCTGTAGCATGTACAGGTTGAAACATTTAGCTTGATAATTGTGAAGGCAGTTCCTCTGAAGGCTTAGTTTAGCTGACAGTATTATTGTTAGATCCTAAATCTGAAGGAGCTGGTATTAGCTCTGCTGCCAGGCAGGCTGCCAGGAGAGTCAAGTAATCTTTGCTGTAGTGCTACACTCTCCATATGCCATTTTGCCCTAGCCATGCAGTTGCACACTGAAGAAATGCTGCTTTATGTAAAGGATTTGCCCAAGGGCACCAAAACACAAGCAAATGAATGGGCTTCCCATGCTGTAATTCTTTCTCTCTCTTAAGCTGTCCACATTCTCCCATCTGGAGCTGCAGTGCCTGTAGAAATTACTTCAGCACTTGTGAAATTCTGCTTAGTGGGGAGGTTAACTGCTATAAGCCTTGTTCCAATTGGTTACTTCAGAAAGTTGCCAGAAAAATGGGAGTGAGGAGCCTTTCACTCCTGCTGGCTCATTAGAAAGTCTGAAAATCTGCCTTTTATGAATGCCTCCGTGGCTGTGATCTGTGTAGAGAGTTCATCCTGCTGTTGACAGATGCAAAGAGACTTCGTTTTTTGCACTTTCACAACAGCTCTGACATGCGAATGTCATGGCAGAAGGAAACTTAACAGTTCCACCAAGCAGTCACATATGCAACTGCATTGATTAAAAAAATTTGCTTTCTGTCATCTTTATAACATCAAGGAGGTTGTCAGAAGTGCTATGAACTGGATCCTTTCCATTGGTTCAGAAGACTAAGGAAAATGAAAAGTATAGGTTCTGATAAGAAAAATTGTAATTTTAATAATGGTTATGTAATTAAATTAAAATTTTCTAACCCTCTGCCCTTTTTAGCTGAACTCTGCCTCCTTTACAAGTCCTGGTACAAGACCGTGCAACAAGGCTAAGCTGCTTCCAGGCCTGGAAGCTAACTTGGGCCTCTTCTTGCACCTGCTGCACTGTGCTGGCAGGCAGATTAGCCCAAGTAGCTTAGAAAATGTTGTATTCAACTCATATAAACAGTTTGCAGGAAATACATACTTCTAATGAGCTTTTAGTCTTTTCCTAACTCCATTTATGTTTGACTGCTCTTTTCTCTTTCTTATTGCAAATTCAGAGGATGAAAAGGTCCTTTGAAGAGAGTATTTTAGAAGAAATGAAACCAGATGACATTCTCCACTTGGCTTCATATTTCACAGTGACCAAATATTGTGGGCATGCTATGTAGTCCTTATTCAGAAAACCTGCCCTTGATTTGAGGTGTATTTTTTGCTACAAAGAAGTTGCAGGGTCAAGTCTGTATTTTCTGATACAGCTGTCCAAAGGAACTAAAAACATTTCATACTGGGAAAAGAAAAAACCCACTATTATTTGTTGCTAACATAAGTGGTCCCTCATGGGTAAAGTAAACCAGTGGAAGTGCATAATTTGACTGCTTCTTGTCTTCTCTAACTTCCCAGTCTTAATGAGCAGGTGCTCATTTATAGCTGAAGAAGGGCTGGCGTTCAGTGTGGGCCCACAGCTAGTTTCAGACATAAAATCCAAACAAAGACATATAAATTATTCTATCACTGTGGTCTCTATCATTAGAGGGCTGAACAAGAAACAAGAAGAGTTAAAAAGTAGAATTATAATCTACTTTTCAACCGTAGATAAGGGACATAACTGAAGATCTTTTATGCAAAGACCAGCAGAAGACAACCAGGATATGGAAGGCAAGTGAAATGTACCGTGTCTCTTGTGTCTGCTGTTTAACTCTCTTTTTCATTTGGACCTTGCACATTCTTCACAATTTCCCTGTTGACAGTGTGAGGCCCAAATGTAATGCTGTCAAAAGCAGCCATGATTGTATTGGCTAGAGTGGACTGATTACTCATATTACTCCTGAATTTAGCTCCCTGCTGATGTTCATGGTAAATTTCACTCCCTTCCTGGCTAGGGAGGTCATACTTGATAAAAACATGTCTCTTGTCCTGGGCTTTGGAACATTCTTAACCCTCCTCAAACTGCTATGGTACCTTTAATTCACATTTATCTGTATTTTGTATGCAGTGAACTTATTGGGACAAGCTGTTCATTCCAGCATCTGGTAGTTTATTTATTATTGCAAGTGGATTACGTGCAGACACAAAAGGGAATGTGAAGTATGCAGTGGAGTGGGCAGGTTTAATCATATCTCACAGTATCTGTTTCATTTAGAATTGTATTTTAATCTCACAGCACTGAGATAATATCAAATTTAAACTTCTTAAACCTTTGTAATAATACATTTCATCAGATGTTTGCCAGTTTTTTCCTGTTGAAGAGCAGTGAACTTTTTGTGATTGCCAACATACAAGTTGTGTACATTTGTTCAGTTGAACTTTTATTGTCTGTTGAAATCAAACTGGAGACCCGGTCACCAATTATCCATGCAAACCATCAGCACAAAAGGGATCCAAAGTGCATGTGGGTTCTGTTAACTGAGTTTTGCCTTTTTCTGTTTGTCAGGAAGATGGTTATTTTCCCTGTTCTGCTTCAAGGTTGTTGACCCATAAAATAAGCAGTTTGTATATTGGTATAGGGATGGGAGCAATGTTTTGTTCTTCCCTTCATGAATATGACCCAGAAATGATTTTCCCCAAAAGTTGCCTAAATCCTGGTCACAGAGGATAGAACATGTTTGGAGAATCAGACCAGGGCTAAGAAGATCCCACCCTACTGCCTAAGTTGAGCTTTGTTTTAACCAAAGGACCCTCTAGAAAGCCACCACCCTCCCTCTCACAAGGGTAGGCTCTCACCCCTGGCAGGCTCTGCGGCAGGACATTAAGCATAACCCCTGTTTTTAAGAGAAGCTGCAGAAACCCTTTCAGCTTAGGATCAGGTTAGATTTCCAGGACTGTTTGCAACAATTAAAAACGTTTCTGTCCCATGTTGACCATTGAACAGTGCTCCATCCCTCCAGGACTTCAAGAGGTTTAAACCACTGTTAAAAGATGGTTTTCATTCATCCATCTGATAACAAAAAGGGGTTGTTTGGCTTGCTTCTCAGCGGCGGTACAAGAACTGTTTGTTCAGGAAGACAGGCCAGCATGAACTTCATTTCAAACAAACTGTCTCTGCATAAGCCATCTTTCTTTCTCCACCCTTTCCTGGCTGCCTACTGTTTTGTGCTTGGCAGCATGAGGATTTCCAAAATGTCTTGATGACTCTAAATTCTGTTTTACTATTGGTAGCTTTATTCCACGGAGAGCAAACTCTCTGGCTTCTGCTGGTGATCATGGCAACACATTTCAAAGCTCATTTTGTTGGTGAGATCCCTGTCAGAAGCATTTTACAACTTTAAGCTATGTGGTTTGTCTGTTCCTTTTTCTTTGTTGTTTGTTTGCACAAAACTCAAACTGTTCTCTAGAAAAGTAGCCCGTTGCCATAATCAATAACAATAGCTGTTTCCATATTTTATAGTATGTAGTCATATGGTCTAAATCATTGTCAGTCATTTCCTCTCCCATCATGTCTTCCAAAAAATGTTCCCTAAACCAAACTGGAAAAAAAAAAGAAAGAAAGAAAAAAGAAGGAAAGAAAGAAATGAAACCTTGCCACATTTTATTGTATCCATGTCATAAAGTCATAAACTACTGAAAGTTAGGGTCAGTGGAAAGATAAGAATCAGACAGTTTACACTAACTAATGCCTTTGTTATTGCTTTTTGAAACAAAGTTTATTTGGTGCATTTATTTCTTTTTTTTGACAGCATATGGACAATAAGTGTGTTTCTTCATCTAGTGAAATAATTGCTTTCCGCAAAGCACTGTTGGATCCGGTGACAGCAAATCTTTTTCAACGCTTTGTGTCACTGCAAGGAGACCTGCTGGGGAATGGAGTGCTCTTTTGGCAAGAAGTGCAAAAGTATAAGGTATGGTGGTAGAACGGAGCAAGGGAAATAGCATTTAGTTTGTAAGCAAATGCATCCATTCCTGGATATTAGGATAATTTTAACAAGAATATCTACCGGCATTCATTCTGTTGTTCATAGTAAAACCTCTTTCACGGTTTAAACCAGGTGTTTTTTTGAAGAAAACCCTCACTTCTTAAGGGTAGCTATTTTTAACTCAAATGTATTATCCCTATATTTCATTATGCTTCTTCAAACTGTAACATTCTTCTGAGTCTCTAAAGGGACACTATTGACTAGCTAATGCCCAGAGTTTGGTATACATCTGTTGAGCAATAGAAAATATGCAAGTGTTAAAATGTTCATTCTGTCTTTATAGCTGCATACTGTTAATGAATGCTGAATTTGGTAATTCCTCAAAAATCAGAGATAACTTTTAAACTCAATCAAATCTAGAGACGTAAAGATAGTATCTACCCAAAAAGCCTATACGTGCAATGCAGACCTCAGGCCCCTTGCCCTTTGTAATGTCACATTTGACTTCAGCTGAGGATGGGACCAAAGTGAAATGTGATAGGGAAGGTCAGCAGGGATTATCTCTCTGCAAACACATGCACTTTTGTGAAATTGCTGCTGTATGGGTTGAAAAACAGTGGGAAACCTCTGGAGTGAGCCTTTAAATCACACTGCAGCTTCCTAGTAGCACTCTGGATTGAATTCAGGGACATCACAGATCTTTCACTTGTTCCTCTTTCCTATTGCCTCTGGGATATTCCTGATGCAAAAAGTGCTACCAGAGTGCAGAACCTTTCCTGGGCTCCTCAGCACAGCTTGTGTGCACATGGCAGGCAGGGAGTGAGAGGTTAGCTAACATACTCAGAAATTAGGAGGTAAACACAAGTTGATGCTGCAGTCGTACTTAGAGATCCTCTGCAGGCATTTGGGTGTATTTTCACTGTTTCATTTTAAGAATTTGAATTTTGGAATCTGCTTTAGAAGTTGAAGCTCCTCTGTTTCCAGGGGTCAGTCTCTTCCTCACAAAGGCTCTGATCCCCACGTAAGGAATCACTATCTGAAATGCTCTCTGGGGGTGCTGCTTTCTCTCTCAGTTAGAGAGTGACTACCTTACATTAAAAACCTGATATGAAGGCACCTGCTGTTCCATGAAATAAATCCTTTCCAAAATATTTGAATTTTTTTCAGATTTGTGATTCTTCATTGCAACATTATGGAGGACATGGAAACTTTCTGCAAATTAATGTGCAGTGTAGTTTAGACTCTTTTCTCTGTAGATCTGCTCTCTGAAGAAAGCCTTAATTGTTTTTTTGTCCCAACCCCTCTCCTGCATTTATGTTAATTTTATTTGTCTTCTTATCAAGGAAAAGTACAATCTGACCGTATTTCTCTGTGCATGTGATTTGTCATGGTTGGCAGTTGATGCTCTTTATAGAAGCAAAGGGCTGGAGTAGCAGGAGTGTTGTGGGTCAGGCTGAACTGGAGGAATATTGCCAAAGGCGTGGGCAGCACTTTGCACAGTGCATACTTGCATTGTCTGAGCCCTATCATGCCATCAGTTTAGACAGAATTCCCTTTAGGAGTCAATGACTGCACTGCTCTCCGTAACCCATCAGGCTGGCAGCACATCTTGGGGGAATCCAAAACCAAGATTTCTTTTTAAACAAATATGAAGAAACATAAATCTGTGGATCATTTCCATCTGTTCCTCTATGCTCAGTCTCATCTCCCTTCATATCATATGGCTTGTTTGTCTTCCCTCTTACTACAGCTCTCTGCCTTCTCTTCTATGCTAGATGAACAAAGGAAGCCATAATATATACTTAGGATATATTGAGTATGTTTTTGTATTGCCTTACTGTCTTTATTATAGCTGTTATCATTCTTTTTTTTCCTCTTCAAAACTGAAAAGTATTCATAGTAAAACAAGCCAGCTCTTTCACATACCACGTTCCTGGTTAAAAGCCCTGTTTTTAATTTCTTTGCAAAGTAAATATCCAGACTCCTTTACCAAAACTAAATGCATATTCTTCATTTAGAGGGCTCTTTTCCTGAAAAATCTCTAGAGCACACATTGTGTCTCTAGTAGATATAAGTAATAGTCTCCTAGTGTTATAGAAATTTCTTGATGTTTATGGATAGAGGGAAAGTTCATGTTTCAAAGTTTTTGGAGCAAGTTCTTTGAATTATTTTCCTTCTTGTCAAAGTCCAATGGTAGCATTGTCAAAGTATCAAAACACAGTAATAACAGGTGTTCCTCAGAACAATAGGATCACATTAAAAAAAGTAGAAAACTCCCAGTATTCCTTTGAGATCTCACTCCTGTAAGTTCAGGTCTGTTTTATATTCTGTTCTGCACAGAGTTATTTGCGACCCCAGGGTTTTGGGAAGCCAGAACATCCTAATGAATGGTGAAACTAGAGGATTTCAATAAATGGAAGATTTTACTGGTAGCTGAAACCATCCCCCTTGTGCCAACATTTCTTGTACCCTCTAAATATTTCCCTTCTTTTGCTGGAGCATTTAGAGTGTTTCTTTGTATTTTGGTTACCATGGTTATGCTAGTCATAGCAGGCTTATTGTGAAAACCAGTGCATTTCACACCTGTGTGTTTCTCTTTTCAGAAATGCCTTCTATTTGTCAGTAACGCATTAAAAAACTATCCTGTTCCATCTGACCAGCAGGCAGAGATTATCACTTAAAAGCCATGATTGCTGTACATCTGCATTTACAAATCAGAACTCCCACTCAAGGCTTAACTATGGCTTTGAACATTCACATTTGCTATAAGAATTTTGTCCTACATGCTGAAGGAATCTATTGTATAATTACTTTTTTTGACTATTATTCTTTGATCACTGGGCTTCTCTAAAGGGTCTTGTGTCTCTCTCTCCATTGACTGAAAATGCTGTTTTTCATCCTTCAGGACTTGTGCCATTCTCATTGTGCTGATGCCATAGTCCAGAAAAAGATCACAGCTATTATCAACTGCTTTATTAATTCTGCCATACCCCCAGCTCTGCAGATTGACATCCCGCCTGAACAAGCCAAGAAGATTTTGGAGCGCAGGAAAGAACTAGGACCTTACATTTTTAGAGAGGCACAGGTAAGAAGCTGGGAGAATCTCTGTAATAGGTCTGGCCAGAGCCTGCATGCCTGATTCAGTCTTTGTTGCTTATGTGACAATTAGGACTCCACACATAAGCCTGGGCTTAAAGGAGACACTGTAGTCATATATATGGCAATGAAGACTGTATGAGACACATGACAGAGAGGCTTCAGATATACACTGCCCAATAAAGACAATCTCTGACAGCTAGCTGATCCTGGAAAGGTGTTATCTAGGTCTGTGTTAGGAATTCTGGCAGTAGAAATTAATTCTGTCTGTATTCTTCATTGCTTGTTCTTTACCACTTGGTTAATGTTAGAGAAGTAATTTGTAGTTAGAAAGTTTGTAGTTTTTGTTGTTTATGAAAAATGAGGATGTGAGTAAAGCACAGAGGCAGCTTAACTTGCTGAATGCCTTTACCTTCTTTATTACAAAAAGTGTGTTTTAAATGGCTGTAGACAATTTTCTCTCTGATCTTTGTACTATTCAGAGTGAATAGCAATTTGTGAACTTTTACTTCAGACTTACTGTTTTCTTCTCTCTTGATACTGCCTTGTCTGTCTTATCTTCTAAGCCCAAGAGAGCTAGTTTTTCTTCTTTTCCTGTAAAATTGCCACCAACACCTTTAAACATTAACTGTGAGCCCATAAAGTGTTTGGATGACAAAAGATGAATGTTTTGTCAGAGAAGAGGGTTCACGTAAGTTCTGAGGGAAACAGAAGTTTCATTTCAGCCTGTGTAAAACCCCAGTGAACTCCAGAAATGTGGCACAAAACCAAAGGAAGAACTTGGCCAAATAGCTGTGACTGTAACCTGACTATGAGTAAGTTGTCACTTTCAAGTCCATTGAGCCAGAAGCAGTGAGGTGGTGAGCATGCTTGGCAATTTGGAAGCCAGGTTTCTCAATGAGAATTAAACATCTATATGAGCTGAAAAATGTGAGCCTTGGTACGTGCAGCAACAGAATTTACTGAGCCCCTCTGTTTGCTTTTCTAAAATTGTTTTTCTTATTCTAGTTCAAAAATGACCCTATGAGAGATTGTATCATTTAAAAATTATCCAAGATTTGCTCATAGATCTGTAATGTGGTTTAAGAGTCTTTCCAGAGGCAAAAAAGTATTTCCTTTCTCTTAAGGAGGGAAAAAAAGCCCTCTCCCTAATGAACTGAATATTTCAAATATTTGAGCAGAAGAGTGGTGCAAAAGCAATTCTACTGGTGTATATTTTATCAAGAATACTTGTAAAAAATGATGGATGTTCTCATTAATGCAAACAATTGTTTAGGGAAATATAAAAAAAAAGAAAGTGCCTTTTAACTGTGTTTTAGGAAGATTTCTCACCAGTAATAAACACACTGATGAAAAGCATGTGCCGAGCAAATCTGGGCTGAAATGTCAGGACAGAGTACGTGGGAGGAACAAGGCTGTGTGTTCAAAAAGAAATAGTTATTTCATTCGCATGGTAAACTACATTTTATTTTACAGTAAATTGTTTTCTTAATACAGTCAAGATTGACTCTCTTTTCTTCTTGTGCAGATGACTGTTTTTGCTCTTCTATTTAAATTTTGGCCAGAATTTTGTAAGTTGCAAAGCCATGTGGATAGTGAAAAAATTCTACTTGCCTTGGAGAGAGAAAAGGAAAAAAAGATGCGAAAGAAGGAAGGGATAGCAGCAAAGGTAAGGCTCACAAGGTTTCAAGTTAAAGCTGATGAACTGCATAAAAACTCCTGATTTTATCAGGCATAAAAGAGCTTGATCCAAAGCTACCAAATATTTTTGTTAGATTTCAAACTTCACGTGACCCAGTCCTAGGATGATTAATTCCCAATCCTGCTGATGCATATACTTCTGTTTAACTTGAAGCAGATGAGTCAATGGAATACTCCTTTCATTAAGCAAAGGGAAAAATGTATTTTAGTCATCTTTTGTGCCAAGAGAAGAGCAAAAAAGAAGACTGAATTAAAAAAAAATAAATCTGGGTACAGTGGGTAACTGCAGACCTGTTTGCACTTTCATGAAGTATTGTCCTATATTAGAATTTACTGTTCTGGATCATTATTGAAACCAAACCAAAGAAAACCAAACCAAACCCAAAATTCATGCCATATCTATTTTTCAGAAGAGCCATTCGAAAAGTCTGCACATTATTTTAAAAAAATTTATGCACTAATTACTTTGCATAGTTTTTGCCTTTTCTTGAATATTTGTCATCTTTGACAGTGAAATTGTTAGACTGTTCACAGTGAGTTTCAGCACATTAACAGAACTATGACCTCTACAGTGGAATGCTTGTTTGTAAAATTGTTTTTCTTGGACTTTATTATTAAAATATAATGAATTCTTTTTCTATTGATTATAGGCTTTGAAACAGTTTATTTTTTAAGAAATACAATTGTTTGGCCAGCTTTGAGAGGAGAACATTCTTTTAAGGGCAGAGAAATTCCTGCACTTGCAAACTATCATAAGTAACATAAAAAGAGCTTTACGTATTTTAAATGCCATATACACGTGCGTTGTGATGTTACTCATGATGAGAACCACATGAGTACCTGGGCAGATAAAGACACATGCCAGTAAGAACATGTATACGTTGTTATCCTCCTTGAGACACATGAAAGCTGAGGACCAGTGAAGCATTACTCGAGGCCACACACCAATGTCAAGGGAAGTCTAAAATCCAAGAACTTGTGTTGCTTTCTCCAAAGCATATTGTCTCCATACAGATACGTCTGCATTGGCAACACTTGGACTGCAAGAATGCAGTATTTCAAAGTAGCGCACTTTTGCGTTTTCACAGACTTATTTTTTCCATCTGTTTGTTGCCTGTCTATAAGTTTTCTGATTAAGATCAAGGAAGTAAAGAGAAAATCTTGGCCAGGAGGGCAAAAGTCTAGCTTTTATGGAGAACAAATGGGAAAGGTGAACTACCCTTCTAGGCTGGGAAACAGAGTAAGAAATTTTAGAAGGTGACAGGCAGAGAATGCAGTTCAGTAAACAGTTTGCAGACTATTCTCACAAAAAATGATCAGTAAACCGGTTACCTTTTAAAATTTCTTGAAAGAATAGGTGGAACAGATAAATTTTTGAAATGTTTTTGAAAACCTTTCCCTTTCTGCTATTGTTTAAAGAAATTGCTATTTCCTGTTCTCTTGTCTGAGATTTCTGTCCTCTCAATGACAATGTAACTATTCAAATGATTCAGTATCCCTGAAGGATACCAATAAGGTTCATCTAACATAGGCAATAGCAGGTTCACCAGCATCATCACCTATGGAAGGTGATGATGTCTTGGCACTGAAAATAAGGTCTATGCTCCTCTGCCCCACCAGGCTCATGCTGAATGAGAGGAAAGCTCTGGCAAGGGTTAGAAACAACTTTTCTTATATATATTTCCCCTCCACTCCACAAATCAGTTGCTATTTTGGGTTTATGTCAAAATGAACAATCATAGTCCTGGGGGAGGAATTTGCTCCCTTCTTCCTCACAATGTGTCCCTGGGATGCTCAGTCTACTTGGGCTCACCTCAGTTTTAGAACTGAATGGATGAGTTGGACTTTTATGTAGTATAAAGGAAAAAATGGACAGACAAGGAGCTTTTCGGTGAACAATTATGCATAACTTGGTATTATTTGGCTATCTCAATATTTTTTCTGTGTGCCTATTTGTTATTTACGGGGCAAATTCTATCAAAGGCTTCCTGGCAATGGACTTGTTCCTTTGTTAACTGCTAGATTCACATGCTACACACTTTAAAATATATATTAGTCACTTTTTGCAGACTGCCTTGATGCCAGTGCTAGTAATTGGTTGTATACATAATTACATTTTACCTCCAAAATGCTTTCAAGTGCACGAAACAGTTTTACCTTGCACTATAAATCTATACTTAGTCTTTCCATGCCCTTAGCAAAGAAAGCCATAAACATTATTTTCCTTTTCCATGTTTGTATCATCTCTCTCTACGCTTCTTAGCAATAAGCTTATTTGTTAGTTAGTGGTGTAGTGTCATGGGATATGACACTGCCGTAACATTGCCTAATTTATTGTGAGAAGACATTATTAAAGACCTCACTTAATTCACCATTCTCATTGAGAAAGCCAACAGACATAAACTGTAGTGCATTAGTGTACATGCTACCTCTGTATTTGCTTTGGTATCCCTGTTTTGTCCACGGAGTGTGCCACAGAAGTTACTGAGCCTGTTTCTGGAGAGAAGGTGAACATCACAGTGCCTGGCCAGTTCTGTATCCAGAAGTCACTCTTAGAGCTGACGGGTTCATAGGGCAATGGGGATGATGAGGAAGGAAAAAGCAGTTTATGAGCAGGGAAATGGAATAGTCTGATCCTTTTCCAGATCTTTCAGGGACTTGCTAAGTGACTCTGGGAATGATTTGACCTCTTTCCCCCCCCCCCCTCGCTTTCTGATTTTAACATGGGAGGTTTATATTACTCAGCTCTTGGAGATAGGGGTTAAGCCTGTGAAGTCAAATATGAACACTGATTAATGTTTATAAAGAATTTTGGGATCATCAGACAGAATGTGCAAAGGTGCAGCCGTCATAAAACAAAAAAGCAACATGAAAATGGCAAACAGTTAATCAACAGAGTAGTTTACCAAGGGTTACTATGCTTTGTTCTTCACTGTAAATGTTTTAAATCAGACTGCCTGTTTTTCTAACTTCTATACTGTAGTTTGTTCACAGCTACTGGACCAACCTGGAATTAATCACCACAAATACTACATTCTACATTTATACATGAGGCTAAATTAGAGGCTCACGATGTCCTCTCTGTCCTTAAAATATGTTCTGTTGCAGATCTGCCCTGTCACTTAGCTATATTTTGGAGCAGGTATTGAATCTGAAAGGATCTGAAAGGTCTGCAGGAATGTAGAGGCCAGGAAACATCGACTAGAACAAAGAAATGCTTTAAAAAAGCAGTGTCTGTATCTTCTGCTATTTTTTAATATGCCCAACATGATGAATTATGAAACTGAGCATTATAAAACATTACTGCAAGTGAACCTACCTCATTCCCAATGACAACTGTTGGTTCCTCAGGTCTTGCTTTTAACTTTAGCACCATAACTATTGTTCACATCTAATTATGAGTTTTTATTATTAGCAGGGTAAAGAAGCGGAGAGAAAACTCATCAACTTGACTCAACTGTCCAGGAAGGCCTTGACTCAAATGCAAAAGAATGCCTTGACTCAAATGCAGAAGAGTGCCTTGACTCAAATGCAGAAGAGTGCCTTGACTCAAATGCAAAAGAGTGCCTTGACTCAACTGCAAAAGAGTTCCTTGACGCAACTGCCAAAGGGTGTTTTGATAGATCAGATTGACATGAAGAGAGAATCAGCACCATCTTTAGATGGATTTGGATGGGAGGTGAATAATGCACATTTCTACAGATATCATTCAAGAGAGAGAAAATGGTCTTGGGAGAACAAGAAGGGGGAATTAGGTTTTGAATACTATTGTTGCATAGTTCTTCAATAACTGTTCATTCTTCTACAATTAGCTTTGCTGTTGTAAGTTTACCTACCTGACAGGTGGGGTTTTTTCCCCCTTCTTTATTGATTTTTTTAAAAAATTAGGTACTGAGTACTATTAATAGCTAACTATGTTAAGCTCTTCTGGTGTATGGATTCAAAAAGAATCTGTTTTTAAAGATAAATTGAAGAAAAGATAGTTCAATTCTGGAACAAGAAGCTTTTCATTACTTGTGAAATTCATGTCCTGAAAGAGTTCAGTTTGGGCTAGAATTGGGTTCTATTCATATATCAAAAACTGAAGCTGAACTCCTTTAGGAAATCTAGGTATTTGAAAATCTGTCAGCAAATACCACTTTAGGACTTCTTTCATAACAACTCTCACTATGCATCAAAACTATACTGAAAAGTTAACAGACATTCAATGGGAGAAATGGGAAGAATAGACATGCTACCATGGGCATATGAAGGGATCATTCATGGCTGAGTTGGCACTGCCATAACATAATGGAAACCACCTAATCCCAGCTATGCCACGTGATGCAGGAGTAAAGCCCACTTTAGCCACTGCTTGAATTCCACAGAACACGTCTCGTAGCATTGTGTTAGTGATGAGCAGAATACAGAAATGGGCAGTCTGAAATACGCCTAAAATCTGAAGCTACAGTGCAGATTGCACTGTAGGTTAAGCTTACACCCTTGTCCCTTAAATGGACATTTTTACTTTTGCTCATACCCTTTTTTTCTTAAATTATGTTAAAATTGAGTTGAGTGAGCCATGGCATATTCTTAAGCCCTCCAGAAGAGGCAACTAACTACAGAACAAACAATAATCTTTTAAAGAACAGTTTCTTTTTTCTTCTCCAAGCCCCTTACTGCTATAGGAAGGTGCTAGAAGTTCTACTGAGTACTGATATGACAAATTGGCCCCAAACTTCTCATGCTGTAAGTTAAAAAATCAGGCCAAATAAAAATGCAGTTTCCAACTGTTCTGGGAGAGTGACCTAATATTTACATGCAGCCTGAACTGTGGTTGCAATGCAAAGGGCAACATTTGATCCTTAGAAAAGAAAAAGATGATATCTCCAGTTGATCAGCTTCTAGTGGTAGTAGCACTCTGCTAGAGAAGGCAGGCAGAAAGAACTGTAAGGTTAATGAGACCTTCAATGATTTAAGAAAGGACATACTCAAAGGATGAGACAGGGAGATAAAATCAAGTCCTTGATAGCACATGACAGATATTTTGGGAGGTAAAAGATCTGCTGTATTTAAGTTTAGAAGAGGAAAGGAGAGAGAATAACACTTAGACCAGGGATGGAGAATAAATGTAAACATTGCATCTGTCAAACTTGCTTAAATCATGGTGGCTTAAGATTTGTTTATTTGCAGGAATCTCATTTTTCCCATGATTCCAATATTGTAATGAAAAAAATCTTCTTAATAATTGTGATTATCCAATAATGGGGTTTTAACATAAACAAGTTTTTTATCTCACTATTGATATGAATCAGGACCTACAGTGACATGGTCTGAAGGCTGATGGTGTTTAATGGTTCTTGCAGGCTTCCTGGTCCTATTCCAAGTACATAGAAGCCTTGGAGCAGGAGAGAGTACTCATTAAAAGGGAGGAAGATCTGGAGGAAACCTCATCATCACTCTTTTCAGGTTATTAACCCGTAGTTTATTAGGATGAGCTTATAGCTTAGGTGAAATTCTCTCGGTATAGGGCCTTTGCTTACTCTTGAGTTTTGTATGTAAACATTTGCTGTCCACAGGGGAGCTGCTCTCTGCACCGTACTGGTGAGTGATAAGTTTTATAAGGAAGGAAAAGTAAAAGTTGCAGGGTATCAGCCTTGCCTTTACTGCGGAGGTCGTGCTGAAGAGAGGGATTTGGCCATTCCTTCATTTTGCTGAGTGATGTGGCAATCACATACACATTTCACCTCCCTGGCTTTTTGTGCTTCATCAACTTACATACAAGCAGATACTGAAACTTCTTCCTACCAGTTTGTCAGTATGTTTTTGGGGGATGCGAGAGGCATTGCTTCATCCTGGTTCCTGCCATGAATATCCTCTTAGGTCTTCCCCCAAGGATATTATGACCTGTTTGGTTATTAAATTCCTGTATTTAACAGTAGGGCTAGCAATAGCACTATGTAATATTAAACTCCTTTGGTTTTGCATAATTTTAATTATTTCTTTCCATATGTAGATTCCTTTTCTGTGTCCTCCCTGAATCCTGAAAGTTCTATGAAAGCTATTTCTACAAAGCGCAAACTCTCCAATGTTCCCAAGACATAGGAAGTGAGTACCGGACTGCCAACGAGTGTGCTTTGAAATGTGGATTCTTAAAAGCTAGTTTTCCTGATGACAGTGCTGATGCTCATTAGTAGCAAGTTATCCCACTCCAAATCATGTTTAAGTGAAGCTGTAAAGCCTTAACATGAAGACAAGATTATTTTTCATTCCAGCCATGGTTAGTTGACCTGATGAATTTTGTTGCAAAATGGTAGTATCTGAAATGAGTCTATCTAAGCTTTCCAGTTAAGGTATTTTAAATAGGAGCATGAGATGACTGGGGAAATCTCAGACCCCATGGAGTTACTGGCAAGAATCTGACACAGAACTAGCAATAGATCATCTCTACTAAAGCCAGTTAAATATCAGAATGAGAGAAAGAAGTAAGATAGCAAAGAAATCTGATAAAGACAGAAAGACATATTTTGCTTCAAAGCTTAAATTCCTAGAAGGAATAATCTCCTGGAGTTTTTGGTTTGTTTTGTTTTTTAAGCCTATGCTGAAATTATATGGACTTAAAAAAATGAACAGAACTTAAACTATTGCTTCCCTTACTTCTCTGCTCCTCCTTTGTCTTCTAATGATGTACTAAGCACTGCTGTTTTAGATAAGTTGGTGTCCTGCCTTCACTAGTCCTCCTAAATTTCCGAGTGTCTGAACATAATCTTCCTGTGGCAGCATTTTCTGCATGTGACTTCAGAGAAAACTGCAGCATTCCTTGGTCTTCCCTCACATTCTCTTTCTGCCCTCTTATCATGTCCTCTAGTTGCAGTTAAAGTAATCCAGCCTCACAGGTGTGACTGTATTTTGTACATCTCTGCCTTCTGTACCACCATTCTTCCCCCCACGTCATTGTGGGGAGCCCTGGCACAGGGGCTTTGCTCCCGCTCTGTGGATGAGAAATCTCCAGGTGGGCCCTGTGACCAGAGGGCCCACAAGGCAGCTGCAGTCTTTGCTGCAGACCAGCCTAGATGTCCTGTTGTTCCAGACCTGAGAGCTGCATTCCTGCCAGGCATCAGGCTGTGGTACAGGCTAATGCAATGAGAAATTCAAGGTCCTGAGTGATTTGAGAGGTCTCTCCCACGAGCTTCAGTTGCAGTCCACTTTCTGATGCCACTGGAAATTTGCCTGCCCTGCTCAGTCCCTCATAATAGCTCAGGTGTTTCTACTGCATTTGAGTGGTTTCCTCTTCTTCCATCATGACCCTCTGGGCATTTGCCTCAGCTGTGCTACGAGACCACTGCCGCTCTTGATGGGCAGCTTCCCTCACTTTGTTACCGAGAACGTAACCTTGTCTGTTGGGGACAAATGGCAAAGTGCTGGCAGGAGGAGGGCTGTGAGCAGAGGCCAGGGCTGCCTTGTGCCAGGCACAATCAGCTCCAATGGACTCGTCATAGGATATGGCTGATCCCCTCAGCCAAGATGGTCGCACCTTGGGGGAACACATTTTAGAAAGAGCAAAGAAATCCAGAGAGGGGAGGATGGAAAAAAAAGAGTGATAAACAACAGAGAGAAGGAGGTGAAAGAGGAGGAGTTTGGGGTTTGGTTGAAGACGAGGTTGAAGAGGAGGAGATACTCTGTATTGGAGCAGACATTCCCTCAGTCTATAGAGGACCCAGGCTGCAGCAGAGGAAAAGAGTGAGAAGGAAGAGGAGCTTTACAGTGCCTCATGGAAGGGACTGAATGAAAGTTGTGGTGATAGCAAGGAGGGGAGGAGAAGTGCTTGGAGTGAACTTGAACCTGGGAAGGCTTTCTCTTTTCTCTTTTTCCTGTTTTCATGCTTTGTCCTGCTGTGCAGAGGTGGAGGTTGGGAATGAGTGAGTGAGCAGCTGGGTGGGAGACTGGCTGCTGGTGAGGGCATGTCCCACCACACCTTGTCTCTCTCTTTTTGATGCATTTATTGAAGAACTGTTCTGATTATTTCAACTGGCTACAACACAGCAATGACATTCTGTTACCTTTTCAGGCACATTAAATCTCTCTGAGGAAGAGAATGCAGAGACATTCAATGGAGGTGGCCAGGAGACATAAATATAATGTGCATGCAAGGTTTGTTCTTCCATTTCCAGAGCAAAGATGACGACTTGGAATTTTATTAAGAACCACGGGACAGTTATAAAGGGTAGAAAATAAATATCTTTCCAATGTGTTCCATACCAACCTGATTGTGATACTGACTCTTGTGTTAATAATTTAATAATACACCTTGAGGCTCAGATCAGAGTAAGATTCCACTGAAGTATGTAAGACACACACTACAACGTAGTCTCAGTCTTAAAGATCCTATAATCAAACCCAGTTCTTCAGTGCCTGATCTAATGAATAAGTAAAACACTGCATTGAACTGACAACCCTGAAGCAGCGTGTCTTGGCACACTACGCTCTCACTGTGCAATTCATGCAACTTCTGCTCATCAAAGATAATTCCTGAGGTCTGTGAGTTATTAAAAAGTCAAATGCTGTTGTGGTTTGCTCCCAATTCAGCCTAATTCCTGGTCCAAAGTACACCTTCTGCCCCATTTCTGATTTTTGATCCACAAGAAAGGTTTAAAATCTATCAGGACACAGATAGGATTGAGAACTTTTGTAAAATGTCATTCCACCCAAGGCATTACTCACCAGATGGTTGCAGGAGCTCACAGCTCTTGTGTAGCTCTCCCTACTTTTAAAAAGTTTTAAAAAGACTTGGGGCACAGTTGATGTTGGGACTGAGGACAACGGATTAAATGGGGAGTTAAGAGGGGGTAGGGGCAGAATTAACTGCTAGGCAAGGGTCAGGATGATGATAGACCTCTCCATGTTTTCCAGACCACTTTAAACACCAGTCCCCACACACAAAGTTGTTGGCTCCACTCTTTGCTGCATGTAAAAGAAAGGCAGGCGGCTGAGTTACCCAGGACTAGCCCTGAGTTAGGGATGGGACTGTCTTCTGCTGCTCGTTCCAACCTCTTGGGCAAGAAGAACAAGCCATGAAGCCCTGTCTCCTTTGTCAGAAGTAAAGGTTCTTCACTTGGAGCTCTTAGATCATACTGCTAAGGACTGTTCAAGAGTGCTTTCCCCCTCAACAAGGAGTGGCAACTAATGACAACTAATAGTCTTCTACTCTTGACATAATAATGGCCAGTCTTCGCGAACGAAGAACCGGGGAAGGTCTTTAAGGGATTTCCATTGGGAATTGCTTCAGATAGGCAGTGAAGGAAGACACTTTATTTTATGGACATAGCTGCCCTGCTCATATATTCTCACTGAAGGAGCAAGGGAGATCACTGGTTCAGTTCCCACTTCCCCACAGTTCATAGTTTGCTTCATGCATGCCATGTTTGGCTTGTTTGCTCAGGCTTGTTTGCTCATCTGACATTACCCGAGGAAGATGTCTTGGGTGGAAACCACAAGAGAGTAAAACATTAAACACTTGTCTCAGTTTTTTATGTTTTTCCAAATTTCACAAATTCAGCAAACTTTAATGCTCAGTACATCTGAGGAGGGTGAAACACAGCATCTTGTAATGAGCAGAGCACATGTGGTACTGTGTGGCCTGCCACTCATTAATGTGAAAGGCAAAGAAGATTCATGAAATGCCATAAATGCACTGATGTATGTCAGTCTAAAAAGCATGTGGAAGGCAACCTTCTACTGCTGTGGTCAGTACAGTACACGCAACCAAATGCTGAAATGTGGCAGGCAGTTTCTGTTTTGCTGTATTCTTGCCTTCAAGGCATTTTGAGGCAGTTAAATAATGTGTAGATATTACTTATCTGATGCTGGTAGTTCCGATTGAATAGCATTTCTATTACTTCAAAAATTAAAAATATTATTCAGATACTTGTCTCCTCATGAATATGTTCCAGCCTTGCCAAATTATTAACAAAAGTTTACCGGCAAATTTACCTCAAGCAAAAACTACTGTCCCAGGCAGTTTTTATGATTTATACCACACACCTCTATCGAACTTTAAAAAACACAAAAAGAAGTACTTGGTGTACTTCAGTAAGTGAGTAGAGTTTTGCAAACTGCTCCTATTCACTCAAAGTTCTGCAAACTGAAGTTTACTCTCAATCCAGTTTGCAGTTCATGTTAAGTGAAATATATATGTGTGTACATACACATACACTACCATTTATAGGCCATGTCTTTGGTATGCAGTTTAAGAAGGATCACAGGTATTAGTAATGCTGGAACTACATGTCATATTATTATTTCCATCTTATATGTTAATTCTAAAGAAATATTGGGCAATTGGACAGGATTTAGGAGACGGGGAGCCTTTAATTTCTGGGTTACTGAATCTAATCTGATGCAGTGGCAGGTAATTCGGAACTGCTACGTGGTGATACACCTGATATGTTAGTCTTGTCCTGAGGGACCAATTCCAGCAGAGCCTGAGAACTGACCAAATGTTATGACTCTAAATGATGATTCTGTATCACTTCAGAAAACTTGCCCTGCCATTGCTTTTGTCTTGTTCTTCACATCTATTCTCTCTCAGGGTTCTGATCTACCACCTCTATGAGCTCAACAGTTTTAAAGGGCTTGAAAAGTTTTTCTCAACAACCCTAGCACCTCTCCGTTTAGACAACTAAAATTTATTCCTTGTTTATTTGAAGTATGTATACTTTGAAACTTTCAGAAGTCTACAACAGAACAACAGTTCTATGTGGAGTTTGCTGCTACAGACACTAAAACCAATGATGTTTTTCAGAAACCTGTAAATGTAGAAAACCCTTCTGGGTAGATTTATGCTTTAGTGTCATCCCAAATACACAATCCAATCATACTCATTCAGCCTTACTTTTGTGGTTTACTCCCAAATAATGCAACATCTGAGGACTATTTTGGAATTTTTTAAGCCATCTTTTAGATTTGTAAGTACTTACATTAAGAACTGTGTACTTCACTTTTCTCCCATCAGATATGGCGTATTTATTAAAACATTTCATAATCTTTGACAGTGCAGTTCTGAAGTTGCTCATTCAAATTTTGATATCGTTTTGATATCAACACAAACTGATTACACACTTCAAAAGGGGCTTTATACATTTTGTTTTGACATCTGTTACTGCATGACACATCTTTTACATGACAAGAATCATTGTGACTCACTTGCAAATATGTTTGACTTAAAAAAAGAGGGAAATGTGCATTAATGAAGTCTACAGATAAAAGCATCAATGAGCTGAGTATTTGCATAGATTTGGGACCCTCAGTTTTCTGCTGTTGAGAGCACTGAAAAATGGCATGTGTCCCTTCATTGCCCCTTCTGTGTCTTATATAGTGTTATGGGAGACATTTTCTATCCTCTACCACTTGTATGCTTGTGAAATGGCCCACCTCAGTCCTAACCAACACTAGTGCTCCAGTCAAAAACATTGACTTTGGCATGAGTGTGTAGAAGGGACTGAAAAGAGACCAGATGTTTCAAAGTTCTGTCCCAAACTTGGAAAAGAAAATCCTTAAATTATTTATGCTTCTAATGTTAAATACTGGGCCAAAGCGATCACTGTGAATCTCTATTTGGCCAATGGAGCTGTAGTCCGGCTTGAATTTGACCTATTTAAACTGTCTCACTACGTTCAATTGATGATTTTTGTTACTGCCTTTCTATAGAAATGTTTTTAGTCAGCCATTGAGGATCATGTCTGAATACAACTAAGATGGGGTTAACTGGTATTTTTTCTTAAGCTTATGGGACATTGTTGGTTTTAATATATTCAGTAGTTGCTGTAAAAATGTTATGGAAAGACAGGTTTGAACAAAAATTTTAGATCTGAATATGTACTTACAGTTCAAACATACCTCTAATGGCCTGATTTGGAGCATTCCCAGGATTTCAGAGAGTTATAATTCACATCTGTGTTTCTAACTCCTTCATGCATGATTGTTTGAATGTGCACTTTTGGAACAGGTCCATGTCTAATAGGCTAAATTGTAGTTCCCAAATCAGAAGCCACGTGGTATTGCTATATAGTTTTTTATTTTTCCTCTTATAACATAGTCCTCAAATAAGGTTCTGTTAGTCCAGCACTATGGATTAATACAAAACACCAAAGTCTACACTTTCTGCCTACCTTGCTAATGAACTCACACATTTTGATTTCTACCAGTGATTTAGTAAAGCATTTATGCAATGGCCACAATGGGGATTTCTCTGCCAAGTAATAATTTATCAGAGCACTGGAGCAAATTTGAGTTATGCAGGACCCACTAAGCTGTCCTAGTATGGTAAGGGTAGTCAAGGTAGGCATGAGATTCTCTTGTTTTTAATACCCACTAAGCCAAGCTAATTTATATGTCAAACTCAAGCTGCATTTACTTGGATTTTCCTCTATTTCTCTACTAATTAAAATATTTTAGTTTCGTGGTAACATATGTGAAAGCGTTGACAACAGCATTGCTTATTCCACATGTTAATTATGTATTTGCTCATAGCATGCTGATGAACTGTGTGCATTTCTCACGTTAAGATTTGATTTTATATCAAAGGAAAAATGGAAATGTAGTAAGTGGATTTGTGCTTTTAATTTTAGGTATTTCATTTTGCTCTAAAACAATCTTGTATGATTCCTCCATACCATATGTGTTTGAAAATCTTTTGTTGGCAAGAAGTTAAAGAAGAAAGTAATACTTGCTTCTCAGAATAGGATTTTTGAACAAAGCAAAGCAATTGTGCTATTAATGAGAAAGCTAAATGAAACAAATGACAAGGCAAGCAAAAGAACCCCACAGCATCACACTCAAGGAATTCACAGGCACACAATAGGTTGTGCAATATTCCCCATCTGACAAAGTCAGTAAATACAGAGATTTCCTTGGAAATATTCATTACAATAGGCTGTGGTGCCTATGGTTCAGTAAATGCTTATAGCACTCTTAGTAATTTTCACCTGTAGGGAACTCAATGAATTTCATCCCAGCTGCGAGCCCCAACTGATCAGCACTGGGTTTGTAAACCCCAGCCCCTGATTGGCTTGGATACCACTCATTCCTGAAAACAGTACTTTGGGAACTGAATCTGTCACATCTCTAGAGTAATTTACACCTTTACAGTTTTGTATGTGGGTATGTGTGTGCAGGCACATACATGTGTAGAGATACACACACAATACAACATATGGGTAAAATTACCTTGTTTGGTAAACTGCTTTATTGTCATAATCACATAGGGCTTAAGTTTGATGTATATCATCTTTTTCCTAATACAATATTCCAACCGTTTTCTTCTGCGTATTTTTTTGAAATGAAGGTCTTTGTTTCATTAAAATGTTTGGGTTTCTACTCACTTGCATTTGAGAAGTCAGAGCCATTACACTTGCTTTGTTGAGGAATATGGCTCTTTCCAGAGGGCTACACAGCTGCTGGAAAGAGAAATGAATGCGTTTTGGGGGAGTTCTTTTTCCTCTAGCAAGCATATTCAAGAAAAAAAAATTAACTTTCGCTGTGTTTTTTTCTCACAAATGAGAAAGTAATTTACAGCATGTGTTGGGCCATTCACTAAAGACTACAATAAATGATTTACTATTTTCAAGCTAATGAAGTGAATGCTTGATCTAAAAAAGAAGAGTGTGTATGATTATGTTCATTTTCCAGCTATGACCTTCCAGTTCAAAGATCATCTTAACTTCTGGCTGCCTGATCTCTGTAATTTGCTGAATGTATTGAAATTCGTTCTCTTAATTCATGTCTCCAGAGATGCTCAGCACCTGGCAGTAGTGGGCCTTCAGAAAGCTGTCCAACGGACAAAAGCACTGATTATAAGATTTTTTATTTTATTTTATTTTATTTTTTTTTAGTGAAACACCAGGAAAGGATGGCTTTGTCACTGCAGTTCCACACAAAAGTATATTAAAAAATAAAGCAAAACAAAATCAAAAACACAGAAATACATAGGCTTGGTTGGGGCTTGCCAGGGTAATGTAGTACTAATCAAAGATTGTATTACAAGACAATAGTTCTGTTTGGAAACAAACTGCCCAGAGAGCTTGTGGTGTCTTTACTGTCATCAGAGGGGCTCTAAAAACAGATAAGTTACGCACATCTGCCAGGAATGACTAAGTATTTTCGGATCCATATTGGGGCAGGGGAGTGAGTAGATCAACTCTTGAGGGACTTATTTTCTCTGAATCCTTATTCAGGTTGTTCTGAATGCAAAAGCTTAGCCTGTGCTAAGGAATCTTACGAGAGTCAAGGGCCGTGACACTTCATTTGCTCTGCACCCGAAACTCCCACTGAAGCCAATTATTCAATCTAATTTAACAAAGACCACAGCTTCTCTGGCTGTGCAATTGTTGGTAACCATCAACAAACTGATTCATCTACAATTGGGCCAAATGTTACAAAATCTGTTTCTGAGTTCTTGTTTGTACCTCCATCATAAGATTACACCAAAATTAAAGCATGCAGTACTTGAACTAACTTCAAAGGCTGAGCTTGCACTTCTAGCTAGTTCAGCCTTTTTATTGGTTCATGTTTTCCATTTGGCTTCAACATCCTGTTCCTTACTGATGCCCTTCTAGAGTTTCATTTGCAAATATTACGTCCCTGGTTAGTGAGCCACGCTAATTAATACTGTGGTGGAGGCTATGGATTATAGTAATCTCATGCCTCCTGCTTGGAAAAACACTGCAATTTTTCCAGACGTTTACATGTAATGCCATATTGAACATGGCCAAATTTGTTTCAGAAAAATGTATCCTGAACTCATTTAACCAAAATATATTTAAGTAAGGTTGCTTATGCTGTTATCTATTGCCAGTTTTGTTAATCACGAAGCTCAAAAATTTCAATGCAGTAGAAACCTGAGACCCACAATTTCCTAATTAGATTATTTCAAACAAAACACTAAAGTTAAAACAGGCTGATTTAAGTATACATATTTTTAAAAGTTTATGCCAATAACAAGTTTGTTAAAAAAACCCATGAACAGATGATTTGTCTACTTTCTGGAAGCCTCACACCTTTGACTGTGCCTCACCTTTCAAACCTGGGACCACAATCTGACATGGATTTTAGCTCCACTGGGGATTTCGTAGCCAGAGACTCCCTGACTTTTGGGACTTAAAAGTGTTGCCAAGGTTATGATTGTAAAGAAAATCTATTATATTTGCAGTACCATCAAGTATCAAATAAAAGCTATGGAGCCCTTACAAAATATAGCAATCCTAAGTCAACAGATTCTTCCAATACCAAAATAAACAAAAGAAATGGCTTTTTTTTTTTTTTTTTTTAGGAAGAATCTTTTATTAGACCAGGTAATGTAATTGGAAACAACGAGCAAGCTTTCAGGCTCACAATTTGTTCACCAGATCATAAAGAGGTTGAGAAATACATCATCTCTGGGTTACTTGTTTTATTTATTTATTTATTTATATTGTGTTCATTAATTCTCTTTTCATAAATGGACGTGATTTGGTTGACGTGACTGAACTATGAGACAAGGTACAAGAAATCTGAGACACCCTTCACTCCTTCTAGACTCTAACTTCAGACACAGCAATGAAAACTTGCCAGCATCTCATAAGGCTTACCGTGTCATCACCTCACTGTGAATTAAAACAGACTAAAATGAGATGTTCAGAAGTCTATGAGAAAAAGTCTAAAAGCTTGTCACAGAAACCAACTGCAAAGTGATACTTTATACATAACTTGGGCCAATCTTTTTGTGTCAGCATGAGCTCCGTACTGTATTAGGTAAATCAAATAAATGGCAAAGTTATCGCTAGGTTAAATCCTACAGTTGTAAATTTTTAGGTGTCAGTCTCTCAGGGTGCAGTCCCCAACCTGAGCGAGACCCTTCTCCTCTCTATGCAGCTCTCTCTGACAGAAGCACACTGAGCCAAGAGCTGCCCAGAGCAAGTATGGTGAACCTAACTAAGGAAGGGGCAAATGCTGTGCCCTGTGGGGAATGAGTCCAATCTTCTATTTCAAAGAGACTTTCCCACTTTACAGCCACTGTCTTACACCCACGGGGAAGTTGTTCTGTCATTTTCTGTGAGAATTTATTCCTTGAACAAAATTATAGCTGTGTGAACAGCAGCAGTTGGCCACTTTCTGCTTTTCTGGAGGTCTGTTGATCACTGGTCACATCTAGGAAAACTGGAAGCTAACAAAGGGTCTGGCCTAAACTCTATTAAAGTATGAGGAACACTCAGTGGCTTTGGATTACTGAAGGTGCACATGAATCTTCCGCTCAGACTTCCTGTAATGCATCCATGATCAAGGAGGAGAGAACTAGTAAATGTACCAGGGACTTGTGTGTAATATTTGCCTGTAAAGATGGTTTAACTCCACATGTTCCTGGAAAAACGAGGATGAGGAATGAAAACACTTTTTCAGAGTAAGGCACCTCAACTCAAATACAGAGCAGTAAAGGAACAGGATAAAAAGGTTCTCTTTGATGACTTTATTTCTATTGCAGACAGGCTACGTAACATTTTAAACCACAAAAGACAAAAGAATCTTGGCATTATTTAAAGGGCTTTGAGCAAGGAACAGGGACTGGAGGGAGGTGTGTCTTGTGGGTGTGGTTTTGGTCTTTTCTAAGAAAACAGATGATAATGTAGAATGTTTATGGCAATGAATGAGGAAGTCACACTTGTCTAAGTTCAACTTCTAGGTAAGAATGACACATATAGAAAGTTCTGTTTGTTTAAAAACTTAATTTATCTAACCAAGAGTTTCCTGTTGCTAAAATAAGCGGTGTATTTATTTCAGATAGTCCCTCTGAACCTGGAGGACAGAGTGAGAACAATTAGTGCAGAACAAGACTCCAGAAAAAGTGGGGGGAAAAGTGTCACATCATTGATAATGTCTCAGCTGTGGAACCTGGTGTGTTTTCTGCTTCTTGGGCCTGAATACATGCATTAGCCATGCTGGGAACTTGGGAAATAGCTATTTTTTTTAACAATATAATTCTTGATAGTACCAAACACAGGATCATTCACATAATTATATCATTATTTCATGTGTATTGAATAAACCAAAATCTGTCTATTTACAAGCGGAGCAAAACTTAAGAAATCACTTTTTTTGGAGATTTTTCTATTTGAGAAACATGCATACCATCAACAAAGGCTTGTGAAATCCCTGTCTGCTCCATTTATTGTGATTTGAACTTTTTTTTCCCCCTCTCCTTTGTTTATAATGCTCTTTTGGAAGTACAAAAATATTTTCCTTCCCCCTACTAATTTTGACTTTTTCCATTTAGGAATTATTGATTCACCCTCATTTTTTTGGTGCAGCTGCCATTCCAATTGTGTCAAAAAACTTATTGTGCCACAATATCTTTGTTTTTTCCACAGCACCATTGGTTGAGGTAGACACAAGAGAGTATTTGATTAGTTAATTTCTGGCACACAATGGGGAGGAGGAGCCCAGATATATGCATTTTCACACGTGGCACATAGCACTGTTTCATTTCTTTTTCTTTTGCGATAGAGAGGTATATTTTATATTAAACTAAACTGTTTGGGAATGCAGCTGGCTCAGGGGATTGCTGATGTCCCATGTGATCTTTCTCCAGTAGATTTTTTTGTTCTAATTTGATCCAGATTATGACTATCTGAAGACTTTTTGTGGCATATGCAAAATCACTCGATTGTCACAGTCCTGTTCCTAGCTGGCGTCAGTCCACACCACAGAAAGTACAGTATCACAGCTGGCACTCTTTGTGGAAAAGACAAGGATTCACTGCCTAAATTTGCTCTCACTAAAGTCAGAGGTAAGTTTTATTTCAAATTTCAGTGGAGCACAAGCAAGAAATTGTTTAGCATTAATGCCTTCCTTCAGTCCTCAAAAGATGATCCCTGTCAAGGACACCATGGAGAAGTGTAAACTGTTACTGGCACTTTGGTATTTTGGAGAGAAAAAGAGGACTGAAGAGTCTAGTTTTATAACTGTGGTGCCTTTTGAGCAAATAGTTCAAATTTTCCCAATTTTGTCCCAAAAATTGTCTCAAAGACAGCTGGACTAGGTGCCAGAGACCTCAGAGACTAGGTGGACTGGGAAGGAAACAACTGCTGTTGTCTCTGTATTATATGCCTTCATGTTTTCAGAAGGTTTATTTGCTTTCATGCATTTGGATGCACAGGGTCCAGTCAGGTCCAAAACCACATTCAGCCTTATAATCCATTCAGAAACTGAGTCACAGGAAGTAACTCTGTGTGCTGACTTAATGGAGCTGATTATCTCTGCCTTCCTTCCATTACTCTTCCTCCAGTGTAGCCTCAATCCCGTTTTTATCTCGTACTTGCACAGTCCCGAACTGCCCTTTACACAGAACAATAAGGAGCTGGCTGTATATTCCACAGTAACAACATCAAAGAATGATAACAATTAGCACTTCATTTAGCATCTTAACTATAGCACGAAGATGCCTAGCCAGCAGGATCTCAGGCACATGGGAAAACTGGTCACACAGAAAAGAATTCAATGACCTGGCCAGCCATGAAGTAAGCTATTGAAAACAGCAATCAAATTTTTTTATTTGCAGATCTTGTTCCATCCACCAAACTACCCTGCCTCCACAAGGCTGATGTTTATAGGAAAATTACTCATATATAATCTATGATGATAGTAGCCATGAAACCTGCTATGCTTTTATTCCAATTAATTTTGTATCCTCTTTTTCATGAGGTCAAGTTCAGTAAAGAATTTCTTTCTCACATCTAATCTAAACCTGCCCTCTTTTCAGTTTAATTCCATTCTCCCTTTGTCCACATTGCCACCAAAGATGTTAGAAAGTGCTGGTCCCAGTACTGACCCCTGAGGAAGGCCTCTCATCACTGGTCTACACTTGAATATCCAGCCCTTGACCACAACTCTTAGAGAGCAACCATCCAACCAATTCCTTTAGTCCTTATCCACTGAGTGGTCCACCAGTCAAACCCGTGTCTCTCTGGTTTAGAGACAAGGATGTTGTGCAGGACAATGTTGAATGCTTTGCTCAAGTCCAGGTAGATGATGTCAGTTACTCTTCCCTCATCCACCAACACTGTCACTCTATTGTAGAAAGACAACAAATTTGTCAGCACAATTTGCGCTTGATGATATATCTTGCCATTCTTTCTGCATGACATCATTAACATTTGGGGTTTTTGTGTTAATCCACATGGGGAAAAGCTCTTGGACAGACATTCGTCATTTTGGTCTCAACTATTGTAACAAACTTTTCTTCAGTTTGAGGAATGTTGTCCAAATTGCGTCCATTCAAACCACTGTTGCAAAGACCATTCTCCCAGCTTGTAGCCACAGCCGTGCGAGTTCCCTCTGCAATTTTCTACTGATTCAATCATAGGAAATATCTTAATTCTATCATAGGAAAAGCAACTTTTCTTCAGTGTTAAGGGCCCATCTCCTCTGCCATTTTATGTCAAGATCTTCTGGCTTTGGCGAAGGAGTGAAAAGCTTGCATAAATACCTCATTGCACAGGAGGGACTTGTTTTTTCAAAGCAGGAATTCATAGCATTTAGTGTAAATCCCACAGAGACTCCCCAGGAATAAAAACGACAATTCCACATGCAGGTGGTGATTATGTGGAAATCATGGGCAAAGCACATGTGCCTCATTTCCAAGAAAGGTACAAAAACTGGCTAAGGGATAGCTAGAAAGGATTACAAACGGCTTAATTTGTTTCTAAGCTTGGCCAGTAATTCCTGGCAAACTCTATTTGTAAAGACTTGAGCCCCTTGGCATCGCAGTGCCACCCTGGGCATCCTTCAGGGGGCCAGCACAGTCTTCTCCCATTGCTCTTAATGGAATCACAGAATGGTTTGGGTTGGAAAGGACCTTAAAGACATAAAAAGGGACCTGAACGTGAGCCAGCAGTGTGTCCAGGTGGCCAAGAAGGCCAGTGACATCCTGGTGAGTGGCACTGGTGAGGCCACACTTCAAGGGCTGTGTCCAGTTCTGGGCTCCTCACTACAGGAAGGACATTGAGGTGCTGGAGCAGGTCCCGAGAAGGGCAACGGAGCTGGTGAAGGCTCTGGAGCACAGGTGTGATGAGGAGCGGCTGAGGGAGCTGGGGCTGCTCAGCCTGGAGAGGAGACGGCTCAGGGGTGACATTATTGCTCTCTACAACTCCGTGAAAGGATGTTGTAGGCGGCTGGAGGTCGAGCTCTTCTCCCAGGCAACAAGCGACAGGACAAGAGAGCACAATCTTAAGCTGCAGCAGGTGCGGTTTAGGCTGGACCTTCGGGGTAATTTCTTTCCGAAGGGATGTGGCACTCGGTGCCATGGTGTGGTTGGCACGGCGCAGTTCGGTCACAGGTTGGCCTCCAGGATCCCAGAGCTCTTTCCCGACCCGGGCGCTTCCTGGGCTGCGCTCTGTGCCCGCGCGGGGCCGTCCGCTGCGCACGGCCGGGTTTGGCCCGCGCCGCCCGCCGTACGCCGCCGCCCCGCGCATGCGGAGTGGCGCGGGCGCAGCGGGCGCGGCGGCGGGACGTCGGTGGGAGCGGAGGTGAGGCCCGGCCGCGCCGCCCGCCCCGCCGCCCCCCGCCATCCCGCCGCGCCCCCGGGATCCCTCGGCCTCCCTTCGGACCCCTCATCCCCACGGCCGCCAGCCGCCGCTCCCCCCTCGGCCGCGGCCCCGCGGCAGCGCCGTGACCTCTGTGCGTCCCTGAGGGCGGCGGGGCCGGGCCCTGCGGCGGCGGCGACGGAGCCAGGCTGGGGCGCCCTCGGAGCGGGGAGCGGCGCGGTGCTGGGCCCAGCCCGGCTCCAGGACCGCTTAGGGTGTCTGCTGACCCTAATTCCGGGACGGCAGGCCTGGAAGGGAAGACCCTGCAGGGAGGGGGGCATTTAGGGTGAGCAGCGAAGGCCGGTCTTGATTCCACAAGTAGTGGATGCAAGGAGTGTAAAAACTGATTTAGATCCATGTAATAAATAGGTTGCCCTAGAATGTTGTCCCTTAAATATTGTCATTGGAAGGTCAAATACGCGGGAGCACTGCTGCTTATCTCGTGAAGGTGATGATTACGCCATACAAAAAGCACAATCGAGGTCTAGAAGATTGTTTCAGTAGAGCTGCTTCTCCTGCAACTCTCCTTATCTCCTTTTTTCTTTTCGTCTTTTAGGAAATAAAGTCACCATGTCGTCTGCACTGTTGCCCAAGCCACAGATGCGGCGCCTGTTGGCCAGAAGGATGAAGTTTCACCTTTTTGGGGCATTTTTTGTGTCAATAGGATGTGCAGCTTTATACAAGGTGGGCTCTGTAGTCATTCAATTGCAAACTGTGCTCATTAGTGTGTTTTAAGAATTCATAATATTTTTCTGTTGAGATTTGGTTGAGCTGTTCATCAGAAAGGTTTAGTAATGTATTTTTGTAAGCATGTTTCCAAAACATAAATAAATCCTGCTAATCTTCATTTGAAGAAATGAGATGAATAACCTGATGCTTTAAGCTGTGTGGTCAAGATCACGCAATTCGTGACAACTTAACCTGGAGTCTCCCAGTCCCAGACTGCACTTGATCATTCACACAGTTGATGCACATGAACTCTGGATAGTTTGTGTGTCTCTCTGTCACGTTATCCTAGACTCAGAGTTGTCAGAGTCTTATTTTATCTCTTGACTATTTTCAGAAAACTTGCTCTTAAGCAATTTGAAAGAAATCAGTGTGGGAAGGGGTGGTGTGATCCTTCTGTCCTTTCTTTTGAAATATCGTGGAAGTGGACCATTACATTTCCAGAAAAACACGGGGTGGTCTTCTGATAAGGATAAGAGCAGTAGTTGTTCTTGAGTGCCCTTAACTAAATAATTCTGGGATCTCATGCATGAAGCAAACAACACTGTGAGTTCCTGGGGAAGAACGGGATCCTGGTGTGCCCACTGAACTCACACATAATACTGTTTGCAGCAGAAAGCTCTACAAAGTGATTAGAAATGAAGGTAGTTTCAGGTAGTTCACAAAATTTCAAACTTCTCAGAGCTACAAATGTCTGTCAGGAACAATAAGCTCACACAGTTAAAGCTCAGCATGTACTCAGTACATCTGTTAAGAGGTAGATAAGCTTGTCTGAGGTCAGACTTAACAATATAAATTTTTTAATAGTCTCTGGGTGTGTCCCTTATTTGGCTCCCCCGCCTTAATACCCTGGTAAGGTGGCAGACCATACTTAGAACGAGTAGCTCGGATCTCAGCGATTTACGGTGTTACTTGTTAGATACTGTTGTACAAACCCACCTTGGACTTCTCTTCACGTTTTTGAGGGCTTTTTGAGCATACTTCTCAGTGAATGAGTATCCAAGGGGTCAGGATTGTGTCTTTTTGTGTTGGTGAGCTATAAGAGTGGCATGACAGTCTTGTAAAATTTTACCAGGCTTCTGAAGTTGACTTATGGTGTAAGTTGAATGTAGTCAGACTTCAGTTTAGGATGCCATTTTATCTGGAGTTATCTGCAGTTTTGCAGCTGCCCACAAGCATAAAATTTGCCATAATGGCATGGTTTATGTATAAAACTATTAGCAGGGATGGTGTTGAACACATGAGTATCAATATAAATGGAGTGGGTTTGGATCTTAAATGTGTGATGTGTTGCTTTGTATAGTACTTTCTTTTTAAGGTTTTACTTCATGCATTTGTTTTCCTGACCAATGGTCAGGTAGCCTGAACTGTGGATCTTAACAGGAACAAAGTAATATTTAATAATTTCAGCAAAAGGCCTTTTAAACTAATAGCCACTGAGAGAAATTATAGCACTAACAAAGAAAGAAATTCTGTTGTTAAGGCTTTGCAAGCTTTAATTTTCTGTGTGTTACTTTTCAGTTTGGAATTGCTGAACCCAGAAAACGAGCTTATGCAGAGTTCTATAAAAACTATGATGCTATGAAGGACTTTGAAGCCATGAAGGCAGCTGGTGTGTTTGAGTGTGCACCACCCAAATGATGGTAAGCTGCATTTGGAGGTAGTAAGCTACTCTGTGTTATAACAGGAGTAAGTGAGATGGTTTCAGTGAGATGATGTGCTTCTGTTGGGAGGTTCTTCCTTTTTTTTCAAATTGAAAGGGATTTCCGAAGAAAAAGGATACAAATTGCACTCAAGAGATCTCTGGGTAATAAAAATGTGAAGAAACCGGGGAATTGAGGACTGGGGTTAAGGGCAGGATAGGAGCTCCTGAATACCTTTTGGGTAATTTGTTTAACTCCTGTGATATAGGAGACAGAGTGGTGATGCCAGGCCTTTACCCTCCTCATGCAGCCATGGAGAGGAGACAAAGTGCTTGTGTTAAACTGCAAGTCTTCCACTGCTGATGCTCTCACATCTTGAACTGCTTAACTTGGGGCTGTCTCTGTGTACTGCTTACATACTTGTGGTGGTACAGTGAGTGAGAAAATGGAGAGGCTGTTTCTCTCTCATAGCTTGCATCTTAATGTAAGAAACAGAGACAGCTTCTGCACAGCTTTTGTATTTTGATGTTGGTGAGAGGGGGAAGATAACTAGTCACAGGGGAAAATACATTTATGCGCACACACACACATATATATATTATAAAATATATATATATAAATCACAGTGAGATACAGCTCTGTGTTCTCCCTTATTTGTAACACCAGGAAAAGTCTTGATTTCAGCCATGCTCATTAGTGAGTGTAGTACTAATAACTACACTCACTAAGCTGCACAAGCTCATGTGACAACCCAAGAGTTCCTCCACCTTTCTCGATGCAAATTTTTTACATTGAGTTCTCTGCTTCTTCTAAAATTACTTCAGACTAATCTAGAATGATAGCTTTTTCATTCTTTTGGAATGTTTTCATATTGTGATCATTACGTGATAATCTGTGGCTCTAATTATCCTGGCCAGCTGGGTTATCTCAGCCTGTTTGCATGAGGCAGCAACATTGAATAAAAGACTTGTACTTAACACTACTAATAATATATTCTGTTATGTGACAATCTGCAACTATGTGGTTTCTGCATAACACAATTACACAAAAAGCCCAGAGCTCCATCTCTTCTAAAAAATTAGAGAAAAATGAAAAAAAACCCGTTGTCAGTCCCAAACTACCAACTCCCAGTTGGTAGGGTTTTTTTTTGGAGAGTGGGATACCACTGCTCTTTAGCTATGAGTGCAACAAAGATAAATAATGAAATTATAAATTCACCTGGTTTAAATCTTGGTAATTCTGCCTCTTGTTCAGTTCTATTGCTAATATATACTCACTTTTAAACTTCCCTAGACACTGGATTGCATTCCTTAGTCAGGTGGCCTTCATCAGTGTATTCTGAAGGGCCATCTGGTGGTAAAATCATTTGAAACAAACACTGTCAACAAGGATGCATGTTGAATATTTAATTGGAATCACGAGCAAGATTTTTTTCGGTGCAAATAGAGCTCAGTTAGCCTATGTTCCCGTTTGCAGATTAAAAATAAAAAGTTGCACATCGTGTGCACCTGTTAAAATTAAATGTTTCCTAAACATTTCTTTAATTTCTTAATTGTACTGGCTCAAAAGAAAATGTGAGACAAATCTTTTTATGTGATTTTGTTTGAATTGCTGATGCTTCTTATTCCTTAGCCCATTTATATAAGAACAGATACTTTTCACTCCATAGTAGAAAAAGGTGTTTTTTTGTTGTGCCTGCACCTGAATACAAAAGTAGAAGGGGAAAACAGTGTCAGTGTTTCAAATGTTCTGTGAAGGACAAGTACACAGAACAGATGGAAGACATTTTTGGTTGCCTCAGTAGTTTAAATCTTAGCTATGGAGGTTGGTAGTTACCTAAAGGGTACAGTGGTCATGCACACACTACATTTCTCATTTTGTAGGGCTGTATTCTGTATGTGGCAGTAAAGACAGTGGCTTAACCTCACTGAATACTCGCTCTGAAATCAGTACTTAGCCCCAGAATTGAAGAAAGGGTAGGGTAGGCAGGGAGAATTCATGAGTTAAGGTGGTAGCAGGGCACTCTGCGCCCTTTGTTCCTGCTGGGCATGGAGGCCTCTTGGCAAATCAGTGTTTCATCACCTTGGACTCTGTGTGGTGATCCTGACAATGGAAACGAAGTGCAACTATAAATCTGAGGAGTGTCCTACCTCTACCTCTATGCTCAGTCATAGAATAAAGGGGCAAGCTTGGAGGTTGGTGCTAACCACTTGCATGACTCTTGTCATGGAGCACAGCTGGTCTTGGATGGTGTTCAGTATAATGGGGAGAAGCAATTTGAATTTGGTTTTCTTCCTTCCTTGGTAGACTGCCTACACCACTTGTTTCCTCTCTGGCTCCTATCCGAAGGCTGCATTCCTTTCTCTTGCAATGCCTCAGCAAGATTGATTCAGTTACCAGTGCAGCATGTATAGAGAATCTGATGTGCTGTGCAGTGTTGTTCCAGCTCTTGATTTGTTCCATGTTTCACTTCTGTTTGCCACATGAAGGGTGTATGATTCTTAAACCATCAGGAAATAACAGGAGGAATTCCTCTAGACTAAACTACCACAGAAACATTTCTCTCTGTTTCTTTGCATTCATACATACTAATAATGTTTACTTGGAGCATGAAGTTTGTCCATCATAACTTAATATTTTTTTCTCTTGCAGATCCCCTTTAGCCCAAGGAGACCTGATGACCGAACCTTATTTGTTCACTGAATTGTGAAGTGTAATGCACTTCAGTGCATGGCACGCTCTAATGTAACTCAATAAATAAAATACATGTCAGTGGCATTTAGTTGTCTTCATTAATGTGGAAATGCTTAAAGGCTGAGATGCTGGGAAGAGTGGTGGAGACTACTCAGGTTTGCTCAAGATGTTCAGAAACTGCACAAGATGACCAAGTCTAATTTTCTTTCCTCCAGGAATTATTTGCATCTCTGTTTTGGCCCAGTTCCATGTGTGATAACACAGTATATCGGTTAGCAGTTAGTTAGGTTGTCCCAGCTGCTGATGGGAATATGCAAGAGGACAGATTTCTGAAAAGGTCTGTGTTACCTCAGGCTTCACAAGGTGAGCTGACCTTGAGAGGAAAGAATTTGGAGAGGCATTCTGGAAATACACTAGCCAACCTTCCTGTCTTTTTCTGCTGTCATCATTGTATTGCCTTCCTTACAGCAGCAAAGTGTTATAGCACGACCTACAGACTGCAAATACCTATTCTTATACATGGTATGTTAATTACTCTAATTGGGAAATGACTCTTAAACTGCAGGCGTGTTCATGTGTGTTTGATGTACAAGGGGAAAGGGGGTATGGGCAGACAAGAAATACTTTAGGATATTATGGTAATGAAAATCTTGGCATGCTGCTTTTAGACAGGTATCATCACCTTTTCAATATCTGGAAGTAGTCAGCTAAGCATAGTTTGGACCTCTGCTACGTTCTGTGCAGTCTGAGATCGGACGCTCTGTCTTATGCCACGATACCTGTCAATGAGGACAGGCTTTGTCACTGCCTGTTGCTCAGGATAAAGGAGGTACTAGGACTGCAGCTCTTGTTTGCTGCCTGTGGGTACCAGGAGAGCAGTCAGAAGCCGATTGCCTGAAAGGGGAGGTTTGGTATGAAGCAGCATGACAAATTAGGCCATCTGTGTTGTATTTGAAGGTCTTCGGTTCAAATCCTGTTTGGAGTAACTCTTATTATTTTACATGGATCATTAACTACTTAACACTTAATAGGTATCCTTGAGCAACATTTGGACTAATGAAAGCACGTAAGTAATGTATGTGATCCAGAACACTTATTAGACCAACGTGGGATTTTCTTTGAACTTCCCATACAGGCTGTGCTTCCTTTAAGCAGAGAAAGAATTTGACGTTAGTGGTGCAGGGGAAACCACCTAGTAATCAAAATATCCCTTCTCCTATAAATGTAAACCAGAGCTTAACAATAGCAAATGATACCCATTTATCTTCCCAATGTACAGTATAAACATTGTATGCCATTAAGTACTGACTAACATTTTCTCAGGCCTGTGCACGTTTGAATAGCCAGTGGTCTTCAGTCATACTGACAGCTTCAGAGGCAAAGAAACTGCTACTGCCAGGTGTGCAAGCTAATAGACACGACTCCCCTTGCAGTTCTCGTCCCTCTGTTCTTCCCCTTTGCTATGAATTAATTTACTTTTAAGTTCTAAACTGCTTCTAAACTGTTGGAGCAAGCAGCAGTTATTGTAGTCTGTGTTCCTTAAGTGACCAGCACGTGATGATTTAAAGAAATGAGTTTTGTGATTGAAGGCAGTTTTTGACAATGCAGCAGAGCGCAGAGGTGTCTCTGGCTAAATGTATTCAACAAAGAAAGGGGAGCTCTAATTTTTATGGCTGTGCTGTGAGAAATCTGCAGGCTGTAATCGTTGCTTTCTGTATACATTTTGGTTTCACACTGGATGCAAGGCAGGTACTTCCCTTCAGCAGGCAATGCCAACCAACCCACAGCTTGCATTCCTGTGGAGGAGGGAGGGCGAAGCTGGGTCCCTAACCTGCTGTTTTGAAATCAGCACCAAACTGCCAGTTTTCCTTTTTTTTTTGCTTTTGTCAGCAAGAGTTCAGCTAATTCTATCTTACAAAGAATGATGGGAGTGGGACTTAGCACAGATAGTACAAGACCTGTGAATAAGACCCTAATCAGTTGCTTGTTACAGGATCTGGCATGCTGTTTCTAGGAGGTGCAGGGCTGAAAAAACATGCTTGTCCGCTCTGAGACCATCCCAACTGTCTAAAGGTTTTTGCTATATTTATGTATGAAATACTATATAAAAAGGAGTTTTTTGATTTGGGAAAGGTCTTTCTGTATATAAGCCTGACCATGCCTTCAAATTTTTTGGCTGGCTTGCTTTATTCTCAAGTGTTTGAGGAGTGATTGATTGTTCTGGAAGCAAACTAAAAAGACAGATCTGAAGTTGTGAGCTCTCCAGGTCTAAAGAGCATTATGAGAGTAGGCATGTTTTAAGAGTACACATTGCAGTGCTTTAGCAGCTAAGTACAGGCAGCTGCTCTTTGGACAACTTTGTTTTCATAGTTCACACAGCTCATATGTAGGAGAGGCTGATTTATGTGCCATCTCCACTCGTTTCCATACATGTGGTCAGAAGGGGGAGAAAGAACCTGTCTAATGCAGTAAAGATGCAGCTCAATTCACTGAAGAAAAGTGTAATTTAAGCAAGTGTTTATTCCAGGAGACTGTAATTCAGGAAAAACACAAATGTATTTTAAATAATGGCTGAAATCTACAAACTTTTAGAAGTGAAACTGCTGTCCCTCATTTTTTACAGGTGTGTTTGCATCGTCTTGGTTTGTCTGTGTACTGCATAAATAAGGAACAGATTGGTCTAACTCAAATGGTGAATACAGTACTGTTTTGATTCTGTCACAAAAGCATAAAACTTTTCAGTACACGTTTTTTTGGCAACCCAATCGTCAGTTTTTGCTTCCAAAGCACTGTCATGATCTATTGCATTTTCTGGTACACCACAAAGTCCAGTGACCAACCGAAATCTAATGGGGTCCGCATGAAGTTTGTACGTCAGTATTGTCATTGTTCTGCATCTTGTAACTGAATGACCAAACACCTCAGAAACCCAAATATTATAGGAATAGCTTTATTATCTTTAAACAACTCCATTATATTACAATTTATCCATCAAAATGCAAAATTAGAAATATTAAACAATTTCCATAAAATATTCAGGAACGAAGCATGGGTGTGTATATACATATAGATTTTTTTAAATAGTGTTATTTAAACAATGACTAAGTTATTAAACCACTGTATGAAATGTTGATAATGGATGGGCTTATTTCACAGTCAGAAAAGGATAACGCAGACCCCAGGCCCCAGTATTCTCACTACATGAGAGACACGGCTTTTAGAAATACCTTGTAACAAAACAACTCACATGAAAAACATTGCAGGTACTACATTCTTATGTACTGTGCATTTGGTCATATCAAATATGCATAGAAGTTATTAACTATAAAGCATATGCTCCAAATGGCGATCAGATTTTATTCCAGTTCTTGTCTCTCACTCCAGCCACGTTCAGGAATCTCCAGACAAAATTCATGTCCGTAAGCACATGGAAAAGGGGAGAAAAATTAACGTGCATAATTGAAAACAAGTAAGCTTCTGGGTTTTAAAATAAAGCTGCCATAGCCAGATTTGGTTTATAAAGTCATCTAACTGTGCCCAGAGACAGTGATTTCTTGCCTTAAATACCTTAAATACAGGTATTTAACACATATTTGTAAGTGTATTGTGATGGCATCATTAACTGTTAAGGTAATTGGTGCCTGTGGGTCCATAGTTTTCAATCAATTTGGAAAAAAAAAAGTCTCTTTGCTTAGTACATATTTGGAAGGTCATGTTTCTAAATATCCCTGGTTTTATCTCTTTGAAGGTGACAAGCATAAAATGAATTAGGGCTGAAGGGAGCACATACAACGTAGTGGTGGCAGATCAGCAATAAGAACCCACAAGGCTGTACTTAGCACCTGCACATCTGGGTTACATTGAGCTTATGGATTTTAAGGAGGCAGCTCTGTTTCTTAAATTTTCAAACTGCACGTTACTTTCAGCTAAAGACCAGACAATGCACAGTCATACATACATTGAAAGTACTTCTGAAAATTTGATGGTGGATAAAATAAAGTTTCTGTATACAGACAGTTTTAAAAATAAATTAATGCTGTAGTTCATGTTTTGTCCTCCAAACCACACAAAGGCACTAGTTTACATTACGGACTAATGTCCTGCAAAACTTCAGTCAAATAAAGGAAGCTATTTTAAGGTTAAAGTGGTGCTAAAACCCAGCTGTCACTAGTAACTTAAAACAGCCACACTGGGTTTTTCAGATTTAGTGGGGGAAAATGTTTTGCCTCAGGATGCACATGTTGGGGGAGCGTGGGTGTGGGGGGAAAGGCTCAGCCTTGAGCAAGTTTTTACAGCTGAGTTATAAACCTGGTTTATAACAGAAACTGGCAGACCCTAAAAGATGATATAGAGGTATTGATACACATTTGTGTGTGTGGCAAAAATGTCTGTATGCACGCAGTTTCCCCCTATTCTCTAATTTTTGGTTATTGAAAAGAAAAGGGATTTTGATTGAGCTATAGTCCAAGGCTGTTCCGTCTCACTTTATTCATTTGCCAGAACACTTTCCTTCCAGCACTTGTATTTTGGCTAGGGAGCAGGAATGTTGTTAAGATTAGAAAAGCTATTGGGCTTTGTTACCAATTTCTACCTTCTCAAAAATTATATGCATCTCTACTTGATGCAGGTTACTGCAGAGAAAGCGTCACTTTGACACTGGTACGCCATTACTATACTCAACACGAATAACTAATTAATTAAATCCTTTCCTCAAGGCCTTGTTTTTCACCATGGTGAATTTGCTAATGAATACTTGGGCAAAATTTGGATTGACTACATACTGATAGGTTTTCGTTATAGTTGGTGGCTGCTCAGCAGCCACAGCTTGCAGTGCTGGCCCTGTGGAGGCGCTGGGAGCGAGGTGGTGGGATGTCTTTGTGATGTACTCCACCAGGCGGTTGTACTGTTGCTCTGACAGTCTCTCTCTGGCTCCGTCGGCCTGAAATCAGATGCGATGAAACAATTACTTGACAGCGACTGAACTGAGTAAGTAAGGACAGTGACTTCCACATTACTCTCTTAAAAATCTTCCTCCCTGGAATATTTCTTACGGTAGTTCAAAGGATTTTTTAAATCAACAGTGTTCTCCCACAGTTTAGTCCTTGGTGAATTAGTCCTCCCCTCTGCTGTTTCAGACACTTCTGAGAAGCCCTAACTCTGCCCGAGAAAATTGAAGCAGTATCTTTTGAGAATTTCATGGATGGACACCTTGGCCATGAGTAGAACTTTACAACAGATCAACTCTTTGTAGACAGCAAAAGCATCCAAACCCCTTTTAGAAAAATGCCAGTAGCTCATGGAAGCTGCTTATCAGATAGCAATTCTAATTAGCAAAAACATTTTCTCAAAAAGTACCATTAAAGACGGCCCATAGCTAATATCTATCTGGGCAGTTAGTTTTAGGTCTTTAACTTCCTTGATTTAAAATAAAGACTAGAAGCTACCTTCCAGGGGAATGTTCTATGGCAGGATATATCCATCTGCTTCTGATAACAAAAAAACTCCCATTCTGGGTCAGAGGACCCACACACGGACATTTTTTTTAAACAAAGGGTTTTACTGAAGATGATTTGGATATTTTGTTTCTGGAGAAGACTTTAAGGTGTCTGTGCAAACTGGCTTTCCCACCACCTGGAGTTGGAAGGACTCCTCTGAAGAAATCTCTTTTCTGCAGACTGAAATATGTAGAAGTTCAAGGCCCTAGCAAGAGGGATTCAAGCAACCTACCCAGTGGAAAAAAATACAGTAAATCAAATACTGTCAACAGAGAGGTGGCATCTACCATATGGTTCCAACCAGATAAAAAGTATTAGATGAAAAGCTGTGGACAAACCTGACTTTGGAAGGTCAATCTGCTCTGCCCTCGTTTTTGAAGAAGTTGAAGAAGACTATGACTAGCTGGAGAAGGGAAGGCAAGCAGGGCAGGTATCAAGCTAAGTAATTGGATGGTTTCAAAACAACTTTATTTCCAAAATACCACCATGGATGCTACAGTAGTATGACTAGCTAAGTCATTCAGAATACACGTTATTTCCAAAATACGATAATGAACAAAAAGACAGGAGCTATCCTAGGGTGAGGGTTTGATGCTTCCTCATTTACAGCTGCAGAACTGCTGACCAGTTTAATTTTTGTAGGGTTTAAAATGTCTTTATAAATCCTTAGTGTGATGTCCAACAGAGTGCTATCTTCTGCATGTTTAACAAGGAGTTTTACATGTATTACTAGATATGACATTTTCAAACTGCCATTGGATTCCATGATCGGTATCTTGTCACATCTCATTTTAAATACACCGTTGCTTATTTGAAGAAAGAGTTAATATAATTGATAGATGGTGACAGATGTCACATTCACATCAAAACAGTCCCTTCTGTTTTTTTTTACTATGCCTTTGGAGATGGATTTGCTGCTCAGCAAGTAGAAACACTCCTGTTTTCAATCATCGTCACAAAATGCTAAAGGAAGCAGGCTCACCAACAAGCTCAGAAGCTTAAGGTTGAAGCCTATGCCTAGAAACAGCAGAAGTGACGAAATGGGCAGAGCAGAGTGTTTTTTTCATGAACGACCTTAAGGGAGGCAAAAATCAGAAGGCAGACTCTGCAGCAGACTCACGGCTAATGGTGCAGAATGGTGTCTGAACCACGTCTTCAGCCTGGTGGCTCAGCAGAAGTATCTCAGCACTCAGTCTGTTTCACTGGTTGAAAGGAGAGAAATATGCTGAAGCACCACCTGTGTGAACTAGATTTTAAGTTATGGGGTAAATCTTGCATGTAGGTGGCTCCAAACTTTTTCCTGATTTCTCCTGCCAGGGAGATAAGCCCAGGGGCAGCAGGGTTCTGCCTCCACACTGACCAGAAGACCCAGCTTACCAAAGGAGATGGAAACATTGCTGGCATCCCATTCACCTACTCTTGTGAACCCATTCTCCATTCAGCCTCAGGCTATATTCCACAGATACAGCAGAATTATCTAGGAGGAAATATTAACTGTGCCTGGATGGTCTTCCAAAGTAACTGGGACCGTGCCTGCCTCTAGAGAGCTTCATCTGTAACTGTCTGCCCCTGCAGCCACTTTCAGTTTAGCTTATATTGTCGAGACAAGAGCAGAAGCTTGGAATTGCATTTTTTCCCCAAAGGCACCTAACATTGTCACTAATTGCTCTCACCCATGGCTTTGAACAACTATCATGTTAATATCCAGACCATTCACTGGTTCAAAACTTAGTCAAGTGTTGCTTAATGCACCTGCTAGAGGAATAGTACAGATATCATGCCCTTTTTCATGCTGTAAGGGTTAAGAATTTTTGTCTTTATATATTGTGGAGGCAAACAAGCCATCAGGCAAACCAAGTGCTGAAGGGGTCAAAATACACTTTTGGGTTAAGAACTCCACAATGCTTCTAAAATTCCTCCCATTATGGCTTATAAAAAATAAGCCTTCAGCAATTCCGACCCCACAGTAGACAGATACAACACCTGTGTTGTGCAGTCCAGATGTGTTGGGCTCTTCTGGGCACACCTACTAAGGAGATCTGCTTCTTAAGATTGGGGTTTTTTTTCACTGCTTTGAAAAATGCAGAGACTGGTTTTCAGCTCTAAAGATGGTAACATGTAGCACTATCATGGAAACCCTGTTGCAGATTACCACAAAAAAATTCTGGAGTATTTGAAGGGCCTTTTGATTTGTTGTCTTCTTGATATTATGAGCTATACCAAGAGCAGCTGGAAGAGCAGGCCTTTTGAGTATGACATCTGTCTGGAAGCAAGTAGTGTGTCAATTACTTTGGAAGATAATCCAAGTACAATTAATGCTTCCCTTTCAATAAAAATGTTGTCTGTGCCAGAGTTTTCAAGAATCCGTCCAGGCTATTCCTAGCCAGATGGATTAAGTTATATGTTGTGGAGGCGAACAAGCCATCAGGCAAACCAATTGCTGAAGGAGTCAAAATATGCTCTATAATATCTCTGGTGATTACAGCTGTAGAAACTCATGTTTTGTTTCCTAACTGTTCCGAGAAGCTGAGGAGAGGGAATGGGAGAAACTGTTTTGGGCAGAGCTGAAACAAAACTTTTGGCAAACTGCATTTGTGAGCAGTAATACAAAAACGTGTATTTTTTAACACTGAAATGAATTGTTTCAATTTGCTGCATTATTTCTAGCATTTTTGACTAAATGAGTCAGAAAAATTTACATTTGGTAACATTACCTGTTTTGCTAAACTTATCATAATAATTTCGTTGACTTGACTAGGCCTTTTCCAGCTAAAAATTCTGTCCATCTTTACTAATGTCATCATGCAAAGACATGTCTGCACCTCAGCTGAGGACATCTCCAGTGCCACAGGAGGGCCTAGTTTTAATATTGAGGAGTTGTGCCTATTTAGGTGTAGGTCTGCAGCTTGGAGGCTGCTCAGCTGCAAGTCACAGCTTGTTCCTCCTAAGGTTCCTTTTCCTTATCACATCACACCCAGCTTTTAGAAGCTCTTGACAGGGAGCTGAAGGGGAGGCTCTGGCTCCCATCAGCACTGGTGCTGCACATGACACCCCAGAGGACCACAGAACTGACATGTCCAGCTGCAGAAAGGAAATCATTAAGTACGAAGTCTCCCAGTCCACTAAAGCAAAAAACCATAGTAAACATTAATTACAAAAGAATTTTACTTAACTCTTGACTAAAACTATATGAAGCTTTTTGGAATCATTCATTGTGTAGCTGCCTTAACATAAAAAAATTCAAACTCCTTTTATTCTGGTCTCCCTTACTTTCAACTGCTCCTTCTTATAGCACATTTCTTTAAGTGTTTACACAAATTTAAGTGTAAGCATCTGCATTCTTAAGGCATATTTTGCCAGGTCTGCTTTGTACAGCATCACTCAACTTTTGCTGTCTTGCCAGCACTGACTGTGCTGCACCAGGGGCACAGGCACTCTTCCCAGCTTTTACCATGCCACACATTTTCACTGCAATCTCAAGAGCCTGTGTCAGCAAAAGAGATGCTGTACTGAGGCTGGGTGGCTCAAGGCTTACAGCTCCTGGTGGTGCATTGCTGCACCGCTTGAGTAGGACTCCCATATTTTCCTCCAGGACAGTAGCTCTGGACTTAGCAGGATAGTTTGGATTCAGTCTGACGTGTGCCATCCCTAACCACTCATCACTCAGGGACAAAAAACCCTGAGCTTTGCCCACTTGCATCAGAATTTAAGTAATTTCCCACGTAGCTTTTTGATGAGAGAAGGCAATTTTGCTCAATGGTGCTCTGTGAAACTGAGGTCAGTGGAAAGACAACAAATGTAAATAGAGAATCCAGCACTACAAAAAGCTGTCACAAAAATATTCAAGTGCTGTCACGACACAGATGAAGTCCTTGCTGTGCTGCAATCGATGGCAAAACTCTTCAGTCACTTCAGCAAAGTTAGGATTTGAATGAAGATGCTCCTACATTTTGTCACACCTCATACTTCATGGGGTTTTCCATGTTCTTTTCTTATATTTGAAACAGAAACTTCTGGTATAGCAGTCCCTGAACTACCTGACACAGCTCTATAGAAACAACTGGGACATGCTTGTTTGTTTTTGAAGTGCTCTCTCATATGATTCCACTTGAGAATGTAATACAATAAACATTGTTTCCCGAAAGTGCAAAAATATAACATCCTTCTACCATTAAAAGAAGTTAATTCATCTAAAACCCAAAGTATTCAAATGGCTTAGAGGTCCTTCAGTATGAAGATGAATGTTTTATGCTCTTATTGGTAAACACTTGGTGCATCCAATCTCAGAGAAGAACGGACACAGTTTAAAGTTAGCATTTGCAGAAGAAGGAACATCTAAGGAAGCAAATACAACTGGCAGCCAAGCAAAACAACTGCACTGGAAGTGGCAAGATAAGAAACAGGCTGAAAGGAGCATCAGCACCACTGATCTGCCAACAGTCTTCACAGAGGAAGAAAAGGACCCTCTTGCTGGGGCCTTGTAGGCACAGGCAGCGATACTGACTTGCCAAACAATAAACACCTTGTGCACATCTGGGCATGAAAACCTTTTTGGAAAAGAGGTGCTGCTTACCAAGAACCCAGACTTCCTCTACTTTCTCCCTCAGAAAATTTCTGTCATAGATATGATATAGCATGATCAATAAGGGGACAGAAGGGAGGAGACACATCCCTTTCATCCAAAGGGCAACACAGTCAACTACGAGGCACGAGCAAACAGCAGGTCTCCTGGTTTGGCCCTTACACCTTTGGCCTCCCGACCCAGTATCACCAACGGGTGACTATCCCCGTTGCCAAAAGCATCGACATCAGTTGTAACTTCATCTTGGAATGAAAAACATACTCAAGTCTTTACCTCCAAATCAGAAGGCACTCTCTGCTGCTTTAGCTGCACCTTCAGCAGATCTTTTTGCTGATCATCTTCCAGACAATCGATTTCAGTCACGGGGAATGCCTGCTGCTGCGTGTCTTCGCTGATGCTGACGACAAAGAGCACCTCTGAGGTGAGCAGCAAGCAGCCTTCATGCTGCTGGCCTGATCCACTCACAATCATGACATCTAAGGCCATATGGACCTCCGGCCTTCCTAGAGATTGCAGCATTTTCCTGCATTATCAAGGGAAAAAAAGAAAAAAAAAGATGAAAAAAAGAAGTAGTCAGTGTGGTGCATTGGGTCCTCCAGGGCTTATTTTGATCACTAATGTTTTTACTTAAGCCTGTAGCTATCACCTACAGATGTAAAATAAGCCAGGGAGTGTATCCAAAACACCATTACTGAAAGATATTAGACTTCAGATTTAAAGAATGAATGCGAAATTGTTCCTTATAAAAACCCCTTAATCATTCACTGCAAAACTGGCCTAATATCTGTGCTAGGTCAGCCTATTTCCCATCCTATTTCCTTGATAATAGAAAAATTACCCTGAGAAGTGGCTTAGAGATTCAGGGCAGAAAATAAAGCTATCTTCACTAACAGCTGTTTCTGGAGATGTGCAGTATTTTTCTTGGGCTTGGTGCAATGATAAATAAGTAAGAACTCACTGAATGCCATTAAATAAAGATCAGCACTGTAGTTTCAGACCTGGATGGAGATCAGCAGCCCATCATTTGCAGATTGGGTTTCTATGCACTACCTTTGTGTTTAATGTTCCTAAACAAACTGCCATAACTCAGCCTTTCCTAGGGAAGCAGCCTGTTAACTTGACCACAGGCCAGAACCTATTAATAAACAATGTGGATGTAAAAATGAGCAATTGTCTAAATAATTTTACCAGACGTATTTGACGTGGCTGTTTGGAGCCTGCTCAACGTGTTGATCATTTGGATGAGAGCGCTGCTTGGGAAGCTGAGAAAGTCCAGCTCCATGCAAAATACCTGTGGTAAGAGAGTTCAGGTTTTTTAGTAGTTGTTTTCTACAAAGCAGTTACGTGTTGCAGTGATGTCATCTGCTTAAAGCAGTTCATAAAATAGTGCAGATCCAAAATGATGTCACATCTTTGGAAGCTGTAGTCAAGACAATTCATTAAATATTACAATGCAAGAGTTGTGCACTTAACCCCAGTGATCTTGCATTAGCAAGAAACAAAAAACCCCCCACTGTGTGTTCTCTGAATTAGCCATACACTTGCAGTCAAGCAAAACATAATGCTTCTGAGAGCCATCACTTCAGAGTAGGATCAGACACATCACTTAGGATTTATGTAGAAAAAATCAAGACCGTTGTTAAGTTTCTCACTTAATATTAAAATACTTTCATATACGTGTCATGATTGGTACAAATTAGAAGGCAAGTTTGCCTAGATACTGTATTTAAATGTTCAGTTGCTTAATCCAGCTGTTAAACACAGATCCATATACATTTATGAGATCTCCTGGGGCATCTGGTTTATTGTGAGTTCTTCTTAGTGCCAGCACAGAATGGAGACTACAAGCTGCAGTTAAACACGTTTCTAAAAAGACTCACCAAAGCTGAAGATGATACAGTATGTATGCTTTCAGATGGCCTGTAAACTTTTAATGATGAGGTATGGTCACCAGAAAGAACAAGTGGGTTGCAAAAAAATTCACAAATTAAGTAGTTTTAAAATTTTTTACATGACAGACGCAAAGTAGGTTAACACAGCAAGCCCTTACTGTTCCATGGTTTGGTGCGAAGCTGCTCTCCAAATAAGTGGAAGAAATTTTCTTTTTTCTAATTAAGCATTCCAAAGGCATTTTTGCACAAGGGTGTCAATAACTTAGATTCCTTTTTACACAATGGATAATAATTTAAACAAAACATCAGCGATGAAAAAAGCCCTTTAATTCTTAGCACACATGTTGATGGTAATACTTAAAAGCAGCATCGCAGTTGTAACAGTTGGCTTACCGAGGTTCTCAGCATTATGTGAGTGAAAATGTTATTTACAGATGGAGAAAGAGAGAACATGTGTTTATTTCTGTGTGGTCCCCCACACCCCTTGGTCCCCCCCAAGAGGCACAGTCCCACTTCCAATTCAGTTGTGGGTAAGAGTTACTTGAACTTTTGTGTGTTTTCCTCTCACGCACTGTCAGCTATTATTGATACAGTTTCTATGTTTTTTCCTGGCTAACTCCTTTTGTCACATGCTCATGGAAAACATGACGTCTTATATACCATATCTGCAATGAAAAGTGTCCCTCTGCTATTACAAGTTTCTTGATAAAGACGGGAGCAGAATTAAGTCTAGAAAGAACAATGCAACAACAACAGAGCCGACAACGGAAAAACGTTTCTGATTTTACTGATATGGGCTTTATACCTATGGGATGTATAATTCAGTTATTTATACTCGTACAAACAAGCTAAAGTTGATTTGAAAGAATCTAATAATTGTTTCGTTATTTCTTTAAATAGATGGAATGAGTTGTGAATGTTGTCGGAAGCATCCTAAACTTAAGCCTTACAAGAACTACTCATATTCTAATCAACACATCATAGACATAAATATTGCTAGTGATTAAAGTCTTAAATATGCAAGAGTTGTCTGGAATAATTAATGAAGCAAAGTTATTGACACACTGTCCTTTTATCAACAGGTTTCCCTGCTTTTCTTCCCTGACTGCCTCCACTCACCATTTCCTCTTAAATATCCAAACCAACAGCTTTGATTTATTGATACTGGAAGCAAAGGAATTAGTGTATTTTGATATTTTATTTTTATCTTTTACACTTCTTGGTTGTTCACGTCAATTTGAAAGATTCGCCACCACTGCCACTAAGTGCTAAGTCTAGCTGAAAAACCCACTTCTGGTTGCTAAAAGGTTATCCATGTATCCATAACCAGGACTGTCCCCTCATGACTCTTCAGTTTAAAGGAGATGCTCCCACTACACGACTCACTTCTTTCTCCCAGGAACATAACTCGCTCTTCGTGCAGAGACAGCACAACTCTTTCCCTGCCATAACAAAGCAATCTCAAAATAACCCTCTAATTGGATATAGTGTTGCTCTAATCCTTTTATGTCAAAAATCTTTTGTAAGCACATATGTTTCTGTAACTAATTCTACTGTATTCCAAGAATTACTTCATGCTTTCTGCATTCTGTGTTTCTGCGGTTGTACATTGCTGATCGGTAACACAAGAGAGAAGCACAACGTGATGGCTTTTGAGAAAAGCAGCACAACATTTGTAAGTATTCTAAATCTTTCTCTAAGTCACACAGCTACTGAGCTGAGGAAGTCAGGCACAGCAGGTTGTTTCTGAAAAGCATTTAAAAATTGAAATGGAGATGATGTAAATAGCCAAACTCACCGTAACCTGTCTGGGAGACGAGCTCAGCTGCCCCTCCAATGGGCTTTGTGAAGACGCCCATGATTCCTTTCCCCACACCCGAGATGACCCCTCTGGCTTTGTGCCCGGCTGAAGCCTGGGCCTCAGATACTCGCTGAAAATTCTGCATCGGCTGGTCCACAATCCCAGCAATTGCACCTGAAAAAAAACCAAGGGTCCCCAGTAAGCAGTGAAGATTAATACCCCAGAATAAGAGGAAATCTTACTACTGGAATAGTGCTTGGAATAGAGACTGTATCCCACTCTTCTTAGACGGCTATTCAGCATGTGACCAATTAGCTAAACACTACCTTAGCTTCACTGTAAGTTAAATCTTGACTTTTTTTTTTTTAAACCTTCAAATCACCTAACCTTGCAGTATGTTTTCCTCTTTCAACTACTTTTGCTAAATGCTCTTGCTGAGTTAGTTTAATTTGGCTCATTCTGCGTAGCAATTCTCAAAATTCTGGGCTAGGAACAAAATCCTCCAGTTTTAGACAACTTGAGCTCCTATGGATATGAGATTTTCACATAACTGTGAAATTGACTTCATGAGAATAAAAACTGCTTGTATTCAATAGATCATTTTTATATCCTCTTCCACTGCCAGAAATGTTCATAAGCTAATGCAATTTTTGATATATTACTAAGATTAGCAGAATTAGACTTTGAGACTTTTTGTTACTTTTTTGTGAAAATGATCATATTTTACTTTAATGTGCATGGGTCAAACTTTTACAAGTGACACAAGTGACCTCCCCAGCTTTTAGTATCAACAAAGAACTCCAGCTTAAATCTTTCTAAATGTAAACAGGTATGTGAGGTGGTACATTCCTTTGATCTTGAGTTTACGCTAGCCACTTAACCACAGACATGTCTCTAGTTGTTGTAATTTTGATAGATAAGCTATTTGGAAATCTCTAAGAGTACAAGGATTGGACAAAGCAACATCGGTCTGCCTGATCCAAGGTGCTTTGCTCAGTGAAAAGCAAGTTTGCAGGCTCCTTGGCCAGCTCTCAGTTTGCACCTGCAGCTGCAAATATCAAGATAAAACCATTATTTAATGAGTAGGACCAAGTGTCACCCTGGGTAACCAGGCATTTTCACTGCAACCTAGACATCTTTGAAGATTCTGCTTTGTATGCGGAAGCAAATCCAGGCATAATTCCACAGATTTGGACAATTGCAACCGAGGTATTTGGCCCCATGTGTTTACCAGCGTGACATGCACTAAGCAGCAAGCTGCTAAGTGGTTTTCAGATGGTTTTAGTTTACCGTCGCTGGATAAATGAAGAAGTTGCTGACTTTGAACAACAAGAACTAATATTGTACTTATACACTGGTTTGCTGTCCAAATAAAAGATGGGGGTGAGAAGCAGCACACATTTCCCCAGATCCTTGTCCCTGGGATACTATCTATCAGCAATTCAAGAAACTTGCATCCTCCATAAACCCCCTTCTCTCCTCCTAGAGAGATTTCTTCCAACTTCTGTATATGTATCCTTTACTGACAAATGTGTAATATTTTCCCAGAAAATGCTGGTCTATCTTTAATGTGATGCCTGCTTTTAACTGAGCTCACTCACTGAAGCTGAGCGTGCAGCTGAACGTTCACCCTTTGTACCACAAAGGCCATGAAGCTTCTTCCTTAATGCCATGCCATGGAAATGACACAATTTTCAGTTCATTAGTAGTTACCAGCTGCTCCTGCTGCTTAACTAAAATAATACCACAACACCACATTACACAATTGGGATTGTTTGCGCAGTCTTTTGTGCAATTGTGATGCATTTAAAGGCATAAAACAATACTTGGTGTTCTGCTAAGTTTATGATATTACACTACCCTGTGACCTCCCTCACCCTATCTCTTGAGGTCATCCACAGCAACTGCACTTTCAGAACAGAAGTTATTGCCTTATTAAATGTAATCCACCTAAGTCCTAGCACTAGTAAATTATTTACTGCAATACACTTGAGCAATGTTATAAGGTAATAATAAATAAGAGCCTACTCCAAAGGACCTGTGGTATGCTCCAGGCACTTCTCAGCTGGAATTAGGCCCAGAGGACAAGAAAACAGAATGGAAACTGCTGTGACTGTGTTATACAAGATTATTTATATAGTGCCTCAAATAATATATAGCTTAATTAGCCAGTTGTTTAGTACTTCCACACTTTCTGTTACTCTGGCATTTTATGCGTGCTCTGAACTTGTTTGTGAAGAAATTGCACTTTTGTCCCTCAAATTCTTTTGCGAGTCCTGTCGTTCTACCTGCAAAATGTTCTTCTCTTCCTCTTTGTAATTCCTTATCTCAAATTGTGACTTACTGACATGACTCATTTATGGGCTGTGGCCATGCCCACAAATCACATAATAAACTATAACCTTACTCCTTTCATTGAGGAGCAGCTGGTCCTGCCACCCTCCTGTGGGGAACCCAGATCTGTGCAGCTTCTTTCCTGTGTGTATGTGTAGGCAAAGGAAAAAAAAAACAGGCCAAAGGCTGAGCCACCTTAAAACCCAAGAGCAGCGAGATAGTGGTGACGCACATGTGAAGTTCAAGGCATCTCCTCACACCTGGAATGGTGCAAAGCACATGTTATGGGTGCCTGTGTGGCTTCTTGCATTCTAACATAAAGTTTGTGGCAGGAGCACCGTGCTGGATGGACTCACCACTGAAGGCGTCTCCCTGCCAGATTTCAGTAGGGCATCAGGGGAGCAGAGCATGGAAGCACATGTAGTGGTTCCTCCCTTCCCACTCTCATCTCACACTCTCATATGGTGTCCTACTGTTGTCCCTGTCCTTTCCCTGTAATGTCCCTTGCCCATTAATCTTTTTTTTATTAAGTGAAACCATTCTCCATTTTTCTTTTCTTCCTTACCCTAGGCATTTGATTTTATATGCATGTCCACATATGTACACACAGATTATGTATGTATAAAGAAAACCTCAATAAAATTAAACACCAAAGCAACAAAACAAAAACATATTCTTCCATTACTGGACCAAAGAGGTTCCAGCATAACAACATAACATCTGCTAAACATCAGATGGGGTGCATTCTGGTTAATACATGTTGCTCAGTAACAATAAAAAAGTTACTTTGATAACTACAAAATTCAGATAGTTCAGAGGATATCACTGGATTACTTCAAGAATTTGATTACAGGCAGCAACTGGTTCGTGCGCAGACTGACAACGTTTGGTGAGTGTAGTGCAGTTTACAGAACTTAGCAAAGCTCAGGTTGCTTGTGACAATCTCTTTCAGACCAAGACATGACTGGAAAAATTCCTGCCCTCCCCCCAAGAGAAATGGGCCATGCTTTTCCACGAGGCTGGAAGCTAGCCAAACTGAAACCATTTTGCTTCCTTTTCTCTTCTCTGTTGTCCTTCAGGACTGCCGCGAGCGTTTCACACCAAAATACAGCTACAGCGCAGTCTCATCACAGCAAACACCACACAAAAATGCAGCTCAAAGAAAAGAGCACCTGCTGCCGTGCATTAATGTATTTGCAGGATTAGTGTGTGGAACAGCACACAACTTCAGGATTAGCAGTGGCTCGTAGTATCTCAGTTGCAGATAGGCAAAAGTAGAGTGGCCCTGATTCAGTGAGAGCTACACAGCAAGAACAGCCACTATCGCAATAACAAAAATTTGAGCTTCTGAAACCCAGGCTTTACCTTTGCCAGCAGGGCAGTTACACTGCCCATCAGTTTGACTCAATTCACTGTCCCCAAAAGCAGGAAGGAGTAACTGAAATGTCGAGCACTTCTGCCACTGTAAAAAATGGCTTTTTGAGTAGCTGTCAGCTTTTCGGTCAATCAGAAATTCTCAGCTTTCTAAAGGGAGCTACTTCAATATGATATTTTTCACTAGGGCCCGCAGTTGAAAATTAAGCCAATAGTTTCAATAGCCTCTTTTACATGGTTATAAATTATTATTTTAAGTTTGACCTCGTCATGCAAAATGTAAGAGAGAGTTCCTCTGTGGGGATTCAATCATTTGAACATTTTACATACAATTTCACTTCATTTTTGCCTAATCATATAAGAGAAAAAAACACACCTATCATAAGCTTTTGCTTCTTTTCACACACAAATGTTAAAAAAATGACCCAGAAGTCTCCCCCAAACCAGAAAAGAAGACAACAGCTGGCCAAAGATAACAATCAAATCAAACAACACCCTGACAGTGCCTGAGTCATTTAAAATGAGACAGGACAAAGCACTTAAGAATGTACCACAGGGAACAACTTGCACTGAGGACGAGACACGAGTACATGATTTTGGCCCTGATTCAGCAAAGCTCTTAAGCACATGCTTAAGTGCTCTGCTGAATCAGGGCCACCATAAGCCAGATTTTCAGAAAAATCAGAAAGGCAACTCTTCGTTCTGGGTAGACACCACAACGTGTCGGTGAACTGAGGGCTGTCACGCGACTGCGCCTCGGCACGAAATCTGCACTGGTAATTTTTTCTAGCTGCTTGCATAGGTCAGATGGCTTTTACGAACATAAGAGTACTGTGACTACCCCAGAAATCTCTTTCACACTTTTCAATTTTACAATTAGAAAGTCACAGAAATTATAGCTTCGAATGGTCTTGCTCTCTGCATTTCTGTACTCATCAAACTCTTCGTCCTTGTGAAGGAAAATAACTGCAGCTTCACTTTGCTTTGTTATGTATGAAAACCCTGTAATTATTTTTACAGTAAGTATGTTCATATTTATTCTGAATATGCTGGTGAAAAAAAAGCATCACAGTGATACCTTCAGTTCCACTCTGACTGTTTGGTTTTTTTTTTAGAAGCCACAATATTCTTTAAACGAAATAGTCAGGACAGAAACAGCTTTCTGACATGTATGTAAAAACTGAACATAGGTCTATTCTTAATTTTGGTCTTGACACAATTTATATGAATGCTGCTGTGTATACAGAGAAAAGAAGCTTTTTAAAAATGAAGTTTAAATTTAAAAAATTATGCCTAAAAAAAATCAGTGGAATATTTTTGATTTCTCCCTTAGTGAAAGATTCCATACTTGTCAAGTCCAGCTATACAGTATCTGTAGCTATTTATCTGGGTGCTTCATTGCCTCCACTGCTAAGAACAGAGGAATTTAGCAGGAAGGAATCTCTAAATAATAACAGCAGCAATAAGAACAAGAACTCTAGCTTGTGGAGTAGCACAATTTAAATGCTAATAACGAAGCTCTAAGTTTCTAACACGAAATCTGATTTCTCAGGAAATCGGGGACACTGAAATTCGGACTCTTTTCTTTCGGTTTTGTTTTTACCTTGGGTGTACTCCTGTGAACGATGGAAGCCTTGCACGCAGAGAGGAGCAGGAGCGGCGTATTTGTGTGTGCGTGTTACGAGTTCTCAGCTTTCCTGAACAGCAGAAACTTTGCCTTATTACAGCCAAAGCTACAAAGTTTTGCTCTTTACTTCAGGCTGTACAACTGATGCTTTTAGCTCTGAAGGGCTCTGGTGTGTCAGTGAAGGGGATATAGACACCATGTTACCTCGCTGTCTTATTAATAATTGAGCCAAGATCATCAACCCATTTCACCAGCACACACACTCCAGGCTGACACAGTGCTTCTAAAAGTATAATCTTTCATCCAGCTACTCAACCTAACTGCCCTTAGCCCAATAAAACAAGAAGGAAAAAGAAAACCTCCTCCGAACTGCCTTTGATTTGCAACACCAGTTGCAGTTTTCTATTGGGACAGTGGCTACTAATATATGAAATTTCTCCTTTATGCACATTTCTCCCAGGACACTCGCTTGCTGGTTTACAGGCATTATCAAATGACAGTGCTTCACATCATCTAACGTTATTGCTTAAAATAATTCCGAGTAACTTAACCCAAACTTGTAACATTTTTACCACTTCCTCTTCAGGGCTTTCAGGGTTGCGGTTGCAAATTTAGGAGTTGTGTACACTACTGAAGATTAGGAAAGAGGACAAATCCTTTCAAGCTTCAGCTCTTCTAACCTTTTGCTCTGGACTGGTTTTGGTCACTTTGATCTCTAAGAGATTCATACTGTTTAATACACACTCAGGAACTCTGCCAAACAATACAGTTCTGCATTCCTTTGCTGTGTGACAAGTCGAAGTAACCTAGAAAATCCAGCCCCTTACTGCAAAACTCGCAGAGATTTTTTCCACTGCGGGTTAGTGCTTGAATTTTTAGGTACTATTTTGAAATGGACAGAGTAATCTTCACTTCACTTGGCTGCTTGATGAATACAATTACACTGAATCAGGATGATCTGGGTCTCTTTGTAATAGCAGAATTCCTCATCAAGGCTTACTTAACATCTGCACTAAGTTCAAGTGGTTTTCAAACAAACCCAAGAATTCCTGATATCTATAGTGCGGCAAAAACAAGCAGGTTCGGAAAGCACTTCGGTACCTCATTGGAAAATAAACATGAGCATGGTGACATCTTTGTGCTGTCTTAGTTACAAACCACCCTGCCCAATGCAGAATTATTCTTCTTTTGACTCAGGTATACATCATGTACCAGTGAAAATATTATTTCACAAGGAAAGCGCAAACTCGTTCTATATCTGCAATTATTTTATCAGCAAAAAACATACATAGAAGTCACTAAATTTTGATAAAAAGAAAGAATATCTCATATACACACTGTGAGGCTATTTCACAAGAAAACACCAAAACCCCCAGAATTTGGAATTATAACATGTAGAAAAGGCTGATGAGCAGATTAGAAAATAGTATTATCACTCAACTTGATATTTAATAGTACATTACCTAGAAGGCTAATGCCTAAACGAGAGAGCCCCTGTCTCAGTCCTTCTCCCAGGCTCTCTGGAAGCTGCCTTCTCCATTCTTCTTGTCTGTTGTAATGCTCCTCATCCAGTGACAGCCTATCCATATTCCGAGCAAGACTTGTTGCCAGATTGGTAATTGACGTCAGTGTACCTAAATACATGGAGATATACATTTGGGTCTGGATCAAAATGCTTTAATTTAAAACACGGAGTATGCCTCACTGCAACACTGAGCTTACGAGCAGAACAGCAAGTCAACTGAACAGACACCCATGTGGAACATGCTTTACTGTTTGTTAAGCATCACCACGCTGCTGCTACGGTCCACGTCACGCCTTTTACATTAGCCTGCTCCAGGTTTGCCTGGCCGGTGGGAACAGCAACTCATCTGAACATCCTTCCCCAGTTCCCTGACTTCTGGGGGGATGGAAAGGTAAACAAATATTTACAGAAGGAGCAGGGAGGCTGTGTCCTGCGGGAGGCTGCAGCGGCAGGCTTGGAGCAGCAGCCAGCGGCGGGGCAGCCGCCGCAGTCTCTCCCGCGGCTGGAGCCACGCGATGGCACTGTTTGTACAGGCTTCTCAAAGGAAAAGCTGCTCCTGTTCCCGGGCCAGGACAGCTCCACTGTCAAATCCTATCCTATAACTTACACAGTTATGACAACTGCATCTACTTCTTTCCTCTTTTTCTAAAGAAATAATAAATATGATGAGGCGACCGAGTGTAGAATTTCTGATGACTAGCAGAAGTGCAGAACACCTTTAATACTTCTGCAGTTATCACATCATGTACTTGCTGAGTGAATCTCTATTTCCCACCGGGAGGTTTAAAATTCTGAAGTTTCTGAAACATTCTCATGCACTGCAGTTAAGCGGTGATCTGTTTAATACATGAGAGTTTAAACGTGAGCTTTGTTACCCTCCCAGCACTTCACTGCAGCCTAGCAAGCCAAACAAAGCTACAAGCAATATAGTTTAAAATGTTAACACATCCTTTAACAATGCATGACAAAAAAGCAGTAGTTGGAGTAACAAAGTGAAAGCTCTACCTTTGGAAATGTGTTTTACAAACGATGTTGTTCCTCTGGAAACTCCACTGACAAATGCTCCTGGGCCTCTGGTCAGCCCTTCATAGGGAAGCCTAAAGAAATCGGCTACACCATTCCCTATGCTTCTCACCAGACTAGCTGGGCTTCCAAGAATTTCCAGTGAACCAACAACCCAGCCTGCACAGAGAAACAAGACACATGTTACGGCTGCAAAAACTGCAGAAGCAGCAGTTGTGAAAAGCTTATTTCTTAATTATCTTTTTCACACTAGAATTCATCACATTATGAACTTCCTTTGAGCAAAACACAGGAAATAACTCATCCACTATGAATTCAGAAATGGCAATCTTTCATACTTCGTAAATCAAAGAAATCCTTTTGGCAAACTCACAAATAGCTTTAGAATTACTTCCTTCCAGGAGCTTCCCGTATTTCTGCTAAAAGTGTGCAAGGGAGGCGGATGCAAGAGCCCCGCAGCTAAGCAGGAATGGGACTGCAAGCTCAGATGGTTGGGTTGGTTTTAGATGCTATAAGGCAGCGTTGTGATTTCACATCCTTATGTGATAGAATCGTGACAGGGAGTTTACACTGATACAATGTACTGCTTTACAGGAGTGTGCAGGTCAATTGCTTGATGGAGTGTTAGGAAAAGGGATGCAGATTTTTGACAAGTGCTTAAGAAGTTATTTTAAATCCACCCCAACACTTCTAAGCTGATCATTTTCTTTCTGAGCGCAGTGAAAGCCAGACAAATGTCTTCTGCTCAGTACAGTTGTATAAACAGCAATGACATCTACATGCTGATTAGGTTACTCATAGGGGAGTATTCCTTATGCATATCCCAGGAGAGGTATCTGCAGATCTGGTTTCCTATATAAACGCAGGGTTGCCAGCAGCTTGCTGGATGGCCGAGCACACAGCAATCTGTTGCTGGAAAGCTGTTTGCAGGTCTTGTCTTTCTCAGGCTGGTTGGCAGCAGATTTATTAGGGAAATAGTGCTGCATAACTCTTTTTTTGGCAGCCCAGAGACAGCAATTCAGAAAGGGCAATAAACGTTAAACGGGAACTGCTTGGTCTTTGAGCTCTGGTACCACGAATTTCAACTGGCACTGTCAGAGTGGCACAAGGTGTGACAGGGCCAGGACACTGAAGAATGGACAGAGTGGCCTCCTGCTCCCTCGCAAGGGCCCTTGATCTGTGCTCTGCCCTCCTCATTCCCATCTCATCACTGAAAACTCCTGCTATCCAGATGCTTTTCTTGTTTTCTGTTAACCCCTCCCAGTCATTCCTGTGGAAGGCTGAATCATGAAACTGAACAGAAGAGAAAATGTTACTCATATGAAATGGATTAATCTCATACTATCATTCTAAGCTCCCGGAAAATCTATTATTCTTGTTGAATCTGTCCCACATTTCAGTTCTGGCAGGTTGAGAACTCCAGTACATGTCATATAAAAAGCGGGTACCAGAGTGGACATAAGGAAGAGGGTGAGATGGACCACAAAAACAAAACCGAAGTGCTACTGGCAATGCAGTGAACAGAGCAGCAACACACACCATGGCCCCGTGGTGCCTGCCCCGAAAAGGAGTGTCCCCTGGCAGTACTTCCCTGCTGGGACCAAGGGAAGCCAGTATTCCAGGCTGGGCCTGCAACTGCCTCGCTGCAGTATTTTTAATAAATTATCTTTGCCACTGTGTGAAGCGATGAAAAGCTGAAGGGGTGGGGAGGCACGTACAGATGTAAGAGATGCTCTTTCTGCTTTTTCTGATCAATACTATTGCAATAACCTCTTACAGCCTTTTTTCCCCCTAACTATTCTTTGCACTCCTTGTCTGAGGTGGTGGTGTGACACAAAGGGGCTGCAGGACACCACAGCTTAGTGCCTCGATGTCCTGCAACATCCCCAGCAGGCACCACCAGGCCTGGACAGAGGGGACTTCAACTGCCCTCACCTGCTGGGCCATCCAGCATGTTCAGGAATGAAAAACAGAAAAAAACAGGAATCAAAACAGTTAAACACAAAACTGAGGGGTTGCCTGGTATCCCAGGGATTGTCATTGCAGCCTGTCCCTGCCCTTTGGGGTTGGGAAGCTCTGGATGGAGCGTGCTCGCCCTTGCAGAGCTCATGGGAAGAATGTGCAACCTGCAGCATGTGTGACCCTCCTTGGCCAATGCTCAGAGCAAAGCAAACGGCTCCTCACTGCCGGCATGGACCGCCCAACCCAAGGGGGAAGGTGTGGGAGTAAGTCGGGAATAGGAGAATGAGGAACCAGGAATAATCCCTCAATTTCCAAGCTCTGTGTGGCATTTACTTGGCAGAAATACAGTATCATGCCAGGTTACCATTTCCCACAGTATCCTTAGAAATGATGTCTACTGACATGAAATAATTATGACTATATTAGCAAAGAGCTACTGCATTTTCTTTATAGGCAACTTAGGGTTTCAGGTGCATCACGCACCCAGAGCAATTGATGGCCTTTGCACTGCTGCACACTGCAAGGCTAGCACAGGAGGAAAGAGCAGGAGCAGGCTCAGGAATCCCTATCCAGCACCTGTGCCCCACCTGGGATGTGGTGGATAAAAAGCCAGAATAGCCCCAATTTCCTGCTGCAGTCTGTAACTACTTGTAGCACCACTCCTAGCCAGTCATGGGGAAAAGCATTCACACAGTGGGCCATGTCTGGCCACAAACTCACTGTTACTGACCAAGTCATTAGGCTTCCCCTTTTGTACTATGAGATTTCACTGCAAAACAAATCCAAACTAGTAGCAAAAAGAAAAACCTGCAAATTTTGCAAGCATAATAATGCAAGAAAATAACAAATTGGTACACAATGTTCTGGTGCACAACTGTGTGCACAGCTGTCACAGTCAACAATCCAAGTCAGGTATGCACACAGTGAAAGACCTGGGCAGCATTTCACCATTTCTGTTTACAAGTAGCTGAAATGCATGTGTACAATTTTGGAAACTGTGCACAGAAATCAGGTTGCAGCTGTGATGGCAGCACAAATGGAAGCACCAGGATCTCAGAAAATCTGACCATTAGTACTGAAGGAAAATGAACTCCACTTTTCATTGTGGAGTACGTTACTTGTGTGTGACCATGGAGGAGCTTTCTCCTGCCTCAGGTGCAAATTATGTGCCACACTAAGACACATCAGAGACCAAATTTCATGATTTCTAAATTAATATTTAGGGGAAACAGGATGTACCTGATCACCTGAAAAGACTAATTGCTTGCTATTGATCCTATGTGGGAAAAAGTTAGTAACAGCAGACTTCCTAGTTCTTGGATCAAAGGACAACAAACATCTGTGTGCCAGTTTAGATTGAAGGCTGTATGAAGAAAGACAGAATCCTAATCATAAACTGCAGCCAAAAGGAGTTTTAACAACAAAACAACATCCAGGGCTATAATTTACTTCTGAATGCAGAGCAACATGATGAATAATTTGATTAAATGTAGTTTTGGGGAGTTTATTTGAGGAATGTGGGTTGATTCTGACTAGTGCTATAATATAAAATGACAAAACTTAAGCCAGCTAGAATACATTTTTGTCCTGTGTTCGGGATTTCGTAAAGCCTTCAGGCAGCTGGCTAATATTTAGCACAACTTTGAAATCTTCACTGGTGCACGCTCAGCCATTTTATTTCCCTTATGCTGTACGGCAGGACCTGAAACGTGTCTGAAAATATCATTAAACAGTGTCAGAGGAAGGCAATAATTTTATGGGTAACACCTAGGTTATTCAGTTTGAGAGACAATCACAGAATCCTTGTACCTACTAAAAATGTTACATGTTAAGAAAAAGCACTGACCTGCTCTGAAAAGTGCTCCAGCAGCGTAATGCATGGCCAAGGCATGGACAAGTTGCCTTGCCGTGGTGAAGATGGGTCCTCGTTCAAACACAGAGAAGGAGAGAGGGGTGTGATCTGAGGCTATATACAGTTTCAGTGAAGCATGAATACTGACAAGTAGATTTACAGGTTGTATTGTTAATTTTCGCAGCTTCACGGGCTTAACTAAAGCTCTGGCGTGCTCTCTCACTTGTTCAGGCACTATCAGGGCAGTATCTGAAGCATTCATGGATTTACAAGCAGTTTTGTTTTCTGGAAGATATGTATCAAACAAAGTCTTAATGTAGTAAACAAAGGTGTCTTCCACATACAGCCTAGCTGGTTTGAGCTCAAAGCTGAGGTCATTCACATGAAACACGAGATTCTCTTCCTCAGAAAAAGCAATGCAGAGTTTTATAAAGCAGTTTTCCTTATAGCTTTCCAAATCTTTGTTACAAACAATGAGGTTGTTCACTCTCGACCATTGCACAGTCTCGTTTTTCTCTCCTTGGCACAGCAAGACTGCAAAATGGAAATTAGATTTGCTGTACAACTGATTGTCCAGTTGCAAGTCTTCACAGTACACCTGGAGACTATGAAATTGTGGGAGGCCTTCCATGGAGTCCCGTTGGAGCTCCTGTGACAGGGAACTGGTGGCTGGGGCCATGTGGATGAAAACATTGTCTGCTGTGAGACGCAGAAGTTCAGATGACACTTTGGGGTTTGTAATATCATCAAATGCAGCCAGACTTAACTGATTGATGAACATTTTCAGTGACAGGGTCTTCTCTTGACTTCTAGACAGGAGGGAGAAGAAATCTTGTTACTTCATGTATTTTGAGTCTATCTGGCATCTTGCTTTCTCAAAAAACTATCAGAAGAGATGTTCTCTATAATACATGGGAAACTCATTGTGCAAGTCCCATTAATGTTAATAGGATTTGGCAGTTTTAATCAACACAGTGGGTACCACCTGGGAGGTCTTCTAAGAAATGGGAGAGTATACATCTATGTCAGGTTTTTCTTTCTTTTTTATCAATCAGCAGAATAGTTTGGACAGGAATGGCTCAATCTACACAGTAATTCCCTATTCTATTTGCTACAGAGCCAGATGTTAAAGCAGACAACAAATACAATTTTCTGGTAATTCATATACAGCCTCAGATGTTCCAATATTTTCTGAGAGCCACTACTGAAGGGCATTATGGATAATTCATTTCACATCACATGCAGGGAGTGCCCTCCAATGAAGCCACTACAGCATTTTTATACTGATGGCATTGAGGGCCTCCCTCCTCCAGTGTTAAGTGCCCATTGCCAAATTTAACTAGCAAGTGGGCGATTCTGTCCTGCTGATGACCAGTTTTTCATGGGATTAATACTAAATTATGGGGAAAATAAAAACAGTACAACAAATTTTATTCCAATTGTAACAGCATTGCTGAAGGTCAGGCATTCTGCCTTCTAGAAATAGGTAGTATTATAATGGCACTTAATGAAGCTGAGGACCAAGTTGTGGTATATTATGGAAGTGGGAAAGTCTTCTAAAGAGTGTCATAATCAAGTATAATTGTAAGACTATTTCTATAGCCCTTGAACATCAAGTTTCCTTGGGAACTTGTAAGATTACATATCGCAGGATCCGGCTAAATACATTTTAAACTGATGAACTCACTCAAAATTAATTATGATGGAATTTCTTTTTTAAATGAACATCCCAGGTCCTCTTTTTATATCAGTCACCTGGTGTTTATTCTAAAGTGACATGACTTCTGACAGTAGATTGTCCTTTTTAACTGTGATATACAAAGCCATATGGTCTAAACATATGCCACAGAGCACGCAGCAGTGTTAAACCAAACAGTTAGGCTGAAGTTCCTAAGTTCAGTTAGCACTTAGAAAGCTGACTGACCTCTCAGCACTGTTTGGCAATGCTCTTGATCATCTTTTATGTGCTTTAGGTACCTGTTGAGGTTGATCTCGATGGGTCCTGCCCTTCCTTCTGGGGCCAAGGTTATGACTATTGTTCCACAGTGATGGGCAATGTCCACATAAACACAGCCAAAGCCAGTTAAGAACACAATCTAGTGGAGAGAGGTAGAAACACATGGAATGTTACTGAAATCACTATTTTTAGTGTCATAAATTGAATTAATTCTATTAATGCCCTCTGGTTGAGATCTTTTACTCAAATCATGATACTATTCAGGGAAAAAAGTCAGAATTCAATAATTCAGAAAATAACAGCTCTGATACTTTAAGTATTTCAGTTGTACAGTTGAAATTTTCACCTCATCCTTCAACTGCATAACTGAATATGTTTTAATAAAAAAATTCTCCAGAAATAAGCAAGATGTGCTGAGGAGGAGGTTATATGAGAAGAGTAAATAGGAAATTTTAATTTGTGATTTTGGATTAAGAAGAAAGGCATATTTCCTGAGCTCTACAAAATTCCACCTTCTCTTCTAGAAAACAAACCCTAAACTAACATTATGTTGCTATGGCCTAGCTCAGAGCTGGTTAGATGGATGGCTGATAGAATGATGTAAAACACATGAAGACTGAAAAATAAATAACCTTTTGGATCCACAAAGACTTGTGTAACAACTAAAACATTGAACATATTTTCAGCCATCTAAACTGGTTTTGTGAGAACACTGTCACAAACAAGGTGCTGCCCCAAAGAAATGGCCAAAAGTCTCTTGGAAAGCGTAAAACATCTAAAAAGGCAGGAAAAATGGGAACTTGACAACACATTTGTGCCTTGCTTACAGATGTACAAACTTCCATTCTGAAGAAGTTGCTTTTAGGAACAAATATTCTGCTTAAAGAAATGACGTATTGCTTTTGGAGCCTATTTCTGCAATATTTCCATGCAAGTTTTGTGTTTCCCACGAATATAAAAGATTAAGGTATTTTAGAATTTGGAAAACTCACAGCAGTCCTTCTTAGAGGAAGCTGGCTTCTCTATTCTTGTAGGGCTGCAATCAGTGCAATTGTTTACTAGACTGCAATAACAGAAGTTATAATTTAAAGGAATGCAACTCAAGGAATAACACAAAGATAATGAGCCAGCACAGGTGAAATAAACAGCTCTTTGTCTTGAAGAATCTTTACTGCTGTTAACAAGTCACCAGAAACAAAAACAATTGGAAGTTTAGTAGGATCAGCACTTGAACTGATTTTTGTTAGACTATTTACAATAACCTTGTACAGAAAATTAGATTTCATTAATCAATTTTTTTTCATATTCTTCCAATAATAACATATAAGAGATTTGTAATTTTGACGTGTCCGTTTTAATCCTTTGCTTGTCTGGAAGGGATTCGCAATCCTGCATGGTGGAATTGGAGAAGAAAGGACATTTACTGAATTTTGAAAACACCCTTATTATCTAAAGCACTCTCATTGATCTTAAAGATCGGTCATTTTAATTCCAATTTCAGATGATTCTGATGATAAACACCTCGATTTTTAGTAAGGTATTCATTTTAAGTAATTTTAATTTACTTTCTAATAGAAAGAGAAGTATCTATCTCTGACTGTATAGAAGGAGTACAAATTAATTAAGATTCTTTAAATCCAGTTATTTCACAATCTGAACTGAATTGTATGTGATGCTATTAGCATATTCCTTATTGACATATATTTATAGTTTTCTAAGAGAAAGACAGACTGAGAAATCCTGGGGAAATTTTCTACATGTAAACTCTAAAACTTCAATAACAGAAGGCTACACTTTTTACTTGGAGAGCTCTTCAAGTAGACAATGATCCCCAAATGTTGTCTTAGCATCTAATTCCTTCTAGGAGCCAGATACTTATAAAGAACCCTGGTCTGGCATAACATTAATGACTGAAATTTGAAACCTCGCATTGCTTGACTGGCTTGGTGAATGGAACCGAACTACTTGCTATATAACATAACACTCAATAATCAAGAGCATTTTGTGATTGCTGCCCAGGGAAAACATCTGAAACTAGTATTTCTTTCAAAGAGTCAAGCAGTTTATGTTGATTCCATGTAAACTAATGACTTCAAAGATGGAAAAAATTCCCATCAAAAAGAATTACTCCAGTCAAGGAAGCTTTCATTTACCTCAAGAATGGGGGAAAATAGCAGAAGGAAATAAAAGGGGATTTTGCTTTATTTTAGAAAGACATGAGTAGCTTCTATGAAGACACAGAGGGAGAATGATACTGATGATTCCTACAACACAGATGTAAAGATAAAAACCTGTGATAATTAAGTTACCAAATAGAGGGATTCTCCTGGACCCCGTGCCATTCTTTGCTTACAGTGGCCAGAAAGTTTCAGGGCTAATTTTTCCAGGAAACACCAGGTTAATTAAAAAGAAGTAAAAAAATTCAGTGTTAGAAAGCCCGTATTTCTGATCCAGCTATTTTAAAAAAGAGCCAGTGAAGAAGGCAGTCTGTGTTCTGAAACTTCCACAGGAACGGGCGGGGGCAGGAGAGCTGCAAAGACTTAAATAAAAACCCTAAAGCCAATAGAAAGAAAATGCTTATTGCAGAGGAACAATGTACTGTGCAGGTCAGGAAGTCAACAATCATTTATGCTGTGAACTAGGAAAGAGTTTATAATAATTTACTTGTGTTCCTTGATTGTTGATGTCCACAACATCACTCCATTCATTTACTGCTTCATCAGATGACACCATTTTCAGAAGAATACTGGGCAATAAATCTCTTGTTTTGCAATCTGGATAGCTGGAAACTTGATGGTAAAGTTCATGATGAACTGAACACTCAGCTGGAATCTTTCTACAATAAACTTCAAACTTCGGTGTATCTGAAATTTTATAAAATATGCAAGATTAGCACTTTCTGAAACCCATATGAAATCAAATCTCACTGATGCTTACACAAATGAAAAAGTTTCTGTCTGAAATATTACTAATAAATAAAAGTGTTGCTTTTTCTGTTGGTTGGAATATTGTATGTTTGGGTTTTTTCCTTTTTAAAAAAATGTCATTGTTTTACATAAATAATATTCCACTGATCATTACTTTAACATACCCATACTTTTGGAGACCCAAGAGCCTGGAGACATTTAAGTTCGTGCTCCTGACCTCACAATTAGCTCCAGCAGCTTCCAGAGTCTCTCACTTCGAGACAGACCCTTATGAGGGCATCAAGTTCTTGTTATAACCAAAACACATATTGAATTCAATTTCGTACTGGAGATACAGTAAAATAATTTATACTACAGCAGTGCACTGTTTCCAATAATTGCACAGTACCTACCTTTGAAATTCTCTTTTACGAGCAGCGTAACGGAGCACCTGTTGTGTATAATGACACGAGGACTGGGATCTTCTGTAAGCGTCAGGTACGTCACGCCAAGATGCTCTTGATAAGTCAGTGCTATAGCTCTAAAACAGATATATTGGATTATGCATGTTTTGGGTCAAATGTTTATGTATTATTATTCTGAACAATTAAAAACATTCCAAACTAGCAGCTGTAAGATTCTTTAGAATCACGTTCCAATTCCATAGATGTTTATCTACATTTATGTAAGTGAATATCTCCACTTCGACAGTACAACACATGGAAATAGCCTAAAACACATTAGGGAAGAAATACCTAAATAGAGACTACTCATGAGTTAAATTGAACACGTGTGTCTGCAAGATGAGAGTCCTAGCCAGCAGAGATTTATATTAAATTAAAACCAGGAGATTGTAGGCCCAAATTTTCAACATAAATCTTCAAAATTTTCCAGAAGAATTTGCATGGATACTTCCCTGATACACATGAAAGATATTTGAACAAATACATAAATCTGTAACTGACTGTTCCCCTGGATTGATCCACAATGCTATCGTTGTTTTAAATGTTAATGTTATGGATTATCAGTACCTCCATTTCCAAAACAAAAAGAAATTAATTTAGTTCTACTCATTAGCTACATAAAACATCTTTGTGCATAAAGATAAATTCTTTTTTTTTCTTATGCAAATTCATTGGCTATTTCTAAAAAACTTCACCTCGTAGTGATTTTAAAAATCCAAACAGCCCGAAAATTCAATTAGGAATATGAGATTTTCTATGCCTGTTATTATAAGGAATCCTTTCCTTGTTCTTTCCACTAAACTTTTTAAAAATCTGAAGTCCTTTTGAGAATCTTTAGGATCCACAATGACATCTCTTAGACTCTGCAGAGGAACTGTATGAAGATTAGAATGATATCAAGCACCTCAGGCCAGAGAAAGATCACATCACTGCTAATATATACTGACTTAGCTTCTCTAATTTCAGCAGATTGTTTCTTGTTTGTGCCAGTATAAGAATGGATAGATTTAGATATCAGGTCTGAGAACTGAAGCTGGGCATATGACAAGTCATTGGACTGTTATTTTTAACTAGCTGGATGCATTTGTTTGTAAGTAGAATGCACATTTGGACAATTCAAGGTTTAAAACTTGGAAATCTTTCTTTGCTGCAATCTCAAAATAGTTTCATCCCTTTTCTGTTTTTCCCATTTATCCACTTACCATGCTTACAAAAATATATATTTATCTTTTATAAACAAAATCTAAATTTTTGTATTGTATTATTACGCACTGTCCTCGAACTCTTAAATTGTTACCCGCAAATTAAAAAAGACCACAATCCTCCATAAAAACTTTGCATGCTCTTATTTGGCATGCACATAAAAAAATAGCAGACCATATATTATAAAAATTGTACAACTTGTACACGGTCATAACATTAAACCAGTTACAATAAAAGCATCAAAACCATCAGAAGATAACAATTTTTAAATTAAAGTAAGACTTGCCTTTACATATGGGGGGCATGTGTTACTCTGACTTTTGCATTGATCTGTTACGGTTTCTTACTAGCTGAGGGTTTATAGCAAGAAGGGAAGTTCATTATCCATGACTACTCAGTGCACAGTACCTGGTACAAAATCCACTCTCACTACAAACGCCCGTGGGCACCGCCACGCTCTGTCTGGCGAACTCTGGTTTGATGGCAGCGGGAAGGCTCCACAGCTCCCAGCTCCCAGCGCAGCCCCCCGGGCTGAAACTCAGCAGCACACGCTTTTCGGCAGGAGGCTCCCCTCCCATCGTGGGACTGGTGTCCCACATCAGGTCCCAGCAGGGAACAGCGCTCAGGGCCTCGCTGGGAGCTGCCCCAGCCGGACCGACGCTGAACACTGTACTGTCAGGTGAGTGGAAGTCCTGGAAAGAAAAAAGATGATGGTACCACAGCACGCTGGCTTCACACGGAACACTCAATGACCATGACTAACTAAAGGCTGCATGAAGTCCATTGCATTAGGGGCTATTTGGCTGAACACAGCTATCTGGGGGGCCTATGCAACCTCATCTAGTGGCAGATGTCCCTGTCCGTGACGGGGGGCTTGGATCTAGATGGTCCTTAAGGTCCCTTCCAACCCAAGCCTTTTTATGATTCTCTAATCTATGATCTACGGTCTGCTCTCAGTTGCACAACATAGCTCTACCAAAAGCAAATTACATTGCTGTAACATGACTGTAAGAAGAAAATCCATTTACAGTTGTAAAACTAAGAACGGATTTTAGCCTCGAGGTTCTTCCAACTCCCCATCCCATAAGACTGCCACAAATTGTGTGATGCACAACTGTAGACACTGATGTGAAGAAAATTAGTGCAGAAAGAAAACAACACAGAAACAGTGAACTTAAAAATTTTGTTGATCTGCCAACTCCTCTGGTAAGTTTGACCCTGAGAATTCTTTCCACAGATTTTACTATAAATGTAACCTTCAATAAATATGTATAAATGGTTGATTAAAATACATGGACCATGCATAAATTTTGGTTCATGCAAGCTGGTCCTTAAATATACTGTGAGATTATTAGAAAATTGATATTCACGATTTGATGCAGTTTGCTGAAATACATAAACCTTGGGCACGTCTCTAGTTCTGCAGCTTTGTTCAGATAACTGGAATCTTCCCAAAAGGATAACAAACAGTTTTCAGCCTGCCAGGCCAATATACCTCTTTTACATGCAAACTCAGTAAAAATTCTGAGAACAATTTCAACGGCTACTATGGATTACACTGACTATTTTACAGAAATGGCCATTAGTGCCCGAACAGATGGAGAACAGGCAGAACTAATTCTGTAATGTGCAAGAATCTGCTGCTTTGCACAGATTTCTGATCCCAGTTAATTACTGGAGTTGAACTTACCCAGTATTCTGTGTTTTAAACAATACAAATTACTTTATCACTATTATGTCTAAAGATTTCTGATCAAGTCCTGTTTTATGCATCCGATTTAAATACAGATACAGATCTAAGCAACCATGTTCTGTAGATGACAAACAAAAACATTATCTGCAGTGCTTTACCTCTTCTCCTGAGTGGGGTTTGGATACAGAAAGTTGTGGCCTATAATAGATTTGATACGATGTATCATTGATTATTGTTGTCTTATCTTCTATCTGTAGAATTTGTATACCTTGTCGAACCATGGAAGAAATGCAGAACTGACACAACTGTAAGATATTAAAAATCATGATGAGGTCACACAAACCCACAAAAGGTACTGAAATGTAGCAACAGAACTTCCATTTTCTTTTTCACTGTGGAAATGCTGCCTATATTCGTGCGCTTCATAACTGGAGTCACATCATGTACTTTTTAAGTCGCATCTGTCAATGTTTTCCAAACAAAACTGAGAAATCATTAATTCTTTTTACAGAAAATTATTACCTTGTATTATCTTGATGAGTTGCACAGTATGTTTTTGGCAATCTAATTCTTTAAATTATATTCCATACATTGTATACTCTCATTATGTTGGACATATATTAACATAATTAGGGAGGAGCTTTCACACTGCATACATTTGATTGTTTTCATTTTCTATCTGACTTTGGTTTTAAATCATAAAGTTACAAACCACAAAAAATTTTCTTCTAACCTTTTGATGACCTGGAAAAGCACCAAGTTTTATTTCAGCTTCAACAAAACCTTCTTCGTCCAACGTTACTACTTCCCCATTATCGGCATCCTTCCATTTTGGGGAGGTCACATTATGAACCAGTTTAATTGCCACTGATTTGTGCACAGTATTAGTGTTTGCCCAGTATATTCCAACCTGAAAAGCTTCCTGCAAGTGAAAAATGACCAGTTATCAGTTGCTGACAATTTGAATCACTTCTACCAGATTTAAACCTAGTTTCTAGTATGCAGTCAATCTAATTCCCTACCTTTCTCCCTCTGATTCTTTCTGTGTGGTATAAGGATAGATGAAACCTCAATGCAAATAAGGCACTGATTCTCACAGGGGAATTAAGCCCATAGTTTACACTGAGATGTGTAACTAGGCAGACCTTTTGTTTATTAACAGGCATACATGAGGGTAAAAAAGATGACAAAATAAACAGGCAGTATCAGATTGTTCAACTGGAATTGACAAGCTGCTGTGTCAAATTCTTTTAAGTATTTCAAAGCTAAAGAATATCGGAGTTCTAATAAAAAAGAACTTGCATGGCCAAGCTAAGGTGTGTGAGAAGATCCATTACACAAAACTCTGAAATCAGGAAGGCAGGAATCTTAAAGAATCTTCCTTGATTGTAGTTCATCCTATGTCATTATGAAACTTTTCTTGGTAACATAAGAGCTCTGAAATAACTTGACATAAAATGCTCTCAAACCAAACATTCTTTCTGGGCTGTCAGCTTTGCTACTGTGGTCAACACATTTCCCAAGTGACAGGTTGGCACAGAAGCCAAAGTCTTTATTTGGCCTTTATAGCAGTTTTCCTGGGCTGTTACACTGTGGATTTTTTGGCTGAATTGCGAGGAAGGAAAGAAGGCTGCTAAAGGCATGAAGGTCTTCTTCCTCCAGTGCCGTACAGACAATTTTAAACTTTAAGACATACTGTTTTTCAAACATTGCTATCAAGTATGTTGTGCACTCTCTCAGTGACTCAGCGTTGCAAACTCCTATTGTTATTGCTATTCCTCAATACCTGACTAACAAACAAACAGACACAGTGATGAAAGTGGGGGTCATCTGGAGTAACAACCATTCTTCAGAACCAGCATGTTTAGCAGAACTGTGACTGTTAATGTGAACAACAAAGTTACCTCAAAGTTGGGAGGTATAATTACTTTCCCACTAGGTATTTGAAGAACAATCTTCTCTCCTTCAAACAGCCAGAGGTCCCACCTGGACTGATTGATAAGCAAAGCCCAGGGCAGGAGTTCTATCAGCAGAGTTTTTACACAAGGTTTCCACACTGACAGCTTTACCCGCATCGGGCTATCCCACTGGGAGAGCTGCTCATTGCTGTTCAGAAGCAAATAAACAAAAACATAAAGTCAAAGGAATAATGAATTCAAGAACACAAATTATAAGCTCTTATTTTCAGAAATTTGTCAGGCTTTTCTGGTTTTGAAATAGAAAAACTATCTCCTCTTACCTTGTCATCCTGGAACTGAGATGATCTAGCTACGTGTAGGCTATAAAGGTATATTTTTAACTGCATAAGCCAAACCTAAATTTAGTCAATTAACAAATGTCTTAACAGAAGCACCACTATTCCTTCAGAACTAACCCTGTGACTTCTGTAGTCATAAAATCACATTTCCTTTTTTCCCCAGCAACATCTTTTACAGCAACTCCCTGTTTCTGTACTGAAACACACAGCAGCTGAATAAACAACAACCTCTAGAGCTGCAGTAACGAAAATGCATTCACATAAAAAGTTCAACTTTTTAAAAAATCCTTATTGATGCAATCTTCTCAGTGTAAACAAGGGCAGCCCATAGGCTGACCTCATTTTTTTCCCCACCTGCCACAGATTCTGCAGCTTACATACAGGAATCATATAATTACTGAAAATACATTTAATGTCGATGACATATAGTCTTCTATAATGTGATTTTAGTGTATTTGGAAAGCCAATGCAAGAACCATGAAGAACGTTAGGCAAGGAATTACCTGTCTGAATCCTTCCTGTTATAGGGCCATGCAGGCTGGGGAAGATTAGCAGTGCCATAGAACTCGGACAGTACTTGGTTGACATTGCCACCTGGATGGGATTTAGTTGCTATCTGTTTAATTAGTGAGGTTGAGATTGGGACTGCACATTCTGATGGATCATCTTCTTCCCTGTAGTTGAAAACAGATTCAGTCACTTACACAACAAGATCAAGCATTAGCAGCACTAACATTTTCTCTAATGAAGCTTCCCAAATGTACTCTGAGCAGGAACACTCATGGTAAGGTAATCATGGATGAATCAAGTTAGGATGTCTAACAAGTTCCCTGCAGTTCCTGACATGCATGGATTTGTTATGACAATGTAATGACCTTTGTGTCTGAGACTCTAGAAACTCTTCAGTATTCTCAAAAAACATTTCAAGATCATTCAGGAACTTATTTTTTAAAACAGAAGTAGACGGACTGCTTAACGAAACAAATGCCAGTGTGCTTAGCATAGTTATACCAAATTTAGTATTTCCCATGGTATCATTTCAGGCCACATATGCTTGCTCTCTTTATCTCCTCTGCATATGCCATACTTTTGGAAAAAATGCAGCAGAAGTTAAAGTGTACATTATTTCTCCTTTTCCACACAAATGAACCGTTTTCAAGGAAAGTGAATGTTTTACCTGGCCTGAAACGTCAGGTGGTGTGTAAGATCAGGTTCTATATTTTGCAGTACTTTCTCCTGTCCTTTCCCTGGAATCACTTGTGTTTCATTCAATCCCAGACTTCTTTTCTCTAAATGTATGATAATTGGGTCAGGAAGATGGCTCCTTACAATGAAAAGAGGGCTGAAAACAATCTATAAAAAGAAAAGAATACACCCATTTAAGGCTAATTTTATTTCAGTATTACAACTGTTGAAACAAGCTATTAATAAATATTTACAGTGGGTCATTCTGCCCTTAATTTATTAAATGGCATGTAAGGCATAAACATTTAGATTTCAGAGACATTAAATGTACTTACTAATCGTTGTTGCACATGCGAGTTGGGCTCTAAGGTCAAAATTGTGCACCACACATATGTAATTGAACTCTTCGAAGATGGTACCTGTATGAAGAGAGATGAGCATTACACATTATTTCACGATGATAATGTTCAATATTTATTATATCAAATAGAAGTCTAAATGCAAAGTCCCCAGTTCTCTCAGGCGTTTTTAATGCTATATTCCATACACCCATTTCTGATCATACCTGAATGACAGTGCTGTGTTCTGTATGTTTAGAACTTAGACATACGTCTCGGGACCAGTCTTCATCTCCTGTAGATTTCACACTCAGCTCAGTGAGCTCATTGTTTTCTAGGATATATGAAGGCAATTTCTGCTTGGCTGCAAGGCAGTTGATGTGTTCTTTAACAACGGCCTGTCCATCTTGACTAATGTAATGCTGAACCACTTTCAGTTCAATACTTTCAGAGAGGTAACTACAGACTGTCTGTCTGCCACAGATTAGGATCTAAAACACACAAAAAATACAGCTCATATATAAACCACTGTGAAAAAAAAGGGTCAAAATTGAATTAGAGTGTGAAAACCTGTAGAAGGGTAATCTCCCTGCTTTACGTTTTCCCAAGCACCGCTAAAGACAGTAAATGGCAAAACTTTATTTTTATTGGCCAAACGCACGTGCAATTTCATAGAAACCTAGGCAGTAAAATGCTTGAAATGTTGCTAAGGCCATATTTGGGCTTGAAAGAAGCATGTAACATATCCACTTTCCTTCCCACTGAATGCAGCAGTACTGCCCATGGCTGACATAGTTCTGGTTTGGATTTTAAGAGTTCTGTGATGGTCTCTGATTGCTGAGACCTCTCTGAGCAGTCACAGTGATGTAATTCAGAAGAAAGGTTTCTACTGACACCTCACATTCCCAACACAAGCCAACGATCCAGACCTTTCACAGTATGTCTGCTGTTTTAAAGCTTGTAATTTCATTAAATGGTGGTAGCATATTTCTGTATTTAAGTGCACCCACCTAGAAAACGACCAAATCAGATTTGGCATTGTTGCTGTCCATCACGCACGAATTGTTTGTCATAGAGCAGACATCTGACTTTTTCTAAGCTATGCCAGGGAACATCACTCCACGTGTATCCCTTCTACAGCCATCACCGTTTGTTCTCCATTAAGGAGGGCACACACCATAGCTACAACCTACCAAATAAAATCTAAGCAGTGCTTTCAGTGACGTCTGGCACTGTTCTTGTCCGATCAGCAGTGCTGCTGTTGTGCAACGTAAGGCGCTCTGCCACATCCGTGAGCTGAATGTGTTATGTCCACCACATGCTCTGGCTCCTGCCAATGCAGGCAGAGCAACTGCAGCGTTATTACAGATCTCTTTACAAAGACAGTGTGTGAAAAGTTATTGCACAGCAGCTCATTTTCAAATGTTAATTTGGTCATTACTTCTTTCCCTTTAAAAAATATGAAGGCCTGAATGACAAACCAGAATGTTTTTTAAAAATAAGAACAGTTTCTTTAAAAAAAAAAAAAATCTGTTTCTCAAGAGCTTAAAGCATGCAAGAGATTGTGTAACTTAGTACTGTCAGAATTTACAAACCACGCAAAGGGATGTTTACTGGAACATATAAAATATGTGTTGGTAGCTTTTAAATGCTAAGATCCACACTGAGGTGAAGAAAAGAGTTGTAAAAACTTCCAAAAATGGCCCCAGAAGACTGCTATACTTGTTTTTTTGCAGATCCCAGTAGGAGAGAATAAATAACAAAGTGACTGATTTGTGAATAGGTAATAGTTTAAATTACTCATGTTATTTTTTCCAAACTGAATCAAATCCTTACTTGCTTCTGCACTCCACTGAGCTGCTGAACCTTGATAATAAGTGATGCTGTCCGGCCCTTGTACTGAATGGTACGAACGAAGGCCCCTGTGTTGTCCACACTGAATGGTTCAGACCACCGCCAGTTTCCCCAGCCTTCAATACAGATGTGTAACAGCTGAAAAGAAAGAAATTACTACTTCAGTACATAACTGGGAAAAAAAAGTGCCTTGCAATAGGATATGTATTCCCATGGCAGAGAAATATTCGTAGTTTTAAAACTCAGCAACACTAAGCAGACTAGTTTCTGAATGATCTACTCTGTCCGTTATCCTGTGATTTCAGATACAATCAAAAGAAACAATACCCTAAAATGGCTCTGAATCCTGCATTTGTACAAATTACCTGATTTAACAGTGTATTTAGGACTCAGGCACACAGCTGTTCAGAAAAAAAGGGTAAGTAGAGAGCATAAAACAGGAAACGAGATTTTCTTTACTGCCCCTGAAACTGTTCTAGAAATCCACTCTATTACCAGCGAGGCGATACGGAACACAGGTCCAGGCCAGATTTTTTGCCTTCAGAATAAGACAGAAAATTACAAATACCCTTCCCTTCAAAATGAAGAACTTCTATAGCTTGCATATATGTGTGTTAAATGGAGGACATGGCATATTGCTGAGAGATGGGAAACATTTCATTTCTTACTCAAATGTGGTGGTAAGTTCAAGCTTGACTGCATGAGAAGAAATTTAACTGCATAATTATACTCCCTGTGTGATTTATTCCGGAAAAGGAGTGGCTTTTTTCCAGTTTAACTTAAATCACTTCCAGAGCAATATAGTCTTTCATCATCTGAAGAGCCTTTCATCCATTTACCCACCATACGCACTTACCTCTGTCCCATGGAGATTCTTTAAGCCAGAGTAGTGAAAATTGGTACTGTTCCATGTAGGTCAATGAAGTTATATAAATTTACACCAGCTGAAGATCTGGCTATTTAGCTCTGTATAGATCTTTTGTGGCTGTGCAAACTTAAGGATATGAGTTATATATAAGGGATCAAAGCAATAAGCATTCTGGGTAAAATTTATTCTTTGCAGAGGGCCAGCATAGAGCCTAAGCATCACTTAAGTTGTTTAAAACAGTCATATAAAGGCCTTGTGGGAATTCTCTCTTGAGGGTTGAATTTCACTCTGATTTTGGACATCTGTCATTAATTAATTTAAGTAATTGAGAACAGGATCAGGCCCAAAGTTTGATTATTTACACTAGCAAAAATTGAAACTTGTAAATAGTGTGTTCTTCCATGATTTGTTTCCAGAAGGAGTGCACTGGCCATGGGTCTGGCCAGTCGGACTTTGTGAAGGGCTGGATGTTGGGGTTTTTTTCATTGTTTTAAGAAACAACCGCAGCAATAACTTTCAAAGACATTACAACTCAGTAGCCTGTTTGCAATTTGTGGTATCCTCAGCACAAGTTACATGCAGAACAATAACATCCATTCAGTGGGTGGCTTTTGAATCTGCAAGAGTGATGACTTTTGCATTCAGATTCAAATGAGTTTTATGCTGGAAGCACAAAGGCTAATATGTGCCCGTGTGCGCAAGGGCGGCATCTGGACATACTCACGCGTGGGCACAGCTTCATATTCAAGGTTATGTTGAAGGAAGCTACACACTAGGACATCAAACTCATAAACAAACACCCCACTTTGATTCTTAAGTATTAGTTACAGAAAACGAAAAAGAAAACAAAAGAAAAAATCCAACTGCAGTGGCTGGAATCTATTCAGTTTCTTACAGAGGCAGCTGGGAATAAATCTCATCACATACGAAAATTAAGAGAAACAAGGAAACTGTTTACTTTGGAGAGACTGGTAGCTGGAAATGACAGCCAAATAACGAGAAAAGGTACTTAAGTGGTCAGTCTCAGCTAGAAGGCACAAAATACGGTGTGCTCCAAAGATAGATGTCATGTAAATGCTCTAATTTATGATTAGTAATTGCATGTAGCTCCAACATTAGGATGTCTCCCACCCTGTATAAACAGCTTTGCTCATGAGCTGAACGTTCCCAAGAAACACGCTGTCAGCTTTCCCTGAGCAGTCATTAGCTCCCAAATGCTGCCTTACTAATTTTCTTTGTAGCACGATGATTAGTCTGCATTTAACTTCACAGTTCAGAAAGAAAAATAAAAAAGAGCTATTATTACATATTGGCAATTTCTTATTTTATAAACATACTATTTGTATACTGGTAAATGCAAAGGGAACAGCCTTCATAATTTATTTTAAAGATATCTAATATATTTGTATTAATGATATAACAGTGTAAGAATTGGGTAATGTGTAAGCTTTCTTTTGAGCCAAGAAACTGCATTCCATGAAAATGCAAAGGGATCTCTGGATCACTAAGTTATTTAAATGTGAGACTTTTGGAAAATGTGGCTAGAAATAATCAGCAAATGACACTAAGTGATACAGAGATATATGGCAGGAAATAAAAATGGAAGTGATTTTAGAGAATTAAGTAATCAGGCATTAACATTATTTTAGCAGAAGAGTTCGTAATAGGTGTTGTTAGATATTCAACAAGGCAGACCTCTAATGTTATAAAACTGACCCAGTACTCCAGATTCACGGTAACTGCCATGTAATTCCCTTTCATTTATCAAGCTTTATGCTAATTCTAAGAATTTATTAGACACTGCTTAAAAAAGTTCAACAAGTATAGTTAGGTATGGGGCATACATTAGGAGAAAAGAGAAGTCATTGCATAAAGGTACAAAAAAATTTCAGTGGACTTCAAAAGCGTTCTAATAAATACAGTGATAAGCGGAAATTTGTAGTTTAAAGAGAACTTAGACTATTTATTGTATATGTGCAGATAAGCACTCATTCATGCAAATATTTGGTTTCTGTATTTTCTGTCAGGGAAATACACCAGCAGATAACCCAGAGAGTTTTGTTTTGACTACACTTTGCTGGATTTGTAATTCTGAGCCATTACAGATTTCTGTTTTGAGAGAAAAAGAGGTTGCTCCAGGGAAGCAGACTAAGATGAAGCTGTTCCTACTGGAGCAAATGGCTAGAAAAGCTCTATTCTTTACCACACCTCTTCACGGATTGTTTCGATGTGCTCCTCAAAATTTACCATGTTCTTCCACTAGATGTATGAGTGAAGGATACAATCTGAGTAAATAAAGCTGAGTGTCATATGACAAGGCATGAAGACTAAAATGGGGGATTAAAAAAGAGACCAAGAATGGAGCCTGTTCGGAAAAGGCAGCAATTTCCAGCTGTGTAAGTAATTTAAAGCTTGAGCCCTCAAAATGCTTAGTGATGCAAATTTGATTTCTACTTTGCTTGTAGACCCACCAAAGTTAACTTGGTTTCACCAAGGTTCTTTACTTAGATTTTATCCATCCTCTAAGTGAAACTAGAAAATGTTTTTTTGGGAATGAATAAGGGTTATTGCTCTGAACTCTGAGAGACTGGGAAGAATCAAATAAGGACCTGGTTAACTGTGTGAAGGCAGTTCTTATCTTAAAAGATAGAAGATAGTAAAATAAAAGCTGTGATAATGCAGAAGCATGGAGGAAATGTAGCCCTGGAAATGGGAGCTGAATTCTAAGACCTGAAGCTAAAGCACTTTTTAATTGAAAAATTAAAGGAGAAGCTTGACTCTGCCGTGTTTTCAGGATACAAGGTGGCTCTTGACTAGGGTTGGGATTTACAACAATGAAACCAAACTGGTATTTGGGAAAACAGTGAATGAAATGTTCATTCTGCACATTATCAACTGCAACGGCCACCAAAACAGCTTGAATTTCACAATTGGCTTCATTTTCTCATGGGACCAGTCCTATGCCATCAGCCCCTGAAAGATAGAAGGCCAGTACAGAGCACGGGAGAAGGCAGTTTCCATCACCCCCATACTGGCTAGCAGAAAAAAGGTCACACCTGGCAGATAAACTCTGACCCTGGGGGCTCCTGGAGGTGTTGTGAGCCTCAAATAACCTGCAAAGCAGACCTGAATCTCACAAGTACACACACTGCAGAAGAGGAGGTTCAGGAACAGGAATCAAAATCTGAGGGTTCATGGATAATATCAATCCTTATCTGCTCCAGATATTACCTAGAAAGTCGATTACGTGTAATACAGTGTAAGCATTGATTTAGAATGCAGGACTCCAAAGAAAGGCAACAGTACTTGAACAGTGTAAATTAACTGAAAACTGGTTTTTGCCTGATGTTGTTTTGTAAATGACATGGGGAGGATTATGTAAAGTACAAGAGATTGTGCAGAGATCCTGGAACATTCTAAACAGTAACCCAGGAAAATATCCCAATAATAACTGATATATAAGTTACAGTTTCTAAGTTTGAACTCACAGGCTACTGCATAGAATTTTACACATTATATAACCCAATATATGAAAGAATGGCAACATGGAAATAAATAACAAGAAATTGTGATCCTGCTGGAGATGCCACATAAATTAAAATTTGGCTTCAGTATTTTTTCGTAGGAGAACAAGAAGGAGGTTCTTAAATATCAAATCTGCTATTTGCAAAATTACAGTAGCCCTTAAAAAATACGTTTATAAAATTCTAGCAGAATTTGTGCTTTGCAGGCATACTATTTAAAATAAGAGAAGAATAACTTTAAATGTGTTCCAGTGAAGCTATTAATAACGTACTAACCAGTACTAATATCTAACTGAAAGATTTTTAAGTGCATAATCAGAAGAAAAGTAAGTGATAGAGATCTTTTCTCTCAAATTCCATATAAGTAGCAATAAAGTGGCAGATTTATTTCAGGTATATTTGCCTACTGTGATAAGAAACAAATCAATTTTGTTTATAACCTGCAACTTGGCCACATTCTCATTGAAATAACTGCCCAAATCAACAGAGGAACTAACTTTTGCCCACTACATCTGCTGCTTCAAGTTAAAGACGGTGAAAAGAGAAAATGGACTGTTACTGTAACCCTGTGAGGAGACTGCAGAAAGGTTTGAGAGCTGCTGCTTCTAAAAAACTTCTCCTATGCAACATTTTGTTTTACAAAGAAAACAAAAGAATGAACTTAAATCCATCACTCTTTGCTTCTTCAGAGAACTGTGCTGAAGTTTGTGCGGGAAAAACAATTAGTAATAACTAGCATGTTACAGACAATTTTTGCTATCTATTCACAAGCAAACAATCTGCAGAATACATTCAGGGGACTCTGGCGTGAATAGTTGGATTTTACATTTGCTGTGATCCCTAGTGGGACCCTCCAATTGCCTACTGTCTTGCAAGACAGAATTCCTTAACTCGGAGTAAACTGCTAGGAAGATTTGATCTCTTCTAACTTCAGAGTTTCACCCTATGTATCATATGCTCCAGTTCTTCTCCTAAAAAACACAGCTGTCTTGGAGACAAACATGCCTTTTGACATAACTGGGGCCCATCCCACTAAGCAATGTGAAGATCAAGATAAGGAGTGCAGACTGGATCCAATAATGATCTAGGAGCCAGTGTTGTCTGTACAGCACAGGAGTGATGTAGCTTCTCTTCCTTTTTAGTGATATCTAACAGACCTCTAACTTTCATTAAAATCTGCAAAAGGAACTCACGAAGTCTGGCAGCTTTAGTTAGACTTGCTTAAAGCCTCAAATACCATCAGTTTTGTACCTACCTCAACTCTGAAAGGGACTATATAGTTGGGAGTATCTTATCCCTAAGGAAGGTCAACACCTCATGAAATCTGAGGAAAATGTGGGGGATGGAGAGGCAGAGAACAGTGAACACTGGACCTCAGACTTATTACTGAAATACTAGCCAAACTAGCGAGACCTGCAGTATTCAGAATGGAGGTTAAAAAGGAAAGGTTAGGTTCCTGAAATGCAGAGAATCTGGGCAGGAAAAAAACAAAGGAAGCAAGGAGCTTGAAGTTAAGCAAAACAGTTGGGGGGGCACCATCAAGAGCTGAAAAATCCAAATCCTTGGTGTGCTCTGTTTTTGTAACACGAAAAAGTTGAACAATTTTTAATTATAGCCTATAGTAGCTTCATTAATATTAAAATTAATTTGAAATGTAAATAAGGCATTATATAACTATCTGCTAATACAAAACATAACTTATTTTAGATATATATATATTTGTGCTAAACAGTTTAAATGGGCAATTACTGCATCTCTATGTTTAATTAACAAAAGAAAAATGGAGAATTTTACTGATGTGAATGTAAAAGAAATACAATCCTTTTAAAACTATTTATTTTCATTTAACTGAACTGCCTTGCCATACTAAAAAAACATTTTGCAGAGGTTAAATAAAGTATTTCATGGCAACCGCTGCTTCTTAGTGCATGTGTAACAAGAAACATGAGCCAGCCGAAGTTGTGCAAGTTGGTTTTCTTTCCCAGTAAGAGAATGTGGTATCTAAGACCTTGTCCTAACTCATTTTATCCCCAAGAGTAAGTCAAGTAAGTCAAGTATGAACTAATGCCTGGAGGGAAGTCCCTGACTCCAGAAGTATGGATTATTTCACATTTATCTTACAATCGGCTCTCAGAGTTCTTAAAATTCACTAACTTGGCAAGTCAGGAATTATCATGAGAAATGAAATAATTTCATAACTATGAAGTCATCTAGCATTCCATGAATATGACACTCGGAGGGTTTGTCCATGCTTGGGCATTATTCTGACCTTTGGATAACAAGCTGTTAGATAGTTTTGCATGGAAACAATCAGAAAAGTGCCACAGCATAACAGGGACAACCTGATGTCTTGATTGAGGCGTTATTTTCATTTCAAGGATTTGTACTGATCACCGAAAAAATGTACACGACAACATTTGTAATAATATTTAAACACACTTATTTTGTATGATTTGAACCGACAAAGGATTGTACTGTTTAGATGAGCTGCCATTCTGAAGCATGTTATATTTACAGTGATTCGTATTTGGCATGAACCAAATGAATAAGCTTATAGGGGAATGCCAAGGTTCTCTGACCTTTGTAAAGAAAATTTGTTTCTATCTCAACAGTGTGGAAACCCTGTCCTGCCACATATTTTCAGTGAAATTACCTCAGCTATTTTTTAGTCTCTAAATTTCTCAGCAAGAGAAAGCTGTTGAAAAATGTTAAGAGAGTAGAAGTCGTCTTGAAATTATTCCAAGGGTTGGGACAAGGGAGGTACAACCCCCCAGCTAGAAGAGCCTGCTGGCCAGCAACATGGTTTAGTCAGGAGTGAGCTGTTATCTTTGCCATCTCCTGGGACTTGGGAATCCATCACAACACCCCTGAGTGTTTATCAGCCCAGCTCTTCAGTGAATCTAAATCTGATTAGAGTAAAGCAGAATGGGGAAACCCTTTGACATCACCAACACTCAGCTGAAGGATGAAAAAAGAATCTCAAGCTCCTACTGTCACCTCATCCACTCCCTTATGCTTGATTTGGTTTTCTGATGGATTCACAGCTAAATAATTTTATATAAGTAACCAGAATATGGATATAACAAATTTTTAGGAAGAAAGCCTTACTTTAGTTCTGTGTTTATTTACAATTGCTTTAAACATTTCCTCCTTCTTCCACATGTTTCTTGGGTGGTTGCAAAAAAAGCAAGTGGTAATTGGTTATGAAATATTCGTCACATTTCGTTAACTAGCTTTCTTTCCCCCTCACACAACTGAAGGGATTACATCTATCATAACCCAAGTGTCACTTGATGAGTGGGGATCCTGTCTCACACTCTGACACGTGCCCAGTTGCACAGAGCACAGTCACCCATTTGGTTTGCTCGCCTGTGGACTGGGACATCACAGGCCTTTTGCTTGTATGAGAAAACACAGGTCTTTTTTGAAAACATGAAAAGGGATGTACAGTGCTCCAGAGTCTCTAAGTCTCCAAAGGCCTCCTTCTGTGCACACACTGTTTGTAACAGCTCCTCTGTCGCTGGGGTAAGACAGTCCTTTATTAGTCTGGCTTCCTCTTAACTTATGTCTTGACTTCAGTGTCAACTACAACTGTTTACTCTGGCTCAATTTTCTCTGCACAGATGACCACATTCATGTAAAATGCAGTAGTTTTGCACATCTGCCAGCTGACACGTGAAGGAAAACCACAGTAAATTTGCCATCTCTGCTTCCCAATGCAAGCTGAAACTTGCCAGCAGTGAAAGCGGGCACAGCTCCTGGTTAGAATTACGATCCAATTTCCCACATGCTAATACTGGTATCTTCTAGGGCTCTAGAGGAGTTAGGAACCCCTGTTCATTACACTTCTTCCAGGATCTGTAAAAATGTTAGTAACTCTTCAGGGCAGGACTACAGCTCAACAAGTAGGGTGGCAGAGGTATCTAGTCTCCCAGTCAGCAGGAGTTGGGTATATATTAGGAAAAGAGAAGAAATGGGTTTGCTGTCTCATCAACACTTTCTTTTTCTAAAATTGAAATTCCTATCTTGTCTTGAACTAAGATGAAAAGTCCATTTCTCACCACCACCCAACTGTTGGTTTCCTCTCCCAAGTAACAAGTGATAGGACAAGAGGAAATGGCCTCAAGTTGTGCCAGGGAGGTTTAGATTGGATATTAGGAAAAATTCACAGTAAGGGTTGTCAAGCATTGGAACTGGCTGGCCAGTCACCATCCTTGAAGGTATTTAAAAGATACGTGGATGTGGCACTTGGGGATATGCTTTAGCAGTGGACTTCTCAGTGCTGAGCTGGACTCAATGACTCTAAAGGTCTTTCCAAATTAAATGATTCTATGGTTTCATTTAAATACTTCCTGTTGATAGTTTAAAAATATTTTATTTCAGTTTCAGTGTTTATTCTTCAAATAAAATCAAAGAAACAGAAACTGTATTATTTAAACTATATAAGTGGGGCGTTTCTCACAACTTCAGATCTTTTCCAATGCAAGCACAAGCTAAGTTGAGAGCTTTGTCCAGTTTGACCCTGTTCTGCAAACAATTTCAGTGAACAGATGCTTCTGGTAAAAACAATTCATTAAAAAAATTCCCCAGACCTCTAATGTACATCTCAGAAAACAGACACTGATCACTTAGTTATAAAAAACCTGGCAAGCTGTGTTTCTCTTTTTTCAGACGCTTCAGTTCCCACAAGCGCTCGGTTTTACAAAAAGCGGTCGTGCACATCCAGTTCCACCCTCGAGTAACTTCTAAACACTTCTGGCTTTCCTCACTCTATGTTTACCTTTCCTCTCTGTTGCAGCCCCAGCATGTGACTCCTGAAGGAACTGGAGCTTTAGAGAGAGTCAAGGCCACGGAGAAAACCAAAGAATCGGCATGTAAAGCCCCCACTCAGCTTTAGCAAAGGCTGCACTGGGAGAACTGTTTCTGACGTACCTGGGGGGACTTGTGCGAGCGCCAGCTGTACTGGTGACTGTGGAGACTGGCCAGCAAAATATTTTCATCAGTATCCACCTGGCCAAACCGCAGCGTCTCTTGTGTGTCATTGCAGATCACGAAATGGCTGAAGACTAACTCCTCTGCCTCAGGGCATTGGTTCTGGAAGGAAAGGGATATGAAAGCCAGTAAGAATCAGACATTTGGCAGCTGGTGGCAACTGTTACAACACAGAAATGCAAGATCTCTTAGATTAGCTTTGGTCTCATAGTACTCTACTCTCTGCAAAATACGCTGTTTAGGTTGACAAAATATATCCTGAGACTTATCATATTTTACTTTATGTTTCTGTACAGCAAATCTTAGATTTAAAACTACAATAAAGACTAAATTTCCTAATTCGGGTAAAAAACTTCAACGAAATTCCATTCTGTGGAAAATGACATGTCACACAGGGCAGACAGGGCACTACAAACTGAGCAGGGAGGCATGATGAGGCTTCTCCATGCTTGACAATTGACCTCTGAGGCCAACAGGTTGCACTTCCTTTTCCCCAGCTGCTGCTTCTACCTTGAAATGTTGCTGTGGGTCAGCAGAAGAAGACTCTCTCTTTCCTGATACCACAACACTTGAAAAGTCAACTAAAGAAAAAGCGGGAGACATGGGGAGGGTATTTTCACAGGTCCATAAGGCTAGTTTGAAAATGCAATTTAAAAGGAAAAAAAAAATTATCAAGGGGTTTAAAAGTATTTCAGATTTTACAATATTTTTTCTCCAGCCTGCCGCATCCTTCCATCCCTCTCTTTCTGCTTTTCATCTGGCTGCTTGTCACTCTGTTGACACAATGAGACTATATGATAGTCATAAAAATTACCAGAGCTACAGGTCTTCCGCTCCTGAAGGCATGAACTATAATGCCCTGAATGGGAGGGGTCAAAGAGTGAGTGATGATTTGATTTGGAGATAATTTCACATATATTTCTGCTCTAGTCACTACTGGGCTGGCACCTTCCACTGACAAGCAACTATCTAGCAACCATAACAATTACTCAAAGAAAGTAACATTTGGACAGCATTTGTGCAATTTAATAACATAAAGAATTCATCTTCTCGTGTTTTTTTTTTACCTCTTTTTGACCCATCTTTCCTAGCACACACTTTTGACAACATTTTACTGTTGGTTGGTTTCCTTCTTCATAACATAGCCCAGCTGGTCTTTTCTCATCCTTTCTTCCCATGACGTTTTCTCTAACTTACAGAACCTTCACAGTTTCCAAGAGCTGTTTCCCCTCCTTGTTCTCTTGGTGGACTTTTTAAATGGACCTAACAAAGCTAGCACCTTCCCCGTCTCTAATCATATGAGTCTCTTAGTTCTTGGATAACAATGTGTCTGGATGCCTGCAGAAATGGAGAGATCAAAAAAGAGGGAGAGAAATCTTTCCTCACAGATCCCTATGGATCCTCAGGTATCCATGAAAAACTGCTTGGTACACCGCTTGTAGCCCATTGCTGGGTCATGCACACGGAAGAGTTTTTCTGAAAAATGTGCAAGATATGTCCAATTTATCATCCTTGAATGCACGTTCAAGGTTGGGGCTGGAAGGCACCTGTGGACATCACCTGTTCCAACCCCTCTGCTGAAGCAGGTTCACCTAGAGCAAGTTGCACAGGATAGCATACGGACAGCTTTTGAATATCTCCAAAGGAGATTCCACAGGCTCTCTGGACGACCCATTCCAGTGCTCTGTCACCCTCACAGTAAAGATGTTTTTCATGATGTTGAGATGCAACTTCCCGTCTTTGAGTTTGTGCCTGTTGCCCTTTGTCCTTAATTAAGGCAAGTTGCAACTCCTTTTGTAAACGAATATCGGAATGATTGGCTGCGAGTGTTTGTGCAAAAACTATTCACCCAAGGAGTATTTAAGCACGAGAATATTTGGATTAAAGGTTTCTCCCCAAATCTCATGAATTGTTCTGCATAAGATCAGGTATCTTCTGTGAAACAGGAGTTAGGCGAGCGTGACCAAAACTGCACTTCTTCCAAGCAGCAAAATTCATTACAGAGAAATATGTCTGTATCACATTCAGTAGCAGATCTGGGTGTGCTAAAGGCTGACATTTACAGTGCCACTTCAGAGTGTAGAGTTTATTTTGGCATTTTCTAGTGGAGGATCTATGACTTTTTACTGTCAAGCTGCCATACCCACATACCCATAAGTCTACCACAAATATATATATTTTCCTGTAACAGCTTTGCAAAATGTTCTTTTTAAAAGGGAGGATTTACTATCCACAGAGCTAAGCATGTTGCTATAGTCAAACCTAGATCTAACCCCAGGGGAATTTAAGAAAAGGTTTTTCTTTTACTCCAATACATTTTCTTGCTGATTACACAGAGACTGGAAGAACAACACCAGCAGATGATGAACTTCTTTCTTTTTACCTTACTAACTGACTTAGTTTCAAGTAAGCAAACACAAACTGTAGGTTCTTGCATTTTCCAAAGGGAAAAGAGAATCCAGCAAGTTTTTGGCATGCACAGAACTCCTAAATTATGCTGGGGGAATGTTATCCCATCAGGAATTATTAATAGACTTCCCCACATTTTGCTGCTGATGAATGACTGCCATTACTCACCAGTCTTAAATGCTAGGTTTGCTACTAGAATCCAATGCTTTTAACAGCAACATTTCTCAAAGTTAAATGAAAGAGGTATTTTAAACTCAATTTTATAACAATTCCAAAGTTTTAACCGAGGAAATACCAAGATTTGCATAATAAGGCATTGGTCCATGTTGCCAGGTTTAGGAGAAAGCTACTGATGCCTCAGGTCTTGATAATAAGAGATGACTAAAGGAACCTCAAGGCAACCTGGGGATGCTTTAGCTTGGTATGGCACCTGTTCACCGCACGGGCAGGGTTCTAGGCAACTCTTGTTCTCCTTGCAGTAAAGACAGGAGATTTTTCCTAGACAGAATAGCACCCCTGCTTCTTGATCCTTGAGGGTCTGCAGCAAGTCCTTGCACCCATCACAGGGACATGGATCCCACATTGCTACTGAAATCTGACAGTAGAAGCTTTTAGGGTAAACAGAAAGGGAGAAAATAAAAAGTCAGCAAAAAGATGGAGTGAGGAAATGATTGATAAAAGAGAGTCTAGAGAAACCAGCCATAATAAAAACAAATAGAACTGGGCCATTTGTGTGGCAATGATGCTGAAGGGCTGAATGATGACTCCAGGAGCAGAAAACACCTAAGTGTGGATTAGGAAGAAAATTCCCTCTCTGAATTAAAACAGCAAATCAAAAGAATCAGCAAAAGATCAACAGCATGAATCAGCTATAGACTAGGGTCAGTTCCTGGGGGACAATTTCCTGCCCCTCTTTAGATAATTTTTCAGCTGTTCTTTTCTCTCAGAGAACCTGTAAATTGTCTCTCCTTTATTGGGCTTTCAAATATTTTGTGAATTCTATTCACAGAGGGGGGAAAACATCCTACATAATACTAGTCACCAGGCTTTCCCTAGTCATTCATGACTTTCTGCTCATGTCTCAGCTCTCAGCTATTTCAAAGCATTTCTGGATCTGGAAAAAAAAACCATCATAAAAGCCTAGGCCTCTTTATATGCACAAAGTTATTTTCTTTGTGCTTCACAAGCTACCGAAGACTTCTGCAAGCTGTTTCTCTCCCTCTCATGTACACATACACACTCTCACCTAGTAATGTTTTTTGGACAGAAAATCTTCAGCAATTTCTTATCTCCTTTGAAGTTCCTCTAAGAGAAAAGAACGTTTTCCTTAGGATTCTTTAAACTTCGTTCTCACAGCGATGTCCTGACATTATCAGCTAGAAACTTTCCGTATCCTTTTCCTTTGTTCTTTGTGCTTATGGTGGAAAGATGGGGAAACTACTGTGATCATAAGATGTCATTTTGAGTGACCCCAGCTCATTAAGAAAACTTATGCAACTGCCAACAGAAAGGTTAAGCACCATGCAGACCTTGAGGAAAATAAGTTCTAGTGGTTTAAAACAGGTTTAAAACAGGAGCTTTTGTAACTTCTGAGGAGTTTAGGAAAACAGTTGCAATGCAAAACCAGAAAGGAAAAGCTTTTTCCCAGGAATAACATTCAGTACCGTACCTGAAGAGCTGTTTTCTCAGCTGACCCTCTGTCTCTAAATATCACAAAGTACTAATGCTGTAAAACAATTTGTGAAGGCTTAAATGGTCAAATAAAGGGAAAAAATCACCACATCCTTCACCCCACTTATACTCACAGGAGACACACATTGTCTATCTCACCTGATAGTCTAGGTGTTATTACTAAATAATAAAACTAAATTAGTAACAACCTTGAAGTTCCTGGCCCAGTTCTTTGATTATTAAACCCATTACTCTAGCTTTGCATTTAGATGTTCATCAGCCAGTTACTGTTTGTATTTAAATGGGGATTTCAGATTAGACAATGAAATATGTCTGAAGGGGAAACTGTTTTTTAAAAGTGCTAATCCTCTCAGATTTTCAGAGTGTGACTTGGAAGTATAAAGCAAGTTGTATGCCTGGTGTTTTTTAGGTTAAATCTACTTTCAAGATGTTCACCATTACTTAAACAAAAAAATAACCAACTTCCCCCGCCCCCTTCTCCCCCCCAAAATTCAAAACAACCAGGCCATATCTAGGAAACAAAGACACTGACAGAGGCTTCTGGTAATCCTGAACTCCTGACCTAAAGGTGCAGGGCCAAATTGTTTCATGCTTCATCTGTCTGTCTACTGACTACAACATCACTTGTTTCAGATATAAATCCAGTAAAGAATATGTGGAAAATTCAAATAACTTTTCCTGGTTATTAAATTAATGCTTCTAGTTGCAGCACTTATATTGCATTTTGTGTGAACAGCAAAGATCAACCAATGCTTATTATTGGGAAATTTATTCCCTCCCCATGCAGTGCATGCCAGCTTCCCAATCTAGAGGTAAAGTCACATAAAAAACACCTTGGCAGCAATTAATGTAATAATCCATTTTGAACCCACTTGTGTGTTAACTGTTCCCTAATTTCAAAGCAATGCAAGTTTTTAATCTCAAATACTCAGGGCTAGATACCCACCACATCAGAACTTGGTGGCAAGTACCCTTGACATGAGAGGAAACGAGAAAATTACAGCAACAATTACAGAAGTATATCCTCCTGTGGCTCATGTTAACAGTGCCAAATCCATGTATAAATCAGTACCAACTATTCATAGAATGTACCTGTCAGCAATATACTATGCGACATATGGCTCTACTTAATCAAATATACAATTCCATTTTTTTCAACTCAGAATATTCCTTCAAGGCACAGAGTAGTCAGTCAGTCACTCACACTGTGATGTGGTTAAAAACATTTAAATATTTATGCACCAGATTTTATTTATATGTATAGCTATGTCTGAGAGATCTTTTTTTTTTCCATCCTAAGAGGAAACTGACCTTTCTGAAGGCCATTTTGCAGTAGTTGCCACACATGTCTTAGATGAGGGAGTAGCACTAAGTCAGAAATATTTTGGGTTTAAACAGCCTATCAAGGACTCTCTTATACTTTCTATGTTTGTTTTTTATTAAAAGCATTGTTCAAAATATGACAAAAAACAGAAATTGGAGCTACAAAGATTTTTGTTCACATTGATATTTGAGCCAGCTGTAAAGATTTAAATCACACTAGATCTTGTTTTATGAATGTCCTTTTGCAACAAGAAAACCATGGAATGCCCTTAAAAAAGAATTTTTTGATATATAACAGATGTTTTATCCTTTTTGGGGGCTTTGTTATTGTAGTGCCATGATAGGTAATTAATTCCCAGGCTCCACATAGGTCTTCAGGCAGATGAAGAGAATGATTTGATTTCAAGGCTACAGTGGAGGAAGGGAATTACAGGCCTTTGAGGGGTCATTGCAGAAGCAAGGTTCCTTATACTGGGACTGGATTCAGCCATTAATGCTGCTTGCACAGAATGTAATGTGAAACTAGTGTTGAACTTCAATAAGGATGCAAATAGTAGCTGGAAACAATATGCTCCAAGTCTGTTGCTCAGACTTAGCTGTGCTTACATATCATGTGTCACCCACCTTTTCATAAATTAATGGAATATTATGCATTTCAAGACCAAGACTTCGATTATACTGATATAAATCCATGTAGTTTCACTGAAATTTAAACAGTTTTGGCTACATTTACCTTTACAGATAGCAAACATTGACTCTGACTCCTAATTTTCATTGCTATCACAGAACTAATGTTTTTTAGTAAAAACCGCTTTCAGTATAAGTTACAGCTTTTACATCTGGGAATATTTTCAATGAATGCAGTTGTTATTCTAATTTGCTATTAAATTAATACAGTTACATTCTCACTGTTGCATTTGCATACCTGCTGCCAAGCTTGAATTGCTGTATTTAAAGAATGAAGTGCATATTGGCCAAAGTTGATGAAAATGGGGTCAACCATTATCGTGCAGTCCAATAGCCTTCGTGCTGTGCTGCTGGAAAGAGCAATCTGTCCCCAGATTTTCAAAGGTTTCACAACACTCTGCAGAGTCACATTTCGACACTCCAAAAGTTTACAGTCGGCTTGAGTTGAAAACTGGATCTCCTGGAACATGGACTCATCGTTCCACTGACGAAGATATACATGAGGCTCATCAAAGGAAACTATCATGTATTCCAGTTCAGATGGCATATTCTTATCAGATGAAAATGGCTGAAGAAACTTTGGTGGTGCTGAAAAGGGAAAGAAAAAACAAGACTAGACAATCACCATCACATTCTGTACGTTTTTGTAAATTGTGTGTTAACTGCTTGTATGTAAGGCGAAAACAAATAAAATTCATTAAAGAGCTGACATTTCTGAAATCTGAAATAAATGCTGTTCACACTGTTCATTAGATGTAAAATAGAATTGTAATTAATAACAGCTGCAAACAAAAAGTATCTGCAAACTAGAATCTTTTTATGGTGAATAGACCAGCCACCAAACTGCTTTATCTACACACTGCCCAGTACTTCAGATTGCTGCCTAATTGGAGCAGAGGCCATATTTCTGTGAGAATGTTTGCTATAGTAGATGTCCATGGTATTCCACACACAGCCCATTACGAACACAATAACAATTAGCATTATGCTATTTGCTGACACGTGACACTGCAGGCTAACAGGCCCCACAGTGGAAGTTGTTTTTGTTGCAATTACGGACAGTTCAAGATCACAAACCCACTGAGATGCGACATATTACCCCATAACGTTAGATACGAAACAAAACAGTATCCTGAGACTAAAGCACGAGAAATATATAATAAAAAAGATTTTATCACCTTCATTGAAGTCTCAGTCCTGCAAAGTGCTGAGCACTGAGGCAGCAGACACTGCAAGGCATGTATACCACTTGTGTAACATTAAGCATGTGAATATTTCCACTGATGTTATTGTTTACATTGCTGGAACTACTCACATGCTTAAAATCAGCATATGCTCTAGTGCTCTACAGATTTGGAACCAAAACACTCATCTCTATCCAGGATCAAGCCCTATTATTCTACAAAAGTGTAATAGATACAGAAAGTTTTGTGTTCCCTTTGTGTATAACAGCACAAAGGAGCCCCAAAACTTAAGGCCTTTAGATGCTATAACAACAGCAACAACAGCATAAACTCAGGCCCTGTTACAAAATGAAACAGCTGGGTTTGATTTTAATCTGATTTTTGCCTTTTCCAGTATATGTACTTTTAAAGACTGAGCATCTGGAATTGGAGTGCAACAGTGAGGAAAATTATGTACTGATAAAAGTAGCTGATAGACAAGAAATTATTTGCTAGTCATTGACTGTCATTTTCCATATGATTTGAGAATGAATATATTATAATACTTGCAGAAACACAAAAACTACTCACGAAGAAAGCTGTCCCTGTCAAAACTATCCAAGAAGTTTGCCCATCTTCCACAGAAAGCATTCCTGGTATTTAAAAATCAGACAATAATCTAAAGATCTCTTGGAATGTATTTGCCATTAATGCAATGACAGAGAGCACTGAACCAAACCATATGTAGCTCCAAAAGTGATCATAACTGAAATGACAGTTAAATCTGCAGTTCTCAGAACTCTTCCAAGGAATTCTTACTTAGGGGGTTGTAAAATCTTCAAATATTTTAGTAGTACCGTTAATATGCTGGAAAATGTAAAAGATCAAATTCATTCACTAAGATGGCTCAAAAGTGAAGTGGCACCTGCTGTCACTACTCAGCCTCTGGAAAACAGACAGCTTCTACAGTTACCCGTTCCGGAGGCAGGAAGGGGGCTGATCAGCCTCCCTGTCTACTGTATGTACTTTCTCAGCGCACAGAAGTCATTGGTTTTACCCTGAAGCCTGTACCACTGGTGGCTGTTTGTGATCATTTATATCAAGAATGCCTGTTTGAACGAGGACAGGAGGACTACAGACAGCAAAAGAGTGCTTAAGCAACACGTAGAACTATGTGCTTTTACTATGCTACACAAAGCAGTACATACCTGTGCCAAGCTGATCAAGATGATGGCATAGGTGGACTTCCAAATAGGTAAACTGGATCACCACACTCAGTGATGGCACAAACCAAGGAGTAAAACAGGAGTCAACCCTGGTACAGGCTGCTAATGCCGTGGGGGTTACAAGCTGATCACACGCGCTTTGGGAGCCAGATTCACTTTCCGAGCTGCAGAAGGTAGATAACAAAATAGTACTTCAGCACTTCCAGCATTTTACCACTTTACAGTAGGACTTGATCATGTTCCATGCTCATTTTCTGACACAGACAATGTCATTGTTTTAATTTAACTGCTAATGTCAGTGTCTGCGCTTTTTACAAAGCAGAACATAACTGACAAGATTGCAATCCAACCACACTTTTATCACACTACACTTTCAATTTACAAACATTTGAACCACAAAACTGAAACACTTTTACAGAAAATAAAACCATAATACACCAGGTATCTCTAATTGTTGAAATAGCTAAAGAGCTGCATTATCATTACTTAAGCTATATGAATGAGCTGCAGGTTAATCTGGTCAAAAGAATGATTTTTTTTCCCCACTTGATTTTAAGGAAACCAACTCACAATCATCAAACTACTTCTATACTTCTGTGCATGTACCCTGTCCCTGTAAGCCTTATTTCCTTTGCTCTTCTCACTCTGCAATCATAATTTTAAAGGAATCTCCAAGTGTTATAAGCTCAGCCTGGAGTCCTTTACTAGCATCTATTACAACATATTAACTACACTTTTAAAATGCCATGCCACTGATTTTTTTCATAGCTGTGTTCCTGACACCGTGAATTTCCAAGAATTATCTTTCAGTCTTTTGAGAGAAAGTAACACTACATCAGAATTCTGTAGGTCGCTAAGACACCACTGAAGTACAAATAAACTTTCTAATTTAAGATAAATCTATCCTTAATGTTCCTTATTCTCACTTCTTTTGAAGTTTGGTACTAAAAGTCTTTAGTTTAAAAGTTTAAACTTGATTCAAGAGAATTATGTCCACGTCCTCAGTCAAATACTGTCTTTACTTTTCAAATAAAATTTAATGAAGGATAAACTGAGGTCAACTTAATATTTCTGTCAGAAAGTCATTAGCTTTTATAAAAGACCACAAATACAAATTCATTGACATTTTCAAGATATTTTATATTCAAAATATAAAAAAACAGGTGCAAACAAATGGCAACTGAATTGTGAGGAACTTTAAAAAAACCCCACAGTTGCACTTTGATATTCTGAATTAAGACTTAATTTGCATGAACAGCTTTAACACTACTTGCAGTAAAAAGAAAGGATATTTATTTCTGAAATCTGAGGTTTATTCTGAAAATATATATGTCTTTTCCTCAAAAACCTATTCCTTGAGTCACCTATCAGTGACTCGGTATTTTTATTCCTTTTAATATGCTTTGGAGGTGCATATTTTCATAGAATAAAAAAACCAAACAAACCCCTCCAATTTCACGTTTAGTAAAATTTTATGTATCTGCTTTTTATTTACTGAGCATTTTACTGTGGTGGGACCTTTGTAATTTCTCAGTCATAACCACAATGATCACAGAATAACATGACATGCTTGATGCAGAAGGAAATGGGGCAGGAATTTCACACTAGGGAGATAATGTTAAGTATTTCACCATATTTTGCACTAGTTTTGCTGCCCCGAAAGCAACAGACCAAGTGGAGGTGATATTTTGGAATTTAAAGTGCTGGGAACAAACAGATTCAAAGCTGCTTTTTGTTTGCTCATGAAGAGTCACCTTAGAAACCAAAAGGGCTCACCACTGAAGCAAATCCCTGCAAAATTCAGAGTCCAGCCACATGCTTAAAAACCTAACCAGAGAGAAACAGCAAATGAGAGTGGGACAGTGTTGCTCCATGGGACAGAACTGGCCTTGCAGCCTTTCTCCTGCTAGAGTCCCCTAAAGAGGGACTGCAGTCACTACTATCAATATCAGAAGTAGATGTGATTAGGAAATCAAAATTTGTGCATCAAGTGAATACATTATAAAAACACCCCCATATTTCTCGGCTGCCTTGGAGCTACAAAATGCAGTGTGGACTGTTCACCATTTTTCACCTGCAGAGAAGAGGAACAACCAGCTTCTACTGCTTTGTGTTTGGCACAACATGCTGAGGGATGGCTGTAGCAAAACCAGAGGAAATTTTAAATAAAACCAACCTGACTTTAATACCAGATTTTCTTTTTTTTTTCCAAAATCCTGGGAAATATCAGAATTTTAAAAATGGAACTAATTATATAAGTTATGATATTTCACATCATGCAAAGCAGTTCAAATTCAATATATGGCAACTGGGAGCAATGACTTAGCAGTGACCTGCATTATTCGTGTTATTTTAAGAGTGGAATATTTAAACCAAAACTGTCATTCGTGATGAAACTACAACATGGGAAAATATCCACTGGGAAGAAGAAAGAGACCACTTAACTCATTTAATTTATGACTCAAATGCTGGTCTGAACCCAAATTTTTAGAGGTCAAAATCCAAGACATCATTTACTTTGAATAAAAGCTAAAACAATTAGCAAGAAATATGATCATGATTCTTCACTTGAATTTTTAAAAAGTAGCAATTTAAGCTTATTTAAAAGTTTTTGTACTTGTTTCATGGTTTGTATCTTAAGGCATTTTCAATTACTATTTTACATTAGTATGTCAGTAATTATAAAAATACTGTTTGAATTAGACAGCAGATGCACAAATATATAAAATATCTTGTAACATAACTCATTTAAACAAAAAATCATAAACCCCTCCCAAACAAACCAGGGAGGGGCTTTACTGTCTCACCAACCAAACAAAGCTTTTAAAGTAATTTTGAATACGATTTGTTCGTCCTGTAACATGAAAACGCAACCTTTAAAAATAATTTATTCTGTGATGATTTCTGTGATCACTTTCCTGTGATAAACCCCCTTATTTTAAGGTCTTGCATAAACAGTCATTTATGCCATATATGATTTATTTCATAAACACTGTCTTACATCCCCAAAGAGACGCTAAATTATTTCACCTAGGACTTCAGATTTGTTCATTCATTGAATAAACATTCATAAATGTTCATTCAAACCTTATACATACGTGAAATAGCGAATGGGCTATAAGATTCTTAAAACCAAACAACATACACGCATATACTATGTCCTTCACCAGATAGCTCCTTGATTTTTATACTTCCAATTAGTTCCTGATCAATCTCAGAATCTCTTGCATACCACAAAGTTTGGATCATGACATCTTTGCACATTCCCATATTCATTACTGGTTGATATACTTCAGCCTGCCAGCTACTGGCTCAACATATCAGCTGAATCCACATCTTCTCACAAACCCTGTCGTTTTCCTGTTACATGAACCACATAAGTTTCATACTTTATAACTGATGTTAGGAATCAATAATAAAGTACCTAAAACACCAGGGATCAGCTCTCTGTTATTAATAATTAGCATATCATAGAGGTTACCACCAAAAAACCCCTTGCAGAATTTTAAGGAAATGATATTATTATTGAGCAGCAGCTGCATGCATATGGCAACTGTTAGAGTCTGACCCAAAACACAACATCAAACTAAGAAAATAAACTTCAACAAGACTAAGCATTTTTACGCTTTTACACAATTAATAGTGAATTAAATTTTCTAATCAATCATACAGTTACAGCATGTAATTAATGTCAAATCATCAGGAGCCTCCAGGAAAACTGAGATTCAACTTTTATACAGCCTTTTTTTCTTGCTCTCGCAGATCCGTCAGCGTTAGAATTCCGTGGTCTAACACTCAGCACCAGCTTTAAGCAAAGTGCCTTGTGGCTCTTCTCACAAGTCTGTAAGATCTCGTGTTAAACACTTGTTTTAGGAACAAGCCTAACATTGAAATTTACCATGGGCATTACGTGGGCAGCGTCTCTCTCAAAACCAAAGAAGCTTGTGATTTTTTTTTGGTCAAGTTAGAATCTAGAACACATTTTAGAGTGCTTGGTGACAAAAAACTGCCCATACTAGCAGCAATATGTTTGTTCGATAAAGCCAGATTTTCAGCAAAGTTACTACCAACATGGACTTCCTACATGCTACTAGGGGTCTAGAAAGGCTGGTCTTCTCTGCAGGTCCACAGGATCTGTCACCACCTCCTAATCAAGGCTTCCTTTTAACAGAACATGATCCTCTGGGGCTTTACCATTACCTTAAATTTGTTCTGCAGCAGTAACTATATATTACTTACAGCCATCTTCAAGAAAGCTTGCAGTGCAGCCTTGTTTGAAGTTAGTGTAGAGAGATCAATTTGGACACCTTCACTAGACAGGTTGTCTGAAGTCCCATCCAGCCTGGGCTTGAACACCTCCAGGGATGGGACATACACAATTTCTCTGCGCAACCTTCTTCCAGTGCCTCACTACCCTCTGAGTAAAGAATTTCTTCCTAATATCTAATCTAAACCTGCCATCTTTCAGTTTAAATCTATTCCCCCTTCTTCTATCACTACGTGTCTGCGCAAAAAGTCCCTTTTCCAGCTAAGATCTCCCCAGAGCCTTCTCTTCCTTAGGCTGAACAACCCCAGGTCTCTCACCCTGTCTCTGTAGAAGAGGTGCTCCCGCCCTCCTGATCATCTTCGTGGCCCTCCCACCAGGAGGTCCACATCCTTCTCACGTTTGGGGCCCCAAGAACTAGCGCAGTACTCCAGGTGGGGTCTCATGAGAGCAAACCCACTCCTCCAAACTGAAAACACTTCTGAGACAGGGAATAGACCTTTTTCCCTTCTCTGATTGAAATCAGAGGTTTTCCTTGTGTATCCTACAGGTTTCTGGTTTCTGGAGTTTACCCTGACCTACACAAATCTAAATTTCCAGCCTAGTGTTAGTTCACGTAGGTGTAAACTACACTTTTTAGCACTATTATAAATTCCCCAGGCCACCAAAGGTATCAGGACTAGTGACTCTGCAGTCTCTATATAGGTAGGTGGCAGTTCAAGGCATGTTCCCTCGACTTCTCTCTTTCTCTTCTGTTTTTTTACCTTCAGTAGTGCAGTACATGTTTTTTGCTACCTTATTCCCTCTCCTTCTATCCCTCTGCAGTGAACTGCAAATGCTTGTTTAATTTGTTCTTTCTGAAGAGTTACAGCTCATTAGTTTATCAGTGCCCCCTGAATGAAACATTACATACAGTGATAAACCCTATTCGAGCAGAAAACAATAAACACGATTACAGTGCTAAATGCCTTAATGAAAAAAAATCTACTAGATTTCACTACATCATTTCCAGTTCCCACCGAGTTCACATTTCTGTGGTGTTAAGCTGACCAGGAAGGCAATTCTGCCAAGGTCCCACATTCAGAGGAATTAACCTTGTCTAAAACACTTAACTTCTCAATGATGAAAATGCATTCTTTCACAATTAACATCAAGAAATCATTTCCAACCTGATACTATTAATGGAAACCAGATGTTTAATTTTCTTCATTAATTTTGTAAGCCATGTTCTTATTCCCTGATTTCTCTGAATTCTGTACATTCATGCAACACATATGTGGATGCTACATACTCATTCAAGCATGTATTCATACACAGGCAACAAGAAATACCAGTAATCCAACAGAGTGATTTTGGCTTTTCTGCTCTACATATAAAATTTTAAGGTCTTTGAAAGCAATTCCACTTCTGTTTCTGGAGAGAATTTGTACTAATTTTTTCTTACTCTACACATTAACCAAAATGGAATGAATGCTAATAGAGTGAATGTTTGTCACTGCACACTGTTTCCAGCTGTAAACATAATGTAAAACGAATCTCCAGCCTTTGAAAACACCAATTAAATATTTTTTACCACTAGCATAGTAAGCAAACTGTGTGAGTAATAATAACGTAATGCTCTTGAAATACTGAAGTTTTGTTCAATAGATTTAAAATAGACACCTGGATTATTTTAGTCATCGACTTGCACTGAGGAGAGCATAAAGGTGATGTATGAGCATTGCATGGCAGAAGAATATTTATTACTACATTATAGAATGGATTGTGATTGAGCCTTCTTTTGTTAACTAGTTAATTTTACTGCCTTGTGCAGTGAAGAGGTTTCAGGATATGACCTGTTTGTCTCCACTTTTCAGCAATCCTTGTATTCAGAAAATGGGTGGTTATGATGCTGCCAGGCTGCCTAAGAACCTAAAGGAAGCTCTTTTTCGTGCACACTCCGTGCCCTTGCGTGAAGCCTGAAGCTCATGTAAGACTAATTACCCTTATCACATAAGAAAACCGTATCTTATTTCCTAAGTCTCTTGAACTAGATCTCTCTTTTTCCCTCCTCCTTTAAAATTACCTTTGGTCATCGGCCACATTCTGGCTGTTATTCAGGACAATCCTCCACAGGTCAGAGGCGATGAGCTCTTTCTGATCGTTCACCAGGTTGATACTGGGCAGCTGCAGCTCACAGACTTTGCTCTCTGATAGACTGAATTCTCGGAATGCAACAAATGATTTCTGCAGCTCATCCCAGTATTCCAAACTACAAGGAATCTGTGATAAAAGGGAGAAGGCATCATTAACTTATGCTCAAGTGCAAATATAATAGTTTTCCTGTAAACACTAAAAGAGTAAAGCTAACTAAACTAAATAAAAGTAAATTGCCGTATAGAAAATCGGAAGTGTAACCATTACTGAGATCCTGTGCTGTCTGGACTTAAATTAAAATGCTTTTAGAACATCACTGGAGACTAACTTTTATAACTGATTTCCAACTAATTCAAACTTCCTCCGTACAAAAATAGCTACTTGTTCCACAGTACCCACAAATAACGATGACAATTCCAGTAATTATTTTTTTGTATTATGCAGCCAAAAAATCCATCAGATGTCTTCACATCATGGTATCAAAGACATTCTAGTCATCATTAATTTTTTCTGGATCTTTTTGTTTTATTTTTATTACATAACAAAACATAAATTTATTAAAATAACCAGTGATGCAGAGAAAAAATATGATAGACAACACAATGCCTTGTTGTGGGCTGACACATTACTGAAAATCCTGGATGAAATAATGAAGTACTTGTAATCACATGATCTTTTCTTTCAAGGAATATGTCATTTCGACTAACAAATGCAAATCCAACCCAGCAAATACATAGTGGCTTCTGTTTAGTCATATCCCTAATTTTAAGTCTGTAAATAATCCACTTGGATTATTTCTGGTTGCATCACTGAACTGGAGAGAATATTATTAGAGATATTTCTAAAGACAAAAGAAAACCAGTTTTAATAAAAGTATAGACTTTAAAGGGTTGCATCCTAGGCCTGCCTTTTTTTTTTTTTTTTTTGGTAATAGCATGGAAATGAATGAGACTATGAATTAAAAAAAAAAAGCAAACTCAGCCAGCTATGAAGATTTTAGAATTAAGATACTGAAATCCACAGTTATGGCAGTCATACAGGCTCAAGAATTCCTAAAAGTCAAGCTGACATAAAAGAAATAGTAAGAAAAAAATGTATACATATGTGCCATTACCTTTTTCATCCCTGTATGTCTGTGTACAGCCATGTACAAAAAAAAACCAGGAAAAAAAGTAAGAATGTGGTAGAGATGCATGCAAATCCAGAAAAAGCTCTGTAAGTAATCTTCCTTGTTATTCAGTAAAGACTATAATGCACATGGAGGTGACAGCAGACTGATTAATTAACAGGAATGAAGGTTAAGAAGAAAAATTCAGGGAGCTCAATGGTTCAAGCTGGGGAGGGCAAAGGAACATAAATAATCACCAAAGAATTCTGGAGGCATTAACATGTAGAACCACAGAGCCTGAAAGGTGGATTTTTACTATATCTGTCAAGCCACAATGATTGAAAAAATCCACCACAGTCACTAAAATTAGTTTTGTTTAAGAGATAGGACAAAAAAAAAATAAATCTAATAACTGCCAGCAAAACGCTGATGCCAATAATGTGTATATCACAGAGCACCACAGCAATATCAAACAGGAGCGCTAGTTTAATCTTAAAGACTAGAGCTTGAGAGAAAGGGATTGATTTAACATAAAAAACCACATGTCATATACATAAAGATAACACATTTGTTTATAAGCTGTATATTCAATTGGGAATGGCGAAGATACGTAAATGTCAGCCAGAAAACTATGAGGCAGTATGAAGATGCTTGCAAAAAGCAAATGTCATCCTTAGAGACACCAGGTGAGATATTTCCAAAAGCAAGGGACAATTATTAATTGACTTGTATAATACACCAGTGGGGACTCATCTGGAATAAGGCATACATTTCCATTTTTTCATCTTTAACTGTATTAACTCCTGCTGTGGAGAGTTGAGGACTGAATGAACAGGAACATGATTGCTCCACCCAGACATCTCACAAGAGAAACAGTTAATAAAGATCTTAAAAAACTATGGGTCAAAACTGAGCTTGCTCTACGAATAAAGTGTAAGGCTAGAAACCACATAGGAAAAGATGGGAAGGCTCAAGGACAGACTTGATGCTCATGACAGCTGCTTCTAAAAGCTTGGTTTGTTAATAAGATGGGGAATTATTACGCCATAAAAAAAATCATAACTTTTCTTCAGGCTCTGGTATAAACTTAATGCAGTGGAAATTCCACCTGAACATGAGGAAGAACTTCTTTACTGTGCAGGTTGCCCAGAGAGGTTGAGGAGTCTCCCTCATTGGAGATATTCAAGAACTGTCTGGATGCAATCCTGTGCAATGTGCTCTAGGATGGCCCAGCTTGAGAAGGGAGGTTGGACCAGATGATCCACTGTGGTCCCTTCCAGCCTGACACATTCTGTGATTCTGTATACACATTGCCAAACACTTTAAAGGGAATCACGAAAAATTTGGAAAGGCATAGGAATGATTGCTGAACTCAGCCGTGTAAGTAGACAGAAAAAAAAAAATTGCTTAACAATTAATGCAGAGTGGTAAGCAAGTTGAAAAGATTATTCCTCTTTATTTTTGTTTTCAATTGTTTTCTAAGTACCTTGTAGTATGTCAAGAAAGGGCAAGAGACAGTATGTTTCAAGGTGTCATCTGCATATTAGAAGTAAAAGGTCAATGACACACTTCATGTGACTGCCTGTATAAAATTCAGCTCAAGCTTTGGGACTACACAAACTATAAGCTTTCTAGTTGAAGCTTGCAAAAGACTTATTTGACTTAGAATCTTTGATTCCTACATATCTAGCTTTATTTGTTCTGGGGGGCTTATTACTAATGCCTGATCTGGATAAGTTTAAGGAAAGATGGTAGCTCTGGGCAATATTAGCTGCCAAAAATAATAGTTGTGAAACTCTGGAAATGAGCTATAATGCCAGAACTGAGTCATAAGCAGTGGGAATAAGTGAATTAGCTGCAACAAAAAATTCCCCACATGTTGAATTAAATACGGTACTTTTACCTTAAAATATTTGAATAAAACCTAAGCTATAACTCAGATGTTACCTCTTAGAAAATGTGACCACTAAGGCTGCCTCTGTAAAAGCAAACACTAACAAAGCATATTTACATTTTTTGCTAAACAACAAGCATGCTTCTTCAACAGACACTTCCCTGCAACTTTTTTCTTCTTCCCTAGCTCTCAGAGATAGATTTAAATGCAATATTTTTTCACCTGTCAGTTATGTGTGCATAAAATTATTATTTAATCTTTAGTTCAGATTGCACCAGGAATCTCCAAGCTCTGCTCTGCAAGAAAACCACATACTATGTTGCAAACACTTATTTAGAAGGATGATTATGGCAATAGAGAGCAAAACGGCTGTCAAATGCTTTTTTTTCAGAAGCAGAAATGAAAAGCTGCATGAAAACAACCTAAACTCTAAGCAGAGAAATTAAAGGTTCATTATTTTTCTTTTTACTGCTGTGGACTACAGACATTTAGGGTCTGAAAACTACATGGCACTGTTTGGAAGAAGAAGGAAAATGGTGTATTGATAAATTCTGACTGGAAGGAAACCAGCTGTCTCCAAGTGACAAGTCCAGTCCTGCTCCCTGCAATTACAGGACACAAACAACTCATTGGAAATAGGTGACTTGCAGCAGAAATCTTTGGAGTGGATTGTTATTTTCTCTGAATGTCTCATTTCACTAACACATACGAGAAACACATACAAGCTGAAGCCTCTACCATACACATTTCACAAACATCCCCTCCGAAACAAGAAACTTGAAAACCCTCTTAAAAACCTGCATCCCTCAAGACATTTCCTTCACACTTGTGAAACCATCAGCAAGACAGCAAGTCAGTAACCAACATGAAGTACTCCCACTAAGGCACTACAGTGTGATAGCTTGTGGTTTTCCTTATTCATCATATATCTGTGTCATATATTATCTGTACCAGAATAATTTAATTCCTATTTGGAAATTAGGGGTCAAGAAATGCTACAGAATCTGCTCATGCTATGTTACATATTAATATTTTCATCCTTGTGTTGAAGAGGTGGATACTTATTCCCACTTGCAGTTATGTCTAATAATAAGACACAATAGGAGAGAAATGACTGTTGACCTGTACGTGCTTTTTAAAGGATTTCAGAACCACAACATGCTTCTACATTTTCCTATGAGCTGATGTTAATCTCTTTAGGCTACTTGGTTAATTTGGACTTGAAAAGCCCTGGGTGCACACCATTTAATCTTGTGTACAGGTATGTTTCTGCACTTCTACAACCTGTCATGTTACCATAAATCATCATACCTGTGTTGTCAGAATGCTAACAGGTCTCAGACACAGACATCATTTCCAGCTAGGACAGAACTGATTGAAGTATCTCCACTTCTTACCTAATCCCTTCTTTTTCAGACATCTTTTTTATCTCTAGGAAAAACCTACAGCCATCAGCCTACTTCTTTGAGATTGCTGAATGAAGGCTGTATGGAAGTATTACTGCTTTACTGCTTAAACAATTAAAAATGGACTTTAATTGTACACATGCAGATTTCTTAGGCTGCAAAATACATATTGTCCCGCTGAGAAAGAAAGATAGATATTAACAGCTGGGTTACAGGATGTACCTAATGTTGCTTTCTGTGATGCTTCTTTTTGATCCATGTATTTTCTACAAAATAAGCTTTTACAGAAGAAATATTCATTTCTTGAATCTCAGTCCCTCAGATCGTGGGCGCTTCCTCTTGGAAATTAATCTATTCTTGTTCCAGAAACAACTAAGAAACAGCAAGAAAATGCACACAGAAGACAGGAAGCGTGTGTGTGTTTTATCTTCTCCAAGGAAGGCCACCTCAGTGAATGAGGCAGAATACAACAAAAACTAGCACTTTGACTCAGACACCAACCCATGCTGGGATTTTAACTTCAGCTTCCTGAGTACGAATAAGTTGATTGCTATTCTGTTATTAGGATATTTTACTGTTTTAGGGCCAACTGCCTTAAAAATACTATTCTCTCATTAAGTGAACAGAAGTCGCAGTAGCAGGAAATAAAAAGCTTTATCCAGATTTTTACTAGGGAAAAATTCTTGGCAATAACTACCAGGAATATTAGTACTAAATTTGATTTTGAAGTATTATTTATAGCAAAAGAACCCTGTAGAAAAATACATTCTGTAGAAAATATGCTGAAAATATATTATGTAGAAAATATGCTGAAAAGTAAAATAATACGAAATAGAACAAAACCTTTGTAATGCGCTTATTTACATGATACACACAATTCAATTCGATTGTTGGAACACCATTTTGGACAACTGTAGGATACTTCACCATCCACATTCCTCTCTATCTTGTGTGACTGACTTTGTGAAATCATGCTACAAACCACTGGATAACATTTTTTAACCTTCCTCAGGGCTAAGATGGTATCAGTGCAGAAAACACTTGCCTGGCACAGCTACAGAGCGCCAATTTTCCCATTTCATGGAGGAAAAAAACCCCACAAAACCCCAAATAAATGAAAAAAAAAAGTGGTGGAAGGTAAAAATATAGCCTAGTATTAGTAGTGTTAGGATTAGCAGTACTACTAGGATTAAAAGCATTCTAGCTGGACAAAGTATTTGCTGTCCCCCCCAGCTCAATCTCCTTTGTATATTCACTATGGTTTTCTGTATTTGGATGCCGGTCTAAGTGTTACACATCTGCATATTTCAGGAAGTAAAGGTTATTTTACTATGGTGCACTCTCAATTTTCAACACTCAGGAATAATCAGGCAATGAAAACAACTGGAGATGTTTTTCAAAATTAAGCTGTATAATTTCTTCAAAGAATTGCTTTGCTTCTCTTTGAATTTGGTTTAACAAATTTGGTCCTAAAGCTAGGACATTTAAATTATAAATACTCACTTTCAAATTGAATATGCAATATCTGCTTAATTTCATTTTTTCCCCTATCTACACTGAGGTCTTTGGCTGAATAGCACAAATAGCTACTATTTTGGTTTCTGAGTAATAATATATACTTCAGCTCTTTCAACTCCATTTAAAATATATATTTATGGTTCTATTAGCATATTTATTTAATTTTATTTAATTTTACAACTGTCCTGCAGTTTATAAAATAAGTACCAAATAGAGTTATAATAAAGAGATGTGGAAGAAAACTCTTGTCTTCTGAGAGAAATTGTTCTTTAAAAACACATAACTGCCTTTTAGCTGACTTCGGAAAAAAGCTTCTATACATCTTCAACTAATAGAAGCTATAAAAAACCTTTTGTAATATTGGAACCAGTTGAGAAACCACAAGTATTCAAATGCAGGAAATCATGATTTTATAACATTTTAATGTGATCTACTCTTGGGAAACAAAGTTAACCAAGCCCTATTTCTGTACAGGAAATATTCCACTGTACAGTTGTAATACATTGTGGTGAGGGGTACAGCTGCAATTTTTTCACCTGTAATGCCCCACTGGTATTGTGGCTTACTGAATTGCATCAAGATTGCCTTCCTGTCCGGAAAGCCCTCTAAGTACAAACAAGACTCTAAGCCCAGGTTTTATTTTCCCTTGGTATCAGAATATGGTAATTTAAGAGCCCTGAGAAATGCTTTTTAACCTTTTAGAAGAAATATGTAGCATTCTTTTATTAGGAACTATGTTCTTTGCCTTTTTAAAACAACACGTGACGAACTTATCAATTTATCAGGCTAGCAGGTTCAGAGCAAATGCAGGTGTGTGGAGCAAAGTAATCTGTCACAGATACTGGCTTTCTTCATCATGGGAACATTACTCTAAAGACACTAACAGCTTTTGTTAAGAAAGCACAGAATAGTGCTATGCTATAACCGAGATTTCTGCAGGACCTTTAAGCAGGAAAATGATGTACTGCTAAGTTCAAACTTTTCTACTAATCGTCATTCATCTCGAGACTGAGTTTATGTGATGATCACTTGTTTTTTGAATAGGAAAAGCAACAATTTCTTTAATTTACTTAAATTAATTAGGTCTTAATCTATTGTTGCACGTGTTGAGAAACAAAAATATATAGACAGAAGATCATTCATTAGTGACTTACCTACTTGTTGCAAACCCCCTATTTTCTAGGCTTTAGTGTTTATTAATAATATAAGCACTATGCCACTGAAATGTGGCATACTCTCAATCCCAGAGGATTGAGAGTAGCAGCCTATTAATACATAAAGTCCTTTGTAATTTTCAGTGTATGGGCTATTTTGACCACATATTCTCACCACAGTAAAGCCTGACTCCTACAAGAAGTACAAGTGTTCAGCCGGAAGGACTCGGTTTGCAGAATTTCATAAATCAGAGTCACAAAACCTGAAAAGTACAGAACATGGGGAGAGTGTAAATCTGTCATTAAGATAATCTGATGGTTTCGTCAGTCCTCTGGCACCCGGTAGAATTTTCACTGGCTCGGTAACCCCGAAGGGTAAATTTCAGTGTGATGCACAGGCAAATTATGCACAACTTCCATTAACATTCCCAACAAGTTACGCTTAACTCCCTGCAGACTGCACAGAAACTCTAGGCCAAATGATACAGTCTCATCTCAGTGCAATGAACACTAAGATCACACAGCAAAATAATTAAGATTATACACACACACAACAGTAACAAAATAGTAAAGTCTGAGATAATCCTACTCTCAGGCAAGGAAGTTCATAAATAGCGTTTAAAGTTGGAATTCCTAGAGAAAATGGGCTCTGTTTCAACATCTGCTTAAGACTCACGGTGTAACTCTCCAACTTCTTTAGCTCCTACTTCCTTCCTTGCAAAAAAATGAAGATGATACTTACAATTAATAGTCAGAGTCTTAACTTTGGAAAACATGTGCAAAACTCTTCCCAGCATCAGAAAACTTGCTTGCACCTGGATCATCTGAAGTGTACGTGGCTCAAGCAAACCTACAGCCCTCTCATACAGACCAGCTGTTAATGTGGTGAACTGCATTCATTTTTGTCCTCATGCATGAATGGAAACACTGCTTCTACTGCTGGGAAAGAGGTTTCCTACGTTAGAATAAATGGCAGTTGTTACAGTTATAGTTTATGATCAGATATGCCCAATAATGGGACTGTATTGTTTCATTTCAAGTTTGTTGCCACTCTTCATACGGTAGAGAGATCATAAAAACACTGTACAGAGTCTGTGTATAGTAGTAGCATGACCATTACAGTCATACTGAATAATATCAAAAGGTAGAATTAACAAGAAATGTAAGTTTTAAAAAGCAGAATCCCAGAAAAAGCATCAAATTTGCATTCTGTGCCAGTCATAACAGCTAGAAAAATTATCTCCCCCTCCCTCTCAAAAGTCTCATTATTTGAAGACAGCACTGAAAAGGGTGGCAGCAGATTCAATAATTTGCAAACCGACAGGTTTATCAAGAAGCGTGGTTGAACTTTACAGCTTATTATCTAGTAACACCATGACCTTAAATCACTGATCTGTCACACACAAATCATCTGGATTTCCAAAATAGTTGTTGCTTTGGGAATGTAAGAAATAAATCAAACACGGATAAAATTTGTGGTTTCCCAAAAAGCACTTTTCCCAGACTCTTAAATGCCCAGCTGAACACTGCAGTCCCAACAGGGAATGAAAAGTAAAAAGGAAGCAGAGTCAGCCAAAAATAAGGTATTCTGCATTAAAAGGAAAAATGAATGTCTTTGACATTGATCATAATTCTTTTCCTGCTGACTGTCATGTCAAATCCTTCCTGGAATAATGACTTACAGTAGGTCTAATGTCAGTCACTCTTAAGCTCATGCTTCCTTAAGCCACTGTTTAAACAGCCACAAGGTGTTAGAAAATGACTGTTTATTGGCTGACAGCGTTGAAAGAATCAGATTCCAGACTCCAGAGTTTGCAAATGCTTTATTTAAACAGAATAAGCATGTAAAGCAATGCAACAGACAATTTTTTGAAACCTTGCCTTTTGAAGTTGGAAATATTTTATGTTCTCCTAAAAGAGGTTTCACCACCTTAGGAAATGCTCTGTGTGAACTTTACCACAGTAGTTTTATTTACCTAGCCTTTCCTTACTAAATCCCAGTTAAGCCTCAGAACTATACTTTCTGCCCTACAATTTTCTCCAGTAGACCTTGAGATACGGTTAATTTAATCACCACTTTTCTAAACCATGCTCTGTTTCTCAGGACACTACATAAAGAAGAAAAGCCAAAAAAGGAGGCCTCAGCACACATTCATCTTGTCGTCAGCTCTTACAATGCTGACTACACTTGCATGCCATAGGAATCCTGGCAGGTGCACAAGGGAAACATCCTCAAATACAAAAACCTGTCAGAGTTCAGCAGATATTTTATTTTAACTTCATATGGAGAAATGAGCAAATGCCATAGATTATCTTCCTTTTGTTTTGTAAGCTTTAACAGCTTGCATTTCTCACTGGATGACAATCCAGGAGAAAGAATTTTAAGTCTGTGTTGGTGATGCAGCTTACATAAATCAAAGAACTCAGATTTTGGAGCATTACACATCATATGATTACTTTGATTAGACAAATCTGTTTTTCTCCTGCATTTAAATCCATGGCCACTTGTGCAAATGGTCTTGTGACAATACATAGCTTTTTGTTTGAGATATGGGGCAATGCCAGCAATATCCTTTATTGGAAAGATAACTCTACAGTGCAACAGTAATCACTGAGAATCTCTGTAAAAAGTTCACTAGACAAAATAGGCCTCCAGCTGTACAGGAAATCATTTTCATATTCTGTTCACCTGCTTGCACAGAACAGCAGAATATTTCCTTGATGGCACATGCATTATTTTTCTATCTTGGTGAGCCCCTCCTAATCTTTGCTCTCTCCCCTGCCAACCCAAACCTGTCAACCTTGTTCTTGATAAAGACAAATGATATAAAAATATGACCCAGATTAAATCAGAAAAGTAAAACAACAACAGACTAATCACAGGCAAAGATAAACATATATTTGAGATTCTCAAGACTGCAAGAACACATAGGAAGACTTCGGGAAACTAGATGCATAGTGCAAGTACAGCTCTAAGGCCCACAACACTTTCTTTGAGGTTAAATATCTAAATGTTGCTAACTCCATATTGTATCTGCACAATGTGAAAGTCTGAATCACTAACTGAATTTTTTCCCCTGCAACTCCCTCCTTGGAATTTTAAAAATATCACAATAATGAAGAACACTTGTCCTTTCTCAACTGCTGAACCTGACAGATCCAAGGAACTGTACAAGCACAGTTGAATTTAGCATCATGTGACAGCTCTGAAATACAGTCCTTTGTTAAGATGTGGAATATATTTTTCTTCAATTATTCTTTATGTTCTGGGACAGTGGCACTACCTGCATAATCATAAACTATTGTCTGGAATTCAAAACTGCTCTTACTCCTTTTTTCCTAATGCCACACTTCCAAGGCGACCAGAACAATCAGGATGGAGGAAATTGCTACAAACACTCTTTCAGCTGTCTCAGTAGCCAGCTCAAGCCAATGTCCTCATCACTTGGGAGAAAGAGACTGCGAAGCCCTTACTCCACAGTTTAGACTGTCTAGCACGTTCTTGTTCCTGAGATGCCCATGTATCTCCTACAGCTCTGACATGTCTGCAAGAGACATTTCTATATACATTATAAACTAAATTCTGCTTGAAGGCTATTACTGTGCTTCCACATCTTGGTGGAAGACATTTTATAGTCAGATTTCACAAGAATGAGAATCATCACTGCCCCCAGACTCCAACTTTACCTGCTACATACCAAGACCATCATAGAGCAAAAGGAAGACCTGTTGCTCTGTAATGATGAGCTGGTTGCCTTATAGCATATAGTTTACTGTTAAATTGGGAAACTGAGGCATGACTTAAGTCTTCACATTGCTGAGACAAATTTATAAACACCTGCACAATTTTTATTATAGAAGTTACCTACACAAGAAAGTGTCCTAAATGTAGCATTAACTACAAAATTGTGGAGCAAAACCAGTAGGCGTTGTCTCTGGTTTTGTGACGTATTTTCTTTAAGTACATAATAAAATAAGCTTTTGAAGTTGCTCATCCACATATCTTTAACCACAATACTTCCTTTCACCAGCAATCTACTTGAAGGATTTAAGTTTCATTTGTTATAACAAAGTCTCAGAGAGTATCTCTTTTTGATTTATCAATCTTCAATATTTTTAAAGTAAAGGCATTGCTACCTCATCTTGCTTTTAGCTTTTGAACTAATTTTGTGAAATTTTTCCAAGTTTGGACTTTCCTCTGCTCCTCAGGTAGCAATATAATTCTAATGTCAACACCATTCCACCCTTGCTGCTTTGGGCAGTAATAGATTACTCTGATTTACATGACATTAGATGGACTCAGTGCTGGGATTGACTTCACTCTTGTGAAATATACGCTGTGTTAAATGAAGTTATCAGTGGAATATGCTTTTTCTTCTCCACGTATTTTAAAAATAATCTTAGCAACATTTGAGTAGCTGTCTGAATGTCTTCTCTGTAGATCCCTTCATACAAGGGGTACACCAGTGGTGGCTCAAAGCAGTATTTATCACATTATTTGGATAAGATGCACCCCATTTACTTTTTCTTCCTACAAGAACACGAAATGACGCTCTTGTGTGTATATTCCTTCACCCCACATTGACCTTTACTGAGACATTTTGGCTAGACCTTTCTAAACATCAATCAAAAAAATGTCACAACTTGAAAAACAGGCAACCATCAGTGGAAATGATGCAGAAGCTGACAGAGCAGTCAAGAGAATAGTTTTGATCAAGGAATTAGAAACATTTTCAGTATAAAAGACTCAGGTATATTCTACATTCACAGCATGTTTCTATCTTGACACAGAACCCAGTATTAACTTTTCTTTTCCAGTTAGCTCTACAAGGTTGCACCCAAACCACTTGTAAGCACATTCATAAGTTGTTTTTTGCTTCACTTAACTGACCTTGTGTTTCAAAAATAACACCTGTGCATGTCCTCTCTTCGTTAGTAATGGCCAGTCTTCGCGAACGAAGAACCGGGGAAGGTCTTTACACCTTCCAGCCTGCGCGTTGTATTTTTTAGGTGAGACACAGTGTGCGTGGAACTGAGCCCACCCTTTAATCCTAAGGTTCATCTGCCGGGGCCAAGCACGCTTGGACGGTGGCAGCGAGGTCCTTAGAACGTAGGTGGATTGCCTTACAGGGCTAACGAGCTCCACCTGCCCGGGGAGTGTCCCTGGCTGGAATCAAACCCAGGCCTCGGCGGTGAAGGTCCTGCGATCTAACCACTAGGCCACCAGGGGCTCCCTCTTCGTTAGTAAGAGCTTGCAAATACTACCACATAAACTTTAAAACAGTCTTGAGAAGTTATATTCAGAAAAGGTCTTGGCAGTGATGTAGACATCAGAGGAGTAAAATAAGAAAAAGTCTCCAGATAAAAAAGGGCCAGAAAAAGATGTTAGAGTGGTTTTAGTATCTGAGAAACACCTTATGTCACTGAACAGGAACTCCTTAAAAGATAAGAAGAGACACCAGGGAAGTCTAAGGGTGTTTCACCAAATATTAGTTATCTGAAAGAATGGTAAATCACAGAGACAAAGAACATTTGTAGCATGTGAAACTGGGACAGTGGGGGATTAAAAATAAAAAAGAAGCTGAGTGCTTCCTGCTTTCTGTCTTGCTCCCTGAGGCAATCACAGCCAATAGGAAAAAGGATTGCAACTTCCTTTCTTTCCTTAGACCTAGTATGGAAGCACAAAGCAGCAGAACGTGTGTCCTACTAGCAGCCCAGCTCCATATGCCCACTCGAAGAAGAACTGATATTCCCCCTGGACAGGGTCACATTATTACACGAGCACGTACAACATGGCTCCTGATGTCTGTTATCTATAACGGCAGCGTAACGCAATTACACCAAAGACTTGGTGTGCTGTGCTCCAAAAATACCATCCCGAAAGAGGGCAAAATGCTGGCTTTCATAGCAACCTAATAGGGTCATCAAGACAGCCTAGAATAACACAATTTTGATCTTTGATTCGAACCTCATGCCAAGTACAGCTGATTTTTTTCCATTTAATTTTAATTTTCATATAACTGAAAGGAGTTGACATTTGGCTGTCTAGAGGGCAAAGAAATTGGCAGGACACTTACATGATCTCACTAACAGTATGTGCATGGTAATAACATTATACCATTTATCTGAGGAAGATTATCCTACTTCCTCATAACTCAAAGCATATTGGTGCATAATTCAATTTTAAAAGCAATTTTTAACGTTAAAGCAATAATGAAATACAATTCAACATTTTTTAATAAATAGGAAGAATGGGGAGATATTTATTTCTCTTGACTCACAAGACTGTTCTAATTAAAAACCAGACCAAAATTTAAAAAAATAATGACATGTCCAATTTGTAATACAAAAAGGAAACTGAGATTAACAGAATTAAAACTGAGCGAAAATCAAAATAGGTATGCAAGGAAGAAGTGAATTTATAAAGAATTATAGTAGACAGGAGAAAATGCGACTACCTGATTGCACATATTAGAAAGCAAAAATTCTAGAGCTAGGGATCAGTGGGACTGTGGGGTATGGTCTCCTCCTGGGGCACAGAGTCACACAGCTGCAGCACTCAGCCCTCCTTCCAAGAGCAGCTCCATGATCTCACACAGGCAAACTGCACTGCCCGCTTCAACCCTCTCGAAGCAAAACAAGAGAAGACAGACCCTTTCTTTCTAGACTGTGGTCCTTACTAGAAGCAGCACAGCCATCTGTCAACACAGACACAGGAGAGAATGGCTGGAGTGGAGATTTTAGTTCAGATTCCACTGAAACTCGGGAATTTCAGACCACATCTTCCTCACATCCTTTAGTTTCAAAACAAACGACGTTTTAAGCAAGGACTGATAGACAAAATCACAGGAAGTCAGAAAAAAAACTCTGTATGCTCGCAACCCAGAAGTGATAAATTCTAGCTAGCTTATTATGCAATAGTAAAACTTCAGAGATAAGTGGTTAAAAAGTCTGCACAAGTAGCCTTAAAATTAAAGATGTGCTCAAGCTGTGGAATTTACCTCCTATTGATTTTACAGAGCTCCTGACATTAGTTTTGTGCTTATTTTTAATAAGTTTGAAAACGCTCACTTTACAGCAGTAACATTTCCATTTGTTACTAAATGTAGAAGACTCTCAGTACCCACCTGAAGAACATCTCCAAGGTCAGCTGTGCTAATATCTGGGTCTTCAGTGGTATTAAAAGGAACAGGGTTGATTCTTACAAGAGTGAGCACTCTGGGTTCTGGATATCTCCACAACATCATTCCTGGACTGTCCTCAGTTTCATTGTAAAACACAACTTCATAGGCACCAGGCAGCTTTTGTGCTTCTGTCAAATGAAAGAAAGCTATAATCTATTATACAATTTCTAGAAAGAAACATGCTGGTTTATGAAACCAAAGTGGTTAAAAATAAATCCCTTGGGATCAAAAGGAGGGAAAATAAAAAAGCAATTTCCCTAACTTTTAAAAGATTACAGCTTAATGGAAAGAAATCAGAAAAGTCTTTTAAAGTATTTTTTCTTTTTTTTTTTTTAGTTCTAGCAGATTTCATTTCAACTGCTTTTCAAAAAATGTAGTTATTCATTGTAAGAAGCAAGTAATCTCTAATAGGTTACTACTGTTTTTACTTTTTAATCTAAAAAAAAAAAACAGAGAGCCATAATATTCTTACCTGCATCTTGTATGTACTGGAACAGGCCTGTTCTCAGATCATCTGAGGTCTGCTCAGGTTTTGAGGCCTGATTCCTTTCCACAGAAAAGCAAGCCGGGTGTGTATGTTCGGGTGCCAATGTCTCTACACTGCCCTTTTTAGTAAGGTACTGCCACAGAAGCTCCTGGAGAAGAACTAAACAGTTCAAATGCTCTTGACCCCAGTAAACCTTAAAAAAAAAGAAAAAAAGGAAAGATGAAACAATTACATACAAATATTTTTTTTGAGGAAAAATCCCTCCCTGCAACAACAGAAACTTTATATGGCTTTCAGCTTGCTCTACTTATACCATAATTGCTTGCAAGTATCCTTAATGTGAAAATAAAGAACAGAAACAACAAAAAAATCTTTACAAAAGCATTTGGCAAATTTGTTCTTTTCATCATTTGAAAGAAAGCATTAATTTCTACGCCTTAACAATTCATAGTGATGCTGTCTGGAAGACCACAGATCTGTCATATTCAAGAACAGTTGTTAGGATAGTCACAGGTTTTGCAGTTTAAGATATGGCAAAAAAAGCCTTAAAGATACAAAGTTTAAACTGTTTAAAGAGCTTGTTGCTCCAAAAGTGGAATTCTGGAATACATTAAAAACTGACATAGCAAAGAAGGTGACTTGAGAGACATACTAAAGATCATCTTAAACACAAATTGAAGGATAGGAATGGATGTTCTGCAAGTCCTCAGAGTGTGGTCAAAAAGTTTAAAGCTTTTTGAAGTTTAAAACAGAAATACCGAAAAATATCTAATAAAACCTGGCATTCAAAGTCCAGAAGATTCACAGACTTTATAGCAAAATAAAAGGCAAGTAGACATTCCTCTCTCCTGGTTTTGACAAGCATTGCTGCTTTTCTCAAATCAAACTGCTGTTTGAGAGAATCATATTAATGAGGTCAAATCCTTTAGTATCTATGTGCAGAAGCAGATCTAGAAACCAACATGGAAGTCAAGGAAGCAAGTAGCAATTAATAAAGAAATTAGACTTGGAAATTGGTGTGGGATGAAATCAAAATCTCCAAACAGTAACTTAAAAGTCCGTAGTATGGGTGTGAGTAAAGTAAACAAGGCAAGTGTGCATATAAAGAGTAGTGCAAAGATTTTCACTGGGGAATAGTCGTTTTCAAACATGAGAAAAAACCAGAAAACGTCTAAAGGGAGTGCAGTTTAGCTGTCAAGAAGGAAGGTTTTCCTTCCCCTTCATCTGCATGTAAGCACACACAGTAAACCAAGACCCTCTTGAAACATGGCCACGACCAGTCCTGAGCTAAACATTCCCAGGCTACCCAGGTACCCCCCTAATTTAGTACATCTCTACTGCAATTTCTAGGGTACCTCTGGGCTCAGTCCCACGTCTGGTGTAGCACCACCTCAAAGAAGCTCTCTGTCACCTAAGCCAATCTCAGAGGCCTCAGTTCCCCACTGACAGAGGAGGGATGAATGCTCTTACACCCCCCCCCTCCTTCCCCTGACTTTTATTAATTTTATTTTTAGGCATCTGGGAACTCCAGGGCATGGAACTCCTACTACAATATTCACAGATGAAGCACCAGTTTCATATAAGCTCTCAAGGCTCTGCTGCAATACAAATTAACAGTGGTAGAAGATGAGGTCATGTTTAGAGCTGGTAAAATCATTAGCTGTAAATAAATTAATTGGAAACAGAACTGCTAATGCTTTTGTCAGCATTCTCAAATCTATTCTGCCAGACCAAATACTTAATTGTTTTCTGCAAAAGCTAATTATCCCAGTGTATTCTCTAATAATAAATGGCTTTCTTGGATTTATAGATATTTTTCTGGTCTTTCTCAAAACCCCAAAATTTTTGGAAAAAACCCCAAAAAACTTTCATTAACAAGACACAGAGGTAGTCAGCCAAGTACCTATGAAAAACAAATCAAAAAGAAGCAGAGAAACAAACTGACTTTATTTATTCATTAAGATTTTTTTTTTTTTTTTAAATTTGCATTATTTGAGTAGCCCTGTCCCCAGTGCTGTGGCTTGAATAACTTCTAATGCTAACTCTGGTAAAAGACCTAATGACACGATTAAATGTCGAAATTTCCTTTTCGTGTTCTATGTGCTTGATTTATGTACTCATTTTAAAACATTTGCTGTGTATAGATACTATAATAAAAATAATTAAAACAAGACATATCTTAAAGCCCACTTGTTCAAGCCCCACAGAATCTATTTTTCATTTCAAGAACTCCCATGCTTCCTGGACTGGTTTCAAGTTGTGGGCACTTTCAAAATGGAGAGGATAGCACGGCAAACTGAATATTAATTGCCACAAACAACAGTTTGCAATTACTCCCCTGAGAAATTCGTGTAAGTTTAAAAAGAAAGGATATGTACTTCTTAAAGCTACCCCTACGCACTACACACACAGAGCACATGAACAGACAAATACACACCCATCAGAACAGCATCCTAGACATTAAGTGTTAGTAATCTGATCCAGTAGTTTTAGGGAACACACACATACAGCTACAATACAGGGCTTAAGCAGTACTAAACAAACAAACAAACAAAAATCAAAACCAAAACCCTGTACATGATTTTTCAATCAATAGTTTTACATGAAAGAATACTTATTTAATAAGGTAAAATAAAACCCACTCAAATCAAACATGCAAAAACCCCCAACCCTGTGACCTACTGTAGGAAGCAAAGCTTTACAGGCTCTGATACAATTCATTTATGAAATCCCAACCATCCCAGGGCAGTCCAGCTCAATGGCAGAATCATAAGCATCTTATACAGACCTGCAGCAGTCCTCCTCTCAAATCGATGTATATTTTTGGAATAGATTGCTCTGGGCCAGGATCACCACTGTGCTTACACCACTTGGCTTCCACATTAACAGAGCAGCAAAAAGGGCCTATCAGAGATCTGGCTTTTTCCTTGAGACTTGTTTTCAGTAAGAAATCTTTTATGTCAAGGATAAAAGACGATCCATGGATTCCTAAAAAAGAGAGAGAGATAATTAATCCTGCTGGTAATCATTCTCCCAACATTTATATGCTTATTTCCTGAATTCACTTTACCATGAGCCTGGGAATCCCTGTCTGCAATCAATTACTCACACAGGTAGTCCTATTGACTTTCATAGAAGTACTTGTGTGGACAACTTCTCTCCAAGAAAGGGCATCACAGCTGGGCCACAAGTTGGTCAATTTTGTAATTTTATTCTTTTTTAATTTAGCTTGCCCTTCCCACACTATCAAGCATGTCTTATATGGTGTTGCAGTTATGGAGTAGGTATGTCTCATCCACATTCCTTACAAAGAACTATCTGCCAAAACACGACTTTTTACATGTGAGTATTTTAAGGTTTATGAGAAGAGACATTTTTCATTAAACTATGAAATTTTTTTTCAAAAGAGTATATTAAGAATAAGAACAGCTGCATTACTTGATTATACTTTAAACTGATAGGCAATAGGCATTTGAACAACTTGAACAATTCTCTGTTTTTCTTCAGGTTAGTTATTATAAAATAGCACCTTGCTTAACTTTACAGTGCGTAGCAGAAGAAGAGTACTGTTTGAATTCAAATAATTCAAAGCAGATGCTTATCTCAAAAGATGTAATGTGCATTTTCTGAAAAAGAGTTTAATCTACACTTTTCACATCATAACCATTTGCACTTTCCATAGTTTCATAAAACCTAAAAATGATGACAGCAGATTACATTTCTGACAGAACTTATGTATTCTCATTGAAGATACAAACATTTATAGGAAGGAAACTCCTTCTAGAAATGTCCCAGCTCTTGTGAATCGCTGCTTAATAAACAACCCACACTTAATATCTCTGTTTCTTTTGTATACTTACACGGAAAGTACTACATGTGAGGTTGGCTTAACATTTATCTCTTCTGGTGCTTGTACTTGGACTCAACACTGAATATTGGATGTCACTATATTTTATAATGCCCACAGCTTATTTTTCTAATGAAACTGGATATTTACAAAAGGCAAAAGATTAAAAAAACCACCTAAGGCTTACACACAGATGTTTCAAGGTAAAGTTTCATTTAATACTTTCATACCTTTGCTGGTAGAAAAATCCCACATAAACACAACTTGCTGTTTTGAATACATGCAGTAAAACTTCTCCTATGAATCTCTTCTAGAATTCAGGAAGAAGTATATCTGTATCCTGGGTATTATGATTTCATGATACTGAGAAATATTTTATATAATGGAAGGAAATATACTGGATTTTTTTTTCAAACCAGCATCCACTAGGAAGGTGGCCCAACAGTCCCCTTTGCAATACAAGCATTGAATTGTGTCCAACCCGGGCAGGAACCACAAACCTGAACTCTCTCTGCCTTGAGCAGCTTGAAGTTTATTAAGAATGATCAAGGGCTTGAAGGAACCATTGCCTCACGCCAGTCAACAGGACTGTTGTCACTGATTGGGAAAGAAGTTCGAGCCTTGGGGTTTTTTATTTAGGATAGCTCCTTAGGATGGCATTCAGTTTCACATGTAACAGGCTTATAGGACAGAATTTGTTCCAAGTGTTTTTTTGACACTGAACTTCAGTGATAATCAAGACAACTAACATTAACACACCCTGACACCTCTCCTTTTGGTCCTGGTTCAGACTTGTTTCTGTAAACTGTGGAATGAAGCAGCTTCATGTCTTAAACCAATTCTGCAATATGTAGAAATGTTCTATAGGTTTACTGGAGCATGTGCCAAGTTGCAGAAATAACAAAAGGGAAAAAGGAATGCCAGAATACAAGAGATTTTATTTATGTTTTCTTCCACTGGGATTACATTTGGAAGGATTATGCTTTCCGCTCTCTTTGTGTTGTCATCTCAGCTCAACAAAGTACAAAGAAAACACAACATCCAACAGCTTAGAAACAGAACTGAGCATTCAGCACATAATACTGCTGGTTCAAAATCAGCAGTGCCTTTCTCAAATGCTAAGTAAACAATGAAAGATGAAGAAACAATTAAGAACAAGAAAGTGTCAGTTAATTATAAATACATGAAATATTACAAGACACATCCATGGATTGTATTTAGCAAATACCAGGAAAAGCTCAGGAACTCAATAAGAGAGTTTTCTTTCTCTTGCTGGGACCCAGATTGCCCCTGTGTAGGCAAGAATCACTCCCCCATCCTTCCTAGCAGTTATATCTACATGTCCTTTTGGGGATGAAGTGATTCAGTGTAAAATCCACTGTTCTCTTCATAAAAAAATATAATGCAGAGAGCATTCTGACAAACTCGCACAAAGTGACGTCGTGAGGACGGTTAAAGAAAACAAATGAAGAACAAGTATGCACAAACCTTAAAAAACAATAGTAAATAAAGGGATCTCTGGGCCTGAGGGAAGCTTCAATAGGCTACAGTTACTAAGGAAATCCTAAAAGTATATGTTCAGTTAGTGAAGGGCTTTCCCATGACTAAAGCAATCGCCTCAGAAAGGTAAAGATGAAAAATCATTTTCCTCTGTTTTTTTCCCTCCTACAGGCTATTTTGAGTAGGTTGTTCAATGTCTCTCTCACAAATCTCTCTTGTAGAAGTCTAACTTCAGTTTAAATAGATTAAATCAAAGTATTCATTTGTGAACTTGAGATGGCACCATACAGAAGCAATATATCTTAATAAATGATTGTTGTGATATGCAGAAGTTAACTTATGTTGTTTGGATTATTGCTCACGAACACCAATGTGCTGTTCAGTACGTGCAGTAATTTACTTTTAAGAACAAATAGTTTCATGACTTTTAAAATACTCCTCCAGGAGACTAATAAATATGAAGCACTTGCTTTGGACAGTGTTTAAAAAGTGCTGCCAGCCCTCCCCTGTCAGATTCCATCCAGACCCACAACAGCACCACAAAATGCACCTACGCTACTGGAGCAAAACAGAATCGATACCAGGCTTCTGCATGCCATTGGAAGGATTACCTCTATGATGGCATATGTTCAAAAGGAATATCTAGGTATTTTTATATGGTTAGAAATAATGTAGGAGAGCTTGACAAAAAACTAGCACTTGCTGGTTAAGTTCAGGAAATTAATTAGCTCAGAAATTAAAGATGGAGATCATTACAACAAAATAGTGAAAAAAATGTACTAAAAGACATTTGCTTTGATATTTTTACATCTTATTTTCAGTCAATAGAGACTTGATTTATGCTAACATTTAGAAAGACACCTCACAGAATCTGAGTATCCTGCTATAGTTGTACACATAGTGAGATTAGGGTTTATATATAACTACAGTAGAGTTGTATTAGCATTTACTGATAATAGGAAGCTCCATGCTTGTTAAACCGCCCTGTGTGCATAAATTCATTTGTGCGTATAGCAAAAGAAAAAGCTGTCCCATTTTAATAGATGGAGCAAATAGGTTAAAACAATCCTTGCCTTACAGTAACAATCACTTAGTGTGTAGGCAATACAAGTGTTAAGTAAGAGCTCTGTTATTTTTCCTGGTTCACAAAGAGAAAGACAAAGTTTTGACACTAACTGTGGACTTTCTGTTTTCAAAAACAGTTCAATACTGATATTTGAATCAACTCAAAATGAAATGAGTAGAAACGTAGAAGGAATTTTCTTCCTTCTATTATTCTCTGTGCATTTGCTCTTCCTTAGCTGAAAATCCTGTTTGGTTCACTGCACCGTCACCTTACACAACACAGAGCATTATTTTAATTGGCAAACTTCAATATGGGACAGGAGTTTTAAAGAAAATGTAAACGTGTTATAATAAAGATAGCAAGTGACACTGGACTATAGTCAGGCTATGTTTTTAAAAGCCTCTTTCGAAAGCTAGTAGCTTAGCTACAGACCATAGCGCTAAGAAGAAAATTGCTATTCTGAGTGTGGGGCAGCTCAGAAGCAGGAGTGTGTCCCAGAGCACAGAGCCTGCTGTGCTGGTTCACATGCACGTAAGAGATGTGTTCTGCTCCAACAGCAGCAGCCAGACGACTGTATTCCCCCCCCAGGGTTTGTGGTGGCCTTTGAAGGAAGAAGTCCAGGCTCTCCCATGGGTCCTGGGCAGCAGAGATACAATCTGGCTGCTGAAGGTTAATTAGCAAGTGGTTTTCTTTAGTACCTTCTACTAAAGTGATAATCTGTGATATTTGCTCCTAAGCATTCACTCTTTGTAACATTTTTAAGTTCAGCAGCTAGTTTCAGATTGCTGATGACATTAAGATAGCTTTGAATATGTAAATATGCCATTATATCTAATATAATACAATTACCTACACGACTTTTCCTCTTAAGAAAACTTCAGATACATCACGTAATGAGCAGTTATACTACAGTTACAGTGCTCTCTGCTCTGTTGACAGGTGTCCTCAACAAACCAGCTTCTAAGAAGAAGAGGTAACAAAGCTATGAAAATAATTACGAGGGCAATGCTGTAATTAATTTAAGTGCCAGCCCATTTATTCAAGTCTGGAAACAGCAGCAGCAGCAAAGAAATGGTGAGGCATAGTAAAGGACAATTTTCCAGGAGAGATTTAGTTAACAATCCACTGACCGCACTGGATTTCTCATTAGTGTCGAGCTGAATCTTACGATGGTTCATTCTCCCCACGAGAACAATATCTACACATTACCAATTAGTTATTCTTTAGTGAAAGAGAATTTCTCAGCATTACATGGGGACACATGTGGGCTGTGTGAAAACATGAGATGTGTAACACACGGGAAACAGAAAGTAATGATCTTAAACAGGCCAAACCCTTGAATTCATCACTAATAAATGTCCCCATGCATTCAGCAGCACTGGCTGCTGGGAGCCTGTTTTCCTCAAGTACTTCAAACACTAAAATCCAGGAACATTTATTATTTTAATCCATTACAGGCAGTGCTTGATTTAACTTTATTGGTTGTAGTGGTGGTAGTAGTTATAGTGGGGGTAAAGCTATGTTCTTTTACACATCATTTCAAAAGGCCTTAATTATATTTTATAGCTCAGGCCAGGAATCCTGCTTGTTTTGTGTCTAACAAGGTTCAAATGGAGTTCAGGTCAGTGATGAATCAGAAGAGAAGTCAAAGATGGTTATCTATTTGAAATGAGCTCATCTCCCTTAAAGAATAACTGGGCAGGTACATCATGTTCATTACACTACTTCATACTAAATAACTGAAAAATCTCAATTCACTTGGTGATTTGGTAATTTTAGATTTTGTTATGCCTGATCTGAGAGGGCTTATTAAAGTTTAGATTTAAAAGGATTTTAAGTATTGGTGAAGGCTGTCTTTTGAGTACAATAATATTTGTAAAGCTCTATATTACCCTATGTTATTTCAATTAAGTGGAGAAAAATGCATAATATAAAGCAACAAAAATACTGTTCATTTTACATCTGTGAGTCCAGATTTCAAACCTTAGTGCAACACAAACATGAGTAGTACTTGGTTCTTGTATCAGAAACACTTTCTTTTTAGATATTGGCAGGTTTCAGAAAAGGACCTTTGGTTTATTTTCAGGAGACAGCTGGTATCTACAACTGTCACTGATTTATAAAGTTGTAGATACTTAGCACTACTGAAAAATCAGACATTGAATGATTGCACAGTAAATGAAGCATTACAAAATAGTGGATGCCACTCAAACTGTAGTCCAGTATAATTCACAAAGCTGAAACAGAATTAGTTTGGGTGTCTTGCTTCTCTGCTCTACACTTGATTATCTGGATTTTGACTGCTTTAGTAAACTAAATAGTCCATGAAGTAGAGGGTAACTTTTCTCTATAAATAAACCATGCTGAAGATACTGCCTGGCAGCAGCTGAGGTGTTAGAGCCCATATAACCCAGTGAATTATGCTTATGGAAGTCCAAGGCTTGACGGACATACCCAGGCCACACAAACAGGCTTTCCTCCACTCTCGGGATGTGGTTCCCGAGGATTAAGGACAGTCTAGGTCCAAGCTCCTATATTCCAGTCTTCTCCTCCCTTCAGTCCTTCCTCCCACTTCCTCCTTTATATACTCCTCTGAATGTTTTTTAACCAGCACGGCCATTAAAGTGTACCTGTCTAGTGAGCCAGCTGAAGGAGACAACCTTGCTGGAGACTTTTCTTTCCTCTTGCTATTGTTTTCACACAGATCAGTGCCCTGACTCAGCCTAATGAAGAGCTACCTGAGTAACTGAGCTAGCACAAGGCAGTGTAGAAATGTGCGGCCGCAGTAACCTAAATTTCCTATGGACTTGCACCTTTCGTTTGGGCAGCAAACTGGTGACCTCATCGCATAAAAAATATTCTTGACATAGAGAAAGAAAAAAACATGTTGTGAGTATGTCAACAACTTAAACAGCTTAAGGAACTGGTCCCTAAGACTGTGCAATAATGCCTTACCTCTGTGTTCTGTACCTCACACTTAAAAATGAAGATTGAACTGGAGGAACAGCACAGAAAGCATGAAATGTATAAAGAAAACCTCCAGCTTTCACTGTTATACATATTTTCTCATGAATCTAAACATTCTACAAAGTTGACTTCCATGAAAACACTGTATCATCTACTACTGCCACAAACAGCACTGGGATTCACGTAACAAAAGAAATTCCAGTCTTAAAAAAATATGTAATTATTTTCACAATAAAAGCTGAAGAGATTACCAACCCAAGCGTATTTGTTCTGAATCAAATTTCATTTGAAATATTTTTAAAGCCAAGTTAGTCAAACTGTAAATGCAGTTCTACAACATTAGCACACACTGTCTGGAACAAACGACCTACAAGTAACTTCTTTTTCAGCTTTTTTTCTCCCCTGAGTTAACGTGCTAGTTCATCAGTAGCAATTCTGAACGCTATTACAAAGCATCAGTAGGGAATCTGACCAGGATTAATAGTGGTACTCAGTCCTGGGATTAGGTGGTGTCTTGTTTCATGGATTTTAGGCCATCTGTTCTTCCCTCCTACATTATACTCCTGCAGAACTATAAACGCACCTCCACCTCAGGGACTATAGAAAGGAATTAGAATTCTTCTGCTTTTCATTATCACAAGATTCAGTAACTCATTTCATTGTCAGGATAATCCCCTTTTACTCTTTCTTTTGCGCTTGCAGGATATGCCAAAATGACAAATAAAATCCCAGATGTTAAAGACCTGATGAGGTCTCCACCTTTTCTTGAGTGTTGGGTTTAAGCTACTTGGGACACAGTGTCAAATCTGACAGGACCCTGATGCCCACACCCAATATTCATTAAGGTTTGTTAGTGATTTGTATAGCTGTCTACAAGCTGCACTTCACCTCAATCCTCAGTGGCCATTTAAATATCTAGTTTGTCCTCTGGCTTTTACTGACAGAGAATTAATTTCCTATTGTTCGAGTATTGGAAAGAGTTTATATTTCTTTCTAAAAGTAACAAACGTCTTCTGGGTGTTGTAAATGGCTTGTTACTGCTGCATATTATTTTAGGTAGTCATATCTAATTTAAAGTTTTATTTCCCCACGGGCTAACTTGCATATCTGCAGCATGCAAAGGCTATGACAACGCCTTAGTAGAGTTTTCTGGAGAGAGTTAGTTAACTCCAAAATGAAGTTTGGTCTTTGCTCTATACCAGTTAATATCTGCATTTAATTTCCAATAGTTCTGTAAAGTATCTGAAGCATGCAATTATTTTCAGGTTTAGTACAAATACTTGCAATTGTCATATACTCAACTAGTGTTTATTTTTACCCCCTTATTTATAAGCTAAAGTAATCATCTCTACATATGGGATGAAGGGCTGGGGAATCCTGTGTACGATTCTTGAAATATTTTATGTACGTAGCTCTCTCAGTTCGGACATGGAACAGCCAAGACTTCCCTCCTGCATCCAGCCAGAGCAAAATAAGGCTTCACTGAGAGGCTACAGGCTTTTTGCTGTCTTTCACTATGGGGAGAACATGGTCCTCAACTCCTCTAATTTATCTGCTCTTTTGGCAGGTAGGTAGTGCTAAGTTCAACACCAAACCTAAATTAACAGAAAGACATATGTCTACAATTGCATTCTAGTTTCTAGTAGTTATTGCTAAAAATTATTTCAATTTTAATGGCATGTGAGAGCTCTGGAGTGAGCAACACACCTCAAGCACGACACCAAGCAACCTCAGATCTGACTGGGCACATGGCACTCGAGCTCTTTGTAGAACATGTCACATACTTCAGAGGACAAAAACCACTAAACCAGGTCTAACAGTAGTTCTTGGACTTGGGGTTTTCTTCAACAATACAAATAAACTGGGAAAAATTATCTAAGTGTTTGTTATTTACTTGTATAAAATGGCTACAAATTTTAACTTGTAACTCTAAGCCGCAAAATATAAAATTACTACAGATAACTACTTTAATGAAAATCAGGATGACTTAAACTCCTGCCCCTAAGGGTTTCAGAAAAACTATACTGGTAGCCTCTTTTAAAGTAAAATTAATAATATCTTTCTTTTTGGAAAATGGATTTTGGTTTGATTTGGGTTTTTTGTTTGGTTAGTTGTGGTTTTTTTTTCCTCTTTCTTCTTTTTTGGTGGCAATACACTCACTGCATCACAGTATAATATTATTTTATTAAAACCAAAATAGAATTTCACCATGAGTACAAAGGAGAACATACGTATTCTAGCAGAAATAGTAACCAAGTTGGTATAAGTAACTGTTGTATTAAAACATAAAAAATGTGCAAAAAGTGAAGTCCCTTAACACACTAAAGGTTTGGGGTTATACAACAGTGCAGCAGGATACGTAGAAATAGGGTGTTTTAATTTTATCCAACTGCGATGTGAGTGCTCAACTCTTACAATTTGTTTTTTAGAAGTGAAATCATTCAACTAATCAGCCCCTCTGCTTTTCAGAAGCTACAACTTTTTACTTTCATAAGAACTTAAGAACAAAAGTGAAAACAGAATGCCTTTAGTTTCTGTGATTAAACCAGGCAGGTCCAAAGGGAAAACTGACAATTAAAAAAAAAAAAAAAAAAAAAAGTGGATAGCAAGCTTCTTTCCTAATTTCAGTTAAAAAAAATAAATTAAAGCATTACACAAGGTCGTGTACTTTTGTTTTCCCCCTATAAGGCAGGGAAAATGCCGACAATACATTCTTGAGAGGTTTTTTGCTAAATAATTCCTAGCAAATAGGATTCCTTACAAACCAACTTCATCTCCTGCACTAAAACTCATCTGGAAAAGGGGTCATTTACACTGTTTATAAAACACTGCCACATAAAATGCGTAAAAAACTGTATTTCACTAAAAATAGCTTGCGTAAGTAAGGGATTAGAGTAGTTTCTAGTGCTATAATTGTTCCTTTGTAGTTTTTTCCATGATGTTTTTGAACAGTGTTTTTAACTATGTTTATTAAAGTCAGGACATCAAAAGGGATCAAAGAGTAAGCTAGTGAGAACCAAAGAAACCCCAAAAGTATTGTGTTGTCTCACTGGGGAGTTATGCAGATTCAAGTAAACAAGTGCAAATTGTTGAGGTTTTAATGAAAATTTTCTACAATTATTGTATCTGAAGTCATTCTATATAATAACATCTGTACAGCAGATGGCCAATACTGTACAAAAGGCAAGCAATGATCCTTTTTCTTCCTCTGTTTTAACAGTACATCTGAGATGACTACTTTTGTCATTGCGCTTAGCTTGGTTCAGCAAATAATTCGTAAAATGCAGCTGCTGCAGATGGTCACAATAGTTATTTGACTGTAAAATCAAAGACACAGTGAAGTATTTGCGTCTTAGTTTCATTCTATTAAAAAATAAATCTGACATTAACCCTGTTCAGCTCAAAAGGTGTATCTATAAAACCTTTTGTAAAAAGAAAAGTAGTGAAGAACGGAGATATTTAAATAATCCTTTCCCTCAGGACACAGCTACCACACTTTTTAAAATTGAGTTAGCTTGCATAACGTCTTTGTAACAATAAAACAAATCTAGTTACTAACTGTGGTATTCTTCTGAAGTATGTTTAACACAAAATTATAATACCGTTTCCCCCACACCAAGTATTTTATCTTCTTTTTTCAAGTTCTAATCTCCACCTTGATTTCTATCAGCACTTTAAATTCAGATTAATAATTGTAAATAAAAATCCAAGCAATTTCTTAAAAGATTTTTTGACAACTGCAATCAGTTTTATGGAAGTGTGCCTTTTGCTCTTACTAAAACTTAAAATAAACTTATTGCACCATCAGAACAGCATGCAAAACCTCATGCACATGTATTTTTCTTTTTATAAAGTAGAGATAAGGCAACTTTAACTGGAAAAAGATGTACAAAAAGACTGTTGATGTCTATGAATTATCTGGCTAAGAACGTTCTTTAGATAGAATAACTAATGTCCATTTTCACTAGATCCAGCATCAGTACTGCTTTACTTAACAATGCCTGCCAGATTATGAACATACTGAAGATGCACGTATAGCTCGCAATGTGAAAAATAAAGATTGGTTTCCTCAGACTGCCAGAAGAATGAAGCAACAGAACTTCACAGCAGAATGTTTCTGAGGTTTAATGTGCAAGGCAAGGTATGTCCTTCTTCTGGGAGGATGAAAAACTCCAGGGTAAGTGATATACAGTGCTGAGTTTGCCAAATTGCCTTATAGTACAGTGGCAGAGCAGCTTGGATATATTGAAGCATGATGCGGACACCATAACATAACATGGGACAGATAATGTAAAAATGATAGAGGGGAAGTGATGGAAGGAAAGAGGATTATTACACAGAAAGAAAACTAAAACTATTTAAAGCACATTAGAAAGATCTTTTGCTCAACTGCAGTGCCTTCAGTGCTAGGGCTGCTATACAATTGGAAAAGCGTGGGAACACAGGCACTGCTCCTGCCTGTACGGCTGTTTATTTATGGATAAATCAAAAGTTTCAAGCCCCAGAACTTTCACAGGCTTTCATGTCCTATGAACCTTAAATTTTTCATTTTTTAACTCTTAAAACAATAAAGAAGCACTGAAACTTGCTGGCCTGAGGAGAAATATTTCTGATGGAAAAGAAATAAATCACCACCTCACTTGGCCAACAATTTGCTCCTTTCAGCTACGGACCATTTTACCTCACAAGCTACTCTGCCAACTACCTACAGCTGGGTCATCTCCACATCATGGAAATGTACCATCTTATTAATTTTATGACAAGACTAATAAAAGAATTTACAAAGACACTCAAAATATCTTCATTTTAAATGAGTCTCTGGAATCTGGTTAATTGTACCCGAGGCGTAAAGTTTCCTTGCAGTTCTGCAGTAATGGGGCCAGAGTGGCTGTTTTCCCTGCGTGACTTTCAGCTGTGCAGAGGAAACATGTAAAAACTGAAAACTTCATAACCCTGTAGGAGTGTAACTGTATGACCCAATATTTACACAATAGCACATGTAAGGGTTCTGAACAATTATTTTTATATTTGTTTTAGACAGAAACATAAGGTTCTCACAAGAAAATGTAGTTATGGAGTGAAAAATGTCAAAATTTTACTCTTTGAAGTATGTGCTAAATTACTGGAATACCAGAAGAGTGGTTCTCTTAACCATATTCCAGCCAGAATTCCATCAATAATTTAGTAATTTCAAACTAGGGGATATACACTACAAAATAAGCTACTCCTGGGTAATAAGCTGCCTTACTGAAAGGAAAACTCAGGTAATAAGAGTCTCTCAGGCATTTGCTGTTTTCTGTTGAGGATTTATGACGTTGGCTAGAGCAGTTCCCTGCAATGCCCCATCCTTTGAAATGGTTACTGGACCACCACTTGGACAAATCAGTAGCATTTCCAACTTTAAAAAAGCCTCTTACCTGCAGTTTTATGTCCACTTCTAACATTCAGGCTCCCACTGAGGCTTGACAAAGACACTAACAAACAAGGTTTACTGGGATGTGGGATGGTTTCCATCAAAACAACCATTTGAACGGTGTGAATGGAAATTTTCTGGAAGCAGGAAAGGGCTTGCCATAAGTTTTCTTGTACTGAAGACTTTTGCGCAGCATTGGTGTGCACTGCAGGTAGAAAATCCTTTGTACTGGGTTGTCTGGATATCAACGTGACATCCTCATCTGGAATGATGCCAGCTAAAGGAGCAGCCTCTCTCCTGGGCTCACCATCATTTGTGGTTATGATTTTCTTCAAAAACTGGTTTATTTGGTCAAGTCTGGCAAAACTGAGATTTGCTTTCAAAGGTTTTGATATGTCCACGTTTATGTCAGCTGTAGGGGAGAATTGGAGAAAGAAATTTGAGAAGCTACTATGCAATTATTCAAGCAATTTACAAGTATTAGGCATTGAGTGGAGATAACTTTTCCACTGTATTTCCATCATGTTTTATTAAAAGAACTGAATCAATGTCTAAACATATTGAAACAACATTTTTAGGAATAATTTTTAATTAAAATATCATAAAAACTAATATAAGCAACCTTCACTACACACAGTTTTAAAGTAAGAAACATGGCACAATGTGGATCCTATTTCCTTGTTTCTTCCCAGGGATCACTGCAGCTATCTAAAAGACACATTTTATTTGAGTGTGTAGAAGGGTAGATACATTAGTTCTTTTGTGTCAGAATGAAAATATACTTCACATTCTCTTGAGTTTTACAACCAGTAGAACTATTTGACTAAACTCCAAAGCCAATAGTGAGCATTTTCAACACGTTTAAATGAGTGAATAACATGTCTATTCTGTTGTTTCCTACACAGCTCATATGAGGCTTTCTTCAATGCATTTTCAAGATGAAATGTGAAATAAAAAGCAAATATAAAAACTGAGGTATGTTTAGATTTCTTCTTTTTTTTCCCCCAGGGAGACTGGAGTAACTTATTATTTTTAAAATGTTTTTTGTCTCCTTAGTAGAGGATTTTGGTACTTCCCAGACTGCTAAAAGTCTCACAGAATTTTTAGAAATCACAATTAATATGAACAACATTGTCAATAGTGATATTTTAGTAGCTGAGATGGAGCAATTACGAAGATTATTTCACAGATGGGAAGCAGGACTTTATGAAGGCTTAAACTTACTCCTGTGCTGCAATTCACCTATATATCAGTACACAACACTTCCTTACAGAAATCAGTTTTAACTTAGTTTTTTGGATTTTTCATTTTAAATTCAGCTTTCACTCAATAATGAGATGGCTACTCTGGTCAGTGCGAAAAGTTTGGTTTTCCCTTTGCTTTTTGATTCCCACTGCCCCACCCCGCTTTTGAGAACCAAAAGCGATTAAAATTCTGTGGATATATCTGAACGTTCAAACAGCTCTACTTAGTTTCAAGTTTCATCATAAGTATATACAGGAAATACTGTTTGTTGAAGGTTTTACACAGATTAATGAATATTTCATCAAAATTTTTTCAACTTGTCCAGGATCACATTCTATTTTTAATGTTGATGCAAACTGATGAGCTAGGTAAATTTTTACACCAGTGGTAAAGTTCTGCAGGGGCAGAGTCAGAATACTGACTTCAGAGAGTCCCAGGCACATGAAAAAGTACATTTCTGATCCCCTCCCCCCAGAAATATCTGGCACTTTTTCTACAAAGGTAAGAGAAATTTATTAATGGCCATGTAAGACCCGTCACAGCTGAATCAAAAAAATCCAAAACAATCTTAGAAAAAAGTCTGTAGTACTGCACAAGTCACAGCTAACTTACAATGTTAATTAATGGCTTCCTGAAAATGCTTTTGCTTGCATTTTAAGCCTCCCACGCTGAACTAGAAACTGTGGCAAAGCCCTAGCTAACATGTGAGCCTAGTAGAAAGGCAAGTACCACAGCTAGGAAGCTGGACATTAGAAGAAAGCAAGATTGGAAAGGGTTCTAAAGCACTGGAATGGGCTGCCCAGGGGAGTGGTGCAGTCACCACCCCTGGAGGTGTTGAAGACACAACTGGACATGGCACTTAGTGCTGTGGTCTAGTTGAGATGGTGGTGACCAGTCAAAGGCTGGACTTGATGAACTCAGAGGTCTTTTTCAACCTAAATGATTCTGTGAAGATTTTTAGGCATCCAAAACCACACACGATCAACTAGGAAGATGTTTCAAAATACTTATGTGCTGGTATTTTTAATTAAAACCATGGGAGGAAAAATGTCATGACACTTTGGAAAATCTCCCTACCCTTCTTGGCACTAAGAATACCTCAAGACTTGCCTGCCTTTTCTGCAGACATCACTGGGCTTTTCCTCCCTTTGAATGGAGAGAGGAGACTTACAAAGAAAGTAGAGACCCATGTGACATTATGACATTAATTTATCTACAATACTCCAATGGAAAGGAGTGTTATTCTAATGAAATGTTAAAAAAACCCAACCAAACAAGTGGTTGTTTAATAAACTTATAAACTTAAATTTCTGCATTAGTGTTGTAGTAACAAAGGAGTAAAATATTTTATTGGCTTTGCTAAACAATTAAGTTTTTAAGTTAGTAAATGCTAACTGCTTCATGTGACAGTTTTCACATCTAACTGCTTTACCTAATGCACATCTAATTGCCAACACTTTCCTGTGGCAGCACAGCCCAGAGGAGGAAAAAACAATAAACCCCCCTGCAAACCAAAAACTGCTTAGACATAAGTTAACAGAACAGGTGTCAAGGGCTGAACCCAGCGAGTAAACTGATAGGGAAAGATTAAAAAGGAGATAAACACAAAGGCAATAGTTCTTTCTGTGGCTTCCTTGAGCCAAGGCAGAGAAGACAAGGTGCTTACAGTGGAACTTGCATGGCTACTGGGCCTGTACTTTATCACCGCTTTCACGAACAATGCGCTCATCCAAGAGAGCAAAAAAAAACAGGGACAGCAGAACACCAGAGAAATGCAAATGACCTCCCTCTTTTCTGTTTGGAACCTGCACATGTCACACAGAAAAGTGTTGTCATGACTGATACCTAGAAAAAGGTTTGTATGAAGTTATTATTATCCAGTAAATCAGCCTTGACAGAATGTGGTGGTAGCCAGAAACATAGTTGCAGAAAATGTAACTTTGGAACCTTCACTGCAAATATTTTAACTATCTCATAATGATATAGGTTATTTTTACAACTGGTGAAAGATTATGTAAAGAGATTCTCTGGCATCTTAAGTAAAACATTAAAAAAAACCCCAACAAACCAAAGAAACCCCACAATTGAGCAATCTTTAGCCTTTGACCTCTTTTACACTTTACACTTAGCACTGTAAAAGAAACTTCAAAAAACCCTTCTAAGAAAAACATATTTACGTGATGGACAGAACTGTGAAAACTGATGAAATATGAAGAGCTATTTATAGCAGTTGATTAAGATAGATGTTCAGCAGCTTCTCCAGTCACTCAAAATGGGCTAAAAAAAGATGTCAAAATTTAAGGGTCACCTAGAGTCAGCTGGAATAAGATTTCCAGGGTATAAATCCAAGCGCAGCAGTCTTTTTAGATGATTTTAAACACCTTGGGAAGCACAGCAGGCAACACTGTGCAGTTTCTGTACCCATAGGAAAATGGAGGTTCCTGTAACTCAAGTAACTCTTTGAGTTGCCCAAAACTACATCAAAATCAGGACAAGACAAAAAGTAGCTCAGAGCCACCTTTAACATCTCAATTACAGAATCACAGAATATGCTGAGTTGGAAGGGCCCCAACAGGGACCAATGCATCCAACCCTTAGCCCAGCACAGGTCTATCCCCAAAAGTCACATCATGTACCTGAGAGTATAAACCAAACACTCCTTGACCTCTGTCAGGCTTGGTGCTGTGACCACTTCCCTGGGGAGCCTGTTCCAGTGTCCAACCACCCTCTGGGTGAAGAACCTCTTT
>JAWMRA010000078.1:129706652-129747393 GCA_035584735.1 Pseudotriccus pelzelni | reverse complement strand
TTCCTATATTGTGGTGCCCAAAACTGCACACAATATTCAAGGAGAGGCTGCCCCAGTGCAGAGCAGAGCGGGACAATCCCCTCCCTCAATAGGATGTCGATGCCCCCCAAGACACAGTTGGCCCTCCTGGCTGTCAGGGCATTGCTGACTCATATTCAACTTGCTGTCAACCAGGACCCTGTGGTCCTTTCCCGTGGCGCTGCTTTCCAGCACCTCATTCCCCAGTCTGTGTGTCCATCTGGGGTTGCCCCATTCCAGGTGCAGAATCCAGCACTTTCCCTTCTTGAACTTCCTATGGCTGGTGATTGCCCAGTCCTCTGATTTGATGAGGTCTCTCTGTGGGTCTTTCTGCCTTCGAGGGAGTCAACAGTTCCTGTGAGTTTTGTATCATCTATAAACTTGCTCAGTATCCCTTCCAGTCCTACATCCAAGTCATATATGAGGATGTTGAAGAGCACAGGGCCTAAGATGGAGCCCTGCAGAACCCAACTTTTACATCAGACTCTCCTTTGCCATTAGTAACTGGCTACCAAAATTGTATCTCAATGCTTCCTTTAGGTTTAAGATGTATTAGCAATGACTTGTTTTGCCAGGTGTTATCTATTTCCAGCAAATAAACAGTGAAAAAATTACTGTGCTTCTAAATAGATAGCATTCAAGTGAGCTATTTAGGTTATGTTCAAATCAAACACAACTAAATGGTACCAAAGGAATTTTTTTATTACAGTATAGCACTTGAATGTAGAATTTGAATTGCTCTTTCTCTCTCTCAGTTTCTTCACTACTTCTCTTTAGATTATCCAGTAAACCCATGTATGCCAATTATTAGTTTCTAATTAGCCTTTACAACTTTCTGAAGAGCTACTAGGAAACAGAATGATTGTTGAGTTAAAAGGAGATTAGATAAATATAAATAAATTACACTTATTATATGCTCCCACCACACCAGGAGATGACTTAACAGTGAAGGGAAAAGAATCACTTTGGAATAATGAAATCAGAGAGGGAATTCAGGTCCCAGAGGCGATTCTACAGAGTTTTATGTTAATGTACACCTTGTGGGGGGACCAAAAATCAACTGGAATAGTTTCCTGAAAACCGTTTCCAGCTATTTTCTCATTTTAAAAGTTCCAACTTCACTTGACCCATTAGTCATCATATTACTTACGTTTATTATGTATTTTGAAATCTATTACAAAAAACCCAATGGATTCAATATGGCCTGTTTGAACTAAATCATAACATCTATAAAAGAAAACCTATGAGCAGCACTGAAATTTCTGTCTGAAACAATTTCTTTCTTTGTCATTTTATTACTTAGAGCTTCAGATAAAAAATTTCAGGGTTATGAGCATTTTAGCCTTGTTCTCCATAACATTCAGATTTGTATTATGAAGATATAATTTTAATCTGTGAAATTGGGATAATGATATTACTCAAAAGGACTTTTTATTCAGTGCTCCAGGGATGAATAAACAACACAAAAATAACAGAGCTCCTAGCATGTTGCTTTAGATAAATCGCAGCTCTTACTGAAATCATTGGGCTCATTCTAATATATGCCATAACTTAAAGTACTCAATGTTACTATTCCTGTGACTAATAAAATACCATAGTATATTTTTAATCTTAAATACCAAAAAGTAAACTCCATGAAAATTACTTCTAAGCTGGATCTGGACAGGCTGGATCAATGGGCCAAGGCCAAGGCTGTGGGGTTTAAAAGGCAAAGTGTGAGTCCTGCACTTGGGCCACATGTACCCCATACAGTGCTACAGGCTAGGGGAAGAGTGGCTGGAAGGCTGCTGGAACCTAGGCTGAACATGAGCCAGCAGTGTGTCCAGGTGGCCAAGAAGGCCAAGGGCATCCTGGCCTGTGTCAGGAACAGTGTGGCCATCAGGACCAGGGCAGTGACTGTCCCTCTGTACTCAGCACTGGTGAGGCTGCACCTTGAATCCTGTGTCCAGTTCTGGGTCTCTCACTACAGGAAGGACACTGAGGGGCTGAAGCAAGTCCAGAGAAGGGCAATGGAGATGGTGAAGGGTCTGGAGAGTGATATGAGGAGCATTTGTAGGACCTGGGGTTGTTTAGGCTGGAGAAAAGCAGACTCAGAGGAGACCTTATAATTCTCTACAACTCCCTGAAAGGAGGGTGTAGCCAGGTGGGGTTAGCCTACTCTCCCAGGTAAACAGTGACAGGACAAGAGGAAATGGCCTCAAGCTGGACCGAGGGAGGTTCAGGTTGGACATCAAGAAGAATTTTTTCACTGAAGGGTGGTCAAGCATTGGCACAGGCTGACCACGGAGGTGGTGGAATCACCATTCCTGGTACTGTTCAAGAAATGACTGGATGTGGCACTTAGTGCTACGGTTTAGCTAATGTGATGGTGTTCGGTCAAAGGTTGGACTCAATGATCTTGGAGATCTTTTCCAGCCTTAATGATTCTATGATTTGTGAGACTAGAGTCTTTTCGCAGACTAAGAAATGTGGAAGGGTGAGAGAGGAAAATACGGCATTTTCCAAGAATTTGTTGACCTTTCATATTCCTCATTCAGCAGTGGATCTTTTTTTCCTCATAGCTAATATAGAAAAGGCCAGGTCTTTCTCCTTTACGTTGGACATGGATCACACTCTCCTCTACCACAAGAAGGCTGTAAAATATTAAACTTTTTAATATACAGTACTCCTATAGAAGAAACTATTATTTGTCCTAAACTCTTAAGGATGATTGAATTTCCTAGTCCTAAACAGCAGAGGAGCAGACGACAGCATGAAACGTTTTATGAGCAGTGATACTTTTTCTCTCTGAGCCACCCATCCTGATGTAGGAAGTTTAAACAGAGGAAATCTGAGGAGAGTAAAGGTAATCTTGAGCCCTGATTCTGATTTGGAATTAGGGTGGCCCTTCAGCAATCGGGTAATGGCTGAATTGCAAAAATTAAATTTATAAAAATAGGAAAGAGACATGTAAAGAAAAGACTAGCCGTACTGTTCTCAATTGTCTCTGGTCAGGCATCAAAAGAGACAAATTAAGAGAAATTGAAAAGCAAGAAGAACCCAAATGAATTGTTTTTATCCTCTAATTCATCATTCCCAATTTGGATCAAGGGAAAAGGAGGAAGAAACTTGAGACAAGGCTTCAGAGGCCATCTGCAGTCCATCTTGCATTCTGCTTCTGTGAGACAGATGCCAGTTAGTCTGGAAGAGGCTGGTAGTCACTGCTCAGTACTCCTACCTACTGCTGTCTACGTGATGCAGCCCCACAGAAGCAGCCCTCTAAGGCCCATATGGCAAACTACAGCCTTCAAGGAGCTTCATCAGTGGGAGCCATGCCACGTGCTCCCCAGTGGTAACAGCACTCACTTCCATGACCTAGGGTGTCACTGACATCACACAAAGGTGACACTGAGACGTTAATAGCTCTAACTGGCCAGTGCCCAGGTTTGAGATCTCAGACAAGGCTCAGAGTGAAGCAGTTCTATTAATGTTTTTAAAATTGTCACAAGTAAACCAAAATAAATGGTAGTAGGTCAAGTAAACCAAAGATGGCATTATCAAGGGATGCAGAGTTACTGCTATTCATAAGATGCTGACTGAAATTAAACAACTGTGCAGCTATCATATACAGTACAGAAGTGTGTCAAGGGCTGGATGGTGAGGCCAAAAACTATAATGGGGGCACTGGGAGGCACTATCATGAAAGGAAAACCCTAGCTAAGGGAAACACTAACTCTCTCAACAGAGAGTTAGGGAAGATGAAGCACAATTCAGTGAGACAAAATAAATTGTTCCAGGTCATGGAGCACGTTTGTGGAAAAGAAAAGAACTCATAAATATTAGCTCTCTATTTTCTGCCTAGCTGCTGAATAATAGATCTGTTTTAAGACATACACTAAAAAAGAAAAAAAAAGGGTTTCAGAAAATGAAGTGAATGTTTGAAATAAGTTTTAAAAGAATGCCAGTACACTGAAAAAGATCCCAAGAAATATTTTCCAACTTATCCATGTGGCTTCAGTGTGCAGTTTTCATTTTCAGTACTTAGGCATTTAAGAAACTAAATTTAAAATAAGTGTTGTAGACACTGCTTTCAGAAAGAAACCTCGATAATTTTACTCATTATTACACTGATATTACAAACAATAGATGTGTCAAATCCAAAGCAATACCTACAGTCTGGTACACCTGTTTGGAATATTTCTCTTTGCCCTCTTAATCAAATAAATATCATTTCATGGCTACAGTGTCAGAGCTTTAAAAACTTGTTTGTAAAAGAGCAAAGGGAAAAAAAACCTACTAGAAAGCTCAAAAGTTTTGCAAATGACCCAGAGTTAATTAGAAAAGTCTGCACCCTGGCTAGTTCCCCTTCTCACGTGTCAGCTCTCATTAAATCAAAAAATTCTCCTTTCAAAGTTAACAAACACCATGGTTAACAAAACTGTTAAACTGGGATCAAGTGGGCACATTCCTAGGTTTATATATGATGTCATGCTAAGCAGCCCACAGCTGAACTTGCAAGTAGTATGAATGATTTTTCAATATATTAAGTATCTGATCTAATGCTAATTTTCTCTCTATAGGCTAACTGTGCTGGGAACAGGTGGCCCTGCTTTCAATTACCGAGGGCTAACATGCCAGTGTGAGGCCTGGATTAGTTCACCTTCTCACAGGGAATTTGCCTCGGTTGGGAATGGATTTATTATGGCTTCACACATGGAACGGAGCTCATGTCAGCTGAGGGCAGTGATACATCATATGATTCAAATTAACCTGCTGTGGACTGTTCCGCAGGGCTGATATTGTGTATTAAAATGACGACATTTTTAAAACAGCTTGAAAGAAACCAGGATTGCTGAAGTGCAATGGTTCCAATTTGTTCCAACTAATCTATCACCTGCTGGAGATATTATTCTAGTTGGGTTTCTGGTAGCTGCTATTTTCCAGGTTTCTCCACACCACTGACCTTGGTAATGGATACGATTGTTGCCTCTGCAAACAGTGGGGGGAAAAAGGGAGAGAGAGCCATGATGCAGGTCTGATCCCTAGATCCGCTGCCGTGCCCCTTGTGGTGCCCAAACCACGTGTGGAGGGACTGGAAGGAAAGAGCAACTCCTCCCTGTCCCCACTTCAAGAAATGTCATGTCCCACAGAAAGATAGTTTGTTTGGATAGTTTCTGCAGCAGAAATTATTTATAAAGGACCTCAGTTATTTCACATCTCACCCAACACCTTCCCAAGAAACTGCTGGGGGAAGAGGACTTTGGTATAAACCACCTATATTTTGTGTGTATAAGTATTTTGAGGCAATTTGTAAGAAACTGTCCTTCATAAACATATTTTGTACCATTTGCATGCAGAAAAACTACATCAGATGGACAGCTTTTATAGCTAAGAAAGGTCATTAAAAAACAATCCAGAGAAAGAACTAGAAACTAAAGAGACCAATTTTTCAAAAGCTATTAAAATAAGATGGTCATATTTGTTTCTTACCTAATGAATTATATCTAATGCTGATGCAATAAATAGTTTGCTATGTATTAGACAAGAATTAGAGGTACAATCCAGTAACAGACTGAATATAAAAGTCACGTAAACTGATGTAAATGGAATTTTAAACATTTTAAATAATTAGTTTCTGCAAAAAGAGAAAAAATAGAGGTTAAAGCTGAGGTCTGTTCCCACAGGCCTGATGATGAATGCTTATTTCTCCTAGGATCCTATTACCTTAAATCTGGAAGAAATATAATTTTTCTTTAGTTGCCAAAAATGTACAAAATAATCAACTCATGTGGCAAGAAGTGCATTAATGTATCCTGTTATTCTCATTTAATTAGTGGTTTCCAAGTTTAGCTACTTGCTGCAGTTTTTTGATCTCCGAGCTAATATAGACTGACAACCTGGTTTCCTGTGAGGTGAAACCATACGGTTTTTCTGTGGAACACTATCTACTTATCTGATTCAGCTGACAAACTATTTGCAAGGAGTACTGCTTTTATCTAACACAGCAAACACTGGGAACCATTTGCAGATTTTTTTCTGTTAAATGCTTGATAGAAGTTTGTGTTATAAAACATAGGCATGCTTGATTGCTATATTTGAAATTTAACCTCAACACATCAAATTTTGAAAGAAAAATGGCATTACAATTAAATCACTGAACTCTGAACACTTAAAGCCTACACAGAAAACTGTATAGCTATTCCAACTGCTACACCAGATTTTTGTCTGCATAGCCACAGCTTTCAAAAAATGTGCTGACTTTTCAGAACAGCTGATCAGCTGTACCAACAGGTAGTACTTACTAGTACATCATCCAATGTATTTCAGCAATTCACTTACTGTAGTCATAAAAAATATGTACATAAATGAATACGAAAACAGCTAGTATGTAATTAGAAAACAGGTCACTTAGTAGCTGCATTTTTTTGCCAAATATTCACCAAAAAAGAATAGCCTTTAAGGCCTGCAACATAACCATACTCCAGCGGTGCTTTTATTTATTCAATTTACTAGCTAAGATGTCTCCCATCACAAATTATTTTTTTGTCTGCAAGACCTCTTGGGAGCTTTGCTGAGGTTCTTGTCCTCAATGAACAAGAACGAGCTGAATTAGGATCTGGTGGTGTAACACTTTCTCCAGGCTTGCTGACGGCCAAGCTACCTCACTCTGGAAGAAGCTGTGGTTAGGGGACTTGTCCCCCAGGAGAGTTAGTAACTCATTTTCCAGTAGCCTGCTGGGGAGCTGTCAAGCTCTCCTAACTCTTTGCATGTGCTGTTCTGATGCAATCACATGCAGAATGAGCCTTCCATTAGTCATCCAACGAAACTTCCCTACCCCGAGGAAGGCTTCTTGGTAAAGGTTAGTTTACTGAAGAGGAGCTCATAGTGGTAACTGCTCTGCAAGGGAATGCAGAGCTGTTTTGTTCTATTACATTGGCAAAACACCTCATTAAAATTCAGAGTAATTACTGTTGAGTCATGTGTAATGATAGTTCCAATTAGCAGCAAAAGGACGATAATAAATGCCTTTTGGCTAAGAATAGGTCCCAAAAGAAATCTCTGAAGTTTTAAATGTTTTGTGAGAATAAATAGATTGAAAGTTATCATGCATTAATTTGTGGTTTTTCAGTTCCCTATTTAGCCAACCATGGAGGGGAGAGATTTAACACTGAATTGTTGAGATTGAGGTGGACACTTGCACTGCTTGTGAATATATAATTTGCAAGCTGGTACAACTTTCCATGTTGGTTAGTTTAGTTAAAAGTCTGTCCCGCTGCCAGGACAGCATCAGGGAAACACCTTCAGGTGTGTAATAAACTAAATATAAAGGCTGTGTCAAGAAACTACAGTGGAAACCTTGAGAAAAGGGAAATGAACATATGAAAGGACTGGGAATATGCAAAACTGTCAAATCTGGGGAGAGAAGACACAAAAGAATTGGAGGGAGGATAAAAGAAAACCAATCCGGCAGCAGTGACAAAAAGGCCCCTGACAATAGGTCCTGAATAAAATCTTTTGCTGGTCCTGAATAAAATGAAAATCTACCATTACTACCAATTAGTCCTTTTTTTCAAATGGTAGCAGAAGTAGAACATGCAGCAGGTCTGAGGGTTCAAAGGCCTGTTAATGAAGCCAAATAGCAATCAATGTAACAAAAGCTTTGCATTGTCAAGTGGTTTTAAAAAACCTTCTCTTAAAATAATGCCATTAAGACAGCATAGAAAACCGAAAAAGGGGGCAAAGATGTGGTTGTTCACATACTTTATTCTTTCCTTGAGACTCCTGCCTGTGTGCAAAAAATGGTTTTTCAAACTACTTAACCACAGTATTTATAGTTAGGGGGCAAATACGTGTGTCTCATTCACTGGTTGTTCAGTTTGATGTCCTGGGCTCTAATATTCAGAAGTGATTACGGCTCCACCCACAGACAATACGAAATGTGTTTCCAACATCAAATTCTACATATAAGTAGCTGGGAAAATTAAATTATTTATTTTAAATTGATAACCTTATTATGATGAGAAAACCTTTAACATCTCTGTGCCTCAGTTGCCTTCTGTGAAATGGCGAGGGCATAGCATTCCATCCCCCCCGTGAGGGTGGCACAGGTAAATTAGTATTTCCATAGTGCTCAGATCCTATAGCAATGCAGAGGAAATAAGTAATTCTGCTGTTGATCCAGGTTTAGTTAGTGTGCTGTGAGACTGTATGAACAGGTAACTGAATGAACAGGAAAACCCAGTACTGAAGAGCTGCTCACTAAATGACTGACAACACCTCACTCTGTGTGCTGAGCGAAGTAAGAATACTCAGGGTAAAAAAAATAAGTTAATTCAACATATGATAACAAATATGCATATGAGAAAATAATTATGATGGTACAGGTATATGTATTTTCTAACTTTTAGTATAACTTCAATTATCCTACACTGTAATTTAGCTATAAAAACATAATCACAAAATACAGAATGGATGACATACTTCAATTTGCAGGAGTTTCCGATACTAGGAGTCAAGTCACATTAGACTTCAAGTCACATTATGTTATGTAAATGCCAACAAATCCTTTATACTACACCACTTATATTAATTAAATATAAGATCATTAATTTTTAAATTGTATAGTATCAACACTTTATATGATTGGAATTTCCAATACCAGGTATCCAGATTTCAAAGAACGCAAGAGAAGGTGACTCATGAAAATCTTCAGAAACATTACAAAAGTCATCTTTTCTAAACGTAGCTGCAATAAAATGTCAGTTGATCTAGGACTGGAAGCAGGTCAGTTCCATTCCACTGGAAATCTGCCAACCTCAGTCTTTCTAATACTGTGGGAAGAAAATTAATAATTAGACCTTAAACCAATGATTAGTCCAGGACTGACCATTCCTCAGTTTTCACTTTCATTCAGGGTAATTGCTGGAGGAAAATTTCACATAATGAGCAAGGAATACAACACTTTTCTGATTATCAAATATTATTGAACCATAGAATAGTTAGGGTTGAAAGGGACCTTAAGATCATTTACTTCCAATTCCCCTGCCATGGGCAAGGACACCATACACAAATGCGGTTGCTCAGGGCCCCATCCAACCTGTTGTTGAGCACTTCCAGGGATGGGGCATCCACAACTTCTCTGGGCAACCTGTTCCAATGCCTCACCAACCTCAAAGTAAAGAATTATTTCCTAACATCTAATCTAAACCTGCCCTCTTGCAGTTTAAAACCATTGCCCCTTGTCCTGTATAAAAAGGTCTCTCTCCCTCCTTTATATACTTGTAGGTGTGTCTATGTGTGCAAATCTATAAACAGATTATATTAGAAATGAAAGATTGAAGTGCAATGCTTACCTGGTCCATTAAGGAAGTCTTTAATTTGCACAGTGATAAGAGGAGGTGGAATACCACTTCTAGCATCTACCTCTCCTGCTACTGTCTGCAACCAAATCTTGCAATAGTCCAGAGCTTCCGGTAGAGTCTTCCCAGGATCTACAGATAATAATTATCACAGTCATTAATGCTATTCCAGGAATGTGATGCATAACAAAATACTACACACAAAATTGATTAAACGCAATTTAAAAGTTTAAAATGTAATATGGTAAATACTGTACCTAATGCGACTGGCATGCATAGCCTTTGTGCCTAGAGACATGTAGATGTAGAATAATGCATGCACACATGGGCAAGAGCTCAGAGCTCTAATTACACAAAATTTAGAAAACCTGCGAAAATGTGAGTAAAATACATCAGCTACCCCAAGATGACTTTAAATAGCATATAATTTTAACTTTAATTAATGATTAATTATTGAGACTTTTATGTAGTCCTTACAAAAGAATCTGTGCTCAAAATCTGCTACTTCTAGATCGTATCCTCATTTCCAGGTAGAGAAGATAATAATGGAAAAGTAAATTATAAAGGTGAAAAGACCAGAATGCTATGAGATCTTAGGAACAGAGCATGACAACAGTGCAGTTATATAATTCCCTTTGGAGTTTCACTCAACAGCTAATCAGTAGCTATTCTTGCACGCATGCAGGAACTGTGTCTATAATTTTACAACTGTCCATTAAAATTAAATCTCTCTGAGTGCTATTCTTGTCTTCGTTTTCCAAGTATTAAAAATGGCCAAAAATGCTTTTTATTCTTTAGGTACACATGACCTTCATTATAAGAGTACTCAATTCTGGCACAACAGGCCTTAAATTATAAATAATCATTCTTTATTATCAAGACTGCTATGTTAATTTTTGAATATCTGTCTTATCTTTAACAACTCAAGGAGATTTTCTGGATGCTATTCTCTCCTTTTTTCAGTCAATTAAAAACTGCTATAATTGCTTTGAGTTTTACTGAATGAATTTCTTTCAAGAACAGTATTTACATACTCACTGTTACAGTCAACATATGGTATTGTGGTATCACAGTCATATGTGAATTAGGTATATAAAATCAGCTTTGGAATTTGTGTTTCTTGACCTTATCATGTGATTCATATAAAACTTGGCACATATGAACTCTTATGTGATTTCAAAGAACCTACTGAAACCAATTGATCATGACTTTAGATCTATATGGAAAAGATCAAAAGTTAGCACATTCTTCTGTTTTTATTTGATCAATTTTCAGGCAATGACTTTACAGCAGTGTTTGTACTGTATAGCATATACATTACAGCCTTTCCTTCCCTTTATTCCTGATATATACATTTATAAAGTCAGCTCTCAACAGTTATTTAAGAGCTGTCACTGCATACAACAGATTTGTATATTTTCTATGAGAATTTCTACATTTTTATGGTTCTTAAACCCTTTCCTTTAATTACAATAACCAGAATGATGTGGCACACTCCCTTTTCTATAGTCAGTGCTTTAGGGAATATGTTGTCGTGTCTAGCATTTGTCCAGTATACTGAAAATAATAATAGTAACAACAACATCACCCTCTTTACCACCAAAGCACGTGTTTTTTCCAAAACACAGATCTGTAGCTGCTGTAAACATGGTTGTTATCTCTGACTTGGATCTATAAAATAATATCTTGTTTTGTGCTAATAAATCATCATAAAGGACTAACATTCTAAAGTTTTTTAGAATATATAGTGTAAAGCATTGTCAAAATTACTGAATATTGTTCAATGAACATCACTGAATCAATTAAATTGATATCTAAGCTACTGTTCCTTCAGAACTATTAATATAAACATTTAGGCGTATGGAGCAAAATGTTGCAATACCTCATTATTTTGTCTCATTTCTGAAAAATATCATCAAATACTGTATACAGCAACCTATATCATCCACGGGCTTTTAAGAAAATCCACTAAATTTAGTCAAACCTTTCTTCTGAATAATGCATAAATGAATAAATGAATAAAACAGACAGTCTTATTATCCTAAGATCTGTTTATGTTATAAAATACCTAATAATTATTTGAAAGCTGTAGCACTTTAAAGATGAAAATATCTCTGATGACAAGAACTCACATTGCAGAAAATCCTTGCATGACCTAATACATTAACTATATAAACACTACCCTCAGGGCACTGGGAAATGCAGCATGTAAGCACAGTCAAAAAATAAAGAAACCATGGGACTCTCAGGAGATTTTTTTGCTCAGTCATGCCTCCAAGAAGTACAGCACTGTCACCTCTTCATTACCTGGGGCACTGCAGGACTGAGATATGTGACTAATGAAAAGGACTCTGAAATTTACATGTTAGGAACAGAACACGTTACAAGAAACCTCAATGCACAAAATTAGCTTGAGCCCAACAAAATGTATCACTTTTAATCCAGCACTGGGCTTACTGAGTTCAAGCATTTTCTTTTTTAAGTTCAAGTGAAACGGAGCTAATTCTGGAAGCAGGAGTGTTGCATTGACACAGTTTTGCATTGGAGGTAACAATCTCCAAGGGCCACACAAAGAACTAGTCTGAGTGCTTCCAAGACCATAGCATATGATTAATTTGGAATATTGGTAACAGACTTGCCTGTACAGCCAAACATGCCAGAAACTGATTAATAAATAAGGCTTTACATAATGACAAGAAAGCTAAAACCTAGAGGTTTCAAAACTAACAATGATTCTATATATCAAAAACTTGATGGGAGTTCCAAATAAAATGTATCTGGGTAAGAGAAATACGTTTACATCAAAGGTCAAATGACTGAAATATGTGTATCTTGATTAAAATACCTTATAAGGTAGAAAACAGTATATGCATTTTAATAGGATCAAAGATCAGGAAAGGAATTAAACAATATCAGTCAATCAATCCTTATGCCAAGGGCATAGGAAACATCAGAGAAGCAACTGGATGAAAAAAGAGAAATCTTAGGATGAAAAGCGAGGAATTCATGATGAGGAGAACTGTTAGAAAAAGGACTCTTGTCCCTCAAGGAAATGATGGAAGTGTTCAGAATGTTTAAAAATACACTTGACAGAACACTGTAAAATATACAATAGGGAACAATTATGCATCAGCAGGGAACTGGTCTGAATAATGTATTATAATAAGTCATTTCCATTTCCACTTTCTATGATTCTCCCAAAAATCAACACTTAAATTTGCAGTTATTTGTATAAAGGAAATGCTGCAGAAAACCCTAGGGATGCATATATAAGTAAAAGGAGAGGCTAGAATTACTCCACAGCAAGCCAAGAGAGAGAAAAGAACGGCTTGCGAAGTGAGGAGTGGTGAAGACGGCCAGAAATTCTATCCCCTACACCATGAGAAAAATTTGTCTGTGGCCGCAAAAGAAAAATGGTGAGACAACTATTACAGATCGACAAGACACTAAATTATAAGACTGTAATTTAAAATCTGCAAGACTGAAAAGCTGAGGCCTTCAATAGGTCAACTTTCGCCTTCCTCCTTCCCCTTTCTAAAAAAAAAAAAAATATAAAATTGGCTATTTCTGAATTCACCCAAACCTACAAACCACTTCTAGCCTTGCTAAGATCCAGACCTCACTCCAAACTTCAGTTTATGAAGTATCATCCTAAAATTAATTTGAATTTGCAAGCTTTTGATTCATGTGCTATCCCTTTGGTCTTCCGATAACGGCAGATAACAAACCCCAAAAGGGGAGAAAGAGGAAAGGGAAGGAGGAAGGCAGAAGAAATTTCCCATCTTGAGTATTTTCATTCTCCAAAATGTGTTTTCGTTCCTGTTTATAGCTGGCAGCCAGGCTAGCTCAGGGGGCACAGCCTGGGGGGGGTCTCAGCGACCCAGAGCCCCCCCAAAGCCCCAGGCAGGGACAGGGCTACTGAGTGTGTGCGGGATGGCAGCTTGGCCCATTCGGCTGGAACCCTACACAGCCCAAATGAGATCTGCAATGTGCTTTTATTTCGATGGATGAATCATATTTTGGTCTGCAGTCAATTTTAAAAGCCAGTACAATGCTGCAATCATCTTTGCATTTGAAACCCTGAAGTGGAACGTTTGGTCTTATTTTAAAAACGGTTTCCATTGGAATTTAAAGAACACAAGTGGGAAAACATTTCTGCTAGCGTACTCACAAGTGCTGTGTCAGGAAGTTCAAAAATGAGCACTTACAGTAACCTGAGGAATGCACATTCCCAGGCCAACTTGGCTTTATGGGTGGGGGCTGGACCCCCCCGCCTCCAAGCCTGCAGATGTACTGGACAATAAATACACTCGGAGGGGAACAGGTGACACTGCAGCAGAACTCCCTCAGTGCTATGCTACGAAGCAGCCTTAAATCCTCCCTCTGCCGTGTAGGAAGCACAGGCTGAAGGAGAGGCAGTGAATCAGACCTCCTGCCAGAGCCACCCTGCATCGCTCTTCATGCAAAAGCTTGGGCTTTCCATTAGATCAGAGGTTTCATGTGATCTTAGCTACTGCATCTGCTCTTCATGGACCCCCTGCCATCAAAGGCGTGGGCGTCAAATAAAATAAAATAAAATAAAAATCAAGAATAATTCTGGATGGCCTCATAATGCCTGTTTTTGCAAATGTGTCGTTGGCGGAAGTTGAAGAAATTCCACACATAACAGATATTTACTGAGAAATTTCTCTCCCTTGAAACAACCAAGCACTCTTTGAAAGTAAACAAACAAACAAATAGAAAAAAGATTTTTCAAGAATGCCCAGAGCACAGTGGTCAGGAAATGAGGCAATTTTGTATCTGGATTACATTACCTGAAACAAAGCAAATAAAGATTTAAAAAAAATATTTATAAAAGCAGCTTATGAGATTACATTAAAAACAATTGCACCCACTATTATTTAAGTGGAAATGGCCAGAGCTCTGTTTGCAAAAACTAACAGTTAGCAGATGCCTTTTTGTTAAATGTAGGATGAGCATTGAATAAAAACGGTTTTTTTACAGTAACTTCCAGCCTATTTACACAGAATCTTACACGTAAACTAAAGGAGCAACCAGGTTTTTTTAAAGGGCACTTAGTAAAGAGTTTAAATTTATTCAATTAATTTATTTACTTTGATTTGAAATTCCTTTACCTGGCAGCAGCATAACTGCAATCAAGCTGCCCAATTACAAAACACAAATGAAGCAGTTCAGTACAACCGTAATGAAACTGAGCTAACATTTCAATAACCTAACAAGTCTCCTCCTCCTCCAAACTGACTTGCCAGTGGACTTGGTTGGAGAGAAAGACTGAGGAAACCCAGCCATTGGGTCTTTAGCTCCCAGGCATGCAAATGCTCCCACATACAGACACTGGTCTGATGCAACTAACTGCTAATTAATACACTAAGAATACTTAACTTTTAAATAGCTTATTTTCTCCTATTTAACTCTTAAATTTTTATTTCTTTTATGTTTCAGAAATTAAGCTAAAAATAACACAGCTAGTGTCAGAGGAGCCAAGTTCTTTGGATAAAGTTTGGTATTTCAGCCACTGTGCAATATACTCTCGCACAAAAAAAGTGATAGCTTAATGCCCAAGATCCTGAATTTTATGCTCTCTTCAAAACTAATAACAAAGCTCTTGTCCCAAATAAAATACATATGGTTTCATAACAGTATAAAAACCCTTCATTTCTACACAATGTTCAAAGCAGTAAACCATCATGAAGCAGTAACCTCAATTCTGTCACCAGCCCAGAAGTAACTATTTAAAATTCATGTTGGTGCAGTTTTAAAGGATAATTTCCCTGTTTTATTCAAAGGTTCATAAAACAGACTGTCATCAAATTACCTGTTAGAAGCATTTCTAAATTCTAGACAATTTTTTTTGACTTACAGCTAAACAATGTATTTCTTAGAAGTACACTAATGGGAGGTGAGGGATGAAAAGCACAACTAGATCCAGACTATTACCAGCCTTTCTTTACCCTAAAGTTTTTTTCTGGAGCTAATGTCAATAGAAAAATAAGACTTTCCTAATTTCACAATAGAATTTTGTATTTGCTTCTGCCTTGCAAAAATTTGAGAGTTGTTTCAGAAGCGAAGATTTTTTCTTTTAGAAAAGCTGTGAAAAATTATAGCACAGTATTTCTCAAGACCTGAACCTACTGCTGTTGAAATAACAGTAGTTGTCTTCAGAATTTCACAAGATTGATACAAACAATTTTGCCAAATGCTTCAAAACATTCCTAAAATACTCTTATGCAGTATATATGGTATATAAATATACATACAGTGATTTGAAATGGAAGAGATTTTATTAGCATGTTTAGAATGTAACGTAAATATTTCATATATAGCTTAACTATGTAAGTTTAACCATATCAGTGGAAGTAATGAGAAACTACCCCAATAGGAGTACCAATAAAATTTTATAACACACAGTGTATTTTTTCTTTTTGCCCAGGCAAGTCCCAATTTTTAGGTTGTGATCAAGATTTGCGGTGTTATAGGCCTGAATTTCTGAGCTGCTGCTGTGCTGCTGTCTAATCTCCTTCATGGGATGGAATGCACACAATGTTTTCATCAGGCAGATGGTTTGGTTGGTTGCTTTTTTTGTTTTGTTCTGAAGGGCGAATGTGCTCCCTCAGTTCTTATAATCCAGCTAAAATATATCCTTTATGTTCAGCTTGTGTCCTCTTCCCCACTCTCCACTAGATAATGGAGAGTTAGTTTCATGCGTACATACACACAAAAGAGCAGTCTTCTAGAGAGGCTAACTGGAAATACTGTTTAGCAACATTCACTGTAAATTAGACATAATTTATGTCTTTTCCCACTTTCCAGTCCTTGATAAACAGAGAAATACAGGAATATAGTGCGTATCTATTGTACAGAGGGAAAGAAGCTAACACAGTTCTTTCAAATAAACTTCATATTGCTCTTCATATGGATGATACACCTCTTTCAGAAAAAACTGTTGGCAAATAGTTACAATGTCAAGAAAAGTTGGTATGAATGATGAAATCAACTGCAGCAGTGCAGAAAATGCCTCAAAGAGCTCCTGATTCTGTATTATATGGTATGCAAAATACAGTGTGTGTAGCCTGTATTCACATACAGACATTTATATAAAACACACGTAGTTCATGGCTATTTTCACTCAAATACACGTTAGAAAGGAAAAATAAAGATTTCCCAAACTAACATGTCACTACAGCAGTATGATGGCATTAACCCTAATTACAAGCACAGCAGGTCTTCCTAAACAAGAGGCAATAAAAACTTCACACTACCTATTTTGCTGCGTGAATCAGTGTGTGGCTTGAAGAGTAGCCTAATTTTATTAACTTATCTATACATTTAGCGTGGTATTTTTAGGTACTAGAACTTTGGCACTCACCTCTCAAACTCTTTTGAAAAGCACACTAACACTTTGGCTGCAAGCGCAGGATTCTGTGTGACACAGGAGTAAGGTGCTTATTACTGCCCACAAAGGCAACAGGATGAGACCAGAATTTCTGCCTTCACATAATGTTTGAGTCCTGCCTCCACATTTGCCTGACATGGAGATGTAAAGCCAAAGGAAAGGGTAAGACCCGTGTATGGCTCATGTTTGGTCTTGCAACTGAGCAACCACTGGTGACTGTGGAGCTCTCAGGCTGTATGTTCCTACTATCTTCATTATTTAAACTTCTTGCCATGTTTTTTTGGCTTTCTGATCCACTTTCAACTTATAAGAAGACTTTATTACCGTTTGTGTTTTCTAGAATTGCTCCCGCACACATGAAGATGGTGAAGGACTTCAGGAGTTAATTGTAGGAGCAGAATGGACAGAACTTTGCCCAGCTGACTGGTAACGTGGTGGCAGCTTGCACGAGGTCACACTTAAATGTCTCAGACATGCGAAATGAAGAAGTCCTATTGTATCTTTCCAAAACACTATTGCATCTTTCCAAAACTTAATGAAGCTGTAATCTTAAACTTAGACCTACTCCAACCTGAATTTCAAGCTTTGCTTTGTGACTTCTTTTCACAGTAAATGCTACAACCACGTTTTACATAGCATTTAACAAATACACACAGGAATCTGGAGTAAATCAAATTCAAGACACAGACGTGTTTCTTTCAAGACAGGACAGGAACAGCAGAGAAGGATGAAAACAGAAGAATGATAAAGAAATGTAGGAGAGAACAAATCTTCTCCCTATGTTAAGTATCTTCTCTCCCACTGTCTAAACTTCGTCACTCTTAAAAGTTCCACTACATTTCAGATTTCTGAAAGAAGTTAATACAGCATCTCTTGTCTTTTCCATGAGCACGTTATTTTAATGCCAAAATGCCAAAAATATGCAATCTCATTCAGCAAAAATTTGGTAAAGCTGCACAAGAAAAAAGTATACTACTTTTCACAACTACTGTGCTGTGTGAATACTGTTAGAGAAAAGCTAGAAATACCTACAGCTCTCATTCATGAACAACTTGAAATCCCATACCATTCTGGCTGTGTGTTCATCTGGATCTCTGCATACTCATTTACACTTTTTTGGGGGTAACACTGTAATGATGTATCTCACTAAATCCTTATACCCAGTACTGGCTGCTGGATAAATGAATTGCAATCATTTGATTTCTCTCTTCAGCAGTACAGATAAGGCAGGCAAAGAACACTTCAGAATATTTTCTACAGAACAATTATTTTGATATTTCTCATTATAAGCTTTGCCTACGAAATGAAAAAACAAGCCATTTATTAAGAGAAAGGAAAACCCTATTGCTCACTTGAACGAAAACTTAAAATACACGACATCACTTGATCCTGTGTGAAAGATCACTTTAATTTTCTTACAGTTTATGTTCAAAACACCTGGTGCTTCTATAATGCTTATCTTTACATTTTATCAGTAAGCTAATATAGGAAAATATTGTGACACTGAGTCATAAAAAACGCTTTTTATGAAATTACCTTGGCTTACAACTCTTACTTCCTTAGAAAACTTTGAGAAGTTACAGCAATGCAACAATCCCTGTCACAATTTGGTAACAAGAAAGTAATACTAAGGAACAGGAAGAACTGGTTGCTAAAAGGTTAACACTTAACTTGATTCAGCTGTGAGGTGTAATCCTAAAAATATGTAAATGTAGTGACTGATTTTTAAAGACATCCTAAAAGTCTCTCTCAGCTGGTTTCCACCACTCTAGTAACTTTGAGATGTGCAATGATTTTCACAGTTATAACCAGGACTGAATGTTAAATGGCCTTACCTGTACACTTGTAGTCTGAGGCGACTCCTTTAAGGCCAGCATCGAAAACTGATATTTCTACTTTTTGCTTTCTGTGGTGGCAGCTCAGGAGCACAGAGGGCTGTGATACAACGAGGTAGAGAAAAGGCTGTAGCTCAATGTCCCCCGTTCCCCTGCGACCAGGCTGCCGTACAATAGTTATACCCAGGGCTTGTCGAGCAGACGATCTTGTGGAAGCATGCAAACTTTCCAGTGACAAAAGACCCGTTTTTCTCCCAGTAGACAGGGGAGCGTTACTGTTCAAAAGATCCTCTGCTGTGACGGATGAGATGCACGGCTGATTGGGCTTCTCGGTATCACGGCTGCCGCCTGAGCCCGTTTCTGGAAGGTTCAAGGAGCTTTTGCTTATCTTCTCACCATCTTTCTGATCTTGCGCTGTTTTTGAATTCGGTAAGGCAGTGCATGAGTACGTCATCAAGGAGATTCGACTTGCTGTAACAAAAATGTCAAAGGGAATGAAATTGAGATTCTTTACGATGGAAGACTGGCGGGAAGGACGAGCAATGCGGTGCTGGCTGGTACCACTGTGCTGCTCGATCTGAATGATTCTGATCTTAACACTGTCACTGCCAATTCCACTGTCCTGTGCCCCACTATAACGGGAAGAAGTTTCGACTGTTCCTCCATCAGTCACATCCATTTTTTTCTGCTCTTGTTTGGAAACCTGCAAAGGAAAGTATTATAATTACTTCTGATATTCACATCCCAACTATTTCCATTTCAGTCATAGCAAACAATCATTATACAAACGTGATGTCAAAAAAGAGACTTATAAAAAAAATCTGCCAAGTTAACTTTAACACAGTAATCACTTGTGAAAACACAGCAGGTGTCTGTTCCAACGAAATGATGACTCACAATAGCTGAAGTGCCAAAAGAATATGTGAAAGAAGCCAAAAAGCAGGCAGTAATGATTCCTAGGCTTAAAAACATTTGTTTAATTTAAACTCTTTATTTGAACTCTAAAGAATCTACAAGAAGTTTATGGCTTATACAAAACCAAATATCTGCGATATAATGTATGGCAAATAATAAGCCTAGGTAGAATTGTCTTCCAGTTTTGAGCATTGATGCTGAAAAAGTCATCTTTGTCACTAAAATATTTTACTGTGATTAGATGAAATAGAACATGATACTAATCTACTGCATAATCACAAAAACAGTAAATGGAAATTATAAGCTGAAATGTATAAATATTATGTTGTCGAAAAATATTTCTCTTGAGTGTCATGGAGATACAGCTGCCTTATGTAAAACACCAAAGTTACAGGCAACATCAGCAGTACCTAAAGACTGGTTTTGTGATAGGGTATGAGTTCTTAGCTTACTGAGGCTACACATGGTGTTGTCTGTGATTTTCACAGGGTTTCACATAAGAAGTCATTACATATAGAAGTATTTCAAAAAGAAAACATACACCACTGATTAAAAAAAAAAAGTGTTCCTTCTATCAAATCAAATGCAAGAGAGAAACAAAAAGTTGCAATATTGTGTCCAGAGACTGCATAGTCTCGGATCAAAAGACAGAGACACCCGAAGACGAAGAAGTACTTCAAGAAAAATCACCTTCAACACTGCTCGTGAAACAAGTAGAAATCCTATCGAGCTTGAGGACAAGGTGGGGAACATGTACCAAAATTCTTGGCAAAAAAAAATCTGCAGAAATTCAATTAAAATCATCATCATAATGATGTATGGCAAATTCCTCAGATTCACATGGAGTTTAGAGTCATGCATTCACCCTGTATAGTTTCCATTGCATAACTAACGTGTCCATCTGCACTGCATAGAAGTGTTTCTGCTCTTCTCTGTACAGAAGCTAACATAGGAAATGTCCAACTCAGTAGGATTCCTGACCCATCCAGCCCAGTATGCTGCTTCCTATAGCACCAGGAGGAGACTCTGTTGAGAGAGACCGTGAGCCCTGGCCACTTCCTGCAATCTGTTCCTCTCTTACTCCCCAGGCATCCACAGCTGTTGCACGTAGGATGCCAGTGGTACATGTCTGTGTGGTGTAACCATTTCTGGACTTCTTGTCCATGAATTCATCCTATTCCTTTTTGAATACTCTGACAGTGTCTGTCCTCCACAATCTTCAGGGGCAACAAGTTCCAATCTTTTATTTAAATTGCTTTAAACCATCTCCTCCTCATTGCATTTCCCTGATCTTTGTATTACATTAATTGAATAGGTCCACGTTCAGCTTTATCAGTGTAGCTACGACTTTGTAAACTGTGATCACAGCCCCCCTCAGCCTTTTCCTCTCCAGACAGGGAAATCCCAGCCTTTTTAGTCTCTCCTCCCAAAGAAGTTGGGAGTACTTTAATAGTACCTTTAACCTTTTTAGCTTCCCTTCTGTACTTCTGTAACTCCACTGTGCACTTTTAGAGTACTCCACAAAACATTTGAGAAGTGGAATCACTATGGTTTTATATAGTAATAAAATGACGCCTTCTGTCTTGTTCTCAGTCTCCATCCTGATGGATGGAGTCTCCATCCATCCAGCATTTTTGTTGGGTTTTTTTGGCTGACACTGCACATTGACTCAATGATTTAATTTCTTTGTTCCAGGACCTACTTCAATAGTTCCTTTTTGTTTTCTCCACCCCCTAGCGAATATTTGAAAAGGGAGGGATAAACTAGGACAAACTGTACCTTAACGTCCTCTTCAAAATAGGATAATGAATTACAAGTACTTACATAGTTTATCAGCAACTTAACTATAGAAATGAAGGACAGTGAATTACTAAATTTCTTCAAATTTCCACAGTCTTTATGCAGCAACATTAATAGAAATGTAGTTATAGGGGAGGTGAAGAAAACCAGTTAAGGTTCCTTTATATTGTGCTTTACAGAACAAAGGCAGCAATCACCTCTCCTTTTCTTTAAAGGAATGAATATACTAGAAAAAGTATTACAGAGGAAATCCTAAAACAGAACCATTAACTAGCCAAGATTTTCTTTGAAAAGGTTTTTGCCAGCTCTGGTTACAATCTTTTCATATTCACTCGTGTACATATTTTTCAAATAACCAATAAAATTCTTTGTGGCTGTTTTCTATGGCAGACTCATATCACTGACTTGTAAATGTGATGCCACTTTTAATGCAGCCTCTGTAAAAATAACTAGAGACCATTTTAATGAATCACTACATTGTGAGCCAAGAAATCCTCATTCCTCCTGATATCCTAGCAAAGTCAGGCTATTTACACCTCAGCCTCTCTGCCTGGTAAACTATAAAGTTTACCATATCCTGCACTGACGGCACTTTCAAAATTGGTACAGATGGTTTTACTGCTTACGTATTGAAGGCAAACAGAAGGCAGAAGGGATGGAGCTGTGAAACAATCTTGCCTATCATTTCATGGAAATGCTGCCTGAAATGAAGTTGAGGACATATGCTGCTAAAACCAGCAATTCTTAATTGCTACATAGACATCAGTTGAGCCTGATGAAAAATGTTTTTAGCAAGCATGATTCTGTAGTGAACGACACTCTTATGGTTAGTACACGGTATTCTTTTGTTCTCTGCTATGCAGCAGAAATTTCTGCAGCTACCCGACATTTAGGTTATGCATGACTTGGCTAGAGGAAATGAAAATACACCGTTATCTACTAAATGATAACCTTCCATGGAGAAAAGCATTGCATGTGTATGACCAAGTGCAGGGAGAAAGCACAGTTCCTCTGGTTTCTGAATGGATCCGCTCTTCCCACACCTAAATAGATTTGAATTGAAGCCTAGTTCTTTTCTTCTGCCCCTTTTTATGATTAAGTATTTATCAAATGTGCTGGTCTATGTAAAGCACCTCAAGGAAGGTAAGAAAGTAGCTCTGCCTCCATCCCCAGTCAGACTATAGTTTCTCTGTGCAGACTGCTGCAAGGGTGCTAATTGGTCCCAACTGCTGAGTTTCCTGTTACGCGGACATTCGACTACAGAAACTTTACTGAGACCCCAAATCAATTCACGCAGGTCACCGAACAGCACTCAAATGGCAATTTCTGCTCAGTACTAAGCAGTATGGAATATGAACCAGTGCCCGAAAGGTGAAAGACACCATATCCTATTACAGTTTTCCATGCCACCCGGTTCCACAATGAAACTCTGACTTACGTATGGTCTTACCACATATATTATAAAGGCTGAAACAAGTGAGTAATGATTTGCAAGACAGCTTTATATAACACAACTGGGTACAAAATAAAAGTGCAGAAGTATCACAAGAACTTCTTGCATCAATTTCAGCCTTCCAACCACGTTTCACAGTTAACCTGAAAATACACCTAGTAATAAATTTGGGAAGCATTTGGGTATTTCTCCGACGGGATAAGGAGATGAGAAGGAACGACTATCAGTATAACAACCCTAAAAATTCTCTTTGGTGTATTACGGAGTAAATGCGCCAATATTTTAAAGATGTCAAGAACAGCAATATCATCTTGCTGTTAGTAAATGTAATGGTAACATTTATCATTGGGCTGTATTTTATCAATTCTTTTACTCTTTACATAACCCATTTAAAACGAACAATAAAAGTTTTCTTTAATTAGCTACTGGTGTGCATAAACATGATCATGATTAAACCATAAAAACCAACCGTACATTACTTTGGTCCTCTGTCCCATGTGTTTTAAATTATTTTAGTTGAAAATGTACTTTGAGTCCCTTTTAAAAGTTCGACCTTCTGCTTTCAGAGAATTAAATGCATATTACTATAGTGGAGAAGATAATGTTTCAGACCTCCAGGCATATATTAAACACACTGGCAGCACATTAGACAAAATGCTTTACTTATTAGATACTTCCTATTCTAAACAGTGTCATCAAAGGCTAAAAACAAAATCCATATAAAAGCTGCACAATGCTTCCACACAGAACCTGTGCCAAAATCCCTGTACTTTCCAGCTAATGAGGAAAGGATGTGTACTCTTAACATATGAATGTAAGATTTTCCAAGCATTCACTTTAGGAAACAGGACTATTGATTCCACATGGCTTATGTTAAATGAAACTGTATTGGTAAAATAACCTTTAAGATATTTGGCATGATAACTATAATTAAACAGTATTCAAAGGAATAAAACAAAAGGGAATTTGGTTCCACAATGGCTAATTAAAATAAAATGAAAAAACACAGCATGCCATCTATCAAGATAAATTGTTATTGTTTAAGAACTATTTAAATACTGTTAAAATATACTTTAAGATAAAATCTGAAAGGACTGGGAAAATATTTGTGGCTTAAAAATGGATAGTTTGGTGAAGAAAAAAGTATAGGAGGCTGAAATTTTATGCTGAGATAATAGCTTTAAAGCTTTGAGCATAACCAGATGGTACTTTAAATCAGAGGAATTCTACAGCCTCACTGTCAGGATGAGTTGCAATATGAAAAGGTTTTCAATAGCTAGAAAAAACAAGTCAAGACGACAGTTTGCTTCTCAGATCCCGTTAGTGCACTTTCTCATTCTTTCACAGTTATATATCCTATCAATACCACACACCACAGAAAAGGTGTTGAAAGCTATACTGGTAGTTGGGGAACTGTGGTTAATTCTTCCTTTTCATGTGTTGAGATAGGTAACTTGACTAGCTTAACCCCTTGAGTTCAATAGGGCATATGACACATTTATCTATAGAGAGATAGGGCATGGAAATGGCATGTCCTGTAGAACACACACAGGTAAGGACATCAGAAAATCAAGGATAAACAAATAGATTTTCTTTTCAAAATTGGCAAGCAGTCCCATCTGAGGTCACTTCCATTTTAACCAGGTAAGAGGTAAGTCTTGTTTATTTTCCATTTCTGATCAACGTATTCACCTGGTAGAGACATGTCTGCAAAGTTTTTACTGCATAAAGATTGGGAATAACACCAAGGTAAACAAACAACCTAATAATTTAGATCAATAATTAAGACATTTTCCCAATCAAAGAGAAGTGTTTTACAACAATTGGCAGCATTTCTACATTATATTTCTTAATCCCTCAAGAATTTTCAACCATAAGAAATGTAAGCATGTCCAAACTTCATGATAAACATTTGTATCAGTTTTATGTTCCTTTTGTGATACTTGACAGCATAATTCCTTAATTAATAGAATAACTGTAAGGAGTTTTTGGAAGTACCACCGCTCTAGATGAAAAGCATCTACATCTGCATAATTTTTCCAGCTTCTCATATTAATTATGGTTATATAATGACACTATTGAAGTAAAATTTCCAACCATTTCTTAACTGTGATCAAAACCCCTCAGCCAGTCATGAGATCATGCTCCACATTACATAAGCTACGGAAAGACTCACAAGTGTGAAACCACAAAATCCAAGTGCCAATCACATCTGCTCTATCACTGTTGCATGTGACCTAGTTTTATTTCTTTTGCTAAAAAGTAGTAATATTTACATGGAAATAAAAATCTTGCCTACTGCACAAACTGAATTACAGAAAAGGAATATACTCCACTGTTGTTTTCCATTGTGCTTAAACTGGAATTACAAAGAAAACACTGCATAGGTTCTTCCTGGCTTTGTTCTAAGTACTTCATCTACTCCACTGAAGAGTTTCCAACAGTTTAGAAATCTGGTTGATGTATCGTTGTTGTAAAGATAATGCTTTTTTTCATTTGTACCATCCCTCTACTGAACACTTTAACTAAAACAATTTTATTACGTTCCGCATATGAGTTAAATTATTGATTTTAATTCTGACCATTATCAAAATTATTTTGTAACTTGACATATTAATATCACATGGAAAATGCAATGAAAGACACACACACAAACACATTTGACTGCTAAATTATGTCTTCCAGTCTAATAAAGTTCTAAATAAAAACTTCAGACCTACAATTAAATCTAGACAGAGTTACTTCTACTTGTATCAATCCAGATGCAGAAAGAGTTCTGGATAGCATGAATCCAAAGCTATCCTCCAAAAAGGAAACTACTAAATCAAGCCAAAACGAGGCAACAAAAATAGCAGAAATGTCTAAAGTAGTTTATTTCCTATAAAAATCAAATGTGGCTTTTTTTTTTTTTTTCAACTAAGGAATTTTCTTTTCAGGCAGAATTTGTTGCAAAACAAGTTATGCCAATTTGAAGTGTAACAGTGTATATGTGCTCCCAGACCTAAAGAAATACTTCTGATGGGAGTTCAACTTCAGTTTTCACAGTACTGCAGGAATTACATGAAAGATCTGATGGCAAGGAGCAATACAAACTCAAACTCAGCTTTTTTGTGCAATGTTTTCCAGCTCTTCAAAAGTAAGAGATTACATTCTGTTCAACACTGATGCAAATATTCATAAATCAAAGCTGTACTAAATGTTCCAATTGTAACATGGGTATATGCAAGTGCTAAATCCTTTCTAATGCCAGCAAAATTATTTTTTTCATCTTAATACAAACAATGTGTTTATTTTGCTATCCTATGAAAGGCCAGTAAGAAACTTGAGTCCAATTTTTTTTCTTTCCAAATAAAGGGTTTCAATTTAAAAAGACCAGGCTGAAATCTGGCAGAAGAGGTTTTTTCCACAGTATTTTTTCACTAATATTTTTACTAAAAGTATTAGCTTTTTCTTAATACAGTTTTTAAAATTTCAATTCAGAATTTTAAGTTATTATCCTTGCTTTTAGACAAAAAACCAGTGGATTAAAATACGCATGCATATTTACTTTAGACATGGTGAGGGTTTGCTTATTTTTTCACATTCTGTTCTGGTTTTTTGTTTGTTTGTTTTGGGGGTTTTTTTTGTTTTTTTTTTCTTCTTTTTATAGCCAAGGAACAGCATTTATTTTTTTTTTTTAATCTCATTTGGACACTTTCAAAAGCAGTAGTTGAAACTTCGCCTTGATTTTGCACAACAGTCATATGACAGGACAACCAGGGGATCAGGCCCAGCCATCACGGGTTTAGCAAAGGTAGGTCGTGCCTGACCAATCTGATCCCCTTTTATGACAAGGTGACCTGCCTAGTGGATGAGGGGAAGGCTACCGATGTAGTCTACCTGGACTTCAGCAAAGTCTTTGGTACTCTCTTCCATGGCATTCTCTTTGAAAAGCTGGCAGCCCATGTGTTACGATCCAGTTAGTGAGAGATGCCTCTGCCTGAACTAAGGTGCAAACGAGATCACGTGCCGAAGTCAGTAACACAGGTTTTATTTAACAGTAAGCGTGATGTAGAGAGATAGAAAGAAATAGAAAAGGATGTATGTGTGTGAGAGAGAGAGATTAAAAGAGAGTGAGTGAGTGAGACAGAGCAATCAAGAAGATCCAGTGGCATCCACTGGTCCTTCTTCATCCTGGGTCCAGTTCTGTTTCATATCTTTATCAACCATCTGGACGAGAGATCAAGAGCACCCTCAGTAAGTTTGCAGATAAGTAGTGTGAGTGTTGATCTGCTGGAAGGTAGGAAGGCTCTGCAGAGTGATCTTGACAGACCAGATTGATAGGCCAAGGCTATGAGGTTCAATAAGGCAAAATGCCGTGGTCCTGTACTTGTTTCACAATAACCCCATACAGTGCTACAGGCTGGAGGAAGCATGGCTGGAGAGCAGCCGAGCTGAAAAGGACCTGGGGTGCTGGTCAACAGAGGCTGAACATGAGCCAGCAGTGTGTCCAGGTAGCCAAGAAGGCCAAGGGCATCCTGGCCTGTGTCAGGAATAGTGTGGCCAGAAGAACCAGGACAGTGACCGTCCCTCTGTACTCAGCACTAGTGAGGCTGCACCTCGAATCCTGTGTCCAGTTTTGGGTCCCTTACTACAGGAAGGACACTGAGGTGCTGCAGTAGGTCCAGAGAAGGGCAATGGAGATGGTGAAGGGTCTGGTGCACAAGTCATACAAGGAGCAGTTGAGGGAGCTGGGATTGTTTAAGATGGAGAAAAGCAGGTTCAGGGGAGACCTCATCGCCCTCTACAACTCCATGAAAAGAGGTTGTAGCCAGGTCAGGGTCAGCCTCTTCTACCAGGTAAGAAGCGACAGGACAAGAGGACACAGCCTGCAGCTGTGCCAGAGGAGGTTCCTGTTGGACAACAGGAAGAATTTCTCCATGGAAGTGGTGCTAAAGCATTAGAGCTGCTTCCCAGGGAGGCAGTGGGAGTCACATCCCTGGAAGTCTTCAAGAAACAACTGGACATAGAACTTAGTGTTATGGTTTGATTGGGGTTGTGGTGTTTGGTCAAAGGTTGGACTTGATCTTGGAGGTCTTTTCCAACCTTATTGATTCTATAATCTCTAACATATCAATATTAAGATTTCAGTATAATACTATAAGTTTACCAGTCTCAGTTTTGGGCCAAATTTCCAGTTCAAATAATTTAAAAATATTAAATATGGAAATATCAGATGATTCACTGTTATGACTTCTGGACATGAGAAATTTAACAAAGTTATTTACTCCCACTGGAGTATATTGGAATATTCTCACATTGACTAATATTCAGTGTTCTGTAAAATAAATTAAAAGATGCAGAAGAAAATGCCAAATATCCTGGCAGTGATTCAAAGTGGGATTCAACAAAGCCTCAGAAGACAAATTTAGGCATAAATTTCTAGAAGAGGATAAGTGAATGTATGAACAATAAAAGCCATTATTGTAATGTGGCAAAGTAACTCGGTACTTGACTTTCATGATACACTCTATTTGCAGCCTCTTAAATGTAAAAGTGTACAGTCAAATGAACTATCTCCAGAATCAAATGGTACAATCTTTTTCTTAACATAACAGATCCTTTATCTGTTTTGAGCATCTTAAAGGCAATTCAAATAACTAAATCCACAGCAGATTAGAAGATTTCATATACAGATCCTGCTCAACTAAACAAACTTCCTTCTACATTGTTTCCAGTAATGTAAGTCAGACTGAGTCAGCCTACATGCCACAAACAGAAAAATCCACAGTGAAGGAGTCTCCAGTGAGAAATATCCAACTGCTGGCAAAGGATTGCTCACTGAAACATGTGCTGGGATTTTGACTTCCTCAGGTTTTAAAGCTTCTAGATGTCTGGAAAATTATCTTCTCAATGCCTTATTGTGGTTATTTTTTGTTTTTGTTTTTTTTTTTAGTTTATTACATCTCACCTGTATCAAGCTAAATAAACTTGTACCTAGCTTTATCTTTTATGAAATGAAGTTGCAATTTCTTGAGAGTTTTTTGCAGATTGAGGGAGTAAAGAACATGAAATGGCATGTGAACTAAAAATTATGAAATTAAGAAATCCAGAATATGTTTTTTTTGTAACAAGGCCATCACAAAATCTCCCCATTTTTAGCAAGTTCTTTGTCTCAGCATTGCTGTGCAATTCCATGCCAGATTGAATGTCTGTCTTCTCATTTGTGTGTTATACGACAGTAAAACAGCCAGTTCAGGGTCTTGAAACGTCAAAAAAAAAAAAAAAATCCCAGGAAGAAAAACTTCCAAGCCAACAAACCAAAAAACCTGAGCAAAAATATACCTGTTTTTTTGGTCTGTTCTGTTTCCTGCACCTGGCTCATTGTATTATACAAGGCAGTGAAAGAAAAGGACAGACTGTGGCAGTCCATATTGAACTACCTTAGTAAGCCTAAAAATTGCATCCTAAATCACGTCCTCCGTTTAAAATAATAAAACTTGTTTAAAATGACTGAAATAAAGAAAAGAATCACAGCACTGGAGCAGGAATGAAAGGTTAGAAGGAGGACCTCTGCAAGCCCCCTCAGGAGCAGAGGACACATGGATCTGCATCTTTAGGCTTCTCTGACAGATACGAACACAAGTTTACTTCTTGAAGAAAACCACTTTTGACCTTTACATGCTTCTATACAGTATTATTATGACTTATATGAAAGATGCAAAAAGACTGCAGATATTACTGAATATTATTTACATATATTGTTTTTCCATAAAAATAATGTTTTTTCAATTTTAAGCCAAGATGTTCCTGTTGGTTCACTAACAACTGCTCCTTTTTTCTGCTTTTTTTTTCCTTACTTGTTGAATACTATTAAAATACTTTTAAAAATATTATTCTAAGATTAATTTTTTAACTGGGCACAAATCCATTTGCTGTGGTGAGCTTGCTCACAGACAAATCTGGAAAAAGACCCAATGAAGCACTCAACCAAGACCAGCCTACGCAGAAATTACTTTGTACAAACACCAACGATCCAATAGCAACACAGTGGGTAAAACCTCCAGATGTTCGAAGTGCAACAAACACTTAATCTGGGGAGAAGGCCTAACTGCCTTCAGGATGAATTTCAGGAAAAAGGAGGAGATTCTCAAGAGCATGAAGATCAGTTAGGTGCCTGCCCATCTCCCACTGAAAAAATAAAGAGTTTGGCAGATAATGTATTTGTGAATCTGAATCTCTCCTACTAATTTCTGTCCCTGCTTTAGTAGGCAAAAAAATCAGCAAAAACGTCTCTGTAGAGACCAGACTGCATATTCTAGTGGGAAAGCAAAAAAAAAGACATACAGACTACTTCAAGAACTCAGGTGAACTAATGAAAACACACAAATCTAATATCCCTATACCTCTGTGAAGAAAAAAATGCCTAATTTCCTAAAATAAGGCCTTAACTCACTGGTCTTCAGACAAATACCAGTGTTATGAAACTTGTAGACAGTATCCCTACTCAGTAAAGCTAACAGATTTTCAGTTTTATGGATTGTATAAGTCAACCAACTTTCCAATAGTTTGAAAACAGTTGTCAATGCTGATTTCTGAGAATACTCTCCTAAGTCATTATTGCTCCTCTGCTTTGATGGAGAAAGTTAAAATGAGTGGAAATCTTTACTTATGATGAGTCAAGAATGAAGTTTTTAGTCTTGATTCACAGAATGAGTCACAAGTAATTTGGTGGGGGGAAGGCACAGTCTCGGTGAAATGAAGAGTTGGAAATATTACCTAGGAGCATGCATTGACAAAAAGAAGGACTAATATGCAAGGTTATTAAGCATAGAAGAAACACTGAAATTGCATACTAGCTATAAACAACTGAGAGCTTTACAATGTCTTCTCTCTAGATAGGTACTGGCAGCCAATTATCTGGAGAAGTAAGTTCAGAGTAACTAGAAATTGCTGCAAACCTGAATCTGATTCAGTAAATGTTATTTGTATCATAGACATGACCCATATCAGTCTTTTATCACAATCACAATCCACTGTTTCATCATTTGATATAGCAACCAGTAACTCAACCAGTGTGAAGCTAGCTATAAAAATGGTAGTACTGTCCTGCTCTTTAATCTTCTCCATACTCACCAGAAACACTCTACAATGTAAGTCAATGTGACAATTATCTCTTCTATCTAAATGGGAATACAAACAGTACCTGATTTTATCATACTTATTGAAGTCACAGGCCCCATGCATGTACTTTGTAGCCTTGCCACCAAAGGGTGACACTGTACTAAAAGGTAGTTCACTGCAATTTTACTATATTGGCTTTTGTGATAGGTGGGAGAATACACTGAACATATCAGAGATAAATGAAATACAGCTGGACTCTTTATTATCCTTCTGCTTTGAACACTGGAAGAAACGTTCCTATTTTCTCTGCCCCATTCAATCAAAGTTCAGTGCAATATTCAAATGTTCAAGACAAGTGGAACATTATTATCACTGACACAAGCAAACTTCCCTGCAAGCAAGACATAGAACAATATGAACTGTTGGGATTCAGAGAGGTTCAGAAGCCCACATAATCCCAGAAATTAATGTTGCTGATCAGAAGGAGGATATTAATATTTTCTACCTTTAGAAACCTCATTTGAAGTGTAAAGTTGAAAACTATAGTGCGACTGTGGATGCAACTTGTGCAGCACTGCAAAGGGATGAATGGAACTCTCCAAAGCAATTTAAAATGTTAAAATGCATAGATTTGAAGTGTATAACTAAATTGTGCATTTCTAAAAATTCCAGGCTAATACACAATTTAGAATCTTTTGTTGTGAGAGGTTTTCACAGTGTCAAACCTCTGTGCATGTGTGCACATGCATATGTCCTTTTGAGTAAACCTCATGTGCTTTGCCTTCATATCTGCAAAATGGGCCCTCTCTCTTAAGGCTTCCTATTTTAGTGTGAATTTACTTTGGTCCTACACCTCTTTTTTGCTTTATTGAAAAGTAAGATTTCTGCTTTGAAGAATCTTAGAAAAACCACAGCCATTTTCTCAATACAAGAATTGCATGTAGATTTGTACTGGCATGAAAATTTTTGCTCCTGTGAAGCATCAAGAAGTACTGCACAGTCCTTCAAAAAGATATCTCCCTGATGTTTTTTGGGAGAAAATCAAATGATGACACAAAGCTTCCCAAGGAACGGAAACATGGTATGACAATGACTCAGGATTGGGCTTTATTTTGGCAAGGGCTTTATTTTGATAGTGTCCTTGAACTAACCAAAAGATCTTTTATTTTCAGGAAAATATCTGACAAGTGGCTATGTGGGAACCCAAGTTAGTGGTAAAACTACCAGGAAAATGATGCAAGTATTATTCAGCTATTCCAACTAAGGGTTTTTATTGGCATTCTCAAAAAGTTACACTTTTGGCACGCACTCTGACACTACTGAACTAAAAGATTATGTTTAAAACAGCATGGTGCCAATTTTGTCCATCAAATCTATGCACACACAGGTCTTAAATGTGCTAACTTTTCCTACACAAGTCTTCATGTTATCATGTATCTGAAAAAAAACCCAGACAAATCAGCTCATACAGCTTCCTTTCACATATCCAAGTTTCAGGTCTTTAACATGACTAGAAACGGGAAATGTATGTCACCTTACTATGAAATATTCACCATCTTACAAAGGTACTGCAGAACACAGATTTTCAGATTTAGGTGAGACTGATTCAGATGCCATTCTTTTACAAGGTCTAATGAACAAAGTATAGACTGGAGCTCTTTTCTTTTTTTAGTTTCAAACATTATAAAATTATTAAACTAAAATAGTTATAGCTAATCCTGCTCACCATACAACTACTTGCTAATGGCCCAAGGATACTGTTGCAGCTCAGACTCATACAAATTAATTTCAGAGGAAACAGAACCACTATTCAGCTCTGTCCAATAACATAACCTGGACATCGTTGCATCCATTTGATTTTATATACATAGCAGGCTATGCCCTTTTTTGTTTAAACTCACTACTAATTAAACTGCGTTCATGCAAGTATTCTTGTCATTCATCAAACAGCATGAAACACTAATGAATTTCTGATAGAACAGACAAACGTGTTTGTGAGAAAATCGCCATATTTTTTTCCTGACAAAATCTCAGGCGTGAGTTTGATGCCTAAAGATTTTTAGCTTTTTGTAGACTTTAATGTACCTGTGTAGTTTTATTTCAGTTTGGACAGTTACTTTCTCACAATCATATTCTTGAGCTTCGGTTTAACCGTCTTTTCAAGGTAACAGATTTTAGCAGGGACATTCCGTTGGGACATCCACCTGGACTGGAATAATAAGTTACATGGTAGACAAAACAAGATAGAAGGCCTGGAACCCTTGGAGGAGCTCCAGTGGGGCAGTTCTGAGGGTGGTACCAGGACAAAATGAATTTTTGGGTTGGTTGTCCCCACTAGGCATGATAATTAGTTAAAGATATAAAAGTGTAAGAATTCTGTATGTAGGGGTGCACCTACGTATTGTGTTCCTGAAGGCCTTCACTAAAGAGCTGCTCTCTATCTTATCTAGATTAATACTGTTTGGAGAGTTTTTTTCCCCTCCCATTTTAGGTATCAAGTTATAGGATGTATCATTCTACTAGACAGTCTTGGATGATGCAGCATTACCTGAATCTGTAGGCAGACTATAGCTGGCCAGAAAAACGGAGAAATTAGGAAGGCAGCTAATACAATTAACAGCAGTACACTGAAAAATTATGCCTCATTGCTTAATGGACAGGATACTACTACAGGGAAATTCTGGCCTTAAGAAAACCAATATGAAATTAAGCAGCATATCTATCCCTAGTTAACCACTCAGTCCACACAAGCCACACAGATGCCTGAACAGTGACTAATGCCAACTACTGAATAATGGCTTTCCCCCAGTGGCAGCACCTGTTTTGGTTTCTCATCATTCACTTCCTGTTTTTTTACAAAACAGATAAAAAAATTAATTTAACATTGAGACTTCTATTCTGCTTTTTAATTTGGCTGAGAACACAAAATATTATATAGTATTTGAGGATGACTGACATCCAGAGTTAGTATTATTAGCTTTATTTACTTCTAAAAATAGGTTAAAATGCATGAAAAAAGTTGTTTATCATGAGGGAATGCCAGAAAAAAAAGTGAGGATCCTTCCACAAAGAAAACAGAGAAGTTCAAAATCAAAATTGCCCACTGCCTATAACTTCAATTAACTCTTTACTGGCCTGAACTATCCTTTCTCCTTTTATTCCCCATCTTTGCCTTTAAGGAAAAAATCATCTTATTTCACCTTAAAATGAAGGAAATTACAGAATCCATGTGTTTATAATGGCTGTCAAGAATCAAGTTTTATGCACCTAGCAGGTGATGTTCCATGCAGGGAAGAAACTGTAACTGGTGCTGTCTAAAAGTGATCTTACCACAGCATCAAACCCTACTGTATACAAGCATTAGATGACTCAGAGGAGAAGATTAGTCAAGATCAAAGCAGGCAGAACCCTCAGTCCTACATCGTGTGACCCAACATTTAAACTTTCGTCTCCTCATCAGACGATTAAGCAAATCACCACTCTGACACATTCAGTGTCCGTACTGTGAGAAAGTCCCAGCACGTGTTCTCTCACACTATTCCTCAGGGTGAGTTTTATTCACTGCCTTGTCTTCACTGATTTTGTCCTGCCTACATGTCAACAACCAGCTATATTTGTTATTTATGGCAGAACTATAATAATTCTTACAGTTTATGGGTTTTTTATTCTTTTTTTTTTCCCCAAAAATTAACCAATATGATTTCTTGCACATGTTCTAATTTAAAGAACAGTTTGCATTTTGGACCTTTTTAATGGCAATATTTTTATCATCTCTGTAATGAATACTTCAGATTTTTTTGATTAATACATTAAATGATCAGAAATGGCAAAACTTTAAATTAACTTTACTTACCATTTAGTTATTATTTTGATTTGACAAGAAAGTACAATGATATTTTAGGTATTGGTAATAAAAATAATTCACAAGTTGTCTTCAAAATATTGCTACGCAGGGTAAGCAATACAGAGATTGGACAGAACATTTATGCCTTTCAGACTATTTCATTAAGGATAGTATGAGACAGAAGAAATACAAGCACAAGAAGGTCTGGTTTGGATAACCAAGTACTGTAGGCTAAAGAAAGAAAAACAAAGGTGGACGGAATCCTCACTTGCACTTAACACTCATGTAAAAATTGTTCTATCCCATGAGGCTCCATCTTAAAACACTTAGAAAAATACCAAAACAGGAAAGAAAAAACTCTAAACCTTGAGACATTAAGTAGTATTGATGAGAACACAGAGGCAAAACAACACTTTAGGGCTTTTTTTTTTTGCTATTTTTCTGTCTTACTGTAAGTATTTTATTTTGCTGTTATAACTTATTTTTTCCAGAAAATAACCACAATCCCTATGAGTTGTTTTCCCATTAGCTATGTTCCAGCGTGGGAGTCTTTAATCCTATTGATATGAAGCTTCACAGTATCCCAGTGAAATATTTCTATTTTTCCTTTAAATAACAATCCAAAATACCTTTTTGTGCTGAAGAAATATTCTTTGGAGTGTCCACGCAAGGAAGATTTGGAAGCATGCCTCTAATTCACAAACATATTTGAAGACTGTTGTTTTGTGTAAATTTCACTCCAGCTATATTTTATGCGAAATCTTGGTATGCATGAACATCTTACCACCTTAACTTAACTGGTCACAGAAGGCATGAAGGAAAATGTCAGAGAAATTGGTCCTGAATCATGAAGTGTTTAAACAGCTATGGGATACAAATTTCCATTTTTTTCCCCCAGTTTGTGTGCTTGTGGATATCAAAAACCAGCAGGACAAACCAGTTTCTTCCTAGCAAAAGGGAAATACTTCAAATCTGGTTTTACCAGTAAGAATTCTTTAGTGTATAAGTTTAATGTCTATCTTATTGAACATACACTTCATTGTAAAATAAAAATTTTCTTAACTTTGTATCTCAGAGACTATAAACCATTTTTTTTCAACTTCACTTTTGTATTTGCAGAATCTAAGCACGAAGATTTCCTCAAAGGGTCATTTTTTTGCAAGAATCAGTTTGAAACATGCTTTTTTTTTCCTAGTAATTCTAGGACAGAAAGTAAAGTTCACATATCTACAGCAAAATAGATTTTCTTTTGTTTCCTAGTTCTTAATGTTCCTTTTTTGCATTCTAAGGACATTACCCAGATTGACATGAAATGACATTCCTCCTTACCTAAACTTCATGAGCTTTTAGGTTATGGAATTTACCTTCCTTTACAAATTCATGTGGAATGTACAAGGCACAGTCTGGATTTAAAGTACACACAAGTGGCCTCACTATGCAAGAATGAATGCAAAAGACATTTCCTAAAGCTGGTGACACAAATTAGAGCTGCTTTGGAGATCTAGTTGTGGTGCGTGCTTGGAAACTACAACTTTCTGCAATCCTTTTTATCTGCAAAAATGCTTCTCTTGATGCATTCCATTATTTCCAAAGCCATGAAATAAAAGCAGTGAGAATAATCAAGCCTAATCTTAAACTAACCCTTGTCAAGGGGTTGTGCTTAAGAACCTCTGTAAAAGTGCTTCAAATATAAATAATCCAAATTTTGTTACTTTCTCTTTACCTTATTTCTTTGTTTCTGTTATCTGAAACTTCACATTTTGTAATCTAATTCGAAGTTTCATAATATCTTGAAGTATGTTTCTGTGGCTAGGTTTTGGTAGCTACCAGGGGTGGCTTCTGTTAGAAGCTGCCTGAAGCTTCCTGTCGCGTGGAGCCAATGCCAGCCGGCTCCAGGATGGCCTTTCTGCCGCTGGACAAGGCTGAGCTAATCAGAAGGGATAGTAACACCCCTGGGATAACATATTTAGGAACAGCAATTTGTTCTGCATGAAGAACTCCAGCCAGGGAAGAGTGGAATGAGAACGTGGGAACAACAAGGTAGACACCCAGGTCAGTGCAGGAGGAGGGGCAGGAGGTGCTCCAGGCACTGGAGCTGTGGTCCTGCAGCCCGTGGGGCAGCCCATGGTGGGGCAGCTGTGCCCCTGCAGCCCATGGGGCACCATCAGAGACACCCCTGCAACCCATGGAGGAGCCCGTGCTGGAGCAGGTGGATGCATGAAGGAGGCTGTGACCCCATGGGAGGCCCAAGATGGAGCAGGTCCTGCCAGAGACCTGCAGCCCATGGAGAGAGGAGCCCAAACTGGAGCAGGTTTTTCCTGGGGTAGGACTTGTGGCTCCTGTGGGGAACCCACGTCGGTACAGCTCATCTGTGAAGGACTGCACCCCGTGGAGGAGTGACCCATGGGACAGCAGATTGGGAAGAACTGTTGCCTGTGGGATGGACTCACGCTGGAGAGGTCCATCAAGGACTGTCTCCTGCGGGAGTGACCCCCCAGGAGCACAGGAAGGACTTCTCTTCCTAAGCAGCAGCAGAAACAACAGTTTGAAATCCCCTGTCCCCCTGCACTGCCGGAAGGAAGGAGGGATGGGGGAGGGGGAAGGTGTTTTTAAGATTTTTTTACTTCCCACTCTTTTGCTCTGATCCTGTTAGTAATAAATTTAAGTATTATCCCCACTTTGAGTCTGTTTTGCCTACGATGGTGATCAGTAAGTGCCCTCTCCCAGTTCTTATCTTTACTCACGAATCCTTAGCTGTTTTTTTTTTCTCTCCTCTGTCCAGTTGCAGAGGGGAGTGGGAGAGTGACTTTAGTGAGTACCTGGCATCCAGCCAGGGTCAACTCACTACACATCTCATGCTTTGAAATGTACAATCATAAAAGAAAAGAAGAAATATTTACTGATTATTCATGCAAAATTGCAGTCCATATATCCCAGGTCATGAGATTGTTGCTAACAATGTTATCAATAAATTAAATATATTAACCCCAACAGAAATAAATTCGTGATTCTCCAATTACTGTAGTGCTGACCTACCAGAAAGTATCTCATAGCCCAGGATATCAAAGTTATGGTATTACATGCTATGCAATCTGCTATTCCCTGAAATGAAAATTCAAAGCTTCCAAACATGGGGCAGAACTGACCAGGTACACAAGACCTGATCAGTAACTGTGCAAGCTACCAGAAAGAATTGTCTCAGAAATATTTTATTCGTTCACATTTCAATGCCTACTGTTTCTGGAACATTATTAATAGCATACACTAAGTTTGTTCTACTTTCAGTCATTGCAACAAATTTCAAATGCATAATGAAGAAAAAGTTTTTAACCCCTCAGAAAAGTTATCTTTACACAGCATTACCCTTTTTTATGCCCCAGCACACTTTAGGATATCAAGACATACCTAAAGTCAACTATCTATACAAAATACAGAAACTAAGATTGTTTCGCCTCTTTAACACTTATTACCTTAGATTTCAGTAATTACAAGACAAAAGATAAACAGCTTCTTCAAAAGAAACTTGTAAAAGAGGATGCCAACTTCTCAAAGCTTCAACATACTAAAAATACTTCCAATTACACAAGTTTCCATAAGGATACTAACCAGTCAACACAACATCTGTGCAACATGTGCATCTGCCATTTCACACTTTGGCTGTCTGGCTGCATAAGTAGCATTATCTGGAACTTGTTTTACCAGTTTTCTGATTGTTACTTTTTTCTAAACAAAATACAAATGCAAAACAAAGTTATGTTTGTTTTCAACAAAAAATATGGTACTATTTGATTTTTTTTTCACATAAGTAATTGATAGGCTTAAGTTTAATTAAATTGCTCATCACTGAAGAGCTCACTCTGCTAAAGTACCATCAGCAAGAAAGAGTGCTATAAACTCCACTAGCTATCATTCCTTCAAATTTTATGTGTGATACAATTGTAATAGCACTTTTGTACATACCCCCTGCTGATCATGTTCTTTATCTTACTGTGAAGTTATAGAAACAACAGAAGGCTGATGAGATTGTCATAAACACAAATAAACTACAAAAGAACATACGAACAGTCCTACTGAGTCAGATCAAAGACCCTTTTAGACTCTTGTTCTCTAATAGCAGACATAAGTGGATGCTTTGAGAATAAAGCATAAATAAAGCACAGGGAAATACTTGTTTACCATAATCTTCCAGACTTCCTAAACCAGCATATTGTCGGATTTTATAATTTATCAGAAATGCCTTTTTAAGACTAATCTGCTGTGACAGAGAGTGACTTATACCTTCTGTAAATGTTACTGCAATATCTCTAACATGACAAATCAGTACACATTGTGATTCAACCAGGCTAGAAAGGAATCAGCTGCTAAGTGAGTTTTTTACACCTTCTCCATTTTGGAGACCTCTCAGTTAAACAAATAGTTCATTGTAATTAGCGTGCTGCCTATTACTCACTCAAGTATTTGCTTAATTATTTGGGTATCGAAACACACAGAAGCTGTACCTACCCCAGCCTTTCATTGGGATGAATACAAGTAACACTGTGCTTACTTTGAAATATCCAATATTTATGCTCGTTTTTGTGGTAAAAGAACAAAATGCCCAAGTTGAAACAACTTTTTCTCCCCCCCAGTATTAGTATCATTTATTCAGGAAGCCAGTGGGTTGTTGTTGCAATTTATCAGAACACAGGAGTTCGCCCTATGGAACACGTCACATCTGCTGATGGAGTTTATTCAAAATGATTGGCCATGAGCCAGGTCTAGAAGCAAAATACCATCTGACAGGCTGACAAACACTGTTGTGGCCAGTGCTTGTGCGGCCTAGACGGAGTGCTCAAAGGTCAAATAGCTCAAAGCAGGTTTTACCAAAGCAGAAAACATTAGCCAGCAGGTCATGCCTAGAATTTCTGAAAGAAAACAAAGACCTGCCCACAGCAGGTTTCTCCCTCTTTTGCTCAACACTTCCCCCAGGTGAATGACAGCTTGTGTCCATTGCCTATTGGCTCTGACTGCAAATTATGGTCAAAATATATATCAGCTATGAAGAAAAATTCCAACCAGAAACTTCAAGTCCCAGGTCATTCTTCATGTGACCATTTTGCCAGCACATGTGAGTCCGTACTGCATCAGCTCAATCATTAAACAGAGTTGCTCCTCAACTTTAACAAGAAGATTTTTTTCATATGCTTTTGGTGCAAGAAGTAACTTTTTAAGCATCACATTTGTGCAGGACCTACTGTATTCTAATGACTAGCAATACATAGACACAATAATAGCAAGTACATTGCAGAACTTGAAGGTTTATTCATTGCTTAGGCAGAAATAACAGAATGTCAGGAAGGGGAAGGGGACGTTCTGAGAAGGATCCAAAACAGGGGCAATTTTTTGGTTTCTATTTAAATTGTGAGCAAATATTTCCACATTTTCAACAACTGATTATTGAGTGCTGCATTCCTCACTGCAATTAAAAACTTATGGATAAGAATGATTATGAATTTGGCTATAATTCTTTCAAGAAACAGTTAATGCTATTTTTATTAGTATATTAGCTACCTATCTGAGTTTCAGACTGTGGGATAGCTATGGACTTGTAGCTTACTGAAACATAGATTGGGACTAACAGAAAATAAACAAACAAGACTATGTGACCTGAGAAACAGGGATGAGGACTAAGGACTGGCTGAATGGCAGGTCTGAGGGTTATGATCAATGGCACCGGGTCTAGTTGGAGGCCTTTAACTAGTGGTGTCCCCTAAGGGTCGATACTGGGCCCATTCTTGTTTAACTCTTCATCTATGACTTGCATGAAGGGACAGATGCCTTCCCAGCAAGTTCCCTGATATCACAGAACTGGGAGGAGTGGCTGACACTCCAGAGGGCTGTGCAGCCCTTCAGAAGGACCTCGATAGGCTGGAGAGATGGGCAGAGCAGAACCATCTGAAGTTCAACAAAGGCAAGTGCAGGGTCCTGCACCTGGGGAGGAATAACCCCCTTCACCAGTACAGGCTGGGCTGACTTTCTGGA
>JAWMRA010000078.1:129610798-129705258 GCA_035584735.1 Pseudotriccus pelzelni | reverse complement strand
GACTCCCCCTCTTCTACCCTTATAAACCCACCATGTTGTACCAATAAAGCCAGATCAGCCTTGTCCTTCACCTTGCATGTTGTGCCTGTGTCCTATTTCTCTGGGATCTTACACGTGGAGCTACAACTCAGGAAAAGGACCCTCTGCTGGTCTGGAATTGACCCCTGTCCCATAACCAGGACATACAGATACTCAACAAATTTTTGACAAGAATGTATCTCAATCTCTTAATTTTTCTAGCAGAAAAAAATTACAATCAGTAAAACTAATTTCACTTAGCATCAGTTATCACAAAGGAATGCCTGGAATTTCTTATCCCCCTTCCTATTCAGAGAATGCCTGTGTACACTGTTTTTACATACTTCTGTTTATTCTGCGGTTGCTCATTGATTCATGAGTCCCTGAGAAGCATTGTCTGCGCATAGTTTCTGAATACCCTTGAAAATATCTGAACAAGTTCAGAGGTGTAAATTAATGTACAAATATCAAAATAATATTTACCAAAAATGTTCTATTCCTTTCAACCTGAAAAAAACCAAACAAACCAAAACCAAAACATCACTGCCATGCTATCTTGGAGCAGGTTTGGAAGACAGGTTTCATACATTCTCATTTGGAAAGATGGACTTTCTTGGTTTCTCCATTTCATTTTGTAATTACCCATGGTAATATACTTGTTTCTTCCTACTCTTCTGTAGTCCTGCTTAAGCATCTAATAGAAATATAGGTGAAAATCCTCAAATGCACCAGAGATCTAAATCTGGAGCAAACAGACACTGTGCGGAAGAAAACACCTTAAACTGTTTTCTGTGAAATGTCTTGCTAAGGCTGTGTTGAATGCAAATGCAAGAGGAAACTGCAGCAGGAGAAACAGACTGCATGTTCTGTGTATCACTGGCCAGGGTAATAGCCTAACTAATTTACAATACTCTTTGGAGGATGGATAACTTAAGCTCAGTTTTTCTCTTACATATCAGACCAAACACACCCAAAGGTGTTTGAGGAACTGGCTAGTGTCACTGCTGGATTCTCCTTATCATATGTGAAAAGATGTTGTCTGGGAGAGTCTTTCATATCTGCAAAACAGTAAATGTCGTGCATGTCTACAAAAAGAAGGAGGAGGATCTAGGAAACGACGTGATAGTCAGCCCCATTGTAATCCCTGGGAAGGTAACATTTCCACAGAAGCCAATTGCAGGCACATGAAGGACAAAAACATTTTTGGGATCAAACAACACAGAATTACCAAAAGGAAAATCATGCTCTACCACAATCTCATTGTCACCAAAGATGAGACAATTGATTCTGTGGATAGAGTATTAGATACAATTTGCTTTGACCTTAACAAAGTATAGACAGTCTTCCACAGCAGACTTTTATCCAAACACTTCAGTGTGAACTGAATGGGTGGAACACAAGGTGGGTACAAAAGACAAAAGTAGATGCAGAGTCCTGTTCCTGGTTGTGGCACTTAGTGCCACTGCCTAGTTGACAAGGTGGTGATCAGTCTAAGGTTAGGCTCCATAATCTCAGAGGTCTTTTCCAACCTAAATGATTTTGTGATTCTGAGGAGAGGGTAAGAGAGAGCTAGGTTTGTTCAGACAGAAAAAGAGAAGGATAAGAATGATAGTGGGGTATTAAATTACTGTTTCCAGTTAAAGCAGGGTCATGAAGAAGATTGTCAGACTGTTCTTGAAAATGTTTAATGAAATGGTGAGCGACAATGGTTGAAAATTTTACCAAGCAAAATTCTGAATGGACATAAAGACTAAAATACGCCACAGCGAGGGTAGTTAAGCACAGAACAATTACCTACAGGGTCATTCCTCTGAGATAAAGAAAGATTTGACTGAACATTGTGCTAAAAATCTTGGACATTAGTCTTCTTCCAAGCAAAAGAATCGTCTCCAGAGGTGTCTTCCAACCTAAATTATGTTTTGATCCTTGCAATGAAATAATAAGCAGGTGTGAAGTATGAAAAGCAAGTGCAGACTCCTGACTTCATTCACTGAGATGAAAACAGCAGCAAGCAATCAGTGTATTGCATTTCCTTCTGCTAACTAAAGGAGAACCATGAGGATAATAATAAATGGGCATATATTAGAGGGTGGGGTGGCATCATATAGGCACATGGAACTACACAATACTGAAGAAGAACTGGACAAAAAGAAACACATAATGGATTTTACATTTCCAGTATAGTAAATCCAGTCATAGCTCTATAACTTATTAAAGAGAAGGCAAACACCACCTTGAACCAGAAATATTCCAATTATTCATTACAGGAGACCTCAGGTTTGCAAGGGAGATATCAATGAAGAATGAATAGTTATCTCAGGATGTGGTTAACAAAAAGCTTTCTGAAATTACACAGTAAATTGCTTTTAAGTTTGTACAGTCCAAATCAGTTATGCAGCACTCCTGTGCAATGCCAACTTAAAATATAAATTCTTGGCACCCATTCAAATCTTCTAATTCTCTCCATTCCATTGACAATGCTCTACAAATAATTTATTGACAATAATCCCACATATAATTTGCAATATTCATCTCCCAGTGTTTGCAAAGCATCCAAGGTAAAAAACACACTGTATTTCTTTTCTTCATCTGTCATGTTTCCAAATGATAATGAAACAATGCCTTTTCTTTCCCTCCATTCTTGGGAAGGAAGACAGGAGTGGGGGGGATGTGATTTCCTAGATTAGCACAAACAACCAACTTCTGAGGTTTTGACAGGATGAGGAGAGAGGAATAAAGGTAGTTTGGCTGCTCTAAAGCATTCCTTACTTCCACCCAGACCCACAGGCAATGCTGAATCAGTGACATTCAGGAAAGGAAGGAGAAAAGTTCCTCCAGGTCGCCCATTAGCCAGATTCTTGGAAGAAGTCTTGCTCTATAACTCTTACTAACTCTTGCTCTTATTTGTGAAGGTACTTCCATGGGTCCAACAGCCATTCCAATGGAATTAGTGCCTTGTCACATATTAACTTCTACTGCTTAAAGTTGTTGTAAGCCTGACTAGATTCCTGGTTTTGGAGATAAGAAATACATAATTTTTCTCAGGGCAAACTTTTTCCTTTTTTTTTTTTTCTTTTTTCAGTGAGCCCAGAATTTTAATAATGTACACTTAACAGTCTGTCACACTTAGTGATTGGCCTTCAGTACAAACTGAGGTATCAAGTTCCAGAAATGAAGAATGAAAAAATTCAAGAGATGGCTGCTGAACACCAGCATTTCAGAAAAAAGGAAAGATTAGTTGTTCAGATGTAGGATCCCTCATGATGTACCCATAACCATTCTTACTAAAAGTATGAAAATATTCAGAGGTGGATTGAATTTTAAGGACTTGAGTGAAGACAGTTAATGTGAGTAGTGGTTACTAGGCACACACAGTTTTATAGTCTCCTGGCTTTAGTGAAGCACAGTTTAGCATGTGAACTCACAAGAAAATGCCAAAGATTCAAAAGTTCAACACCAAATAATCTCAAAAACCTACTTCAGAATTTGTTTTCTGCATCATTTATGTAAGATAACTCTCCTTGTACATAAGATGTGAATAGTGGCATTTATTGAAAATATTCTTATTAAAATAATACTCATTCTATTCTTAAATCAATATTTACCAAACAATAAAAAACATGTATTTCATTTATCTGCATAATTTTTTCTAGATGATGCAAACACCTGATCAGAACTACAGTACCTTATGGGTGGATTTTTTTTTAAAAAATCGAGTTGTAAAACAGGGATAAACCTACCTCAGTGGTGCTACTGGAAGGTTCCAGTCCAATCACATTGGCCTGTACCAGCTGCTGAAGAAGTTGTACTTGAGCCACACTGAGGAAGAAATCCAGGTTTGTTGTCACATTCACCTCCAAAGAATGACCACAGACCAAAATTTCCTGTGGAGAAATTAAGGGAACATTCTACATAACAGCTATCAGGAAAATAATTTTCAGCTTCTATATAATTGTATTGTGGTTCTCTGCTGCAGTCAATACTTCAACATCACATATTGTATTAATTCGGCCTTTTTAAGAGAAATTGGTGTGTCAGGCTTCTAAAGGATGCGGCTTATTCTTTGCTTTGTTTTCAACAGCATAACTATTAAGATAAATTTTGCACGAAAAGCATCTCATGCACAAGGTCCTGTTTCCATCTCTTGGTAGGGCTGTCAGATTTTGGGTTTTATTTCCTTGGCAATTATTCCAATTCTCTTTTCCTTCCAAGAAGAGGATGCAGCTTTTATTTTTTTTTAAAACACAAACTCTGCTTGATTTATAATGAAATCATGTGTTGGAACTCACTGATAGCCAATCTAATTGATTTCTCTTTGCCTGCAAGCCACTGTTAATACCTTGGCAAAGCTAGCTGGATAGCCACTGTTTTATTGGTGTTATCTAGCTCAAATAAAGCTCTTCAACACTGTTGGCAAGCAATAACGAGATGAAAAACAGAACCAATGCAGAAGGATTACTTACTAAGTAGAAGCACTGCTGTGTCTCATGAGAAGCTTGCACAATGTTCAAGCTCTTCATAATCTAAACTAGACCTCTCCCTTCACCAGGGAACGTCATCCAGGGAATAGATAACAAGAGGAATGCATGTACAGAAACCACTGAAATTCTTGAACATAAGCATTAGTAAAGCTCAGATTTTTTTAAAGAATAGAATAACTTCATGCAACCTAGCTGTCCCGAAGCTTTCTATTTCTTCTTTACATTAAATATTTTTCTATTTGCCCTTGTGATGGCCCTTTACATAAAATATGAAGCTGCCAATTCCTTTCTATGCCCACTAGCTATTATTTTCCAACAGTGTACTCCCACTGCATGTTGCAATACACGCTTAAACCCTTTACACTTCTTTACCAGTTTTGCCCTTTTGAACAGGTAGCTGTTAAGAGAAATGATCTTATGAGCTGACAAAAATTTTCTGATGTTTCCCTTATATAAAATGTTCTTGAGCTACAAACTAATGCCAAAAAGGTAGCCAGCACCTTTTGTGTGAAACTTGCTTCACAAGCTAACCCACAAACAGGCGAAAGTGATTGTTACATCTAGAATACCCTGAAGTACCCACAGCAATGATTGGAAGGCAGATGCTTTGTAGCTTGGGCTTGGAAATATGGCTAAAAGAGCTCAGCTCAACTTTCTTCTTATAGATAATCTATGGAATGCATTTCAGGCTTCTTTACAGGAAGCTTGTGAAGCTTGGTTTGTAATGGTGTACTGTAGCAGCTCTTCTCAACACTTTTCCATCACCAACTTTTAAAAAACATTACTGGAAATCATTAAAAGATTCCTGTTTCTTGAATTGCAAATAGGCTTATCTAGCTCTAGACAGCCTGCCTTTAATATCGAATGCTATATACAAATTCTTTCTCCAGCAGAGAGAGAACATTTCAGGTACTGACCTTCTAGTTGACAGCCTCTGTATTTGAAAACACACCTGGACACTCCCAGTGGTGGAATGGTAAAATACTAAGATTATCCATATACTAAAAATTGTGCTATTTCTGTTGACATTTTGTACTGACCTCTGAGTGTAAATTCTCCGCAGCGTCAATTTTCGTGAAAATAATCGCAGGAGCTGCAGTTATTCGGACGGTGAAATCTGTTAAAATTGGAGTTAGAATAGCTCTCCTTTCCTGATGCCGCCTTATGCTACAAAAAAAGGAAAAAAAGGAAAGATGGAATTACATTCTATATTGTCAAGGGGCAAAAACTTCTACTATTATTCTTTACATACAGCATGTAGAACAAAACTTCTTCAGTACCAGTTTGGCATTTAATTGCTACCTAAATAATCCTTAAGCATCATTACCATAAGTCATGTTAATTCCAATCCTGAAGGTAGACTTCTACCTTCATTTCACAGGAAAAGTATGTCTAAATATTTCATTCTACAATCTATCTACAGGTAGACAAGTTTGATACTTGACATCGCTTCTTCTCCTGTTTAACAGAGTATACTCAATAACTTTTAAAAAGATGTGAACTTCATTATCGGTATTCTCCAAACTTGCCTTTCACTTTATAAATAGCTGTCCTGAAGCCTGCATAATATTTGAACTCATGCATTAAAACTCTTTGTTGAAAAAATTCTGCACACAACATAACCAACACAAAAATGAAATACATGAAAAATTAAACTAGCAAATCCCATGCAACTCTAGGACTCACACATTAAATTTATAATGACTGCTTAAGAGGTTTAAAATGACTTGAAAATGAAGGGATGTCAGTCTTCCTCCAGTGCTTCTGTCTTGTTCTGGTTGTTCTTAGTTGGTACATTTTCACCTGAATATCAAAATTTACTTATCAAGAGTATTTGTGCCATTAAACCTGGTAATTGTATTTGTTTTCCAGCTGGGTATTTAGTTTGGGTTTTTTGTGGGTTTTTTCCCCCCTTTTAACCAAATAGAAAGCCTACAGGCACAACCATCCATAGGAGGATCACTAATAGATTATGACAACACATTCCAAATAGCCAGAATCTTCTGGGTCAGGTCAAATAAACTATTGGCACAAAATGCCACCTGAGAGCCTCTGATGAGGGAAAAAAATGTAATGAGATCAAGATGGTGTTCAGCTTCTAAAAGAGGACACAGTTCAAATTCCTGAGAGATCCCTTCCCTCAAGATAGGCAAAAAGAATTATAAAAAACTATTATAATTTGCAGAAACATTAAATAACTGCATGTCACCAAGGAGAACTCTAAAAAGTATCAGAAAGTTATTGGTCTGAGGTAAGTTTTCCTATACTTCCAAAATAGAAAATTAGCAACTATGAAATGATGCAATTTAGGAGCTCTAACTACGCTGCCCTAGAGAAGAAGAAGGTAGATCTGTGCAGAATTTTTTATCAGCATGTCAGTTACACTTCCCTGTATCGCTTTGAATCTTGCCATCTCCAGGGATGGAGACATGGCAGTTCGGACATCAGAGTAAATCATACAAGTGAGCCAAACACATGGATTATGCAGAGAATTAGTCCTTACCACCAGCTAGACTTATCCATGTTAATGTTATTAAACAATATTGTTATATGCCTGTCTATGGAGAAATGTCTTGAGTGCATGTGGAATAGGTATTTAAATCTTTTTATTAAGCAGGGGTATTGAGATACATCATTTAGTAATGGTTCTGAAATGGATTCTGTTGAAATCAAACAAGGTCAAATGCTGATGGTTTGTAAGCCAAGAGTTAGGCCGAAAATAAATTAAATGGATATCACAACCTGACTGGAATTCAGTCATCTGCAAAAGATACAAAATCTACAGATGATAATTTGCTGCTCAGGCTATTTCAACTGTGATGCTTCGAATTCTACTAACAATTTTTTAAAGCGTCCTCAGAACACGCAGAAAGCACGGTGACCTATAAGGGAATATAAACTGTATGGTATGGGTAGGCCTTAAAGCTTTTGAATTCATTTAGGACAACAGTACACAGAAGTTAACAGCAGAAGCCGCAGAGCTTGTATTTACAACGCACAAGTCGAATAAACTTTTACTTCAAATGCCCCTCGCAAACACCGCCGAGCAGGCTGCATGCTGCTGTAAGGAGCGTGCAGTTTGCTTAAGAGTGAGTCAGTGAGTGTGAGAAAACTACCATCTTACCTTAAAGGCTTTAACATTTTGGTCAGCTGCAGCTGCGTTGATCTCTAATGATGGCTTTTAAAGCAAGGTTAGTCTAATCAGAACCCCAAACTAGAAAGTAGACCTGTTAGTGGTTAGTCAACATCTTCAGCTTGAGAAAATGGTCTTAGATTTTGGAGTTCTACAAGTGTTTCTCTCTCTGCCATCACCTTCATTTCAGATTTAAACCAGATGGCTTTCTACCCAATTCCTATTTCCCCTTCTCAATAGGATGAGAAAGAAATTCTTTTTTTTGAGGAAAATGAAAAAGCAAAGTAGTAGAAGAATTCCATGAAAGAACACATAGCTATACATTAGAAACCTTCCACTTGAAGTGTCATAAAAATGCTATTACGATTTTAATGACGAAACAGAACTGTACACGAAACTTCTTTGTTGTACTTCAAAATCTCAGCTGGCTCTTTTCAATCATTGTTCAGATTATTTTTCAGCTCATGCATATTCCCATTTCTTAAGTTTTATATGCCATTTTAGTAGATACCCAGTACACTGCATCTTAAAGGACTTTTTTTGGCAATATATATTGATTACATATTTATTTTTTAAATCACCCTTAGGTGCTATCCCTGTCCTGCTCTACTTACTACTTTCTGCATTTCTTGTTGGTGAATTTGAACCTCAGCCAAATCAAGTATTAGCAAAATAATTGTAAGTATAAACAGAAGGCAAACAGAGCACAGTAAATAATGAAGGGAAAGGATATGAGAAAGAGCAGAAAAGGAACAAAGAAACAAATTCCACTTTGAATTATTAAGGCTTCCACACTGCACCTAAGTGCAACGTTAACTTAACACAGGTGTACGCCACATGAGCTTATGAAAAAACTTGATTGTGAAGAGCGTAATGATGGCTCTATGTCTGCAGCACATTCATTCCATGGTTCATTTATGCATCTGTTATATATTTGTCTTGGAAAAAAAAAGGAAAAGCTAGTATTTTTAGAGATGTTAAAGCAGTTGATCATGTACACTTAAAAGTAAGTGCGTTTGAAAGACCATATGCTAACGCAAAGCAACAAGGCAGTTAAGCAATTGTGATAAGGCCTGGAGGTGCCTTAGTGCTGAATTTGGGCTTTATCGGCACAATAACATGAACTCTGGTTATGGACCACAGATCCCCACTCTAAAAGCACAGGATGAAAATGGTCTGTGTCCTCCAAGGCAGAGGCAATTTAAGTATAAGAAAAAACATACCCACAGACAGGGAAGCAAAGTAAACCACTAACAGCACCATAGGTAATGATATCCAGTGGCAATCTGTCTTACGAGTTTTTATATTACTGTATAAGAGAAATGATTTTTTTGGGAAGAAAACATGACAATAACTTTGTGAATGCTCACAGGAAATGCCTTTACAATACACAGGTTACCCTAGGAGTGAGCAAGGAAGTGCTTCTTTGAAGAGTTCAATGTGGCAGTCTTGGTAACCGCTACGATGAAGTCTGATGAGCAGTGAGTGTAGATGTGTCAAAACAAATAAAAGACGACACATCAGGGGAAATGGATAGACCTAGGGGCCTGGGAGTACCTTGATTAATATGATAAAAAATTTTGTGGGAAGAAGAGAGAAAAAAATGTGAAAAACAGAATTTTGCAATGGATGCAACAACATTTGATTACATCAAATCAAATCATCAGTATTTGATTATATCCACTCAGAAGCATATTGAATTTGTACAAGGAGGAAAGACTGCCAACGAGATGATGTTGCACTAATTAAGGAGGTGTGAGGATGTGAGACTGGATAAGCTGAGAAAATGCACAAGCAGGATTATAAGTTTGCTCTCTTATGTGGAAAACACTAATCAAAACAAACAAACATTGCCACTAACAGCTAAACATAAGCTAGATGTAAAACTTGGAAATGTTTGCCTTGTTACTAATTATATCTTTTTTAAAATGATGCCTTATTGAATCTAGAGTTTGAGACCTTACATACTTAAAAATTCATAGGTCAGGAAGAAACTTGTGTACATTCAATACACGAGTGACAACTGAGCACATTTCCACCATGTAAATTTACTACCTATAGAAAGATGATTTCTCATGGAAAATTTTGTGACATTAAAAAGAAAAAAAAGTATTAGCATGAAATAGGCCATATAATCAAAGTGATCTCTAATAGTGTGAGGCACGCAAAACCTTAAAAGGCGTTACTTATGTTAGCATGTTAATTTAGGACTTACAAAGGATTTTTCTCTTGCAGGTTTCCCATCTAGTTGTATAAATCAGTTCACCTCTGATTCACAAATGTATTAGGATATCTGACTACTGATGACTCACTAACATCCTTTCAGTTCTCTGAGGTGTTGCAAAGATACGTTGTGGAACAGTAAAATAGCATAGCAACATTTTGTTGACTGTTTAATGACCAAAATCAGATAACAAACAAATTTACACCATCTGGCTCTACAGAATTACTGTTTTTATAATATAATGCTCAGTAAAGCTAATTTTCATTATATTAAAAATGCTGTGCAGCATTTCTTTGCTGTGGATTATTAATATAAAAAATAACATACCCTATCTTATTGAAAAAGGCTTTGTACAGTATGAATACAAGCCCAAGGTTAGGTGCAACAGAAGCAACTAAAAGACAGGACTGAGTAAGAATGCATTGCATTTCATTCCAAAAGATTCAAGGGGAATGCCCTTACTTCCATGCACATGGATCTACAGATCAATTTTTTTCTGGTCTTTCTTATTAGAACTTGGCAAGCTGCCAAGAACTTTCCAAAAAAGCCTGAAAATGAAAACTATTCAAAGCAAAATCTGCAGGAAACCTTTCTGAGGATCCTTGCAGTGGTATTTTGTTCAGTTTTGTATAACTGATCATTGGCTCCCTGATGTACTCAACGAGAGTCACAGAGAGCTGTTCCAGATGGTGGTATGCCAAGGACAAAACTGTAACACAGTATATTGCCACACTCAATTCATTACCACACAGTAATGCTTTTAAACTCAATTATTACTTTTTTTTTTAAACAGAGTTTATTCAGGCTGCAGGAAGCAGAAGTTGCTGCTGGGAGCTGTAGAAGGATTGCACAGGGACGGGGGCGAGGCCTCAAGAGAGGATATATTTCTTGATTTCCTTCAGGGCTGTTGTTTTTTCCATTGAGTGGAGGGAGAGGGAGGAGGAGATCTGCAAGCTGAAAAAGCAGTTTTCAATCAAGAAAACTTCTTTTGGTTAAGTACTCCCAGTTCCCCACATGCTGTTTGGTAAAGGGAATAAATGTGGACAGGTTTCATTTGTACATAACCTTATTAGAACTGTCTGACTGTTTCCAGTATTCTTTTTATATATTACACCATTAGGGAGCTTTTTATAACATCTAGAGTGAAGTATAAACATTTCATAATGGAAAGAGTTATGATCCCTGATCCACAGCACAGCATTTGGATGTTTTCTGAAACAGCATCCACACTACCACAGTTTTCCAGTTCCCCCATTCTTCTTGGGGTGACCTGCAGAGACACAGGAGGCACCACACCAGCATTTCACTATCAGCCCTCCTGAAGAATTTTACACTAAACACCTTTAAGCATTCAATAACTTAGTCTCAAAGTATGACAGCCTGCTTTCCAAACTACAACATAAAGGTTGAAAAAAAAAATCAACCCTGTGGGATATTAAGTACTAGAAGTACTGAACTCTGGAAAAAGTGGTGGGAAAATGTTAAGATTTACTTTTTGTGTAAAGACTATTAAAGCATTTAAATCATAAATAATGCCAAAAGCCTTCAAATATTTGTGTGATATCCATAGATCTTTTAGTTAGAATGATTTCGTTTTCATGCAAATTTTTAAAGTGAGACCAGATTTCAACCCAGTAGACTAAATTACAACATAATTTATTTCAGAATTTTTGGGACTTAATTTTGAAATAATACGGCAATGCTTTGGGAAATGGAAAATGAATGGCTGGTATCTATTCTGAAGTTCTTTGTAAAGTAACTACGAAATACTTGGATAAAGGCTGGATTCTATATTGCCCCATACAGAATCTAAGAACTAAAAAAACGAGAGAAAACAATTTTTAAAAAGGATCTGTACAGCAGGTGATCCTAATATAGCATAACACTAGGTAAAAACAAATAGAAATATATTAAAACCACAGAAATTAACCCTAAACTAACTCAGCAAAAATAATTCATTTATTTCTCAGTTCCAGGTTAAACATGTCTAAGGAACTTAAAGAAATAAAAAAGAAAATGGTATCACAATTAAGTTAAAGAACAAAGCCTCTGTGGCAGTTGCAGGAGATCTTAAAGTAAACTTAAGCCCTTACTGAAAACAGTAAGCACCATGTAAAACATCATTCAGCCACCCTCTTGGTGCATGCTGGAAATACTGCAGTGGATGGCAGAGTTCAGTGCAGGTTCTTCCAGTTCTCATCACAGCACTTCCACAGATCATAAAATAAAACCAGATACAGAAAAACTGACTGCCAAATAAAAACCAAAATGGGAACATCCTGAAAAAACGGTACTAAATCTGTAAAATTTAAAGCTAAAAGGACAAGAAAGCATTCATACTTTTTCTTGAAAACAAATTCAAGCTGGAATTAAAATACTGTAATTGCATACCAGAAAGGAAAAGCTAATGTATTTAATTCCAACTGATATAAATTAAAACCTAAGTAGATGATGCATCCAAAAGCAATTTTAAAACCAACATACTTATTTGTCAAATACATTCTAATGACATTTTATTTTGGAAGTCTGGTGAGGAAAAGAAGAATGTCTAAGCAGTTACAGAAAAAAAAAAAAAAAAAAGAGAACTCAGATTGTCTGTAATAGCTGCTTCCCTTTATGTTATTAGCTTTTCAGGACTCCCACCAAATTTCCTATCTAAATCTATAACCATAAAGTTCAGACCAAAATGTGCTGCCAACAGGGTTTCAGTCACCAACGGGAAGGAAAACGAAAGCCAACTCCTCAGTGGCTGGTTTTGCTATGTTAGCTTAACTTGTAAATTGGCCACAAGTCCTTTGGAGATTATTATAATCTTATTTTTCAAGATATTCCAGTGGACACATGTAATTTTGTGACAAAGAACTTCATAAGGAACTTGTCCAACCTGAAGGCCCAACTCGGAAGTCAAAGACATTTTTAAGGCTAAGAATTTAAAATCAAAAACATCTTTGGAATGATGAGTTTAAAAAATAATAAATAAATAGTTAAAAGACAGGAAAGAACCACATAATCTTATAAATGAAGAACAGAGACCATGACTGTGTTTAAATTTTTATCGATACTGCTGTCACTCCTTGTGGTTTTACCATTACTTCGGTTAGATCTGCTTTTCCTGCCTTCTATTTTTAAATGATAAACTGCAATTTATTATTGATCACATCATTTTCCTGCATGCACTCCTCCAGAATGAGCTTATTTGCCCTCTTGGCCTTTCATCAATACATCACTTACGAAGCTCAGTCTGTGTGCCATCCTCAAGTAGTCTTTGCTACAGATTGCCTCACTTTCAGAAAAATCTGAGTCCTCTCATCTCCCCTTTTCCAGAAAGTTAAACCAAAAAGAGTTATTTCATTATGATTCTGCCTGGTTTTCTATATCAGTTTTAGGAACCCATCTCTCAATTCAGATAGAAATTGTGTCTTAGGAACCATAAAATTATGCATGCATTTAATAGAAATTGGATTATTTCTGCATGAATTAGATATAAATATATAAAACTTAGATATAAATTAAAATAAATAACTAAATGTGTAGGCAAAGAAGCATCTCCAAGCAGAAACACTTGTAAATATATCAAATTAGTTTTGAAAGCTTGCTCTTGGCCATCAGACCTTATTCCTGTCACACTGCTAAACAGTCTGTAAAAATTCAGTTTTAAACTACTTGGATGAATTATTAAGGATAAAACATTATATTATAACTAAAATAAAAATTTCAAATCTTCACAAATTACCAATTAAACCCCCTCATTTACATTTGAAACTTAAAAATTTAAAACAGCACGCAAGTGTATGCATGCTGTATCTTTCAACACTGTTTAAGCAGAGGGTGGGGCTTTGCGTGCACACATCATACAATACACAATAAAGGAGACTTACTTGAAATATCTCATTCTCAAAATTCATCTGGTTTTAGTTACAGAAGTGCAAAAAACAGTTCAGAATCAATAGGAAATGTTCTACTTTATCCTCCACTAATTTAGAAATGTCTAAGCTGGTTTTACTCAAGCTTTGTTAAATTACAAACAAAAGAAGTTTAAAAAAAAACAGAAAAAACCCCCAACAACAACAACAACAAAAAAACCCAAACCAAAACCTCCCATTGCCTGTAGAGACTGAGAAGCTGAAGTCTCAGCCCTGAAGTTATTTTTATGGCCAGACAGTAAGCCACTCAGGGAAGAGCTTATAATGGAAGCAAAGGCACACAATAAATAGAGAGTAACTACAGTGTAACAATAACAGTAACACGCAATTCAAATGCGTAATCCAAAACTCCATGGAAATGTGCTTGTAATGCAGAGCAAACCCAATACTGAAACATTTAATTCAGATATACTGTCAATGATTTGTGCCTGTGCACATAGTGTCTGTGCCATACAATGTCAGAAAAAACCAAGTTTTTTTAAAAAGCCCTACCTACTGGCCATGTTCCATTCGAGTGCTGGATTTTGAGAATTTCTCTCGCTCTCTGTCAAAACCCCTCCTTTTCCATTTTCCTTCTCTGGTTTCAACTGATTCCAATAAGCGGTGCCGATGTTGATAGATTGAAGATCTATTTGATATTGTCTATCTTCAACCTCTGATCCAGGGTCTCGAAGTATTCCTAAATTTAGTGCTCTCCTGTAATACCAAAGGAAAAGGAAAAATAATCAGCATAAGTCAAAATCAGACTGATCAGATATTCATTAAGATACAAAATTAAGGTATCAGTTTTGCCATTCTTGACTCCATTGAAACATTATTTTCACTCCAGATCTTCAGAAACAGCCAGCTGCCCCTTTCCTACGGAATTCAGTGTGAAATATGCAAATAGATACATTCCTAAATTTAGCCAGATCCACCAAAGTTGATATAAGTTTTCTCTGCACTTCCAAAAATCAGGTCCATATGAGTAGCCTTATGGGGAAGCAGGACTGATTCATATCTACTGAATGGATAAAGGATGTCACATTCAAGTCCTCAAAAAGAACAGCTATGTATCAGTATAACCCAGAAAATCATTATGATACCATGTTCCCACTGTTCAAATTTATCAAAGAATAAAAATTAAACAGAATATTGCAAGGTGATGGAAAACCAATTAAATCCTTTTAATTAATCCTTTAATCCACGGAATTTCAGTACAGTGCTTTTTTTAATTAAAATGCTTCTGAAAAGTGAGAAAAAAAGCATTTTTGAGTGAACCACATTCCTTGTGGATTCTTCTAAATTCTACCATATTCAATCTTACAGAAGATATCAATCTTGAGCTGAATTTTGGAAACAGACTCAACTTCAACAAAACATTCAAGAGCTATTAGATGAGTGGGGGCTGCTGAGAGCATTCAGTTTTATCAGTAACCAGTATCAGAGGAGTATTCTACTACATTTGTCTTCTCCTAATAAGCACTAGGAAATATTAAAAAAAAATCACCTTGCCCTTTGTACTCTGGGAACAACACAGCTTTTTGACCACTGCTCACTTAATACTATAATTCACAATTAAATTTATCACTGCATTTCCAAACAAGCCAGTAAAGGGAGCAAGGGGATCCTGATTTGTTTTTGCTTTCAATTATGATCACAAATTTTAGTCTATTTTTATTGATTTCATACATCTGCTTTAAAGTTTAAACTTCATGTTTGCATATGACATCCAATCTAGTGTTCTGTTCTAGGCTGTTGTCTTATGCCAGAATTATTTAATATATATAGCTGCTGTCTTCACAAAGAACTTAATAATTCTGCAATTCGTTTAATCATTGATGCTAATAATCTAAAAATAAATAAGGATTAAAGCAGCACATTCCAAACTGTGATGTACACGCTGCATGCAGTTTGTAAGTATAGGTATACAACCCGTTTCGAACTGCAATCCAAATGCAGGTCAAATCTAAACACAGCTGAAACTGCTAATACACTGCCATTGTCACCAACAGAGTATGGCAGCAATTAAGAAAAATAAGTAATTAATTGTATGTACCCACAGAGGCATGTGGATGACAGGAGAGCCATTTTGATCAGGTCACTCCTGGCGAGGCACTGGGATGACATCGTTCAGTAGTGCCTATAACTTTCTTAAGTCCTTCGCAGAAACACACTGAAAATCTGTTATGCCAGCAGTGGCATTTCAAAATTAAATGTGGTTTCTTAAAACTCAAGAATGTGTTTGTCAACTTTCCACATAGAGAGATTTAACCACAACAACTGTGCCATTTATTATTCTTTCTAAGGCATTATTTCACCAGTATGAATGCAGTTCTTTTAAAAAAACACCACAGTAGATTATTGTATGACCAGTGGCTAGTTACATACTTTGTCTAATACAAGTAAATATTGAAACCTATGTTTTGTGAAATACTACTGAAAACAAAGCACCAAATTACATATTTTAGGAAATTTGCTTAAGTATATAAAACAGAGTATGATACTAATTTCACCTGCATAATGGATCCTTCTCTCCTGTACTTGACAGTGAAGAACATTTTTGATTTCTTCTTTTATGAGCAGCTTGTTAACTTGCATTAAGATCACCTAAAACTATATCCCTTAGGCTAATTCAGCACAACCATGACCTCGTAAACCAAATTCCTCGAGCAAAATGTGTCTGTATGCACCAGTGTGAAACTCCCCATTGTGACAATGGCTTTCTTCCCCTCACAAGTTTACTTGTTTAAACATAAACCACAACAAAATCACTCTTTGACCCAAATTTTTAGTTGCAACAAAATACACAGGGGTATTATTCAAACACAAGGTACTGGTGCATTTAATTGGTGATATAACATTTGTCCAATGCATCTTTTTTTGTTCTCCTTTGGGATATTACAGCCTAATACTTTGATATAACAATTCACATTTTCATTCTGTTCCTACTATTAACAATCTCCTATATATAATACGAAACTCTGTCTCTGACCCTTCAGATCACTTTTGAAATCCAAGCAAACTGTGTTTCTATAGATGACCCATTTCAAGAAACACCTGTCTTACACACAGACGTAAAATACAAGGATTAGTTATCAATGCCTTGATTTTTTGACTAAGCTTATTATCGCTTTCAGAAGTACATCATGCCAATTTTACATAAAGATGAAAAAATAACCTTAAAGATGAAAAAACAGGCAATATACACACAGGCTTTTATATAACCACTAATTTCTGGTTTCCCATATCAACAAATTTATGCGTAGGCATTTACATAAGCACTCATTCCTGCTTTTCCATATCAACAATTTTCCCAAGTATGCCCCCAATTTATTAGTTGTATAGTTCCTAGAAGGATGAGAGCTAAACCGTAGCAAAACCGGCTTAATCTTCAGCATACATGCTTTGTATAAACTCTGCAGCCTTCTGGATTCTGCAGCTTTTGAAATCCTTGTAGCAAATAAAATCAGGAAAACAGGGTAGGCCAAATTAATGACTTCTGTACCTCTGGCATAAACGATGTTTTACCAGCTGAAGTTTACTGTCGGGGTTATGATTTTAAGTGCTTCCCTCTTCTGAAAACAACTTCACTATCCCATCTGAACCTTTTGGCAGGTGGTGTTGAATACAATCGTTAGTCAATAATACAGTAAGATCATAAGCAACCAAAGACAATCCTAAACATGTAACAGGAAACACAGCCTTAAAGTTTTTCTTTTTTAAAATTGATTTAGTCTGAGTCAGACTTTTTGTATGTTTATTGAAGAAGCAGCTCATGTTGAACCAGTTACTACAAGCTGCTGAATAGGCATAATTCTGAGACCCACTGTAAAGAAGCTAAATCTATCCACTTACAGCTCATCTGAGGCCTACAAAAAGCTAAACAAGCCAGGAAAATGGCATTTAAAGACTACACATTATGTAACAATTAAGAAATATTCATGGACTTTACACGCAGCAGCTGATTTTTGTTAGCGCTCATTGGATCTCTGTGTGCACTGATTTCTGCTTCCAGGTGCAGAGAAGACAAACCCGTCTATCCAAATTTCAATTATTAAAGGTTTTGTCTGGTGGTAAGAGATCCTTCCTATTCTAATTTAAAAAGGAAATAGCCAGTAAGCTTGGATCTATTTTATAGAGGTAAACGGTGTGGCCTGTATGCAAGAGGATCCCTTCCCCTTCTGCTTAGGCTTGGTAGAGTCCCAGCCTAAATGTAGGCTTAAAGCCCCTCAGCTATGCATGAGATGTAGCTGGATACTGTAGAAATCACAGTAATATTTATCACTGACCTAATGCACCTTAACTGCCTTTTTCCCAATTCAAGTTTCCTCCTCGACAAGGCCATCAAATGTATTTTATCAAACACGGAAAACTGAAGCAAGTATTTATGGATGCAACGGACTCCACCTGGAATGAGATGCTATAGACGTTAAGAAGGGCACAGAACAAAAATTTAGTAAACCTAGAGAATCCATGACAACTACACTGGCTGCTAAACTACATGCTAAGCTCCTATAAGTAAAATCTCAGACAGGAATCAGGTTTTCAAAGACAGACAAGTACTCTTTTTTTTGTTTTGTTTTTTTTAAATCACAGCAAATAGATGCCTTTTTGTCACACACAAAGAAATTAATGCCTGAGCTACTTGGAGAGAAACAGAACTTCCCCAACATCACACAACATATATAGACAAGATCTTAGAATTGGAATAAAAAAATCCTGTAGCTTGACTTTTCATGATGGAATTCTTGGATGTGCCTAAATTTGGATATATTAAACCTACTTTTCTGTGATGAAGAAGGAAAAAAGAATGAGAAGTTTAAAAAGGGGAGAAGAATTACTGGATTGGGGCACTGAAGCTGAAATTAAAAGAAAAGCAGCAGGTAAGAAAATTTTAATATTGTAAGAAGAGAGAAGACACCCTTAGGCAAATTTCTAATATTTTGATCCTGCGTACACATTCTGCCATACTGAGTGACATATGTATCTTCCAAGACAAGTGTAACTTCACGTTTCTAACCCTGCCATCTGTCCACAGGGAGACTCACTTCTGGTTTAACAAACTGTGTTTTGTGACTGCCAGAATGTTGGAAACCACTTATTTTAGTCTGGGTCATCAGAGCAGGCTTCTAAATGCCATCAGCAGTAAACTTTAAATCTCACAGTTTCCGTCTCTCTTCCACAGGAACTATGTCACATATGACTGGCTTTGTTGGCAACTGCTCCTTCTCCCCTCTCCAGCTCAGCCTCAGAATAACTCAGCTACTGTCCCATCTCTACATTTGCTGGCTCATACTCTGGATTGGATACCAACAAATTTTTATTAAATGCAAATATAAACTGAGTAGAGCAAGGCTACTTTCTTTAATACTTTACTGATTAGCAAGTGATACCACTGATTATAGGAATCTGTTTAACAATGAAAACTGCATTCTGTCTGATTAGCTCTTGTGTTGACTTCTGCCCAGCCAGACACATCAACATTATCTACAGAAGACAAAAAAAGGCAGATGTCCTGTAAGTCAGAGCAGTTAAGGTACCTGGGTTCATACTCATACTTGGAAGAGCCTTGAAAAAAGAAAACATCAGTGCCAGCTCCATGAGCAAAATAAAAATGACTGACCACTTCTAAACATTTACACAGTGGACAAATACATCACACCAGGAATGCAAAGGAAGAACTAATTAATTGCATTCTAACTGAATATGTTTTGTAGTCAATAACAGTCATAAGTTGTAACTCTATAATGACTTGTAGTATTTATAATTTTTGTGCATAGACATAAATCAACTTAGAGGTAGACTACTCGTGCAATCGGTATGTTGAAAAAAAAGACCAGTCACTGAAATATATGGAAAATTTTCTCTTGATTGCTCTAGACTGCTTCAAACTATTGATACAGGGCTGCAAAAGTACAAATGCAATGGGTAACTTTCCTTTTTTTTAATTAATGTTGGATAAATGTCTGACTTGTACCTCTTGGGCACCGGTTCCTTTTTTGCACTCTATACCTACAGAGATAAGTATCACTGTCAAGAGAGGAAACAGTTTAAGTGTTCGAAAAGCTAAAGAGAAGGATGAAACATCAATTAGCTAGAAAGATTTTTAGGAAACACAAGCATAAGCATATTGGAACATGGTACTTTTAAGTCATCAAAGAAAATACGATTCAGCTATGGATTAGCGTGCCCTAAGACATGATTCAATACATGAATGCCAAAGTGCCTGATGGAAAAAAACCTTGGATGTATAGAACAAATCATCTACACTCATTATTATCTAGAACAGATCATCAAACAAAAGAGCACTAAGGTTTTAGTTGAGTTCTGTTACATGTTGAGTGTGTCAGAATGTGGAATAAGGACATACTAGATACGTGTTTAGAAAATTCAGCCTTGAGAAGGTGTTCGATCTACTGCTATTTGAAGACACTCTGAGCTTCTAGATACTTCAAGCACAGTACAGAATCTACTACTATAAAGACTGTGGTTCCTGACAGAGAATGACATTAAGAGAAGGTATTCAAGATCTCCAGCAAAGCCATCACAGTACTCTACCAACAACTGGTTTTTTTTTAAAATAGCTCCAAGCTAGGTAGGTATTAGTCCCATTTGACACATGTATATGGGATAGTAAGAAACGCAGACTTCTTTCCTCTCTCCTTCTAGACTTTTCTAGTTACGCACAATAACTCTTCTACAGAAAATAACAACAGAAATAATCAAACTTTTTCCAAAATATCTTACTAGAACATATTATTTTCTTTTTACAATTACCTCTCGAGCACAGCTTTTTCTCACCAAGTTGAAGCAAAGTCTATCCTTATGATTATTTTGTAAGCTTTTTATTAAAAAGACAACACAGAAAAAACCCCTCAGTTCTTAAGTAAATTGCTCAGAGATTAAAAACTGTAAAATTACAGTCACTTTTCTTTTTGCTAACTACTGTGTGTCCTGTACTTGACCAGTTTCATCAACTGCAACTACTGAGTCATAAGGTATTTACTTTAATCCAAAACCATTTCAGAAAGTACTGATAGCCATCGAGCTATCATAATGCAAGAGAAAAGAGATTTGGTCGTGAACACAGAAGAAATCTGGTGAATGAAATGGAATGGTTTGTGCCCTTCTTGCACATGTGGTTGATACTCTCTCAAAACAAACAGAAAACACTGTCTTGGTTAGAACTTGAGGTTACAAGTGTAACTGGATGCACAGACATGTAGAAGAATGGAATCTGCCAGGTCTTCCTATGTTGTGCACAAGAAAGTTTGGCTCTAGGGAGACCCTGCCCTGGGCCTGTAGGACATGCATCCCTCTTTGCAAGGCTAGTACATGCCAAAGGAAAATAGGAGAGGCAGATTGCATTCCTATTCTCTATAAACTTGCTTACTGTGTATCTCTAAGCAACAAAATTAACCTCTTCAACAGTTTACTAACTTGTATTGTGGGGATAAAGCCAAAATGACGTTGTGAGTATAATTAATTGCACAGAAAATATCTGGAGATCATCTGACATACTGCACACATAGAATGCAAAGATATAAAATATGCATAAAAATTAACAACTCAATTTTTAATCAATATCTTATTTGTGTATTCTATTATGTAACTACTTACATATTTTTATTTTGAAACCCAGTAGGTACATATTCAGAGGAAAAAATTAACAACGCCCACTTCACGCCCTTTAATTACAGTGGTGGTGCCAGGTGGGTGCTACTATAATTCCATCTGTTATCCATTTAGGAAGGTCAGATTTTAGTGAACTGGGTCACACCAAGGTCAGGACTGGTAGCTGCATTGATTATATAAAAGCTACTAACCACATGAAAGGAATTACAGTAGATCACACATCAAACATTTTGGTCCTGTGCTTCCTTGCTCTAGTCCTACGGGCAGGAAATGCTCTACATATCCTGTGAGGTGACCAGACGTTTAAAACTAGTCCCTTGTAACAAAGTCTGTACAGTAACTTGTCCCTTGTAACTGTCCGGTACAGTAATTGCCTGAAAAGAAGCTGAAGAACTTCTCCAGTGCAGTTGTCTTCTAGAGTTGTATCTGGAACACAGTATGAATGACCTTATGGCAATAAGGTATGGTATGGTAAACTATGAAGTAATTTTTAGTCTCTCTCAAAAAAAGTGTAAAATGAAACAAAGCTGAAGTTTGCAGCTGTGCATTTAGATGTCATCTGTTTAATTACTTCTGTAATTTTATTGTTTAAATTCCTCAGCAAAAATAACAACATGAGCAAGTCTGAACTTTTAAAAATCAGTTTTTCATTTTCATATTGTTTAATGTTTAGACAGTTTGAGGAATCTCGTTATACTTTTGAAGCATTCACCCAAATTCAGGGAGCACTGTATAAATATACATTTGACAGACTGTATGAATGATAAGTATGCACAATTCCAAAGGAAGGTCTGTATGATATTTTTGGACGCCAAAAGTTTATAGAAAAAAACCAAGTGGAATAGAGTTTCTCTAAATAGTGGACGTCTGGGGAGGGGGCTAGCAAAAAAGCCAAAATACAGTATAACCCAAAGACTTCTATGCTTTTTTTCATGATAAAACCAATTTTATCTCAAAACTTAATGCTGTTTGTCAAAGGATCTTTTGTTTTAATTTTTAAAATATTTAATGTCTACTTGCTTTACCACGTGTCTAAGGTAAAAAAATCTTGTGATTTTCCCATTGTTTTCAGCCTGTATTTTACCTTGTTTTAATCAATTAATCTAGTAAAGCGGTACAATACCTCAGTTTTTTCAGATGTTGTTAAAAATTCACCTGGAAATACCAAGGTTGAGTTTCACTGAACACGGCCGACAGATTTGATGCGCGGAATTTCTTTAAACGGTGTGGTACAACCTGGTATAATGGTACAGGCTGCAAGGCACACTGTCCACGGCGTGTTTGATAAGCTGACACGGGACAGGGTTTCTTTTCACTGTTGTGTCAGTATATCGAACTCATACCTAGACATCAATCAAATTCCACGCGAAACAGAAGAGGGTATTATAAATAAAAAAATCAGCTTTTCCTTTACATTAACAATGTGTACTAACGCATATTTTCAGCATGTGTCTATTCTAATAGATGACATTTATAGCATGGATAATACAGGAAACTACTCTAAAACATGAATATTTAACTTTACAAGTCAAATCACATTTATCTTTGGCTCTGATTAAATTAGTTTCTCAAGATGCCACTTGTACTTTCTTTTCCTTTTTGCAGAATCGTTGTATTCATAATGGCAAGCTGGAACTATTTTTGAAATAGTGTACACAGTATTGTCAGATATGTCAATAACAGGGTATTAAAAATAACCTCCCTTTAATTCTTCTTTTCTGCAGTCCTGGCATATTTATCTATGTCCCTGCTTTGTCTATTTAAATATCCCTTGAAAACTTCTGTCATGTTAAGTCCAATATTTTTTTCTTCATAAAACCCCCATTGAACTATTTTTAATGGCATTTCCAAAGTCAATATCAACCTATGCCTAGCAAGATAATTGAAGGGGAGTTTTACTTCTAAATACACATTTGGAGAAGGGGAAAAAGAGAAAGAAAAAAAATGCAAAATAACCCTGTGTATTCACAACATTGACCATGAAGACTACAGATTCCAATGTCAGGTTGAGTTCAGTGACTCCATGAGGCACCCAAAACATTTAAATGGTGGTGGTTATAAAGAAAACTCAAGGGGTTTATTTTCTGCCAAAAAAAAAATTAAAAAAAAAATGCAAGGACACTACAGAGCTACAAACACACAAACAAATACACTGCCCCTTTGGGAAATTATCTCATCTGTAGCTAGTTTGAATCTAGTTTAGTAAATATAATTTGTTACACTATTATGAGCTGCAATCTGTGAAGAATACAATATGTAGATTGTATAAATTACGTTTAGAAAGCAACTTTAAAAACACCTTTAGTTACATAATATGCCCAGGGGTTTTTTTTGACTATGTCAAAAACATAGAAAAATCAACCACTGCAAACTGTCTGAATAAAGTGGATCAAAAAAAGATATGCCAGAGAATTGCATTCCTCCATATTTTTCTTGAGTACATACATGCAAACATTTATGTACACACTTCCAGCCTTAAACTGGGGAACAGAAAAATATCAGATTTGCTTTGAAGATGGATTTGTTAATCTGCAAGTTTCTTCCTGTTCCCTGAAAAACTGTCCCGTACGAAGATTAAACAATACTTTTTCAACAGTTAAATAATTTTGGTTATGAGGAAGAGCTCAAGCCTGTTGTGCTCCTATTCTGCTAGTACAGGCTGTATTTATTTATAGATACTCCTATGTTCTATTTGTATCACCTCCACACCTGTTTATTTTTTATTGCTGGGGAATATGCAGTATCATGCCAGAAAACTGGAGCATTTGTGATTTATGCCAATCATTGACACTGAACTCAGCAGAGATGCCCAATACTATCTCTGTATTTTATTACTCTCAACATGCACTTGTGTTAGCCATTAACATACCAGAGTCAGCCACTGCCTTCTTGCAGGCAAAACCCGAAACCCTAGCAAAAAAAAAACCAGCAGTGGGCATGGAAAATGTTTTGAGAGGCTGAAGAATGGTACATTTATTTTTGTGTCCTACAATTAATAAAGCCCATAAGATTGCAAACCAATCTTTAAAGAAAGAAAGTGATGGATTTTTTGTTTTTAAGGACAACAAAAAAGAATAGCTTCTGAAATGCAAAAAACCCCACTGTCCATAACTGTTTAGTCTGGTTTTCTTTTGTTTTGTTTTGTTTTATTTTTTATTTTATTGCAGCATAATCAGGTTTAATAGTACAGTAATGGCTTAAACATAAGAACCATTAATCACGACTTTTGACCATACTCAAGGTGGTTGAGCTAAATGAAGCTATATTGGAAAAATCAGTAAGGGCTAGGAACCATGCTCACTTAAACAGCAATTTGAGTTGTTCAGGATAACAGTAACATGGATTTAATTTTGCCATGGGAGCTTGGAAGAGTATCCCATAGAGAAATATTCTCAAATAACATGTAACCATTCCGTATAGTTCTGATAATCCTTTTTGTTAAATAATTGAAAACCAAAATAGGAATACTTACAAGCATTAAACGAAAGACATTGGCAAACATTTTTGCAAAAGAAAGAAATCTTCTATCCAAAAAGCAGTTTAAGAACTGTGGTATGAATTTGTCATAGATAAAACCCTGTGAGGGACATCAGAGAACCCACAAATATTTATGGAATGAACCGCAATCTGTATACAGAAGTTAACAAATGTCTCATTACAAACGGGATATGGTTTTCCCAGTAACAGAAGCACACAACTTACATTATGTTTACCTTGAGACCCTGTTATAATTAAAAAATACTACAAAGAAAAGAAGTCTGCTTTATATATTACTGGAAAATACTTTAAAAAAAACCCCATTTGCTGAAACCAAAACTGATGGAAATTATATTTACTGACAAACAGTTAAGAAGAAAACTGTATAGAATACTAAGTTTTAAAGTCTCTCTTGAATTATTTTAGAATCATTAATTGCAGCCAAGATTTTTAGATGTTAATTTTCATTATATAAGACAGAAAAGCAACCTTGATGTATGAATTCAATCATACATTTTAAGAATCAGCAAAGGAAAGCCTGGGAAGAAACTGTAAGGAGTTTGTGTAAAGTAAATGAACATTACTTCAGTAATTCATACAGAATTCACTCTAACTCTTAACACGGCATTAATTTCTAAGGACCAACTAAATATTTTCTTCCATGTTAACAGAAACCCAGATACCTCCCCTCACGCCCCCCAGCTCCCCGTATTTTACAATAACAGGCAAAATAAAAAGCTACTTGATTAGGGGAAAAGAAAGATTAAAGGGATGTAACTTGAAGAAAAGAAATGTAAAAGCTTCAATAATATTGCTCTATAACATAAAACATAAACCACATCTCATATAAAAAAATAACTCTAGCTTTCAGATTACCTTTTATTTCCCAGTTTTACAGCTTATCTGAAAAATTTTTCATTACATTTAGGTTGCTGAGTATGTAAACTGTGAAAGGTATCCTGGGATTTTTAAGTGGTATTTAATGTGTTTTTTCTTTGTCTCTGTGCCCTTTCTTGTTTAACTTTTTAAAGCTGTTACAGTCTATTTAATAATGTTAATGTTGAATCTGAGAATTTTATTAAAATTCCTAGTACACAGTGTCAGATTCTGTGCCGTGTTTCAAAAGCCTTGAGCATGATGGCAGATTAAGCTGATCCAAGCCAATGCTGATAGAGTACACCTTTTTGCCAAGGCTAATCCTTGTATGTCTACAGAATAAATAGGCTCAGGGCAATCATCTAACTAAAAACAATTGCCTGATGACCCCAACGTTTTTTTAATTCTTTCAGCTCCCTCAGCCAGTTCACAATACACAAGTACAAACTGCAACACCATGGAAAAGAGAAGTAGGGCCTAAAACAGCTCAAGTTTAGATTTACAACCTCAGTGGGCAGCAGGTAAAGTAATGTTAAAACATCAGCATCACACTGACCCCAGTCTGGGCTACTCCAAAGAAGCTCAGGGACATGCTTTACTCCTTTATCCCATTAACTGGGCACGGCTAATCTGCACACCACTTGATTCAGTCAGGAGTGTGAGAGACTTCTCTACTCAAAGAAGTCTTCAAACATCTGACATGTTTTCTCTGCACTGTGGTAAAACAAGAACTGTTTTGGGGAAGAATTAACAGTTTGAAAAATATTTTCAAATGGAAGGAAGGGCCGCTATTGGAGTTCAGGGAGGCAAATAGTTACACAACTTGATCTCAGTGAAGGAGGTATGTTCCAGTGCTGCTTGAAGAGAAAGAGACATGAGATTTCTGAGGGGTTCATTCAAAATGTGCAAAATATTATGAAAAAAAGGAAAATAAATTACTCTTCCAAGGTAAAAGATGAGAACAACTGCAATAACCTTAGGTCTCAATAAAAAAAATCCCCTATGTATAACAAATATATAGAACCTAAAGACTAGGAAATATAAAAGCAAGTAGTTAAAGATACAGAGTATTTGAGTATATAAAGTGATAATAGAATATAATGAAAGTTTAAAAGGATTAAAACTAACCAAAAACCCCAAACAATTTGTTTGATTTTATTTTGATTGGCTTCATCATAGCAGAACTGCAGTTTTTTGGAAAAAAGGAAGCGGACCAAAACTATGTTAAAGAGCATCTAAAACCAGCACAAATAAAGGAAATCCTAATCTCTGCTCCACTGCATTATCTAGGAAAATGAAATGTGATTGCCTTAACCACTAGTTATGACTGGCTTGCACACACACAGTGTAGTTGCCCATTGAACTGGCACATGAGGCCAGGAGAGACCACTGGTAAAGAACAGGCACATCCCCAAGGTGCCCACGCTCAGAGCGGTTCTCCTCACCATGCCTCGACATTGGAGCCCCTCCCAAACGTGTGAGCAAGCTGCCATGATCTTCCAGGTAATACCTGGATGGTTCTGAGAGATCTATGAAGATGCTCTTTGAAATCTGTCTGCCTCTAGAGCAGGGCTTTTGTGAGCACATAAACGCATCCCGTGAGTCTCCATAAACTAAATTCATTCCTCCTCCCCACCCTTCCTCATGAAGGACTGGGATGCTGCTGGCTGAAGAACACAGTTGTGCAAATGCCTCAGCCAAGCCAGAAGCAATGTGCCCAACTGAAAGGAAGAACTTTGCAGACAGAATGCAAAACAAAGTTGATAGTAACAATAAATCATTGACATGGAATACTATTTTTGAAATTTTTTTTAATATATGCACTGTTTAAGAATTATGAGACTTCATCTTTATCAATTTTACAGGTTTCACCTTCGGTCTGTTTGAATTAATTGGTTATTCCTTTGAATCCATTTTTTATTGGCATTTACTTCATTTTTTCCCCTGACGTATCTAATAAGGTTTCCAATAAGGCTGCCCTGATTAACAGCAAGTGGATACTGAAATGACATGATAATGCCATTGCTCTTCAACAGGAATGTTTCTATAAAGTATTCACTTTGCTTTCTGTGAGAAACTGCACAAAAAAATTAAAAATTATTGCAAGAATCAGATTCTTTGCTACTAAGTGAAAGAAAAAATACAAAGTAGATACGTGTATTGAGAATGCTGTGACTACACTGATGAACTGAAGAGAAGAATAAAGTTGTAAAAATGCTTTTCTTATTAAATTTATTTTATTTTTACTATTACATTAAAAGGAAATATATTTCAAATATATGTATTTAGGTAAATTAGATATGTTGAAGATTTCTGTAGAACTCACAAAGAAATTTCAAGTAAACATAAGACTGATAGTTAAAGCTGAACATTTTTAAACTTGAATTCCAAATATAAATTTAGCTTTGAATAGCTTTTGGTATTAGATAATTAACAAGCTACATTTCTGAAACTAAATGGGCAGTTCCAGCTGTTATTTTACAATTAGTTTCCACTGAGGGTTTTAAATTAATAACTGCTGCAATAGCCTCAAACATGCCAATGTTAATTAGGAGTGGTGTTTCCATGTAATGCTATCCATATACATGAATATTTTACTGGGCTAAAGGTCTAAGCAGACTTGTTTTTTGCCTCTTTACTAAAGATAGAAGAAGTGAGAAATGTAAACCAGGAAAAGACTTTACCTCCAGGCCCTATTCCAGAGAGTGATATAGGATTCTTATGATAAAGACAACATTCCTAAGGCCCTTATGCTAAAAAAGCATGAGTTCAAGTACAACAGCAAAGAACAATATTTAGAACTTGCTATTTGGTATGAATATTTTGATTTACACCCCAGCTAAACAATTCATAGTTCTAAATTATTAAACGCAAAGAGAAACGAGATTGCATGTTGAAATTATATGTAAAGAAAGTCTGTTAAAAAAAAAACAAAAAAAAAAACAAAAAAAAAGCGCAAAAGCTGTATCTTAGGGAATAAAACCATCCTGGTCTGAAATGTGAAAAAATTAGTAAATAAATTATAGGAACAAGTTTAAAACCTTCACTGTTACAATTTTTTTTTTTTTTGCTTAACAGAGGAAGAGAACTGAAAATGGTGCTAGTGCAACTCCATTTCTCAACTTGTATGCAACAAAAGAAATACTTTTCCTTGAAACACTAAGAATTTCTTTTCTTAAAAGTTATTTTCTTACATAACATTCCTTCTCCAGTTTTAACCATTTTGAAAGTTTAGAAAAACTGCAATAGAGATTTTATGATATACTCTTTTTCCCTGTGGTACATATGGACATTTTAATAAGCAGCTCACATTTCCATCAAAAACTATGTGCACATACATTTTTTTTCACTGATTGTCTTTTTTGCTTTTATACAAAGAAAAAGAAAGAAACTCAGGTCAGCATTAGGTAATTCCTTGTCTGTCTACCAAATAAGCTCCAAAGAAGTGTTAAAAAGTAAAGAAGCAAAACAGAAAATAAGTTTTAATAGAATCTTTGTAACATAATTAACTCTTAAAAGATAATTACCCATATTAGGTCCATACTCTGGAAAACATTTAGTTACCCTAATGCTATAGTCCTATGAAAAAATAGTTATAAACTGTTAATTGGCTTAAAAAGGAAAACATCAAAATTAACATTTTTGCTCATACTAGTTATAGAAAATCCAGGCATTTTGTAACAATAATTTCAATGTATAGTTTTTTGAATATAAATTTGTCCCACAGTGATTTAATATTGAATTAAAAAAAATATTTCTGAAGAGAAGATGCTTATAGATGTGGGTGCTGTTAAAAAGTTTTGAAAAGCATTTGATTTTCCAAACCACATTTGAAAGAAAAAACAGATTTCCACACAGACCGCTGGCTATGTATGTGCTTCTTTCATAAATTCCTTGCATCATTTTTTCCTTCCCCACACTCCAGCACTATCAGGACAGACACACAAAGTTGTTTATTACTCCTTATTCCACTGAAGGATTTTTGTTAACCAACTATAGGTCTTCCATGATTATCACAACCATGTTCCAGACAGAAGTCCTTGCAATAAAGATGAATAGAAGATATTCTATAAGGAAAACAACTTCGTGTTGTTATTTATAAATGTTCGAGAGTTGAACAGCGAAAACCAGTAAACTGCAAAAATGAAAAGCACAGATTAAATACATTTATAATAAAAAAAGACTTGTATTGATAAAAACTTTCATAAAAAAAAAGAAAATTTACAGCTACCTTTTCATGAGTAAACTCAATGTGTAATTTTTTTTGGGGGGAAGGGCCATGTTTAAAAAATTTCCATTTACATTCACAAATTGGAAACAGTCTAAGGACAGCTTTATGCTTTGATCTGTGAAAGATCTACACATGAAAATGACCATAGCTGGACTATTAAGCTTTGATATATGACATGAATGAAATCCTTGGATCTCAAAAATGATGAATCCAGAGCATGGACAACAATTAGATTCTTTATCGGCCAAACTGAGGAAAGCTTGGGATTCTGTTTACCTAAACTCCCAGAACCTGACAGCTTAGCAATATTATTCCAGACCTTATCAGTAAGACCTTTACAGGACAGCCTCCAGACAGCCTGTATTCTCTGAGTGCTTTGTCAGCCCTTCCATTTTTGCGGTAAAAATACTGTACCTGAACATTGCTTTACTCTATCTGTTCATGGATACTCCCTAAAATTCTGCTAATTAATGTCTCATGACAGAGTTTGCTAAAAACAACCATGCTGAGGATGATCAGCCTATACAATCGATCAGAATATCTGCACAGTACTTGCTACAACAGGGGCCTTATCCCAATATAAAATTAAACATCACCTCAATTTCAGCTTTGTGCTGCTTTAGATTTAAGCACATCCATGTATCCACTTGCTGTTATTTTTTCAGTCAGAGAAACAGAATTTCTGTGTCTTGTGATGAAGTTTCCTCAGCCCTTTTCCTTATGATAGCATCCAGTTCTGCTGGTAGCTTAGCACAACTACTGCTGCTCATTGTTCCTATCCCTGACATACACACGTTTTCTTAAATTCATTTTTTTTTATGTCACTGACTAGAAGTGTTCAAGGATTCCAAGTATGCTCAGCTTAATTGCACTAAGCACTCTTTATATATATAGGAAAATACTGTTGTAATCTAAAAAAGCGACAAAATTATCTCATAGAATGTGAGATAATTGGGCAGAAAATGATCAAGATGACTACAGACACAGCTGATTAATCACTTCTTTAAGCATTACAATTTATTCATGTTGATATTCTACATTAGCCACTTCAATTAAAACAAAAAGAACTTTGGAAATGGCAAAAGGAAAACATATGAAGACACACAGAGAAGGAAATGTGGCTTTCCGAATTATCCTGGAAGACGCTACTCTGTTTGCTGCAGCCCTCTCCATTTCACACCAAGATGGGCACCATCCTGGTGCCCTCAGAATTGCTTTATATTCATAAGTAATTATCAAAAATCTAATAATCTGCTAGGTTTGTTGTCTGGAGAAAGACTTGAGCAACTTGATCTAAACTGTTTGAGTAGGAGGCTGGACTAGGTGAATTAGAGAAGTCCCTTCCCATTTAAATTATTCCATGACTCTACGTTTTCCTTGGATTTTTTAAACAGAATTAGCCACATAGCTGCTTTAGCGCTCTCCATATAATACCAATATTTAAGTTTTTAGAGAAGTGCTCAGTGCTAATGAGAAATCTTAACTGATGTGCTCCAAAGCAAACGAAGCATTACTACAAACACCACAACTGCTAAAATCTCCACTTAAGTTCTTAATTCCCTTATGTAATGCTGTAGCAGAAGCATCCCTTTCATGTAGGGTACCAAAGAATCCATAGATGAAAGAGCTTTATAAAGATCTTCAGGAAAGAAACTTCTGATGGAATTTTTATACTAGGCATCAGAGAGCCAAACAAGAACAAATCCAGGCCTGAAAAATGTAACTTTTTGCCTTCAAAAAGAGTTGTTTTTCCTGTAGTCACAGCATTTACAGAACTTCTCTCTGATGCAATTTCTCTGGTAATGCATAACTGCTTGACTTTCCCCTCATCAGGGCATTAACATGATTTCCCTATCTCAGCATTCTTCTTCCCCAAAACTGCTAGATCTCTCTCCATTTTGACAAATCTGTTTGACCACTCATTTGGCCACTTCAGAAGTTCTAACACACACAGCACGATCACACGAGTGAGAAATGACCACATCATCTTGGTTTTTTTGCAGCCTGTGGCGTCATCTACAAACAGGAAGCCCCCCTGCTTCCAGTCCCAAGTTTAATATGATCAGGCAGTTAAAGCCCACAAAAATCTAGTTCTCTCTCGTAGTTGCTTAGCAGAAACTTCATTTAGTCTGCCTGACTCCTCCACAGTTTCAATTAACTGCTCTTCCCACTCTTTAGCCAGCTTAGGCAGCTGCTTTACTTGCATCCTTATTCAAAACCTCCTTTATTCTGCTCCCTGGCTGCATACCAAGGCCTTCTGGTATCTACAGGAGTTCCAATCAACAGAAGTGGCAGTTTCTTGATGGGAACATACAGCTCTGGTCATATTTGTAGAAGACAAACACACCTGACCTGGAGCTGGAGCTTAAGAATCAGAAAATTGTGAGAAATCATTAAAATAAGCAAAACAGCTTCTAGGATTTAGAAGAGGAAAAAGGGATATGGTCTCATACTGTGACCAGCTAAAACTGTGTCATATACTTCTTTCAGAAGCACTAAATTTACTGTTATGGTGCATGCATCTTTGTTTACTACATGCATTAACAGACAAAACTATATTGGGCCATTTTCTACTGGAAGAAATACTTTTAGACTCATTTTTATATGGTACAGGAAAACTGAAGTTACTATGTCAATACATTTCTTTCCAAATTTCAATAATCACCTGAAAAAAGATTTGTTCCCAAACTTTTGAGGCACGTTATTTTTCCAACATTCCCTTTTCAGTTTGGTTCTCTCTCCAACTTAGCATGTAAGCTATTTTTCCTAAGACATGGATGGAGTCAGTTCAGCTTTCAAGCCAAATGAGGTCTGGTTTATTTAGTATGACCTGCAGCCATACCAAACTTACCTTTCATGCACTGGCATTCTGTTAATGGTACATTAGCACATTCAGTTTTTCATGTGTAAATTTATGGGACAAATTCAAAAGATATTTGGAAATGCTCTTCAGCCTCCAGCCATGAAAATGTTTCTCGGCCTTTTCTAAAAGAGCAGTTTCTAAACGAGAAGCAAAAATTCTTTTTAAGAAGCACTACAAAAGTGACATTAATTGCATGTGGTTGTAGTTCAGGCCTATACAGAAGACTGTTTAAACCAAAGTGACACCGCAAATTAAGTTTGTATCCCCACTCCAGAAACACTGTAAAGACAGTGGTTCAGACAACAATTTATTTTCTTTTATTCTATTAAAAGCAGCAGCAGCAGCAAATTGGAGAACAGAGGTTGGAAAAAGACAGAAGATGACATGTTGGGATTATTAGAACACTGTAGCAGCTAATTCTTCAGTAATCAACAGGCTGCTGTAATTTAATTTTTTTTAGTCTCTTAAACTGGATACCGTACTCCTTGTGTCTCTGTTAATATTTACTAAGAAATCTAAGTACTAGAAGTACACATTGTAAGGGTTTGCTCATTTTACTACTTGATTTTTAAGCATTATGTATCAGCTCCAGGTTTTGCTATCTAGTACCACTACCACTGGCATGCTAAACGGGAAAATACTTTTTAAGTTAACAAATTTCACATTTGGAGAAACAAACACTAACATTAGGCCTAACATCATATGTTAATAATATCCCACTGTTAGTTTTTTTCCCCTTGAATACAGACTGTATGTCCTGCCCAACAATACAAAATCCTTTGTATTATTTTATTTTAAAAACCCCAACAAAACAAAACAAAACCCCCCAAAAGCAGAACAACAATAACTGAAAAATGATGACATTAACTCCACTCAAAACTCCAGCAATCTAACAGCAGTGACTGCCATATAAGAAAATGAACAGCTATCTTCTCTATCATGGTCCTGTAAGTACACTTTGTTCTGGATCAAAGAATATGTAATTAGAAAATGCATCCAGTTCAACCCCTAAGCAGAATCTTAATATTTGTATTTAAAAAACCATTAGTTTATATTGCTTGAAAGTGCTGAAGTTCGCTTAAATGGATCAAAACAGTAACCTTCTTCCCAAAATCAAAGGACCACCCACTACCAACTTCAATACTGTCTTCATGAAATGCTGCAAAGTATTTGACACTCTGCTCTGATATATCTTAAAAACAATTAAGCTAGAATGATTTGATGATTAAAGAAAGAAAGATAAGACCTAGTCATTTGAAAGATGCTGAGAAATTATTCTATCTTACCCATTCAGCGTCTTGATTTCTGAAGGAAAACTGCACAAACCTAGTCAGGAGCATTTATGTATGTAAGACCCAGAGGCTCAAATGCAAAATGTCACCAGCACCTTTAAGTAATTGGGTGATTTGAAAAGCACTGAATTTCTGCGTTTCAGGTAAAGCAACAGATGCAAAGATATTAGATTCAAAACTGCAAACTAGCACAGCTTCACTGATTTCACTGGTTTGTAATGTGCATACAAGGAACATGACAGTTTCTCTCAGTGACTGAAACGACCTCACAGAAGCTGGAAACTACAGAGTCCACTTTATAATCAGGGATTTTCCTGATAAATTTTTGGTTGCTATGAGAAGAGTGGAACCTACATTGGGTTCTCTTAACTTCTCATAGCAGATTTCAGACTGTTTTCTTGGACAGAAGGGGCAGAAGCAGGAAGAGCCCGTACAAATGTCAAGAAGATTGTTTCATCTGTGGGCACATCAAGAGCTGGACCAATGTCTGCTACCCAAAGCTGCTGCTAGTGCCAGGCTATAAGATTTCTTCCATGGAAGCTCCGTGATACAATGCCCATTTAAAAACAAAAGGGGAAAAAAAAAGAAAGGATCAACTACTATAACTAAACATACAAGGAAAGCCATTAATTTAAATGTTTCCACATGGAAATAGGAAGGAAAAGACCCTCTTACAACTTCTAAGTGATCAGAAGTAAAACTGAGGATATTTCATGGTCTCCTAAAAATCCTAGTCTTGACAAAAAGTAAAACTCGCTGTCATTTTCTAGGCAGTAAATGTTTTACTGCTGGGAAAAGATTTTGATGTTTGCAATTTCTATTGAAGAGCACTATGAAGTAGTTAAAAATATTGCCACATCTGAAAAACAGACCAACGGGAAGTATAAGACACTTGTTCATCTGTATTTCTGTGACTTTTCTCACTTGGTATTATTTGCAACCATACTTTCATGTCTGGCAACAGTGCCAACTCTAGTAAGGATCATATATTACTTTTATCATGCTGATTACATATGTTCACCAGTTTTGCTGCCTATATATGATTAGTGTGGTTTGCACATACTTAGTGACACAATCCAGAGCATGACATTTTCACAGAAAATGTGTTTACTGGGAAAGAGCTCCTTAGAAGTTTGCATTCCTTTCAGCTTTGATCTACACGACATCAAGAATCCTACAGTTTGAATATATGTTTACCATTTATATTGTTAAGATCTATCTCCTTCACACTATATGGCTACTGAACACTTCGGAAGTCACAAAAAATTTCCTTTTCTCTTAGGTGAACTTAGTAGTAGCTGCATAAAAGAAAGCCTCTTAAAATGTTCTCATCTGTGAGCTTAAAATTCATAATGACTCAACATTTAAATTCTGTTATTCATCAGCACTTCACAGCAGAACTTGATTTGTCTAAATGGATTTGAAAGCCCGCAAGTGAAGAAAATCAGAAAAACCTGGTTTTGAATATCAAAAGATTGTATGTGAAAAGTATTTTTACAGGCTGCACGTACCCGTTTTATTGATCAATTAACTTCTCCAAGAATGAATTTTTCTGAGACCATATTTGAAAAGTCACCCCCCTCCCCCAACACTTACTGATAAATGTCTTTTCTGAGCACAGCTCTGCTAAGAGGGTTGTCAGCCTGAGGAGCCATAGAGACAGATCCAATCTTGAGAACCAAAGTGTCTTCTTTAATTGCCGGATTAGCTGTAGTTAGGAGAAGAGAAAAATAAGTTTGATTAAAAGTCAAATGCACATAGCAGGAACACTGAAAAATTATTACTTTTTAAAAATGTCATTTTTCAAAAAATATTTGCTAAGGGTTCAATTTTGCTCAGAAGCACCATAAAATCAACAGCCCTGCTGTGATACATTTCATTTCCCCAGAGTTTTATGGCACCATTGAATTCTGGTCTGTGACTTCTCATTTTCTCAGATGCTTTTTTATTCTTATTAATTTTTTTTCTCCAAAATTACTTTTTCCACAGACTTCTTTGAAATCTGCTTGTTTCTCGAATAATTATTTGCTAAAATATCAGCATGTAAACTACTCTAAATCATGTATCCTTTTTATTAAAGGCCTAGATCCTCTAGATGCAAACCATTGCAGGTTATTGCAATATAAGCATCCTAGTAGCATTTGTAATGGGCTGCAGCGCACATGAAAAGTTCAAACACAAGGACTGAAACAAGAGAATCTGAAATCTGACACATATACAAAGAACAAGATGTAGTACTGGACAGTAAATTTCACATCAGTAACAAAATTATTCCAAGAAGAAAAATCTCTGCTTTCCACTTCATCTCCATCATTTTCAAATTTCATCCACATGTACAGTTCCTTAGTTTTAAAAGCAATGGTCGGATTAGATTGAAAACCACGGTTCTGCCCACAAATAAAACAGCACCACGTTTTTTTGCAGTAAATTAACTCTGTCAGCAGACGGATGAAGCACTTGGATAAGGTTGTGCTCAGAAGACTCCATAGGAACTAGGAAGCTCCTGAGAACATGCGATGCAAGTTCAAAGAGTTCATCACATGAAGGGAAATGCTTCACTGCAACACCTCTGCGATACGTAGCAAGGGCAGAATGACATCACGCTTCATCCAAGGAAGTTCTGGAAGACTCTCACACATGAGTTTTAAAAATGAAATTATAGTAGCAGAACAGAGTTTATATATTTTACTTAAGAGTGAAATGCTTGGCATGGAAAGAACAAGTAAAATCTATAAGCTTAAAAAATGGCCATTCAGACACATGAATGTCTCGGTGGAAAAGACACCATGTTTTGCAGATAAATGTGTACGTAGATGTATCTGTATTTTTTAACAGATCTAAGAAGTCACAGAATTCACAGAAATTTCAAGATATTTTGAAAGTATTGTAGGGAATACCATAGTAAGCCTGTGGCAAAGTGGGAACAAAATATTCTGATGCACAACTAAATCAGAACACCAGTGATTTATGTAAAAGAACCTCATCTACTTACAAAATAAAGTCAAATCCTTTAGTCCCCCCAAAAGCAAAACAAACCTATTTGCAGATGGTTTGGTTGCCAGATCTAAGGTAGAAAAGTTAAGCTGATTACAACCTCCTTCTTTGACTAAATTTGAAACTGTATTTTCAACTTTCAGATAAAGAAAACAGAGTAAGGCATTGTGCTAAGTATTAGAATATCACCACGGTACATTTGTGTTGGATTTTTTCTTTCCAACATTTACGTAAGAAAAAGGAGTGAAGGTATTAAATATACATCAGATTGTAATTGCAATTTAATTAGGTGGCAAATGACTTATTCTGAGAAGTGGTTCTTAATAAAATATATCTTAGGCTAAGAATGTTAATTTGTCTCTGACAATCAGCAAAGCAAAATAAACACAGGACTACTCATTACGGTCTCTACTGGATAAGTATTTTAGGAGTTTTTTCAAGACTGGGCAGGGACCTTTTGTGTCCAGTTTCCTGTAGGTCAATAAATTAAGTCAATCTTAAACCAGAAAGAATTACAGGCATTGATATGTCCAGCTGGTTGTTAATGAGTGGTAATATGAGTCACGACTTCATGCAATGAATTCACATATCCATTCACTAACCCATATTTTTCAAAATATGGGAATAATGAAGAAAACATAATGACAGTCATTACAGATATTAACAACTTGGAGGGGAAAAACATCTACACCATACCATGTAAGTACAATCTGGGAAAGTCTTAGTGACTCAAGCGTAATAATGTTGTTCATAATTTCACTTGGCCTAATGTGCTTACTTCAGTCTTTTTGCTGAGCTAAAGACATTATGCTCTTTTAATTCTTTCAAGCCTTTTTCTCCAGCACTTGATTAACATTTGTGATGCTTTTCAGCAACCTCTCTGCTTCTATCTGTTATAAAACTGATATGCAGTTTTATAACAGAAAGCAAATTGGACATTATATTTCATCATCTGCCACATGCAGAAGTACAGCTATCACCCTTCCTTCTTTTCACCAAGTTCACTGTGACCCTTAAGCTGTTTTCAGCCACTGTTTCACAGGATAGTCTCTCCAGTCCTGAAGGCACAGTTTGCATAAACTGTTTCCTTGACATATAACTTCAGCTGTGGAAGATTTAGTATATTTTCTACAAGCAGTGATGTAAGGACAGTGACCCAAATGCATGGCCTTGCGAAATTCTTTACAACATTTGCTGATGCTATTTACTTTCAGAAACACCAATTTCACTTACTATTCTCAATTGACAAATTTTTGTGGGTTTTTTTTAGCCTTCTGGTTAGCCATTTTTAATTCATTTAACATTTCCACAGATATCATATGGGGATGTATTTAAATTAAATACCACAAGACACAGTGTCAAACTCCTTAAAAAAGTCTAAGCATATCAAATCTTTGCAAACATTTTATCAACTAAGAATTGAAACCACAATGAAGAATGAAAATCAGATGTGTTTAACAAGACTAATTTTCCATAAAACTAGGTTTATTGTCATATAACAAATATGTAATCGTTTATTAACTGAAATCTTTAATATTTTCCCCTATAATCTCTCTGAGGGAAAGCGATAAAACTACCTGTCTTAATTTTATTTGAACATCACGCTTTTCATTTTACTAGATATACCTTCAGCTGTCTAAAATCTGGTTTTCCAAGGTGTGTTAAAAATTAGCCTCTGAAGACTAAGATCCCTGAGCACAAACTTCTCAGCCTGACTGATCTAAAACAATAGTAAGCAAGGAGGATATTACAGACCATATGTTACGACAGACTTCAAAGTAGAGAGTCATGCTCATGTGACAAGAATATATCACTTCTACAAATGCAGGACATACGTTTATTCAGTGTGCCGCCTTTTCTTCTTCACTATCAACAAATTTATCATGTCCTTTCTAGTGATTCCCGATATTTTGCTCCCAGTACGCACTAAAAAGAGTTGCTATTGTCCTCAAGCCAGCCAGATGTGGATTTTCCATCTCTCCCACTTCTTATCAGTTTTTTGCAATTTACCATTTTTATTTATAGTCTTTTGCTATTCAGTGATTCTTGTTCCTATTTGTTATATATTGCTTCTATATATTTAGCAATCTTTACTTCATTGCTAAGTAAGTGTGGGCCGTTGGCCAGAGCTTGAAACACCACCTGATGTATTAACAAATCAAACCCGGAGAAAGCAGCATTGCTTATTGCCTAGGACAGAATGCTGCCCTCAGTTCCACCACAAGAAATGTTCATTTGGTGCTGCTGCAAAAACCATGCCACTAAAGTATTATAAAATTGTGTGGGTGTAGTCATGCATGCATATATGTAAATTCCTCAGAAATAAAAACATGATTTTGATTATTTCATAGTGTTTGTCTACCACAGTTCATTGTGCAAATTTGGTTTTGGACTGCATGAAAAAACAGATTTGCTTTTTTTATTTTTACCTCTACGTGTAAAGTCACAATTACATGTGGCTTTAGGGAGAAGGATAGTTTTCATTTTCATAACTATCAGTATGCACAAGGTATGAACAGCACACAGCTGACTAGAAGAGAAACTGAAATAATTTTTCTACTTCTAGTGCAGTGATTACAAATTGAAACACGTAAGTCTGGTCAGATTGAAAATCTCTCCTAGTCAATAAATGATGAATGAGGTCTTATGGAGGCATACCTCCACAATATATAACACTTCCCTGACCTAGCACACCAGTGATGTGGGTCATATTCAACTCTTGGTCCTTCTGTTTCTAATTTCTGTTGTTCTTGAAGACAATAAGTAGGAGAAGAGAGAAGCAATCTACTTCATGTTCATAAACAAATTAGACTTTTGGAAAATCTATGGTGAAAGAAGAAATTAAAAAACCGTACTGATTTTCACAGTGATGCTATTTCAGAGTTTTCCAGTGAAAGAAGTTAGCTGGCTGTCTTACTAATGATCTTAGTAAAGATAATCTTAAGCATTATGCTTTAAAAGCAAACAGTTTTTCTTCCTGCATTGACTGCTTAACCATGGCAATTCTGTTCTTTGCATGTATTTTCAAGCAAGGGACAGCAAGAAGACATAGGTTTTTTTAAATTTCTTTTTTATGAAATATACTGCTACGGAGCTACAAAAACATACTTTAAAAAAAGATTTCCTTGACAGCATGCCCTAGAACTCCCTTCCAACTAGAATCATAATTCTTTCTTGCGAACACAGCCAGTCTAATTTTATCTTCCTGTGTTTTCAGCATTCCCAGTTGGAAAATTGTAGAAGATGCTGGCAAAAAAATGATCTATGTAAATTCTCACTGTCTGCACTTCTTGCAATTAGGTTATGAGAAAAATCTGAAGACTATACTCTTAGGATTACATTGTGTGTTGTCATATATAATGGTAAAAAAAACCCCTCCATACCTATAGAACTTATGTACACATCTCCTGACACCAGTAAAACACTTCTTTTTTTTAATCTCTAGAAAAATTGTGAGAAGTAAACGCACTTTTACTAGCTGTTACATGGTGTAATTTTAACGTCTGCATCTCTTTATTTATCTATAAAGATTGCAATAGGGATGGTAATATATGTTTACATATGAAGAGAAAATAATTTCTTACAAGTATTACCCATAGATCAAATAGCTATTTACAAACAACTTATGCTACCCAATCTCTGTAAATACCTGAAAGCCTGTTGCATAAGAGAGTTAGAATAGCTTGAACTAAAATGGTAAACCATATCATCTGTTGGGCATCAATCGCAAGGTACCTTTTAATAACATTTTCCAAACTGAACCAGATTATGTAGTTTCAGTACTATATGGTTTTTCAGGGGTCATTCCCACAAGAACTAAGGCTCCCTGATTACACTCCATTGCCAGAACATGTGTCTGTGAAGACTAATTGATAGCAGTGTAATGAGAGCTGACACAGAATCACCACTGCAGAACTAGGTTAAGCTTCCTTTCCACAGTTCTTGACCACTTCTTATAATGTAAACTCTTTAGGTACCAGGAAAGCAAGGATCAAATAAATACCCAGAAGAACTTTTGAGCAAATCTGCAGAGAAATAGCATGAATATTAGAAGTTTTCTAACTATGACCCTCAAAACTGAAGCAATGGTCAGCAATTTAACTACAAGTATTCGTCTACAACACTGAACAGCAAAAAATCTCTAACATGAAATACTGTACCTTCTGGATTATGACGGTCTTCCTCATTTTTGGGAAAGAAGACTCTTATTACACCGGTGTTGATATAAATCAGAGGCAAGTTGCGGGAAGTTAGAGCGTGAGTCCTCATGGGTTGCCCTGGAGACTTCATTTTCTCCTTCTGACTCTTTGGCAACCTGGCTTGAAAAATGCTTGCAATGGCATTAAGCAAAGGAAAACAGAGGACCACATCAAAGGCCTGAGCAGAGAGAAGGATTTCATGGAGAAAGTGAGGAGAACCATCAGTCTGACCTTCTGACAACTTATGGAATGTTCTTCGTTCATTTCTTGATATCAGTTTGTGCCGGACATTTTTTGTCACAGCTTTGGTGTAAGTGAGGGAAAGAAATCCATGTTGCTGGTGTGAGCCATCTAAAAGTTTTGCAGTTGCCTGTTTCAAGGAAAAATAAATAAATAAATAAACGCAGAAATTTACATGTAACATTCATCAATTACCATATTCTCTGCTAGTTAGGTTGTTTAGTGTTCTATATTTTCTAATAGCTTTCCATGGTCCATTAACAGTAAAAAAACCCAAAACCTTTCATGTTTTGGGAATGAACAACTTATTCTCATCATATTCACACTTTTCTGCATTGGGTCAGCTAAACTATGAATTTCTGAACATCTTTTTCCTTTCTAATTATTTATGTTGCATGAAACTCAAATCCAACCAGCCAAAAATCCCCATGTGTTTAAGAATCTAAATTTATCAAATCTTTCTGATACTTTTAAACACAGTTATATATTTTGATTTCTCCTTCATTTTAGACATTTGGAGATCTTACTCTCTTTGCATTGTTCCTTCTCTGTGTGCAAAAAACTTACGTGCTAAAATATCACTTCGGTGCTGAGATAACCTCATTCTATCTAAACATGGGCATATAAATCACCCATAGTCAAATAAATAAGTATTGAACCGGTTTTGTCTCATCATCTCTGAGCTGTACCACATGCTAAAGCACAACACTTAAATGTACAGTGCATTGTACTTTAGAAACTGCAGATTCCTGCACTTAAGACAGATTTTTCTCGCTAAAGATGACAGCTAGATGCTTAGCTCCCAGAAAATGTATGAAAGTTAGTGATGGAAAAATGTAAAAAAAGCTATTTTAACAATGTTATAAACATTTTGATAGAATTCTTTACCATTGCTTAAATATTAGCTTTTATCATATGAGCACAAATGAAAGCAACTACATTTGCAAGTCGTTGCTTCTTTCAGCATCTTAACTTTGATTAAATTAAATTGATTTCAAACACTGTTAACAGAAAAACAACAACTCTTTCCTCAATAAACAGGATTTAAAGCTTAAATGCTGGAAAATCAGAAACTTTTACAATTAAGTGAATTAAAACAAATTAGTAAATTAATTTCCTCTAAGAATTGAAACAAGGAGAATAAGCGAAAGTCCTCCTGATCAGTATTCATGATGAAAATAAATCAAACCACACAGAACTTCCACTAACATAAAATGATATACCCACACAGTTGTGAAGATAAAGGCCCCAATGTCATAATCCATAAAGCGTTTCAAGGATATAAAGGCAAGAAAAAAAGGTGTTAAATATCTCACACTGAGCTATTCTGAAACAGCAAGTAATGTTCAAAGCATTCAAAAGAAAGACTTAAATATGAAATTGTTAATTGTTGCCTTATCATAATTAGAGAAGTAATTTTAAAAGGCTGCATAAAGGTATACTGCAGTGATACTAAGTACTTTAATCCCTAAGTAGATATCAGAATTACAACAGGTATCAGTAGTAATACAGTAGATATCAGAAACACAATGCAGCATTTAGTATTGGCTTTTATATATTAGGGCTTCAAACATTACTGTATGTGCTCATTTTTAATATAAATGAATCCCACTGACTTCAGTGGTCTGTTATGTACAAGGCTGTGAACGATCAACCCTCGTTCCTATATCTACTAAAAATGACAACTATTACTAAGAGTTAAGAGGGAAATAACACAGTACATAATCAACCTAAGCAAGAAATATATTCAGCACAAAAAAATGTAGATGCCAAGAAACGGAAGCACTTTAAGATTTTTCTTTTTTACTGGCATTTATCAGTGGAAGTTCTGTAGTAAAAATTTTTAAGAAGATTCTTACGGAGGGAAAGAAGCCAGAGAAGTTACTGAAAGGATCCTGCTTGCTGATGGGTCGAACCAACAAGGTACGTCTGTTCAGCTTGTCAGTACAGGAAAGGAACACACCTCCACATTGTCCCAGAGACCAAGAATCTTCCCCAAGGCTTGAGGTAATGAATGAGGCACAGAGGATGGGAAGAAAAAAAAACAAAGAAACAAAAAAGTTGCTATAAGCAAAAAAAAAAAGAAGTACATTTTGCTTGCGTGTTTTGATGTAACTGCAAAATAAACCTATGCCACACCTTCTGCTAAAAAGCTGAAATTCAATCCTATCAAGCAAAAAAATTTGTTACTTTGCAAAATTTTATGTCAAGGGACAACCTATAGCAAGAACTCCAGACATATGAGAATAAAATCATAGTAAAATCCTGCATATTGAAAAGGGACTTACCCTTGGGTTTTCAGCAGACAGCTTTAACAAAACAAGAGGAGAATGATTACAAAAACAAAGAAACTGTGAACATAAAGCTGTCTTCACATGTTACAAAATCAGTATTAATTAGAAAAAAATTAGCTTTTCACTATTAAAATGTGCTTTGTTCTACAGCTTTTGTAATCATTCTTTTTAACACACTGAAGAATAAAGCAAAGTATGTTGCTTGTATTATTCAGGTGAGCACCTTAGTTTACCAAAGAAATCTCACCAAAAGTTTTTCTCTGCATTGTAGAAAAATTCCTTCAAAATGTCCTGACTGCCAATCTCCCCCTGGCCTGGAAGACAGAAAGTTCACCTCATCTATTCTCTGCTTTTGGTTTCAGTCCACAGAGATTTACAGATAAGAGCAAGGTATTCTGAAGAGATTAGGAAATATAAATGAGAACAGTAACAATTTTGTCAAGTGAAATAAGTTTTGGGCTTTTCTTTCTTTTCTTGTTTTTGTGCTGTTTTGGGTTTTTTTGTCACCCCGCAAGGTTCTTAAGAGCACAAATCTACTGGGATTTCATAGAAGCGTAGAACATCGCAAGGTGGAAGGGACCCACAAGGATCATTGAATTTCAACTCCTGGGCCTGCACAGGACCATCCCCAAGAGCCACCCCATGTGCCTGAGAGCATTGTCCAAATGCTTCTTGAACTCTGTCAGGCTTGATGCTGTGATCACTTCCTTCGGGAGCCTGTTCAGTGCCCAACCACCCTCTACACGAAAATCATTTTCCTAATATCCAACCTAAACCTTCCCTGACACAGACTGAGGCCATTCCTTGGGTCCTGTCACTGGTCACCACAGAGAAGAGATCAGTGCCTGCCCCTCCACTTCCCCTCACAAGGAAGCTGTAGACTGTTACGAGGTCTTCCCTCAGTCTTCTCTTTTCCAGGCTGAACAGAACAAGTGACCTCAGCCATTCCTCATATGGCTACCCCTTTCACCATCTTCGTAGCCCTGCTTTGGATGCTCTCTAATGGCTTAACATCTTCCTTATATTGAGATGCCCAAAACTGCACACAGGGCTCAAGGTGTAGCCACACCAGTGCAGAGCAGAGCGGGACAATCCCCTCCCTCGACTGGCTGGTGATGCTTTGCCTGATGCCCCTCAGGACATGCTCGGCCTTCCTGTGTAGTGACTTGATTTTAAAAGATTTTAAAAATTAAGTACAAATTTTGTATATAATGTAACATTTAATAATCAATCAATAACTGCATTTTAACTTAAGCAAAAAGATAGAAATTGAGATATTTTTTAAGACAGCTGATCAGGAGTAAAGTCTCAGATATGCTGGTAACTTTGCTAAGTTGAATCTAAATCTCCTTCCTATTGTACGTAGGGAACAATAAGTGTCCAGTAAGACCTTGCACACGTCAGTTCCCAAGTCAAGATGTCCTAAATAGTTACTTTCAATGCTGAAAACTGTGCTGAAGGCTTTTAACAACCCTACGCTGTGTCACACAGACACAGATTCCCACACAGCCTCTGAGTTCCCTGCACTATGTAAGTGCTGCTTTTCCCCAGCAGTAGAAACAGCTTCCTTTTTCAGAAACTTGGTTTTAGCATTAAGAGTAAGGTACCATAAATCATTATATACTGGCACTTGCTAACACACCATGAACCAATATTTCAGGAATTTCCCATTCAAAGTTAAGCTAAAATGAATTATTTTGGTCTAATGGACCAACAGAGCAGTAAGTGTGAAAAAGAAAATGCTCTCCTGATTTGCAATGATTTCTATGTATTTCTTTGGAATAAGATCTAATTCTGATAAGACATAATTCTGATTTTTCTTACTTAAAAGGTTAAAATATTTTCACTTAAATTGAATACCTACCTTAAATTCAAATTAAGAAAAAAAAACCCAAAACACCACCTGCCTCCTTCTTTCAGTCTGAAATTAAAGGATAGCAACTCACAGGAATTACCTGTTTCTGTAATGGTCAATATTGAAACTTTCTATTTTACATTTGATTTTCGTATAGACATCCTGCATATCCACTGAGGCACTGAGATCTTCTAATTCACTGACAACACAAACTTCTGCAATAGTCAAAGAAAAAAAAATTAGTTAATTAAGCTGAAACTTGCAGGATTTTAAGCAAAAAATATATCAGACACTACATTTTGTAAATAGGATGATGATTCTTCTATGCAGAGATTTCTCATAAAGCCCTTTTTGATTTGAGTGTAACACAGACAGGTACCAGAAAAAAAACCCTAGAATCCAAACCTTTTTATACAAATGTGTAGAGAAGCTTATATATGGGGTTTTCAGCTCAGGTGTTCATAGTATAATTCCTGAATAAGAAAAGTAAAAAAATGTTTGCCAAGATATTTATTCTAATTATAGTAGAGTTTTCTTTCTCTCATGTAATTAGTTTGTTAAAATCAAAAGTTCTTGAAATTTTGCTTTAATCACTAGTCACATATCTATGAGCAACAGTGTTAATTACTAAGCAGTACTTTCCTAGCAAAAAAAAAAGAAGAAATTTGAAGTCCTGGAGTTTATGGAATCTGAGTTGCTTTCAAAAAATTACTGTCTGATGATAATCCAACTTTAATCTGAAAGAAAAAAAGATAAACTGTGTACCAAACATAGTTCTGTTTTCAGCAGACAAGTTGAAATTTCTCCACTGAACTCCATATTAAACCTCCTATGACTGGTAGGATTATACTATAATGATTATGTTAAATTTAAATTTGAAATTATCAATACAACACTACATGACTATATATGGACATACGCAAAAATATTATGAAATCATATCAAAATGAAACATAATTGCTTCCAAGGCAATAAATGCAGTGCTTTATTGAGTAAATTAAGCAACTTATTTCAAATTCAACGTAATTATCGTTCCACATGGAGTGGGAAGTTTATGCCAAAGAACAACACTGCAGTTGTTGCAAAGAACATTACACACAGTAGCCTAACTAGAGCTTGTTGCTCTAGCTTAAAATGCAGATCTGACCCATTTTTCTGTTACAACGTTCAGTAATGTCGATACAAGCTCTGAATAGCTAATACTGTGCTGTAAAATAATGTGTGAAATTCAACACAGCACATTAGGGCGAAAATGCTGAATACCTGTGCCATTATTTCTAGGATCAGGAGCAAACAATTTTATAGTAATTTTTGGCAACATCCACTGCATCCATAGGCTGACACGTCCACTTGAGACTCCGATATTACTTGTTGTTTGTTCCAGTGTAATGGAGTCTGAGAACGGAGAATCATCACCACCCTGGAGAGAATCACCCTAAGAAACAGAAGCAATAGCTGAGGAAAATAGTATTGCTTTTTAGGGTTTCACTTCTTTCATCTCTCAAGACTGATGCAGATGCCCAAACTATATAAACACAGACTCACCAACAGTATATTTGTATCAAGCCATTTTTAACATCAGCAGAAAATAAACAAAGTATTTTTGCCCTTTTCTTTGGTAGACTTTGGCAAAGACTATATGCTAAAATTTTAAGGTTCCATGACAGTTCCACTTGGAAGAGCAAGCTTTCCTCATTAACTCTACTGTGGAAGCACTATCATCAAAAACATAGGCTGATAGTAAGATTTGGAGATGCAACAGGAAAAGGGATATGCAGGCTTGTGCATATCCGAAAGGCAAAGGAAGAAAGAATTATTGGAGGTACCAAGTGAAGAGCCACCCAGTAGGGCCATAACACCTATACTAAGTACACACCAGGTCTGGGTTATTTTTTCCCCTTCTATGTGCTTCCTTGTAAGGGCTTGGGAAAGAGATTTCAAAAAATAAAAGTTTCTTGTAAGAATTGGAAATATTTTAGTTGCCACTTTCTAAATTTATTTTTTTTTAAAAAACATGACTGTCTTGCAATACTCTTAAATATAAGAAATGTTGACAAATGTGCTTGATTTCTGTGCCACCAATTATCTCTGTTCATTCCCTAAAACATTAAGGGCTCAACAGAGAAGACACAAAGGTTAATGGTTCTTAGGAAAAGAACATGACAAATGAAAGCTATACTGAAAATCCTGTTCTGTGGGCTTATTAGAGCAATGAAGGCATGTTCTGATAATATTTACCAGCCATAAGACTTCATCCTGCTCCTTTGCTGGATCTTACTGTCTCCAAATAGGGAAGGAAAGGTTCAAACATATAAATGCTGATCAGCTCCTAGGGTTTACAGGCTATTAAACTGAATGCGATGGACACATAAGTCACTGATAACAACCAAAAACCACTAAATATCCAGCAGCATCTTCACTTGCAACTCCACCATGTGTTGCAAGTTTACTTCATTCAAGTACAAATGCAAGGAGCAAGGTGTAGTCACTTTGATCCACTAAGATCAAGTAATCTATAAGATTTACAGACCAATAAACACTCAAAGTCTTAGTTTTCATTGAAGTTTGGGGGTATTAGACAATGTAAATTATGATGAACAACATGTTTGAGATTTATCTAATTACTAGCAAAGATTATTTCTATGGCAGACACCTTGGAAATCAGATCAACAAAGCAAGCATTGCAATTGGACTGAAACAATTTTAACCTCTCAGCCAAGAAGCAAGAATGCATTCACTTCAGCTTCAGATGTTCCAGGAAAACTTACTTTCAGCAGCAAAATTAAAAATGTGACAGTACTTGCCTCATTCTGCAGTCCAAGACTGGAGAATGTGAGCGTGGAAATTCTGTTAGCAATCTATTTTCTCAATGGGTAGAATTTATCTCAAACCAAATGACATGACTCATATGGAAGCATTTATGCTGACAAATCACATTTTCAATCAACTCAGGCCTACAATTTAATTATAGGTTTTGTAAGCTCTTAAGAGGACACAGAGAAACAGCAAAGGTACTTTATCTGTGTGCAGTAACCTTTACTCTTGAAAAACTCAGTGATACTTACCACAATTGGTAAGAAACCATCTATGCTGTCAACAGCTGACACAGAGAACTTACCATTCCAGGTACTCATTCATATGAGGAAAGGAGACCTCGTGCAACTAACATATGTTCCTGGAAAATAATTCCTAAACACAAGACTATAATACCTGGGCCAGTTCAACACATGTAATATGAAGTGTTGAAATGAAAATTAAGACCCAGTTAACCTTCAATTATCTATGGTGACAGTGGCTTTGCATTATTCAAAATGCATATATTTCTACTTATTTTTATATTTCTTATATAAGGCATTATTGTTTACAGCTCTGAACAAATTACCAGTTGAGCCACAGATGACCATCTTTTGAAAAACTATTAGACTCCAGAGGTGCAAAAAGCATTTGTTCCCTCCCATGTTCTCATCAAGCTATCTTCCTTACACAATCCCACCTGAAGTCCCTCTCAAAGTCATGAATTTAGCATAATCCTCTTGCTTTTATTATTTGTTTACCTTTCCTTCTTCTGTTTTACTCTCACATTTGTCTGCAAATTTAGTTTATTAAATGTAGTAGGGCCTGCCTCCTGCTGTCTATCTAATAGTCTAATCTAATATCTAATAACATTTAATGCCTATATTTATATTTATATTATATTTAATAATTTAACAGCAGGACATCTAATTGGAAAACATCAGATAGTTCATTTCACTGAGATGCATCCAACTCCAAAGTTATGAACGGCACATTGGATGTAGGGCACGCAACCAGATAAAAAAATAATGGTGTGGTAGAACCTGCTAAATAACATGTTCAGGGGTTAACTCCTTTCTGCCAAACTGTAACTGGTATTTCCTATTTGCTTCTCCAGCAAAATCCTTCCTGCCTCTTGCTAGCTCTTTTTGTCCAGAGACACCTCTCTCTGAATACTGTTTGCTAACTATGTCCTTACAAGACATTTCCTACTGTCTTCACAAAGAACTCGACTCTCTACAGTGTCCCTTAATGATCCTACAAGATAGCACTGACAGGAACATATTAGTAAATATTAAGAAAAACTCAGTTTTGTTTCTTCAAGGATGCTGGCACCCGTCCTTAGACCAAAAAAATATGGGGAAGCAGCCTTGGAGAGTGTCAGGCCTGGAAGTTCCCCAGCATCTGAAAGGATGTAGGTAAAGCTGCTTCTCCAGGGCTAACCAGTGTTAGACCTTATTGCTTCTCCTGAAATGGCAGGCTCCATTAATAACACAGTGACATAAGCCAGGAGACAATCACCCAGCCATTTTGCTTGTTTGTTCTCTGACTATCCCTGTCAACCCTCTTCAAACATTACCTGCTCCCTTCTGACTATGTACTCTACCCACCTGTAAAGCTATAAAACGTAGGATTGAAAAATGTATCCTTTCAAAGCCAGGAAAAAACACAATACTTAGAAAATCCTATCTCCCCTCTCTATTTGTCAAGTCCTCATTCTGACATCAGAGACACCCCAACTTATTTCATGACTTGCAATTTCTGAGCCTTTCAGTTTCTGCCAATAAATTCCTTCCCTTTTGTTTCTTCATATAACTGATCCACATGGTCTTTTTGACACTTCGCCTTCTAATAATTTCCCACACCTTCCTAATTTGCCTTTGAATGATTGCCCTAAAAGATGATGCTTCTGTGTTGGAGTTGTGTCTGGGATGACTGTTCTCACCAAACCTCACATGCTCTAGAGACTGTGGAGTCAACAGTTCTTTGGAATGGGGTGATCCCTTCAGCAGGCCAGCTCTGCAGGAAGGAGCCAGGCAAGGACAATTGCCCTTCACTGAGATCTTCAGATAAATTTCATGAAGTATCAAGAAATAAAAGGTAATTAATAGTCAAGAAAAGAGAAAAAAACTTATTTAAACCTGAGAATATGCTTATATAGAGTCCAGGACAAAGGTCAAACCAATGTTGATGTTCTGTGCACCCATTTGTGGCTCTCTAGTCTTTGCATTCTACAAAAAGCATTTATCTTCTTTTTCTTTTTTTTTTTTTAATCTGAAAAATTTTTCAAGCGTTTGGGTTTTTTTTGTACTGTAAACACACTTAATTTTGCCAAGCCATAACTCACAAACTGTGATGGAATGGGTGGGAATGAGAGACAGTCTCCTCCTTGTCTTCCACAAACACCATCACTCTCCCACTGAACATGTTCCAAAATGGATTTTGTATGAAAATCAACTTTGTTCTAAAATTTTGGCAGGTCTCTACATTTCTGATAGTTAAAAAAGAAGACAACAACAGTTGATGAAACTTAAAGCAGTACACTTTACAGCAAATATGTACTGCCACTGTGGCAAGTTTTGAATTTTATATTTGGGTTCTTTTATTTCCATAATTTAATGTGTTCAGCTGTTTCATGCATTTTGTTGGTTTTTTTTTCTTCCACAGAGAGCTGTTTTTATTTAGTGGTTTGAGGATATAGATAACTTTGTTCTGTAGAAAACTGAGGCTATAATTTTCCCACACTTCTTTAAGATTTTTTTTCTGTAGATATTAGATTATGTACTCTGCCCCTCAGAGAATCAGTCAGTTGATAATTCTGGCACAAGGTTACCTAAAACAGTATTTACGAGATTCTTCAAGAACTGCATTTATCCAGCATAACTCCAGCTACATATTAAAAGCAAATTAGCCCAGGAATGTGCAACCAAATTTAAAAGCAGCAAATCCTGAATTTTAGGGAGTGTGGCCTCTACCACCTTCCAAGCCATTGTATCTACGAATTTCACAATGAAACAGAGTTAGAGGTACCGACCCAGATGTATCATTAGAAACTGGACCTGCAATTGCCAGGGGTTGGGAACTCATTCTACCTCAGAGCCTGCAAGTCCTAACCAGGGCCTCACCTCCTTTGGGCTTAGCCTTGCCCTGCAATTCTGTACTCTAGCATATTCCCACCCAGGATTCCAGGGCACTCGCACGTCCTGCCCCTTGGACTAGCTAGCATGTCAGTACGGCTAAGACTGCAGTAAGCTGAGGCTTTCAGCAATAACCTCTTGACTGCAGCCATGGCAGGTGCAGAGCTTATCAAGAGACACTCCCAGCTGCTCAACACACTGTCCTTGTCAGAGATGATGGGGTTGCCAGCCTCTACACACCCCCTACTACAGTTTAACTTGAACATACTACCTATTTTTTTTTTCTGACATTAAAACTTATGTAAACAGTTGAATTGGACTGTTCTCTTTCTCAGTGGCAGATGCTCCTCTGAAGACAGACATGTTATATGGCTGTCCTTTGGGAAGCAAAAAATGAAAAAGATGGGATTTCTTCTTATCCCTCTGTTAATGGTACAACCACAGTCATTGGGAAGAGCCACAGGGCCTGAAAAACTGATGGTCTGCAGTAGCTGATGTTCTTTTCCTATTTTTTCCCCAAATAAGCTGAAGTTCTTAGACTTTTTTTTTGCCGTGAAAAACTAAGAAACTGAAGTGAGAAGAAAGACTGTGCTTTTGTTTCTCACGGAGTTTCAATTTTCCTTTTGGATTTTCAGCACCCAGCATGGTATTGTTAAATATGTTTATGCATTAATTTTCTGCTCTGTTTCCAGATCTACTGAAAAATAAAGCCAGAGTCAGAAACCCTGAACTATTTTCCCACAACATCTCATGCCAAGTTCTAAAATATACAATTTAATTCTTTTACCAATTGTTGCAAATTGACCAATATACTGAGTTTATTTTCTTAACAGAATTTATCTTTGTTCATCAGGAAGATCCAAACATATGAGGCCTTCATCCTTGGCCTGCCTAAAGCTCAGGGATGATCACAGTTTGGCCCCACTAATGCTATGCCTTATCAAAATAACTTCTGCGTTCTTGCTCAATCACTGACTTTCCCCAAGGACTAAACACTTCTACCACTGTTTGTACTTAAGTAAACAGTAACAAGTGGCCTGTTGTAGTCTGTACTACCTTTGCTTTTGTGGTTCCAAAGCAGGGATGGTTAAAATCATTAACTATTTCCAGCCCTCCAGTATTTAAGCTGCTTGCTGATGTTTCCCTGTTCTACCACCACGCCAGACTAAAAGTCAGTAAACTAGACAGCCTTTATCCACATCGGACTGTGGAGCTCACCATCAAGTTGTCAGCAAGAAAAGATTAAGACACAGCTTAAAATATAAATCATTCATAGATCACATAAACAAATTACTTTTTTCTTGCTATTTAATATAAACAGTTGTGCAAGTTTGCTTTCTTCCGATTCATTTATAGCAAGTCCGTTGCAGCTGAAAGAAGCTCTAAAAATAATCATGTGTCTCCCACAGAACAAAACACATTAACTATAAAATCTCTAAACTTAAAAATACCTATTGCAGCAAAGTCTTTTTGTTTGACAGACTTCAGGATTTCAAGGCTCAAAAATATGGCAATTTATAAACAAAATACAGATTTTCATAAAACAAACTTCTGGCAAATTTCCCTAAGTCAAACCTGTAGAAAAATACATTATTATTTAATTTCTCTACATACTACTTTGCTGCTTTCCAGCAATAATGACTATAGATTATATAAGCTACAAGGTAAAATTGTGCCTGATGTACTCAATTTGTATATATTAACCTTTCTATTTCTTTAATTTAAAACATTACTGTCACAATAGTCTGAAATCAAGCTAGAATTTACAAATACAGAATGGTATCCAACCACATGGACCTAGATTTGCTAACAATGATTTCTTTGTGATTAATATTAGGCCAGTATTAAGTACCTCTAAATTTCTAAAGACCAAAATATGCATCAATAAATAATCAGTACTAGTATTTTAGAAAATGTAAAGATGTGAAGTACACAGTATCTAAAGAGATTAAACGTGAAGTATTTTTCTATTTGTCTGAGTATTTGCAAGTTGTTTTCAGACCTGCCAGATTCAAGACAGTAATCGAGCAACGTTTTGTTGGTTTGGTGGTTTTGGGCCTCCTGGATAGTGAGTCCCTACACTCTTAACTGCCTCATCTGCTTTTACTGTTCTCTTAATTGAATTCAGAGTCTGTGGAAAGGGAAAGGTGTGCTTCTGTTCTAACCAGCAGCAAAACGACAGACAGGGATATATCAGACCCAGGAAAATGATGGAACGCTGCTCCAGTGTTGTCAGCTGCCTCCACTCACTCACTGAAAGCATGCCTTTTTCAGTCATTCTCAACTTCCATGCAGTATCACTTCTCAGTTGGTTAACTTTCCTGACATCCCAGCTCCTATAATCACCATTTCTGTGAGGTCTTAAAGGTAACTTCTGCCTTCCTGCCTCCAAACACTACCAATCCCTTCCCATGACTCAGCTTTTCTACACCAGTCTCTGAGGACTACTTGAAGAATACCACGTGAAGCTGACAAGCATTAGGTTACTCTGACATCCTCTACAGTTTTTGAAATTAAAATTACTTCTTCAGATGGTACCTGGGAAAATACTCAGCCCTCAACTCTACTTTGGTATAAGATAATTCCATTTGGGTTTTAAAACACTTGTTTGGATTTCACCAGTTAGGCTCTTGTGAACAAACAGGTTCTCCAGACAAAAAGTCTTATGTCTGAGGTAGATGTTATATACAGCAACCCATACTTGGATAGACTGCAGAGGACTTCATCTTCACCCAGAAGAAAAACTTGGCCTCAATTAAAATTGCATGATGTAACAGACTTACATCTGCAGCCCATTACCCAACTTGACAGGTATAACTAGCTGCTGTACTTCACAGGAGACAAAACAATTTAAAAAATCTGTCTACATTTCTTGTCTACAAGGCCTGTTGACTTATTTTGCCTACTTTTGGGGCAGAGCTCTACCGCTCTATGTACAAATCATCTGTAACAGGGTTCTGTCCATATTTGAACATACTAAGGAGGTTAGTTTTCTTCATAAAATGTCTATAATGTCTAAAATTATACTATATGGACTATAACTGAGGCACTCAGCAGACTGAAGTAGTCCAAAGTAGTACCTGGAGACAGCAGAAGTAACCTGATTCTCTCATTTCCCACTCGGTACGGTGACAGTAATTAAGTTAGCAAAAGGAATGGGGAAACTAAGTGATTAACTTCTCTCAACAGCTTTCATTGATAAAAACGAATGAGGGGGAACACTTCTTAGCTAATTTTTCAGTACATGTATTTTTAAATTCTCAACAATCCTTACCTCAATGAATGGGAAAGGAACCATGTCATTATAATGAAAATCTAGCTGGTGCTTTCATACTAGGAAATATGTTGAATAAGTTCAGAGACAGACACAACCACAGAAGAGAATGTGTGATGAAGATACTGCCAACCATTATGCTACAAATTATTTAATTTATATTGCCTAAAATATTTTATTAGAAATGTGAGAAGAAAACATGGTTCCTTTTACTATTTCTTTCTGGTTGGTGAAATGTGATTCTCCTACTTCTCTCCTTTTCCCACCCCAACAGTACCACAGAACTCACAGAAATCACGACTGTGCAGTCTCAAGAACAGTGTTCTTGGCTACTTCACACATGATGATCTGCAAAAGTTCATTGTATAGCTTCAAAACACTTATGAAGGGTTTTTTTAATTTTTTTTTTTAACTGATGGCCACCAAAGGATTAAAAAGAAACAAAAAATCAGGTAAAGCAATGACTATGCTGGTAGAGTGCTCAAGGTAATTTTCCCTTTGGCTTAATAAAAATCTGTTTGGAAAATGTTACTCTGGTTACGTCACCTAGAATGTGTTAACTTGGTCATCCTACTCAGTGACTCAACTCGCTCCAACTGGTAGCTTGACAAAATTAGTCCTAAGAGTGAAGGGAAAATTGGCTTTTGAGGTTTGTTTTGTTTTAAATCTCAGGCTCTAAATACAGGAAAGCAGTAGGTCAAGACAAGCTTTGATGTTCTTTCCCATAACATCCAAATCTTTTAAATTAATCCTCCACTGGCCACCCATTCGTTTTTACCTTACAGTACTATTAACTTTTTTAACAAAAAATCACAAAATTGGTACCAAAGCTGGTCTTGAAAAATAAATATTGACTCACAAATTCACAGAAATGATAGTAACTGAAAAATCAAATACAGCAATGCTGTAGCTACTAGTCTTATAAGAATATAAACTCTGGCTTGAATTCCCATGGCAAAGGTTTTCTCCAAGTCTCTCCAAGTTTTTCAATGACAGCAATTCAAAATGTTCACCCTTCTCTTTTTTTACTGTTAATTAAATCCCTTGTACACCCTACATATTGTTTTTATTTTAATCACTTTAATAGACCTAATATTCCCATCGAAATCAGAAAAGGAACAAAATTTTCCTCAGCTACCAAGCTAAAAATATTACCCTCCTACGTGAACAATTCTGTGAATCTTTTCCTGACAGTTTAAAAATTAGCCTTCTAATTCTTATTTTCAATTTCTGACAAAAGATCTTACAATCTCAAGTATCTGTTCACATATACTGTATTCCACCCTCCTGTCTCCATTAAACAAATGACACCTGCCCCAGTATGCTGAAGCTTATGTCAGGATATGACACATATCCCTTTCAAAACAACATTACTATTCTAATAATTCTGGATTTGAAAAATGCCTTATGCTTCTTGACCTGAACACACTAACCATAACTTTCTGACACAAGCTAACACGCACTCACTTCGAAGAGAAACAATACAGACAAATAATAAATATAGGAGCAATACAGCAAGTTCTTTTTTTTTTTTTCCTTTTCCCTCTTCCTTCTTGTTCCATCAAAACACATAATAAAGTATTCTTCATTATTTTTGGGGGCAAAGTTACTTTCCATCTGGACTCTGCTTCTCTTTCTGATTCTTATTTGACTGCCTATCACCACATGATCAGAACTCACACGACACATTTTTTAAAGAAATAAAAATACCTCTGTAGTGGTCCCAATGTCAGCAGATGGGCTGTATGTACTGGTATCTGGTAGAGCAGTACCAACACTACTTTTAACCGGAGAACTAGGAGGAGCAGGTCCTGTCATGGTTTCAGTATAGACAGAAGATTGATATAGAACTCCTTTCCTCTGAATTTTATTCCAGACTTTACTTGTGATCTCAGCCAGTTCATACAGAAGCTGCACCTAAAGGAAAAAAACACACTTAATTTTAACATGAAGCTTATCTTAGTGAGTGGAAGGAAAAATCATCAGCGTTCTCCACTGTGACTTAGAATATAGTAAAACTGAACTTCTCACCATTTATAATGCTCTGATAAGCAACTACGCTGCAAATAAAATAATTAGCATCAGTTACAATATAGTGATTTTGGTAAAAATAATTTGTGCTGTGTGTAAACATATGGTACATTGATCAAAAACATAAATAAGAACATGGTCTTATAAAAATTCTACTAGTATCTATTTTAACAATTAAACAAAGGTAATTTATTGTATAGTTCATATGGAGAGATCCTGCCTGTAGGAGAAGGCAACCATATAAAACATCAACAATGCAAAAATTATTCATTTAAATTGTTTTAAAATAATGATCCCATGCAGCATGTGAAAGTGCTCTGGTTTTGGAAGAATATCCACTATCAAACTCAACAGTCTCCTGGCGTATGTCATTCCAATATTCAGAAACACACAGTTTAACTTGCACACTGTTTGACTCAGTTCTAAGATATTTACACAAGTTTTTGTAAATAGGCATAAATCATGGAATTTGTATGACAACATACTGCAATACACTGTATAAAACAAGCTCAGAGAAAACTGCAAACAATATATAAGCGGATTCACAGCTGGATACCATACTCAACTTGCCATTATAAAAAATTGAAATTCTCATATTTATAAGAACCTTAAGCCTCAGGACACTTATACTCCATGAAGCTGGCTTCTTATGTGGGCAGAACAGATGCAGAAAAACACTGTTGTCAATCTACATTTGATATAAAACAGTACTCGATTTTGTGCGTGAGAATGTGTGATGCAGTCTCAAAGTACACGCTGCAGTCCTTTCTTAGGAGGGGAAGTGCTGGAATTTTATAAAAACCTTCTTAATTCATCTTGGATTTTCTTTTGAAGTTTCAAGGCTTACACAGAGCAGGTCATATAATCTTGTGACAGAATTTTTCCTTCAAGGAGGTAAACTTCCCAGTACGTTTTTTGTCTTCATATACAAAGCAACCTACAGACAACTCTGGCTGGGATGAAAAGCTCTTTCGGTTATGCTTAAAAATATTTTGCGTCTGTAGCACTCCAATATGCACTGGCAACCTTTTAATTACCAAAATCAAATCTCTACATTTTCCCAAGTCTTTTCCATGTAACTCAGGAAGATCATCTAAAAACATCCCTGCGATTGATTGACTAGTATAACATTAACTGGTGTTGATGCTTTGCTGGAAAAATGTCTCTAGAAATTTAATACTACACAGGCAGACATCCAAATCATACATGCTTGCAACTTCCCCCATCCCTGTTTTGTTTTCAAGAAACCAAAGGATAATTTAAGTTATACTTGTCACAATGAAGCAGGACCTTCAGAAAATTATTTATGCTACTGTTCATAAAGGCACAAAGTAATGCAAGAAAAAGGGAATTTGTGTTTATATCTATGCTCATATAACACGAGGAGGTTTGTTATTAGTTAATCCAACACTGAAGGGTTTAAATCTTATTGGGGTTGCAGTACTCATAACCACTAAAGTTAATAATTAGTTATATTTTCAGGGAGATTTTTTTTAAATTGCTCAAGCTACAATCCTTGCAGCCACTCTGAAAGAGTGGCTATTTCAGACAGCAGTAGCTGTGTCTCTGAACTTCATCAGCAACATGACAGTGAAGTAGTACAACCAAAATACTCTATACTGCTCTGAAACTAGAGTCAAAATAAGTTGATCAAACAAACAGGTACTCTTTTGTTAAAGGAGATGATTTTGAAGGAGGTATGTTTAAAAGTAGAAGATACAGAAAGGCCTCACACCAAAACCTCTTTAAAACCCAAAAGAGAAGTCATGTGTCTACATGTAAATAAAATTTCAAAACTTGATCTAAAGAGTTAAAGTTACATCTTCTATTATTTTTAACACACTATTTTATTCCTTTGGTTGTTACTCATTAAGGTGGAAGGATTTCTATTCACTTTGGTTGTACTTTTACAAATGAGCAGTCTCAGTAGTTTGAAAATCCATTTTTGATTATATTAGAAGGGCTAATGTAAGGCCTCTCTCCCTTATAACTGTTTTAGAGCATAACATTTAATATATAATTATTGTATTTAGAACACACTATTGAAGAGAAGAGAAATGGTAGGACAAAAATAAGAATAACTCTGCCAGTATTTTTTAAAAAAGGCTTCCCCCTCTCACTGCTTCCAATCCCTCCCCAGCAAAACCACACAGAACTCAATGAGACCCCACTGACTATTTTGGCAAAATCTGTAAAGCTCAACATGTTACAGCATTTTATACTTTAAAAATAACACATTACTACAAAATTGAAAACTACAACAAAAGACAATTTTGCACACTGGAAGTATCTATTGACTTTATGACCATCAGAACATGGTTTCATATTAAATCATTATAGTCATATAAATAAAATACTTCACCTTTGCTATCTTTTAATAAATTCACCAAATATCACCTACTTTTAAGGCTGTCATCTTTAGACAAAATACAGCCCGTCATTTAAGGAATCAAATTTCATAGTTACTCTGCTGTGTATTTATAACTATCAAATGCTGTTTATGTAACTGTATTTTTCATCTTCTGTTCTTCAACATCTGGTAAAGAAGACTGATGGCTTTTTTCCCCCCCTTTTTCCATAAGTAAAGCAGAAAGGACATGTGAGGCACATGAAAAGGAGAAAAGGCAGTTCAAGAACCTTCAGTAAACTCAAATAATTTGCCTGCATCCTTTCAGTCATTAGAACACTTCAGTAAATTAGTAACATCACAGTGTACAAGGACATCCTTTAAGACAACAACATTTGGTCTGATATTCCACTGTACAACTTCACTTTAACATTTCACTACGCACATGATATTATTTATATGCAGCTTACAGTTTAACTTCTTAGTGCAACTATTTTCTTGCAGTTTGCAAAACAAATTACTTGATTACACTTTAATAGCAATACTTGAAAAACGCTGTTTACTTCAGCTTCCTTTTTAATGCGCAACTCAAATTTAGATAAGGCTTGCACTTGTAACAATGCTCTGCTTTTAATATTATTAATTAAAAACCTATTCTATTTGGAACTACAGCAAACTTGGTCCAGGTCAGTAAAATACGGGGTGCACTTTCTGAAAAATCTCAGAACACCTTTGCCTCTTAATAACAGAAGTAAGGTGGTAACTTCTGTTTAGACACATTCATCTCGTGTTTTTTCCCCTTTATTATTGGATACCTTTGTTTGCCTAAAAAACACTTCATGTTGGACGAAACGTTAGTTCTGTGTAAATGTAGTAAAACAATTACATTCAACTACTTCAATACATGAATCCACAGTGACAGCAGATCAGTACCACAGCATTTAATGGTACATCTGCAATTCATTTCACTCCATCAGCCAAAAGATGCACTTATATACAGCTATTACATGTGGAGAAGAGTTTAGATTACAAAACTTGAGAGAGCTTCAAAGCAAATCTTAATCTAAGCACCTTGATCTTGATGGCCCAGTTTTAAAAAAAAATAAGATAGAGACCCTCTTCATGAAAATGCAGAACAATTGTACTTAAATCAAGTTATTTTAAATTGCCTTTTATAAATCAATTAAATGTACCAACCTGGGGGTTGGAGCATTTTATTTCAAGGGACTCGAGGTCGACATGGAGGCAGACAACAAACGAGTGTCTGGATTCTGGCCCCGAAGGAAGAAGTTTCTGCGAAGTCACAGCTAAAGTAGAAGTACAGCCCATTGGTTCCACTAAATTAAGTGTCATCTGCTGTCCAAGAAGAGTATATATACTGAAATGATGCAGACTAATTGTCCACGGAAAAGCATCACCTAATCAATAAAAAGAAGGGAAAACAGTTAAACAATTGCTTAATAAAAACTAGGCTATTAATTTCATACAACTCAGTAAAGGCCTTATTTTAAACCACCTTAAAAGTCACAGCAAATGCAATCAACAACCATTAAATTGATCCCAAACTCTCACAAATACAATTCAACCATCAATTCCATGCTATTTTGAAACCTAAACAATAGCAATAATTTGTTTACAACTTTTAAAAAATTAAAATCCATTGGGAATTTTAACCCAAACTGTGAACAAATGTACGATATAGTACTTGAAGAACTCCTTTTGTTTCAGGTGATTTTCCTCAAACTGACGAATATCTAGAAACCACTACCCACTTATTTCAGCATATGGATGTGGTTCAGAGGCAGTTCCTTCTCTTATACATTTTTACAGTTTTTAACACTAAAAAAGTGAATTCTTTCTCCAAAAATCTGCAGCTTGCACCTCAACACAGTGGTGCCACAGACTGAAGCCTATCCCGAGGCACTGCTCAGGTGAGACTGATCACAGTGCACCTTTTTCCACTCCCTCCACTTAACTTTCTAGGAACAGAATGGTGATGGATTTTCTAAAAACAGATTGCTATATTCATACACTTAGCACTTCATTTCTTACATTTAGGAGGGAGCCTACACAGAGAAATGCCTGGCACCCTATCATGAATCACTGTCAAGAACAATCAGCGAGGGAACTGGCAGTGTACAGATGAACAACAAAATGCCAGCAGCTTCTGTACAATCAGTTTTCTTTAGATTGTCATTAGATTACACAACCTGAAACAGAACCCCCATGGTGGGTTGACCCTGGCTGGATGTCAGGAACCCACTGTTACCAGGAAGCCACTGTTATCACTCCCCTTTACTCAGCTGGAGTAGGGAAAGAAAATATAACCAAAGGCTTGCAGGTCGAGTATGAACAGGAAGAGATCACTCACATCTTACTGTCACAGGCAGAACAGAATCGACTTGGGAAAGTTAATTTATTCCCAGTTAACACCAGAGAAGGGAAATAAGAACAAATCAAAAATCATCTTTCCTGCACCCCTCCCCTCTTCCCAAGCTTAACTTCATTCCCAAGTTCTCTGCTTTCTCCCTGCTGAATGGCACAGGCGGACAGGGAATGGGGGATTATGCTGAGTTCATCACACGTTGGTTTTGCTGCTTCTTCCTCCTCACACTCTTCCCTTGCTCCACCACGGACTGCCTCCCACGGGTGACAGTCTCCCACAGACTTCTCCAGTGTGGGCTCTTCACACAGACTTCACGAACTGCTCCAGCATGGATTCTTTCCATGGGGTACAGTCCTGACAGCAAAACCTGCTTTTAGCATGGGCTCCTCCCTCCGCAGGTTCACAGGTCCTGCCACAAGCCTGCTCCAGCATGGGCACTCCAAGTGGTTACAGCCCCCTTCAGTACTCATCTACTTGCGGTGGTGTGGTGGGGTCCTCCAGGAGCTGCAGGATGGATATCGCCTCCACTACAGACCCTCATGGACTACCGGGGGACAACCTGTGTTGTCACCATGGTCTTCACCACAGGCAATACTTTGTTGGAGCACCTTCTCTCCCTCCTTCTTCTTTGACCTTAGTGTCCACAGATTTGTTTCTCTCACAGGTTCTCACTCCCCTCTCCTAGTTACTGTGGCACAGCCATGTTTTTTCACCCTTACATACATTACCCAGGGGCGCCACCACCACGTCTGATGGGCTCAGCCTTGACCAGCAGTGGGTCCATCTGGAGCCAGTTCAAAGTGGCTCTGTTGGACATGAGGAAAGCTTCTGGCATGTTCTCTCACACAAGCCAGCCCAGCAGTCCACCCTGCCACCAAAACCTTGCCAGGTAATCCTGATCCATTTTCACATATGATAACCAGGTCCCAGAGAAAAAAAATTAGGCTTTTGAAGAAACACTAAACCAAAACCCAAAGAATGCTCAAAAGAAGTGAGGAAAATAAAGTTTATGAAAGGTGTGTGGGTAATCCTCACTTTACCTGAAACACACATGGGTTTTTGCTTTTCAAAAGTATAAGAACATAATATTTCAGGGGGGGGCTTTGTTATTTTGCTGTTACTGTTGTTTCGTCTTCTTTTCTTTAAAGAAAGTCTTCATTCCATGTATCAGATTTTCGCTTTTTCTTGCAACTTAAACAACAAAGAGTCTGTGCCCAGCACACTCAATTTTCAATACACCAAGAGAAACTGCCTCTCCCAATAAAAAGTAACATAAAAGCATCTGGATGCAGTCTTAGATCCAAACACAGCAGACCAGAGAGCATCCACAAACCTCAGCCTTGCCTGAAACAATCTTCATTGTACAGAAAAAATTCATCTGGAGGAAGAGAAGGAGAAAAGTTTTTCTTCCTGTACGACAATTCAGAAAGTTATTGGGCATGAGGTTTTCGTTTTCAAGATTTGAGCCTGAAGTCATGAGTCCAAATCAATCTAGTACCGCAGAAGCACAGGAGCTGGTCTTGAGAATGAGAGGAGAAAATGGAGACAAATACAAATACTGGAATGGGCCCACTGGAGTCTCACGGGAAAATGAAAATTCAAATCAGTGTTTCTAAAAAATATATGAAGAGTGTGTTTGCTTTCTGGTGTGGCCTACAGTCAGTACTGTCCTGCTGAGAAATCAGACCACTAAGAAATAGCACAAACTGTTAACCGTGATTATTTAAAAAAAATTACAAGAGTTTTGAAATTAAAATAAAGCCGGATTCCAACGGCTTTTACCATACTATTTTAGTAAGACTTTTATTTTATTTTATTGTTTATTTATGTATTTTATTGTTTCTTCCACTGGTGGCAACAGCAATAAATTTGTATGGTCAGCAGTATATATCAGAAAAGTTTGTGTGTCTCACCCTAAGCACAAACTGAACACTTCAGTAGTTTATTTTCAAGCTAATACATTCTGAAGAATTCAGCTCAAAGTAACTTGAAAATACTTTGGAAACACAAATCACTCTATGAAACACCACACTATTTTAATAATATTTATCTTAAATAGAACAACTGAAAAAATAATTACTGTAAATTTTAAGTTGAACATTTTTAAATCTAATGTAAGATGATAACTTCTAAGAATGCCAAAATACTGCCGCTGTACTTTAAACATTTAACTGTTTTTTTTTCAGGATGAAATCTATATGCTTGAATTATACTGCAGAAGTTTATGACCAATACATTTCATTATACTTAATTTGCACACTAGGATTAGAAACCCTAATTTCCTATTTCCCTGCAAGTCACTTCACAAATTATTGAGTTCAAACATAAAGCCATATCTCAAATTTAAATATTTAGAATATGATGACTCATATGACTGTCAGTATACTGCTACACATATGAGTATATGAATATGATAACTAGCAAGATTAACAACAATTTAAAGATAGTTTGAACTCTGTTTTCTAGAAAGTATTTTACTCTGTCTTACCTAAAGATCTTCATCTTTCTGTATCTGACACAAGCAAACATTTTTACAGTGATGGATTCATAAAAGCTACTGGTATGAACCCAAAGAGGAACATTATAATATTAACAATAATTAATATTATTAAAAAATCAGTAACTAAAATAATTAAAAGTGTAAACTTCTAAGCACAGGCAGATTTCATCAACACCAAAAAACTTCTTGTTACTCGTTTAAAACAAGGATTTACCCAAAGCAAAATTTTAGTTACCTTCATGTTTCAATTTATTTTCCCGTTATAAGAGTTTACGTTTCTGGAAGGTCACTTAGCAGTGCCGAAATCCTGATCATAATAACATGTGTAGTTCAGCTACATTTACCACATTTTTCTTATCAATGTACGTTGTGCCTTACAGACTACACAGATGAATTGTCAAGTATTTGAAACTGGATATGCACAAAAAGTTGCAACTCACTCTGTGAAGCACTTCTCTAAACATTTCAGTTTTGCGTAAACTGAGTTTCTACCTATTTAGTTTCTTTTTAGTAACTATTTTACTTAAAGAGCAGCTACAAATAGGAAGAGGGCCTCCTCTTCACAATGGTCCAGAATAGAGAAGACAGGCAAGAGGGCAACAGGTAAAGTTGCACTGGAAGAGGTTTGATCTTGATCCATGAAAGTATTTACAGTAAGAACAATCATTCACTGGAACAACCCCCTTAGGGATGTGCAGGCTTTCAAGAAGCAACTGAGCAGGGTGTTGGATAATCTCACCTTGGATCCCCTTTGCACAGAAGTGCAAAGGAATATCTCATTCTTTATATAGACAAATCAATTTATGGATTACTTAGTTGCTCAGTATGACTGAGCTATATTATGTTTCTGAATTAAAGTGCTATACTTAAAACATTCTTTTAAGTATTCTTACAAACTACAATTACCTCAGAAATTAATCAGAATTCCAGAAAAAAAGAAAAAAAGAAAAAAAAAAAAAGAAAGACCTGATTGTGGGATAATGTATAAACTATTTTTACAGTAAGTTGACATCTTGGGGTCAATAAGTATCAGTGAGTGGGCTGAAATATCCCCAAATGAGAGTACGACCATGCTCCCTTTTCCTCTTTCTTGAGTTTTTCATGTAATAAGAAAAATATAAGTGAGCACACAGCTTTCTTTAAAGTAACAATGCATCCTTCTGAACAAACCTTTTACTTACATATTTTTTATATAAGAAGGAATGATTCAAAAAACAGTTACCAGGAAAAGCAATGCTGAATAAATATAATTTCAGAGAGATTATGTCCCTGAAGTCTTGTTCAAAGACAGAAAGCAAATTAAGAGACTCTCATAATAAAAGTCCATTAAAATTATTTACCTCTACAAGGAAAGAAACAAAGGAAGTGACTTTAAAGCTTTTAAAAAAATTTTTAACAATCTGTTTAAGAGGGAGTTTTGGCATGGAAGAAGAAGGCAATGGCTCCATTAGAGAATCAAAAATATCTAGATTGTGAGAACTTCTGTTTGGCATTATTCCCAGAGCACAAAGCCACACACAAATAAATTCCTTACTATAGGCTTTATCCCAAACAGGGGGATTCTTTTCTCTCACTAGGATCTTTACTTCAAATCTTGCTCTGACAAAATTCAAATGACTTCTTACTTTCATAAATTGTTGAAATCACACCATCAGTTTAAAATGAAAGAAAGACTTAGGTTAAAATTATCTTTTATCTGTCACTGTGATTAGCAAATTAGATCATTCCTACTGAAAGTTATTAGGAAAAACACATATACCTTTCTCTCCCTCTTTTTTATTTTTTATTTTTTTTTAAATTTTCATATGTCAGCATCTCTAATATGACTTTCAATATTAAAAACTACACTTTTATTTTTGTTCCTGTGAGTTACAGAAAAATACAGAAAGGAGGAGAGGGGTCCAATATAAATGGTAGAATAAAAGGAGAAGAAAGACAGTGTTATAAATCCAAACAAATTTCAGATGGCAGGAGCAGGACTAGCTTTTGAATGTGCTTTTGACTTAATTTTTCACAGCATACCCTTTGAATTGTTTACATTTCGGCAACAAGTATGAAGAAAAGAGCATAATTTTCCCAGAAAATGCTGTCACAAAACCAGTGGAACAATTACTGCATCTCCCTCTCTTCATCTTAGAATGAATACACAAAACAGAAACAATTCTTTCTAAATAACATAATTTGAAATGCTTGGAATGTTAAAGGCTGATTCTTTCCTCAAACTGGTCTACAATTCAAATTCTCATCAAATATTAGCTTTTCAAATCAGAACTACTGTACTTTTTCTCAACCTTCACAATTTTTCTCTTCAAATCTCTACAAAAACCTTGCTACAATCCGTAAGACACAACACGGAACACAACTGTTGCCTATTATGATGACCATTAAAACCTCATTCTTTTCTTTTGACAGTCTGTTTTTACGAATTTATTTTCTCACCTTACATTGAAGGACAGAATATCTCAAGCTGGAAGGGACTAATAAGGATTACTGAGTGCAACTCTCTGCTCTTCACAGGAGTACCTAAGACCAAATCACATGACTAAAAGCATTGTCCAAATGCACCCTGAACGCTGACAGGCTTGGTACCATGACCACTTTCCTGTGGAGCTCTCAGTGAAGAATCTTTTACTAATGTCCAGTCTGAATTTCAGATCCAAGGCCTTGGTGGGATGAAATGTTTTTCCTAACCTGTCTCCATTCTGTCTTGGAATTCAGAATTTACTGCTGCCTCCTGCTGCGTCAAAATCATCGTTGGAGGCTACAAAACAACTTGAATGACAAAACCAACAAAGGTCAAGATTGCACTTCTGAAGTTTTTAGCTTCAAACATACCAAACATATAAGTAGCTCTTTGATGATGAGTTTCACTTCGATTTCCATAGGGCAAACTTGTAATTAATATTTCTAGACATCAATATTACATAACATACTGCTAAAAAGGCAGTACAAGATCAGAATTTTTCAAAATAAAACGAGGATAATTTTCATAACAGTAAAAAAAAGGGAAATTAAAGAGTAAGCTTCTTTTGAGTTTATCTTACCTTCTTCCAGGATGGGTCTCAGCACAACAAATGGGATTTCTTGCAATGGTTCCATGTGTTTGTGTCCAGCACTCATAACCTTTATCTGGGGCAAGCAGACGACAAGTGTGCCAGGCATACTGGCCTGCCCGTGGTACCAGCTTCGCACAGTCCCAGGAATGTCACCCGACACAATGGTGCTTGGAGAGGGCAGGCTATCATTTGGAAGGAATACACAACAAGATTGCACTTCAAGCTGAAAAAACAAAGCCAAGAAAGAGTCTCAGAAATAGATTATTTCCCCCCACCACTGGGGAGTATTCATCTTGGTACAAAATCTGAAGTTATTCATCCATCACAGCTAAATGGAAATAGTCTTAACCTTCAGTTGAATTAAGAGGAAAGATGACACCAAATGTTGGAAAGCAATATATTCTTGTAAATTATGATTCTGGGAGGGAGAAGAAAGATGATTTTGCTCTGTTAATTAATCAGAAAGGTGTTGCTATATGAAGTGAACATACATATATCTACATTTCAACAGTTTTTTACAAGTGTAATTGAGTCAGAAAATGTTCTCACAATAAAGCTGAGAAAGTCCTCCTCTTTTTGCAGTTCGTTAGCTTTCGTTAGCAATAGCTAAGTCTCCATAACTAGCCAACATTTTATATGCTGTTATTTTTTATAAGGAACAGTTTCAGGGAAAATTCTGTCTTTACTTAACAGACAACAATAATGAGCATATACAAAAAGGTTAATCATCAGATAAATCAAACTTTAGTAAAAACTTGACTTTTAAACAAATGGTGAGGTACATATGTACACAAAGAGAAAGAGAAACTAATAAAGTTGGCAACGTTTATACAGCTTTTGTCCTGTTTTCATTGCAAATGAGAAGTTGCAAATACGTTTTTATATGAAATAGCATTTTTCTATTCTTTATTTTCAAGCAATATTTTTACCCTGGAGCATTTCTGACCATTTTGACACCTTCTTATGAGTTCTACAGCAAGGCTGAGTGAGCCCAAACCAAGAACTCAACTCATTACAACTTGTTCACTCAGAGTTGCTGTAAACTGCAGGCTGTTAGTCTTCCTTGGCACTTGCAAATACCATTCTGGCACCTGGCTATCAAATAGCTCGAACAGCCTGCACGCTTGAATGCTTTGTCAAGCAAATACAAGCTACGAGTCAGTTCGTTCCTTTGCATTGCATGGAAAAGTCCAGCATACAAAATGTTGGACAAGGTGTTATTTGTAGCTATGAGAAAAACATTTATTTGCTGTAAACTTACGTAACAGTCCTTCAGTGTGACACCATTAAAGACAGCACAGCTTAAAAGCCATAACCAAGGTTTCTATTTCATACTCTCCCCTGAAGGATATTAGGCCTCGAGACCACAACAGTGATTTGCAATAGAGCTGAATTCCCCAGCACCATAAGCACTTTGCCAGTCTACTTAGGAGAACAGAGATATTCATCTTTATTTCAGCATTTTTGTGCCCTTTTGCTTAGAAAAAACTGACAAGAATTCACTGAAAAAAAAATATATGTAGAATTCTGGAAAAATAAATACATTGTTACATGAAGTCTGTGTTTGTTTCTGGTTTTAGAACTGTTTGAGTTGTAAAATGAAGTTAATTACATCTTTGATAAGTAGTTTATTGATCCAAGGTTACAGAGTGTACTTTATTTATATTGGATGAAAAGCTAGGGTGTATTGTTACAGATGTAATAGATTTGGACTTTTTTTTTTTTAAAATGGTAAATTAGTCATTGTGTCAATTTGCAAAGGTTTTTACAGTGACACATTAGATCGTTTTCTGGTCTATTAGTAATAGGTTGCAGGTCAAGCCATTGTGGGATAATGATAAATAGATGACAAAAGAACTTATGATCAGTATAACTATTGTTTTATCTGTGCATTTGCTGAGTAAACAGTTTATAAAAAATCATCCATTCTTCATATACATACATATATCTATATCTATATATATCTCCATGATGATTAACACCAAATGCTGCCAGGATATACAAACCATGTGGCAGTAAAAATCCAAAAATTTCACCAACTTGAAGAGATACTATACTTTGTCACATTACCAGCAGCAGGATCTACAGGACATATTTTACAAAGCACTCTGGAGAAGAGATCTCAGTACTCGGTATAGAGGTTTTGCACTTCATTTACAATACAGTACAGCTTTGTACTAAAGAAAAGTTCTTCAGATCACTTTTGTTTCTATTTTACTTTGCTATATCAAGAAAACTGAAGGTGAATCACAACAGTTTCACTCCTTCAAACACCTGATGGAAATTCTTTTCTACACAAGCAGCTCTTTGTCATTCATTTTCAAATAACTGAATAGGAGTCGGGCCATGAACTGTGGTGGGCTTTACATAATAGCATCAGGCCCTCCATAGGTGTGATATATGCATTCAACCTTCTTAACCAGACCAGCAATAGCTCAGTACAAGCTCCAAAGGAGGTACAGGCCTCTAGGTCAAGAACTCTCCCAAGAAACCCAAAAAGGGCAGAGTGACCCAGTGAGCACGGAGGCCTGGAACGCTGATCATATGATTAACACTTGAACAGCAGGTGTTTTTTCCAAGACTCAGTTATCAAGGAACAAAGAAACCTGTGGGTACAAGGAGTCTCTTGCACACTCTTCCCACTGCATGCCATTTGATTACAAGCCAATCACTTTATCCCACAGAAACGACAGACTGAGTGAACTTCCTCTGAGCTCTCCCTGCCAGGCAGGATTGGCTGCACAGCAGCGATGTCCCCGTGAACTGGGACACCTTCTACAAACAACAGATCTCTGGATGAGGCCAAGTTTTCTGGAAATTGCAACTGGACTGCACACCAGTAATTCTCCCCTTGGACTGGGATGCCTCTCAGTGTTTGAGTGTTTGATCTGAGACTGAAAGATCCTTCTGCACAAAAGGCACAGAGATCCCTTATTTACAACAGATCCTCAGTAAGCTGCTGATAGCATGTTAAATTAATACTAATGAAATCCACATAGTTAATTCCTTTAGACATAGACCACTGTCGAAGTCTGAAACAAAGTCTGAAACCAAGCTGCACCTAAGTTCCATCAGGAGTTTAGAAAGCAAGGGGGTCTACTCTGAACCTTGTGACTCAGTGGGAGGACTTCCTTACTCTTTGTATTTTTTCTGTCAGATATAAACTGTTGTCCAGGCCTGAGATTAAGATCAGACCTAGCTGCACCTAAGCTCCATCAGAGGCTTAAGCAAGCAAGGATGTCCACTCTGAATGACTTAGCAGGAGGGTTATCTAACCCTTTTTTGTCTTCAGCCTCCATGTAAATAATGCCAAATTTATTCTATTTTCCTTTCAGTGTTTCACCCACGTAGTAAGTGATAGAGCGAACACTGCTATTGAACTTTGCTACATCGCAAAAGTCCATGTTTTAGAGAAAATTATGTAATTATTATGACCACACAAGAAATTTCGAAGTTGTATACAAAAGGGCCCAAAAAATGCAAAATTGAATTGCACCTGTTGAACTTCTCAGAGGCAGATTCTGCTTACACACAACTATCAGCTTCAACGGAATTTGAGTACGTTTAACCAACTGAATCTGGAGATCTCTCTACTTAAAAGTTCCAGTAAAGGAATGGAAGAGTACACCTAAAATGATGGAATTATATGTTGGACGAGAGCGAGAATGTGAGCTACAGATTGCTTCACCAATCGGAAAGTGTTTTAAAATATATGTAATCCAAATTCTTAAAATTAAACTACATTAATAGCATATATTAAAGCTATCATATAAATCTTTTTACACTTTTTAAATAACTGTTAAATTGTGTGCCTAAAATTGTGAAATTAATGTAAGATGTGACTGATTTATGTAACTGAATATAAATCTGCAGCAGTAAATCTTGCATTAATGTAAGGATCTGACAATCCAAGGGAAAGAAAATGAAGTAATCTGCCAGTAAGAAGTCCTCAAGCTGGGGGTCAGATCCTGTTCATGGAAACCATCTGGTTGGGACCCTCCAAGCCACACCAAACACAAATGATCTTTTAAAAAAATATCCTATTCATTAATGCTTCGCAGCTGCACTGAGTGTTACTTCATTTTTCCATGGCAACATCCTTTCTGTTTCAAGGATCTTATTTCAGTTTTGGTAGCAACATGTTCGTTTGCCAATACTGAACACATTCATGTGTTAAAGAGAAGGAATTATTACAAATTCTTGAAACAGGATCACCCCCTATTTTCTTTTCTATTATGTCAAGGCCTATACATGCTAAATAACATGCACTAATGATAAGCCAATGAAGTAAGCAGTATTTTCCCTTCTACTTTTTAAAAGTTATGCAAAGCATATTGCTCTACGCTTTTATTAATATATAAGCCTAAAAAAGTACAATTACTTTAAGACTTTTGTATAAAAAGGAAAGCCTTAAGTTAGTGAAATAAATGAAGAATTTTTAATTCACAATTTATAAAAAGAGAATGCTGCACATTAGAGAGAACACTGATATAAATACTGCCAAAGAATTAGATCTTCCTGAGCAGAGTGGGTGGGAGGGAAACAAAACAAGCGACACGCCACAGTTATCCTGCATAAGTGCAACGAACAAGGACACGTTGTACACGAGTCTTTACAGCCTTTCACGCTAGTGATACCACAGGGAGACGCCCTTCCATAACCCGCATTTTATAGCTACATAAAACAATTATAGGCACCAAAGATTTTCTACAAGGTGACACTTGTATAAGGGTGTCTCTCCTGAGAAGTTGCCTCTCTCCTCATCACCCCACATATGCCCCTGGCGTATGTGTTTTTCTTGGCTAATGTGTTTTTCTGGGACTTTGGAGTACAGAATATCATCTCGCAATGACTCCCCAAAGTGCCGAGAGCTACTGTCACACATCTCGTGCAGGGGTTCTCCTGTGTTCAGTATCATAAGACCATAGCTCAGATTCTGACATCCAACTTAGTTCTACCCATTTAGACCATCCACAGTTGATCCAAAGATGCACTATTTGTCAGAATTTTAAAAGGCAGGAAAGAAATTCGTGTTTTGAAGTTATACAGAAAGTAAAAACTATATAAATGGAAAGCAGAACACATGAGTAGAAGAACTAAGCGAGAAGGCTACCTGAACGTAAAAATGAGTATAATATGGACCAGCTGCACTTTCTTTGACCACTTAAAACACAGTGTTTGTACCACATAGTATTCCTGGTTTTTTCTAAGAAAAGTTTTAAACCCTTTAAGAAAGTTTTATTTAGTTAAGGAAAACTCAATTTTTTGTTGGTTTGTGGTAAGTAACCAGCTTAAGAAATCATCCTATCCCACAACTGCTGAATAACTGCTACGAGCTGTTACTGCTAAGTTACAAGTCACAGAATCTCTTCCTGAGCCCTGGATAAAGACACTGTTCAAAGAACAGGAACTGTCATCAATCCCATCCTTCACTTTCTGGCCTTTCAATGTTTCACTCCGACAAAAATTTTGTACAAGTTACATGTTTTAAAGAAAATATTATTTTCAATAATTTCAGGAAAAAGATTTATCTTTTTCAAATAAATTCAGGGGAATTTAAAGGCATGTGGCATATCTAAGTATTATAAGTAACAATTATACTCTTATTTAGCTGGCATTCATTGCAACACTACTCATTAATTAATTTGCTTTTAATACAGATCCTTCATTGTTCTCACTGGAATTCAGCATTAACAGCCAATTAAAATTAATTGTGTTTATACTGCTTCACAATTTTAGCAACTATTAGTATGAAGAACATGTGAAAAATGAGTATTATTCTCCTACACAGCGTAACTGCCAAAAAGATTTCAAGGCTGCATGTAAAATCCTACAACAATGAAATAATAAAACAACCTTTTATAGTCAAGTATGAAAGTCCTTTAACTTACATACTAATAGCTTACCACAACTCCAGTGCACAAAATCTTCATGGAATATTCTACCAAGAGCAAGCTAGGGCTAAGCAAGTGCCAGCTTTGGATCCAAAATAAACTTTCTAGTTCCTTTGGTTCCAAACTCATTTACTTACTCAAACTTCCACTAAAAGAATAATCCTTTGGTGATTTTAAGTTATGAAGTTCAGTTTTATCTGATGACAACTACAGACTTTTCTGTTCTACAGTGATACTATTAAAATATCCAGGAACATGAAAATTAGCCTTAAAAAAGTGCTACGGAGTCTAAATGCTCCAGCATTTAACCAGACAAATTATTCTAGAGATTTGCCTTTTTCAGGACAAGTAATAACAAAATACAGAAAATCTATATGAATTTAACCTATAAATATACTTATATATGTTTAATAATATGCAGATTATGTTTAATAAAATAAATATAAAGTACTTGAATTGAAAAACAGTCATTACCCTCAGCTTCTTACCCTCTATATATTGCCTTGCACAAATTCCCCATTTAGGCCAGTATTGAAGGAAACAAGGTATATATATGGGATTTGTGTCTTGAAAAACATATTTAAATAAAATAGACATAGGGACTACAAGCAGTAATAAAAAGAACATCAAGCATATCTATAAATCCTTGATATTTTACTAAGAACTACTACATATTTGTGTGGAAACACATTCTTGAACTTTTCCTGTAAGGTTTCTCTGGAGTTGTTGAAACTTTTCACTGATAAAACGCAATATCTTTCTGGCAAGATAGTGGCACATTCCTTACCAAGTACATTCAAAGCACAAGGATGAAAACACACTAGAAGTGTGTAAGGTACCGTATCAATTCATACGAGTGTTTAATTTCAACATAAATAAAAGCTAAAAATATAATTTCATAGTCATAATGATGAAAATAGAAAGCCATGAGTATTCTACCAAAAAATCCCTGTAAAAAGTAAATAAATCTAGAACCTCAAACACTAGAAAAAGTGCCCAATACAAAAAACCCCCTGCCAGTACTAGCTCTAATCTGTGACTGTATTAGGTCAGAGCAGCAAGATATTAATGAATTACTTGCTGAGCCTATCACTGTCACCAGCTTCCATCTCCACAAAAAAAATTACCTTTCTATCTAGTAACAAGCAAACTTCATTTTTAGCTGGTTGATATCTTAACCATTCTTCAAAACAAATTCACTGGTTTCTCTCAAAAAAACATACCATGAAAAATGTATGAGCAGAGGACCTTAGTCCTGATTCAGTTTTCCCCATTTATAAAGGATCCAGCTCTTCTTCATCTTCATTATGTTATTATTTTTGTTATGACTCAAACTGTAAGTCTCACTGTGTTAGGTACCACCCAGACACATAACAAAAATACACTGTTTCCTTCAAATAGCTTACAAATTATCTCTCTTGTCTAGACATTTTAATCTACGGGGTGATAATATCAAAAAGAAAGGAAAACAAGTAAAATGCTCATGAAACAATGACCAAATATATGGCTGAAAATTAAACAGAGTTAATAGGAAACATCTCCTCAACTTCATGATGTTCTGCAATCAGGTCACAAGTCTCAAGTTTTTGCTCAGGCAAAATCTGAACTTTCAAGCTTCCTAATATTGTGAATAGTAAGTACTTTCTACAGGAAAGAGAAGTAACACAGACACAGGTTCTGGGATGAGCCTGCACATAAATAAATATATTTCTTGGTAGGAAGAAGGAACAGGCATTCAGTGATTCCTTTGTATAACGTTGGGGTTACTTGTGACTATTTTTCTTTCTAAAACAAAACCAGTTTTGGTACTATACACTGGTGCACCATAAAATACCAATTTCTTAGAATGTGTGGTTCAAAAGGCACTGGTTATAGTAGTTCTAAATTAGGGTAATTTCTCAGCAAGCACTTGATAAGTAGTGGGAGCAGTCTTAATTCTAGCATTTCTAAGCGATCTAATATTTATTCATGCAGTCTTAATGTTGGACTTCTAACACAGCATCAATACTGCTGAGAGTGAATACCCTGCTCTTACCGATCAGCAACCACCATCTAGAGCAGTATAAAACCAAATGTTTTAACCCGAGCAGCAGCTACTTGTCCTTTTTGACAAGGTAGACAAGTAAGCTGCTGAGCCTTCACTGTGTAACAGCATTTTGTATCATACACCCTGAGAAAGTACTTTCCTCAAATATTTTTAGAAAGCATTCTTCAAATTTTAGAAGGCATTCTTCAAATCTAACTACACATACAAAGGTGTATATTTATCTTTATAACAAAGAAAAGTGTGACAAGCAATTTTTCTTCATATAAGTTTTTAAAGAATCTTTCCCTTGAATACAACAAAGTATTCTAAATCTAAAGCATTCTTTGCTTAATTTACCCAAAATCTGTACTTTATTTTTCATTCCCTCAGACTTTGAAACTACTGAAATAAGACAATAAAACTGCAAGCTCCTTTAAAAATCCTCTAATAAAAAGCACTAGGATGCATAAAAAGTATCATAAAGTTTGGAAAGACATAGGGTTTTTTTCACTTCCTTTTCATCTTACCTGAAGTGTAAGGCACTTAACTGCATTCCACACTATTCCAATAAATTCCTTCATTCTTTCCTCAGGACTTCTGCAACTTTCAGATGAGTTCAGCATGGTTTTCACGGGAAGTGACAAAGGACGAGATTCTAATGCAAACAACAAAACTCAGTTACAAAAAGAATACCTAACTCGACAATATACTTACTGAGAAGCAAAGAAAAAGATTATTTATTTAAAATTCTAGAAGAGAATTTCTCTCACTGTGTGTATCTCACAGTGGACATGACAATAATGTGTCTATTATAGTTTTTAAACCTGGCAATACAACTGTGTTGGTTAAGCCTTGTGAGAAATGCAATGCAATGAAATTAAATGCTTAAACTTTTTTAATATAAACTGCTACAAAAATACTATGAACAATGTTTGACCTAAACAAATTAAGATAATTTTCAAAGTGTGATAACCTATTTTTGATGGAATAGAAATTCCAGAGGTTTTCACATACTTTGCTGCCAGCGACATCTAAAGGTTTCACCTTTCTAAAATTATAAGAAGTGAGAGATAGCCCATATTAAATTACAGCTTTTAATGTATTTTCTTAAAAAGATTCCATTAAAAATTTTGACTGTTTCAAAAAAAAGCATAAAAATGAAACCATTTTCTTACTTTGTCAAGATTTAAAGTATTAAATATGAAACACTTCAGAAAAATTCAATGTTTTTCTAGTAAAAAGAGAAATTTTCTTACATTGTTAATTATTTCATAACATGAAAATATTTTAGATAACAGAAGCATTACATTGAATATGAGCATAGTATAACTTAATGACTGAGTGGTGCATAGTTCCCTTTGACATCTTCTACAGAATATCCCTCTCCTCATGTTTTGGGATACCCACCAAACTATTGTCAGCTTCTTAAACATTTCTAGATTTGGCCTACATGTCGTTGAACTGTCAAAACTTCAGAAATAAATGATGAGATCCTCTTAAATTTAAACTAAATTGAAATCAGCACAGGTATGACAATTTATGGCTACCAGTTATAGAGCTAAAAAAAATTACAGAAAAATTCTTCAAACAAAATTATGCTACCAACTGAACTCAAAAACATAAGCTCCTTGATATGCATCACAGAGTCTTCAGTCAGTTTAATCGTGAAATGAAACATGCAGAGATTTAAAACTGAAACATCTAAGAGGTGAATTTCTGCCACGAGCATGCAGTGTTAATGCCACAGGAAGAATGAATTTGTGACACTTTCCCTGTCAAGACTAGAGTTGATTATTATTCTAGGAAAAAATCCTTCAGCAAATAGTATTTTTAATAATCTTTCAGAGAAACATTCACTCTATTAAAATGATGGAGAACCCGCAGATTCAAAGAGAGAGGTAATCAAAAGAGTGAGCGAATTTTTATAGCTGCGGTATAATTAATCCTCTCAGATATTCCTGGCTCCAATTATGGATCTCTTAGAAGGATAAGGAATGAAAATGTGTGACTTCTCATGATTGCTGTCAGCATGCTGGAGAGACAAGCATGTCAATAGTTCCTATGGAGAAGCAGTATGCTGTAACGTGTTCATAATACCTTCTCGCGTGGACACTTATGCCACACGATAAGTCTTCCTTCCACATTATGAATGAATTCAGTTAAAACAGACTGTGAAGAATAGCTGTTCTGCTTTAACTTCTTACTCTGCCTCAGTTCACACTGTCTTCTGTGTAGGCAGGCCCTACACTACATGTATTACAACGTAAGAATTAGGAACAGCTTGCGTACCAAGAAATATTAAAATAAAAGAGTTTTTGAAGCATAGAACTCTAGAACACAAGTGTGGGTAAGGGTGAGAACAGCATACAAAGTCACGGGTAGACTCTGGAAATTTCACAGGTAGGATGCTCCAGGTCACGATGAATAGATAAATACGATGGAAACCAAATTATTCTATAATGCGTTCAGCAAGGACTATCAGCATCCTATGCCCCTGAACAAGTGCATCCCTCATGAGTGGGATTTAAAGCTAGGTTTTGTTCCAATCTCCCATGTTTTATTTGCAGGGAAACACTCCACTAATTCTCTCTCAACGGGGGGAATAGCCAGAAACAAAATCTGTGAATTAAAAATAAAATTTGCTGACTGAAGTACCACTTGTTTCTCTTCCTATGTGTAACTGAAACCTGCAAAGCTGATAAAAATGCCAAAAATATTCATGATAGAAAATAGCTTCACTGAAACCCCTCATGCTCAACCAAAAGACAAAAAAAAAAAAAGTTTCAAAACCCAAGAAAGAGATAAGGAACTATTCAACCACAAATCATGGAAAATAGAAAAGAAATAAGAAGTGTGTCACATAGGGGAAAGAAGAAACAAACAGAACAAAGAAGTGCTCCTTTTATTTTTTTCCTGCATTGTTAATCCCAGAGTTTTGCCTGAAGGGATGCTGGGACAAAACAATATCTTAATTCCCTGTTGGGCAAGGACATCAGAAGATGACACTTGCGAAGAGCCTGTCAGGCGTGGTTACCATGTGTGTTTGGCTAGTCCTCCGGAGCAGACACGTAGACTGGATCAGCTCCATCTGTCCCGGTAAGAAGATTAATTTCCTAAAATAATTATGTTACTTAGCTACTACTGACTTGAAAACCTTGGAACATTTCCTGGCACTGTAATCAGCCTTGTGTTGAAGCCAGATGCCAGTTAGCAACCACTAGATAGAACGCTTGGAAATTTATGAAGGGGGAAAACCCAAACCAACAATGGAGGGGATGCTGCTTCAGGTTGTACAAGTAGAAGTTTTAAGAAAACCAGTGCACAGGAACATTAAATATTCCTACTCCCATCTTCCAGTACCATATAATTGGGATACCCAGAACTGGTATTTTTGCAAACACATACGCATCAATTACAGAGGCTGCTACACTCAGTTTTAGAACAAACTAGTAACGAACAGACTTTTAAAAAAGGACTGATCAGATCAATCAGGACTGAGCTGCCAGAAGGAGCAGTTTTCATAATTAATTTCATATATTATGGTTAAAATACACAGGGAGTTAAAAGTGGCAATATGGCAAAATTAATCATTAAAGGACTCACTTTGTAGGAGGGGCCACCAAGCCAAACTATAGGTATAAATTCTAGTTAGAGATGTCTTTCTTAGATATGTCTCCTTCTTCGTGTTTTTTAGACTACGGGGAACAAGTTGTTTCACAAGTCTGATCCATAAAATAAATACATTTTGAAAATAAAAAAGAATTTTGGGAAAATGATGCCACTCTGTGCTATTAATATTCAGTGATCTAAGGAACAGAAAAGAGAAAACTTTTGAAGCGTGAAGACTTTGGACAAATGGACATTTCCTAAAATAAATCATAGCAAAAAAGATACAGATCAGAGATCTTCCACTATGGAGTTGAAGAATAACATATTGATAATATGTACTCACTGCTGGTCTCATTCTTTCAGTTCCCCCTCTCTCCTTATGGCTAGCAATTAAACTAAAGGGAGGTAAAATACAATGCTAATACCTTATTCCTCATTTCTATGTGGTACAGATCTATCATGTCTCACCTCTGTGGCACAAAACAACTCATTTTTCCTGTCCCACTGATACCTGATGCATTAAGAAGTCAGCAGCTTCTTTCTGATTGGAAAAGGTTATCCCGCTGCAAGCAAACCCTTACTTTCATTAATCCCCAAAAGCTCAAAGAGCTCGCACTTCGAGACAGGTCCATAGACAGACACCCACAGCAGAAACCTGGGTCTGTCATATGAGCTCAGCAAGCTGGGTAAGCTTTCCTTCCCACATCCCGTCATCTGCCATACAGCTTCTCGCACATCAGAAGGGAGCGAAGCTGAGGGAAACGCTGCAAACCAGCCAGAGTTACTGAGAGGCTGTGATAGCAAAACACATGAACATTATTTAACAGTATTTAAAGGAAGAAAGAAATCAAGGGAAAACTGGTCTGCATAGTGTCAAAGTACTCATTGGGATTTTTTTAATATAGATATTCAGTTTCATGCATTAGAAATGAATTTCTGTTAAAAACCCCCAAACCTAAGGTATTTGCAACAAATGCAAACTCTTAAGGGACTGATCAAGGGTTTAAGGCGTTAGAAATGAGATCAAAATGCAGTGGAGGAAAAAAATTAAAACTTCAAACAACCTTGAAAAACCCCCAAAATGGCCTACAGACATATATATATGTATGCATATATATATATTACTTTTTACAGAAGATAAATTGGTTTCTTTATATGCAAAACAAACCAATACCTGTATTCACCAGTTATCTGAACTGCCAATATTCTTCAGAAGTCTTTCAGAAATACTCACATTTTATTTTTGCACTGTTGTAAGAGAAGTTACTCCCCATATCCCCATCCTTGGATGACTGATATTTGAATTATTCATGTAACTGATGTTTTTTTCTGCAAGGATAGACTATGATAATTACTTTTTAAAGTTTGCACTCTTCATCAGGATGCTTGGAAACAACAGCAGTACTTAACTAACTTAAATAACAGCAGGAAATTCTTTCAAACTTATAAAAATATGTGATACATTTGCTGGCATACTGAATAGTATTTACAAAAATAATGACTGGCCTTTGAGCATTTTTGCTTTACTAATAGTACAGATAATACATTACTTTTATCTACCAAGATGATAATTGAGCCACACAGCCCCTGACAACTCGCGAGAGCGAGTCCTTTATACCCAGGGAACCGGCAGCAGAGAGGTGTAGTGACCGAATTTGCATGGCCATTTCATGAGGCAGTAGCACAGTAAGTGTTATAATACAGAGGCTTTTAACATACTGTCAGTAAACAAAGACAAATGTGATATTAACCCTGTTGTGCAACCAGAAAGGATCTTTCTGTGTGAAAGTGTGTGTTGGCCAGGGAATGGCTGTGGTCAGCATTTTCTCCCACCAAATTCTTAATGATCGCAGCACTATTTCTGGCAAAAAATACCTATTTTGTCCTGGGAACAAAAATTAAAAAGGACTGACGCTTTTGTACAAATCAATAACAGACATTTCAGAGGCCAAACTGAGCTACTATATTAGTAATTACAGAAATGTGATATATATGAGTTCATATCTAAAGTCCATATCCGAATTTTTTCTTAATATTACTTACCATTCCAATTACGATTTATACTATGAAGTAAGAATTTCAGCCTTTATATTTGCAATAACTTCTGATAAATGTGGAATTCTGCCTAGTATTCTGCGTTTTTAAAAATACATGAAAAGCTCCTTAGTCTTATAAATACAATCTAAAAATAAACAAGCATTTTTTTTCTCTCTCAGCATTGAATTTCTCCATACAGAAAGAATGTTTGATATACTACATTGGCCTTGAGTTACTAATGTTTCTGAGAGCCATATAGTTTTGAAATCCACACAGTGAACCGAAGAAACCCTGCAGCCATAACAAAAAAGTCAGACATTTTACTAGCTGAAAAAACTCACAATAATGCATTTTTGATACAGACATGTGATTGTCCAGCCATTTAAAACTTCCTATAAATCACCTGTGCCTTGACACCTTCGGTTTAAATAATTCTTTCAAAAACTAAAGCCCTTTTATAAAGGTCCCAGTATTTTCAGGCACCTACGTAAATGTGTGTCAGACTTAAACTCCTACGTTTTACTTAACCTATTTAGCATCTTTTTAATTTCATTCATCTTCCCAAATTAATCATCATACATTTTCTAGTAGGCATGAATAAACAATAATCACTCCGTTCATTGAGCAGAAACAGTGACCTACTAATTCAAATACTTCGGATAATCCACTGATTTCTCACCAGCCAGACTTCTCTCACATTTGCCAGTTTTTTGCGTTCCAACGCATTAGGTTCATTTTAGCATGAACCTAATTAACCATTTGAGCTGTACTTTAGGGAGGGGAGGGGAAAGCAGTAACTGCATCCATTTTTGCTACGTACAGGTCCTATTCTGCTATACTGTACTCAGAAGACACTTCTTTAACTTAAGATGAAACTTCAAATAAAGACATCAGTCTGTCTGGACCTGTCTGCATTTAAAATTTCGTCCTTTCTCCAGTTTTATGGAGAAGTACTTAACAGTGGTTCAGAAGTATCTCATGTACACTTTTAAGGAATTTTAAGAATTACTTCAGTAAAGCTTTCAAAATTGAATTACTAACATTTCCCATAACAACAAAGAAATTTCAGTTATAGTAAGTATCTAATGGCCAATTTAAGTTTTATTATAACTACACTCTCAAATATCAGGTAGTGACTGAAAGGAAAGGTGGAGACCTTTCTTTGCCTGGTCTCCTACGGAGAAAAGGTTTATGCAAGCCTATACTCTATGCTTATGCATGCAACTACTTTGCTTGTTTTGTAACTCTTTTTGCATTGGCTGGTCAATATAAATCAAACTGGACAGGATAAATACTTTGAAGATACTATGCTTCTACAAGTTCTGGCAAAATAAGTAAGCAGGGTAAAGCAGCTAGAAATTGCCAACAAGAACTCTGTCCTTACTGGAATTCAGGCAATTTATACAGAGAACATAAAGGCCATCTAAGACAGAATTTTCAACTTTCTTGTTATGACATTGTCCTCCATCTGCTTGAAATACCAACGAATAGTAAACTAGGTGTAACTGAGTACTTATGAAACTTTCAAACTCTTTCATTATTTCCCCGTAAGAACAATAGTTTGAAAGAACAAAATACCAATGTTTCAGAAACACAAGAGATTTTTCCAAACTGGACTGCTATATTCCTCTCTGTATGCACATCCTCTTGTGCAACACATCGACACTTCCTGCAGAACGAAACAACACTGGATTCTCTTCTCAGCTTTGAACTTGGGACTAACACTGAATTTGTAGTGGAATTAAAAGACCAGTGAGCTGTGTGACCTGCAGACCTAGCCTATGAAAAACACTGCCCCAAACCCACCACTGTTTAATTCTGTTTTGCAAATGTCCTTCCAATTTGTCCACCAAACAACTCAATGGAGCAATCGGATGTTAGACACAGTGCTGAAAAGCACTTGCCTACTTTTGCAGGCCTGATGTACACTCATGACACGGCTGAAATGCAGTCACCACCTGTGCCATGGGCAAACATCTCGCTGTTGCATAACAGGGATCAGCAAAATTTTATGTGACAAATGTACATTCACTTATGGACAAGGCATTCAGTTTTCAGATGCCTTGCTAACAGGTTATGGGGTCTACTATTACCAAAAATTTCATAACTTATTAGATGATACATTAAATTCCACTGACCTACCTGTTCTGTGGCTATAAAAAAAGCCAACTTTGAGGATTCTGAGTGAGAAAAAAATTAATAACCTTTTCAGCTTCTGTAAGTAGCTCCTTCCATTAAAGGCATTCCTCATAATGAGCATATGTGAGACTACTTTTCCACTGTTACAGAAAAATCACATGACATAGTCACTGGGTTACATCTCACAAGACAGAATCAAATTTGTATCTGGGATATCACAGTGACTTCCAAACATTGATACACGTTGCTGAAATGAAATTTAATTACACTGACTACAAAAAGACCTCTCTAGGAGGCAGTAAAAGAACTAAAAAACCCAACCAAAATACCCCACACATCCTGATTTCATCTTTAATCATGGAAAATGTTACTATGTTTTTCAAACACCATGAAAATAATTATAATATTTTAATGAATATGAATGAAATTTATGGGTTATTTTAGTAACAAACAAGCACCCATCTCGAATGTGTGAACACAGGCACTTTAGTCATAATCATTACTCAACGGTGTATGCACAGCTTTCAAAGACTGCACTATCCACCTACTGCAGCCCATACTATCTTCCTGTGTAGGTATGTTCCATATATTACATAATTACACACACATAGAGCAATCATTCTGCAACTATTCAGACATAAGAGCTATACCTCTATGCACAACTATGGGTCTGCAAACCACTTTTCATTGAACTAAAATGGAACTGCTGAATTGCTGAGCATGAGAGAAGTGGGTGGAGAGAGAAACAGAAGTAAAGTTTTTGTAATTATCACCTTGCTTGTTCACAGCCGATCTTACAAAATTTAAATCATATATTGTGTTATCTTACTCTGTTTTTGAAGCCTCTGTGGTTAAGGAGATTTATAAATAACTACAATTCGAGACTCAGGAACAGAAACCCTGGATTTTCACAGACAGATATCATATAAATAGTAGTTTTGCTCTTTTCCCATGCTTCATTTTTGGCAAGGTCTCAGCAGCCATTAACTAATAAACTGAACACAAGATCGATGTTTTAAATCATTTTACAGCTGTGATTACAAACTGCTTTCATCTAGTACATAGGGTTGCTTTCTTGCAGTTCTCAAGGGAGTGACTGCTTGAGATCATGCTAGACTTGCAAAGAATTAATTCAAAATTATCACCTGAATAGCATGATTTTAAGATGAAATCTCTTTCAAAGTGTAAGGACTGTGCATATGTGTATATTATCAATGTAGAATTTCAGTTTCCTGACAATTTAAAACACATGTAGCTAGAGCCTTGACGATTAATAAATATGAGGCTTACAAGAATCATTGCCTCTTTATCTAGAATGGGTTTGTAGCACAGGTAGTATTATACGTCCTAGATCTATAATCAGTGTGGTATTCCTGGTTTAAAACAGTGACACAAATAATGAAGGAATACTCAGTCAGAAAGTAGATGAAATCAAAAGAAAGGAACTAAAGTGGAAGAGGGACCCAGAAGAATTAGGAAGGAGTATCACAGGCACTCTATTCTTAGTGCAATGAACTAAAGTCATATTTGCCGTATTCCAACACATTATGCAGCTGTAAAGAAGGAAATTGGGAAAGAAAGGATCCACTGAAACTTCTCTGAGAACGACATCTCACCTTTCAGACTTACATCCAACTAACCTTTTCTAACCCCTGTAACTGGTGGCTTTGTAATCAGAGAGCTTTCATTTGTGACACAAAATATGTGTTTGCTTCTACAGACCCCTGAATCTTCCACCAGAAAGCCAACTCTGACAAACCTGACACAAGAGAACTCCACAGGCATGAAGCTGCAGGAGGCTCCACAGAGAACAAGCCTGCATGGCACACTGCAGTGTGACACGACTCTTCTTTCTTTCTTTAATTAAGGGAAATCTGTGTGGTTTACTGCAGCAGACAGTGCAACCCTTTAATTACTTTCATTACCATACAAGGCTTTCAGTCCTTGACATTCATTTCAGAATTCACTTTTCTTTTCATGTTAATATCAAATATTTCAGGTATGTTACACCTGTCATTTTATCTCCAGAGTATAAGAAACACATAAACTTATTAAAACACAGGTGTGCTGGTTTTGGCTGGGGTAGAGTTAATTTTCTTCAGAGTAGCTGGTATGGGGCTGTGTTTTGGATTTGTACTGAACACAGGGTTGATAATATAGTGGTGTTTTTGTTATTGCTGAGCAGTGCTTACACTGAGCCAAGGCCTTTTCCGCTTCTCCTACTGCCACACTGGCGAGAAAGGTGAGGGTGCTGGGGAGGTTGAGAGAAGACACAGCCAGGACAGGTGACTCAAACTGACCAAGGGGATATCCCACACCATGTGACATCATGCTCAGTATATATGGTGGAGGGATGTCTGGAGTGATGGGGTTTGTCCTCCCAGGTAACCATTAAGTGGGATGGGGCCCTGCTCTCCTGGAGATGGCTGAGTACCTACATGTCTATGGGAAGCAGAGAATTAATGTCTTGTTTCGCTTTGCTTGCATGTGGGGCTTATGCTTTCTCTATTAAACTGTCTTTACCTCAACCCACAAGTTTTCCTGCTTTTACGCTTGTGATTCTCTTCTCACACTGCTGGTGGGGGAGTAAGTGAGGGCTGCACGGTGGCTGGCTGGGGTTAAACCACAGCATCAGGCTAGCTTTGATTCCAGCAGTTTCAGGCATGATGCATCTTAAAAATAAACCAAATAGACCCTCTGATATGTGTAAGGAGCTTCACTTAAAAAAATAGTAATTTTTTTCAATAATTTTTTTAACAGTTGACAATTAATGCAACCAAATTCAATAATTTCTTCTTTAAAAGACTGCTTCTAAATCAAAACAGAAAATGCTTAGTCAATGTTATCTCTTGAGAGAATTAGTACCATCACCTTTCATTTCACAGTATTAAACTCTGCGCTGCAAAATTGTTTAATAGACAAGCCAAATATCTACTTAATCTCAAAAAATCCTCAGCACTTAGGCTAAACTTATTTGATAAACTGATTTAGTAAAGTAAGTGGTAGTTAACACAAATTAAATCTACAAATGAACCTTTAATTTTTCCAGAAATATGCATTATACTAAGTACTGAAAATAGATCTTAATATTGACTTTAGTCTAAAAGGTGGAAGGAGTTGAGATGCACAGAAACCCTTATTTTGCTTTTATGATGTTATTTATCATTTATAATTTCATTTTTTTATTTCTCATACACATACAAAAGCCCCCCAAAAAACAAAACTAACATCCACAGCCTTCCTAGATTTTGAATAATAATGTTTTCCTCTAGTAGATGACTCTGGTGTGATCCTTACTACAGAAAATATAATACTCAAGGTGAAGAAAAAAGGCTGAAAAACAAAAAGGCCTACCAAGCTGGACAGGTAGCAGACTGGGACACTGATTTTCAAAATCCAAGTACAAAGCTACTTCTGCAATTCATATGCCTACTTTTTATAAATCGCTAATTAAGGAAAACTAATCTGTTTATGCAAATAGCTGGCTTTGAGTCAAATATTCAAAATCACAAAACTTTCTCTAGTGATTTACACTTTGTGCTTTCCAGGCACAGGTAGAATTAACCTCAAGAAGAAAAAAATTATATCATTCATTATATTGATACAGCAGAACAGATGATAAATACATTTACAAGAGGAATATGCTTGATACAGTGATTTAATTATATGGGCATATATATTTCCCTATATATAAGGAATAAATGAAGGAAATGCATAAATGAATTATAAAAATAAATGGATAAATGATAAAAATTAAGAATATTCATAAATAATGTAGAAGTCTTTGAAATGAATCTATTGTTTTACTACCAATGATAACACATCAACCCACTAATATTCAGCAAACAGATTTTCTGGTTTTAGCCCTTTTTGTTGAAACAAGCCTTTATCCCAAAACAGCATTTAACTATACCACTAATGGACAATACTGTAATCTTAGTTTCAGCAGACAACATCTTGAAGTACTTTGTGATTATCTGGAAATAAACATCAATGCAAAGGAAAACAGAATTTGCATAGTGTATTTCAGGAGGATCAATAAATGTCTCGGCTGGACAGTAATTTTCTTCATCACCTACTTTACTACTTGCAGACATAAATGGACTAGACATTTTCAGAAAACTGTATCATCCTGATTAGTGGTAACAAAGTTTCAGTTTAGACTCTTAAGTGGACAGAAAATACTTCTAAACTTAAATAGTTTCTTGAAGTCCAGAAACAGAAGGGCCAACAAATGTACCTTCTACCGGTGATTTTGAAAACAATGAATTTTAACTGTTCATGCACAAATCTTGACTTCCATGCATCCCAGACTTCAAGCAATACAGACTGACTGAAATCAGAGATTAATCACAGTGAAGTCTGACAAAATTACGGACTAAGCATCAAGGCAAATGGCAGATATCCTATCGAAAGCCGATCTCATTTATCTCATTTTAAAAACTGTATTACATGAAACTATCAGGGCCCAAAGACAGCACTAAATGCAAATGAGAAAAAAAATAAACACATTATACATTTGATTATTTTTAATTCAAAAATTTGTGATTTCTTTAGAGGTGAAAGTTGTTCCACAGTATTTGCACAGCTGATGCTGTTCAATGGTGAGGGCATGTTACTGAGAGGTTGCAGCTGCAGAAAGTTTCAATTAAGTGATCATACCTGTTACTGTTTTTGTTTTGACAGGACTGCTGGCATACTCAGAGGCTTGATTTGATTGCTGCCTTGCCAAAGGTGCACTTCCAACTGATGCTTCATCCTCTTTTTTTCGAGTTACTGACACACCAAGTGGAACAGCTCCTACAGATTGCTAGAAAAAGCAGAACCTTGTGAACCACTGAAAACCAAAACACATTAATATTGGATTATGACATTGTCATGAGAAGCATGTCAAACTACATATTTTGAAATGTACAGTAGACAACTTGAAACACTGATTGGAGCACAAATATTCTGAAAACCAATTATTAAATGCTACATTCAGACTTGCACCTCTAATTCTTAATTTCAGTCCTGTTAGTCCAAAGAAAAAAAAATCTATCACAACAAAAAAGTGAAATATAACTAACTTAAAATACCATGGTTGTTAGCCAACCAAAATGCAGATGCATAAACCTTGCTGATCGCCAAAGTAAAATAATTATCTGAATGGTTAATGGAAACTGAAAATTTCTAGCCAGATACGAAGATCCCAAAGAAATTTATAACTTCCATTAAGCTTCAAAATAAAAAGTACTTTGATATTTATACATTATTGTGCTTGTTCCTTACATTTTAAGTGTAAAATTGAACTGACAATGACCGATTTTGAACTATATTGTCTTTCACGCATATCTGCTCAAAATGTGACACTTCTACAAAATCAAAGTCATTAAAACCTACTTTGAAGGACTGCATCATTATTTCAAGACTAGAAAAGAGCAATGTGTATTAATCCACGTGGGCTACGGAACTGGAGGTCCACAAATTAATATAGTCTATTGGCTTTGTTGTAATTTTTTTTTATTAATGAAAGCTACAAAAGACAACATTAATAAAAAAAAAATATGATCCTCAATGTTGCTGTCCAGTTGGCTCTTAATATTTTGCTGTAGCGTCAGCTGCTAAGTAAATTGCAGAGGCATCACAGTTGACAAAAGCAGAATATTTCTACCGTTGATTTTGCAGAGGGTTATCATTTAAAGATGACAAAAGTTTTTTTCTAAAGATCAGACATTAGGATTACACGCATCTTAATTTTTGTGTAATTTAATTTTGTTCTTATTGGAGTGAAAATGTAATCCATATAACTGCGTAATGAGAAACCTCACACATTGCATTAGGAATCTCTGTGGGAAACAAATTCGTGTGAGGCAGGCAATGTGCTTGTAAATTTTCTCCAATAGAAACCAGATCACTGAATCAAGCAGTGTGCAACATGTGCACACATACAAAACCCCAAAACAAACAGAAAAATCATTTAATTGAAGGAGAATGACTTCCAAACGCCTTCATCATTTTCCACTATAAAAGTAAATTAAAATAAGAAAGACAATTTAATCCTATTCCAGTGAAAACAATCAACTTATATATACAGTGGTATGCAAAGTTAATAGAAAAAGACTAATGTCAATGACAAACAGAACTCTCATCTCTCCTCCTCCCTCTGAATGCAGTCATTAATTTTGTCTCCAAAAGCACAAAAAAGTTGCTCTGGAACATGGTAACATGCCACTTTGGTGTCCTCTAGCTATAACAACATCAAAAATCCCCATCAGCTTTGAGAAGACAAGCTACACACCACAGAAATACTTCCCACATGCATACAGGGAGAGGGTCTGAAGTTTTCTAAATTTTCATCAGACACTTTACATCGCTTATTTTCACTAATTTTCAAAATCTAGCCATTTATCTGATACCACTTTTCACAAGGCAAAGCCATCTGCAGCTTTCCCGTGACAGCAACTGTTGAGCCATCATTTGGCAACTCTGGATGTAACATTGCAAGAACACTGACTTGCCAGAGTGAAGCAAGAATTTTTGAAGAATGAATGGAGGCAATACAGAACAGTTCAGAAGACAATAGGATAGAAATACTGTCTGAAGAAGCAGTATCTGTTTCTGAACCACTAAAGAAACGAATCAGCAAAATATAATAAGTTACACTACTAGTCATAGAGTGAAAAACATCAAGGCTATCACAGCCAGACAAAGCTGGAAAAAATTATGACCAAATATTGAGTGCTTGAGTGCTGATCTGGACAATGAAACAGCTGTTTTATCTTTGCTCACTGAAATCAAGGCTGATGTTGCTGCTGATGACGCCCAGTACAATCTTGTCAGGTTTTTGGCAAAAGATTTCTGGTTAAAAGAATGCAGAAGATGAAAGATCAGCGTTGAACGAGATGGAAAAGGATCATCAAGATTTGGGTTTTAGCCACAAACTGATGAGGAAATTGTGGCTTGGGAAATAGCAGATGACAAGAGCCCCACAGCTGCAGGAGAAGCTGAGTCTGATGGGAAGGGAGACATTGCAGGCAAGTGTTATCATAAGAATTTCATCACAAGAAACCAAAAAAATAGCTGTAAAGTAGTATGTGGTAAATCTTAAATACACCTATTTGGGATTAAGCTTTATGGTTACTAATTGGTAGTGTTAGAAAGAAGATAAAGAGCACGTAACAAAGTTCTGGAACTACAGTAACATTTATATGAGGTTATTTTGTTGACACAAAGTCAAAATCAGGTTCTGTTCTAGAATACTGATCACAGTCTTATGAATGCAATAACGTTCTGTGGCTATTGTATACAGAATATGAAATTAATTACAATTCATGGAATTCAAAATAAAAAATTTTACTACTTTTCAAGTACAATTATTACAATTAACTTTTTAAGCAGTGGCTGAAAAACTACAGAAGAGCTATCCTTTTCTGAATTTAATTCTCATTGGCACAATCTAAGACATTACACACCACGTTAAGTATGTGTACATAAACACGCACATACATATATGCTATTTATGCACGCAAATGGATCAACGGATACCAGTTGGTTTTTTTTAATTCATACTGTCTGGTCAACATGACTTTGGAAATGATAAAGATCTAAAATCAGAGAAAGGCTCAGAACAATACTAGCTAAAAAACAATCTGCCAGAAATACTAAGCCCCAAGTATTTCCCGGATTTATGTGGAGTTATGTCAACTAACTAAAGCTAAAATATCCTGTAGAGAGGGCTAGTGGAAATTTGCCCTAGGTGAGTCAATATTTTATTTTTCTTGGGATTTTTGGTAATTAAATATTTTATTTCTGAATTATAATTTCCCACAAGTATGAGCCTAAAGAGACTGCAGGCAGATCTGGGAACACGAGAAATGCGTTTTTACAGAAAACGTGACCAACAAAGCAGACGAGTAACTTTCATTTGAGGGATGCGTATGCAGTCACCTCCCTGATAACAAACCAAAGGCAAAAGAATATTCCAAGATAGGAAATTAACTATTACTATCAAAAGAAAAAAAATGAAGCATTGGCCTGTGAAATGTCGAATTCAAAAGAATCAGTCCAGACATGGGTCAATATTTGAAATGGTACCAAACCCAGCTCTCCCATACGGTGGATGCTGCATGCACACAGATGGATGTGTACATGTGCAACCAGCAAGCAGAAGGAAAAGTTACTGAAGTCTTTGGAGTAGGGACAGATAGCAGTTTCACTCAAGATATGGTACTTATTGAACATCTAAGATCACTGTCATGCAATCACTAACTACCTCAGAGAAGAATTTTTACCTGTATTACAAGACGGTTCAAGATGTGCCAGAACGAGCTGCGACCTTCCAAGATGCTCTGATATCATGAAATCACAAACAATGCTTGACTGCAGAATTACATTTAACTGTTTTGATTTCTGAGATTAATAATACACTTAAACTGCTTCAGAGATTTCAAACAAAACTAGGCATTAGGCCTAGTTCCCAATTAAAATTAATTAACTGAAATGAATTGCTAAATAAAGAAGACTAGGCATGTCTAACCCCTGGAGTTCACAAAAGCACCTTCTTTCCCAGCAGGTGACCTTGCTAGTTCAGATGAAATTCTGTGACTGCTTCAGGTAGGAATTTCAGGTATGGTTGGAAAAGTGCTCTGCTGGGATAAAAGATCAATCTCTGATTAGCTGTAATGTTTCCAAACTTATGTGATGAACTGATGTCAGCCAAGAACCCCCTCGTTTTCACCAAATGATGAAAGCATTCCATCAACAGTTTCAAGGGGCCTCTGAAAGTAGAACATACAAGGTTTGAGTCCCAAGTAGCTTTGGTTTCCCAAGCAAGCGGTAACTTCCTTTCTTTATCCTGTAGAAACATTGATTGCCCTCCATGGGGTAAGAGGTGACAGATTCTGATAGGGATAAACACAGTACTCCTGACCTGCAAGTCATCTCAGAAATCAAAACCTATCATAACTTGAGAAGTCTTTGCACACCAAGAAGATAATTATGTCTATTGTAGATACATGCTTGTTTTATCAAAGCCTTTCTGGATATTTATCAAGGTAAAAGAAACCAGGCAACACAGCTCTGCCCTCAACAGCCAACTTCGCTGCAACATGGAAAAATCTTAAGTTTAGGTACTGAAACTTACTCTTATATTGAGTCATTCATTCCTTATCAGAATAATTTGGCTCTTGAAGAACCAAAGATGTGCAATATATCAAAAGTCATCGTAAGACAGAACAACTTAACGGACCTTTTCCGCAAGAGTCTACTCACCAAGCCATGATGATAAAATTATTTCACCTCTGTCAAAAATTCCAGAGAGACCTGTGCTGCAGACTTCTGAATGAAAAAGTGCCCAAAGTACACCATTGAGATGGATAATACCCACAGCTCACACTGAACTTTCCATAAAGCAGTGAAAAGATTTTCTATCAAAGTAAAATTGCCAAGATAAGGGTAGTGAAAAGAGAAAATGAGCAGAGAAAAAGAAAAGTAGAAGGAAAAAAATTGATTAAATTGAATTGTTAATGATGAATTCTGTAATCTACCCACCCAGCTGAGGAAAAATTCTTGGTTTTGAATTCAGATGCACAGTATTCCATGGGGGAGACATTCATGGAAAGAGAGAAATTTGGATTCTGGATTCATGTAGGTGTATTACATTCCAGTGCTATAAAGCACAGTGAATCTGGAAGAGGTATTCTTCTTAGTTGTTCCTGTATACAACTAAGGATGTTCACCCTGAACTGCTGGGCTTAGATTTACTCTTTTACTGCAATACTCATTAGGTTAGGTAATAACACATGCGTATGTATGGAACAGCCAAAAAATGACAGAAGTATGCAGCCATACACATTTATGTTATATATCTATGTGCAGACAGACATTTTTGATAGCTTAGTCTTCCCTGAAACTACTCATTTTATCTCACAGAAATGAGTAGCGAAAGAAAAGTATTGCCAAGCCATGAAGGCTTTACAGTAATGTGCATTTGAGAAAGATGACATGCTCATTTATAAATTCCCTGCAAACAGCATCACACACATCTGACTGTCTCACACCAAAGTATAGCTCGGGCTTCTTTACCAAGGAAAACAGACCCTTCAAATTTGTATCTGTGCAAAGCTAAGTATGGGATCTACAAGAGAGTACATGCACGAAAAACACCATTGGTTTACAAAAATAAAAAGCCACATCTGAAAAAGTCTTCAAAAATACTCAAATATCAAAAAATACCTAAAGGTTACTAGAAACAAGGCCTTGCTGCCACAAGACACACCTGAAGAAAAAAATCTTCAAAAAATAGTCAAAACAAAACATTAAATTACTGTAAACTAGGCCTTAAATTTGGCTTTGTGTTGCATTTAATTGGAAGGCAATGTTAACAGGCTGTAGACTGCATACACACGAGAAGTCACACTCTACAGTGATATCTTTCCCAAATTCTAACTAACCTTTCGTAAGGCATTAAAAAAATGCCTTATGGCATTCAGATACCAAAGGTATTTGATCTGCATACCTTTTCAACAGGGCATGCAGACCAAAGCAACACAAGGGGTTTAAGCAGACATTACAGGTGTGCTGAGTTACAGAACTGGTGCACATCCTACACTATCACATTGGCTGCTGCTACACATAAAGCTCATTTTACAAAAACAATCCATACAAACGAAGTGTTCATAAAAAATTAACACCTATTTCGGCTGACACATTTAAAACCAAAACCAACTCAAAACTCTGTGTCAGTTTACATTTTGCTTAAAATCTAGCACAGATTCATCAATTCACACAGAAGGGTAGGGATGTCTTTTGATTTTGCTGCTGCAACTTCATGGACCATTATCAGTTACTGAAGAAAATGGTGGTAGCAAATATATTTCATAGAAGCATAACAAATTTGGGGAACCAGAAATGTGATATTTAACACCAATAATGTAAAATATGTTGTTTCAATGTAGGATGTATAGATGGAAGTGCAATGTTTGTAGCTCATACTAATTCTCCTTTAAGCAGTCACATGGACAGTATATAAGGCATAATAATTACATTTTTATCAGATTTCTTATTAATGCATTAGTTCTTAAAATGTAGGCCTGAAGAGCAAAATATTCACATTCAAAAAATTTACCCATGTGTCCAATATAATATTTCTTATATAGGTTGACATCTTTAAACCTTCCTTGGTGTTTCTATTTCACAGTTATAACACAACAAATGGCAGTACAAAAAAATATATACCATGGAATAACTTCCTCCAGAATAGTTTTCACCTATTCTTCAGGACTGAAATAAAGGAAAAAAAAAATCTGAAAGTATATTTTTTAATTCATTATTGCCATATTAAACACTAGAAAGTTGAAAATCAATCCGTTGATCATTATTACTATCAGATGAAAGGTTAATAATAAGATGGCACGACAAATTCATTTTTTTTTAACATACACATTAAGCCATTGGATGGGGCTTTGAGCAAGCTGGTCTAGTGGAAGGTGTCCCTCTCCATGACAGGGGGGCTGGAACCAGATGATTTTTAAG
>JAWMRA010000078.1:129579011-129610698 GCA_035584735.1 Pseudotriccus pelzelni | reverse complement strand
ATGATTTTTAAGGTCCTTTCCAACCCAAACCGTTCTATGATTCTGTGATTTTAGAAAATTCTGGTTGTTGAGGTTTTTCTTTCAAACCAAGAATTTGATTTATCTTAATAGGCATGATGCTCAGAAGAGGTTGAATTAAAACATCTTTAAGATGTCTTTTAGCTTACAAGTCAAAACCTAAGGATTTTGAAAATACTGTTAAGCTACAGTATTTTGATTTATAAAGTTTACTCCTTGGTCTGCCCCACGACTCAAGTTATTTCCGCTCATTATTATTACTAAAAATAAACAATAACTTAACAAAATCAGTCCCAGCAATTTCTGCCATTTTAATATATAGTGTGTTTTGGGTGTTCTGGGCAATTTTTTAGGGTTTTTTTAATCCATCAGCTTGCAGAAGTTGATGTTGCTTACTGCACACTGTACACACAGTACAGTGGTCTAAACAGGAATGGTGTACCAGTAGTGTCTTTTCTTAGACAAAGCAGCATGTAATACTTCCTACACTTATTATCTGGAAAGACCACCAGCTGATGATGAGGTGAAAACATTTTCATGATATCAAATATCGTTTCCTTACCTCATCCTCCCCCTGTTACCAATCCGTGGTTTATTGGCCTTTTTTTTTTACCTTTTCTGACACTAAACACCTGTATTTTCTTCTCCTTGCACATCTATTCAGAGCTGTTAGGTATGAAATCGACATAAAACACTTCAGAAAAATATGTATAAATCATACAAGTATTATGCAATCTCTATTAAATTCTTGTGCTTGCTTGAGTTTAGAAAAGGAAAGCAGCAGAAGAACGAAAGAGCTAAAAAAGGGCCAGCTAAAATATTTCATTATCTATAGGAATACACGTTGATATTAAGTCAGGAAAACTACGAGTTTCTTTTCCTATTGGAAAAGGCTGAGGTACTGAATGGCATCACCTCAGTCTTTACCAGCAGGACTAATCCTTGAATCCCAGCTACCAGAGACTGAAAGGCTGGAGCAAGGAAGACTCACCCTAAGGGGAAGAGGATCAGGTCAGGAATACTAGACAAACTAGACACATGTAAACTAAACATATGTAAGTCCACAGGGTGATTGCAGAGAGAGCTGGCAGATGTCATCACAAGATCACTTTTGATGTTCTCTGAACAATCACAACAACTGGGAACGCTGGTTTAGGACTGTAAGAAGGCAAACCTCACTTCTACTTTGAAGACAGACAAGAAGAAAGCCCAGAGATGTACATGCCAGTCAGTATCACCTGAAGGTAAGGAACAGCTAATCCTGGAAACCACTTCAAGGCACATGAATGAGAAGGTGGTGGCTGGGAGTAACCAGCATAGTTTCCAGATCACAAATCCAGATCCAATAAACAGCAATGTACCCCAAGGGTCAGTAATCTCATGTGCCAGTATATGCTGGGGCTGCTAAGGTGGAAAGCAGCTCTGCAGAAAAGGTCCTAGTGGACACCAGGATGAACAAGAGGCAGCAAAGTGCCCTTGCTGCAAAGAAGGTGAATGGTATCCTGGGTTGCACTTCACAAAGTCTGCAGCAAGTCAAGGGAAGTGGTCATTTCTCAGTACTGGGTCTAATTCTGGACTCCAGTGTATGAGAGATGTGGGCATACTGGAGTGAGTCCAGCAAAGCTGATTAAAGTATTAGAGCATCTTACACATGAGGAAAGGCTGAAGGAGCTGGGATTGTTCAGCCTGGAGAGGAGAAGGCTCGTAAGGGAACTTCTCAATGTATAAAAATACCTCAAGAAAAGGTGCAAAGAAGTTGGAGCCAGGCTCTTCTCAGTGGTGCCCAGTGAAAGGAGCAGAGGAAATGGACACAGACAGAAACACAGAGGCTTCCCTCTGAATGAAAAAGAAACATGTTCTTACTGTGAGGGTGCCTGAGCACTGAAACCGGCTCTTCATTCACCAAGGTCTTGTACAACTTACTCTAGTAACTAATGGGATTTTGCAGACTTCACACTATGTAGTTAGTCTCCAGTTCAGTTCAAAGAGAGATGCTAATTCTATTTCTGGCTAATAACAAACATAAGCAGCACTGGCTTTGCCATATCACCTTTTAAAGAAAACATGCTGCACATTACACCATACAGTATACAAACAGACAGCAGAACTTCTTACTAAAACTGTTTCAGTAGTAGAGTGGTGAACCTTACTGGGCTGCATGTACCCCCAACACCCCAGCACGGCAGTCATTAATTGTTCTGTTCCTGCTGAATAAAATCTCTAATTATGAGACAAATATCTAAAGATTCTTACAATTGTCATTTAGTAACTGGCCACTTCCGAGAAAGAACATCAAGCAATACAGACCATTAGTTTGATCAACTATGAGAAATTTAAGCTCTAGAAAATTCTGCCAAACAACAGTTATAAATAAGTTTAGTAATTAGGCAAAACTTGTGTTCTTCTCAAGTCAGGAATATGGGGTATGAAAATTAGGGTCAAAAATACATCAAGAAAACCTTGCGCCTGACAGACCCACAGCCTTTGCTTTTCCAAGGACTTTGTATGCAAACATGTAGTTCAATACGATACACAGAATCTGCTACAGAGCTCACTTCTGCTGAGCTAGAACTGTATGGCTCATCTCCTATAAAATAGGGTTTAATAAGAGTGGTGACTTCATAACTAGTATGTAATTATTCGATAGACCATCCCAAATTTAAAAACATGATGTGTTATTCAGACTCAGAAGGCTTATGAGATCTCAGTAGTTAAAATTAGTTGCAAAATAATGATCCCAAACAGTGATCACAAAGCCACCTTCTTTGTTCTTTAAATCAAAAATGAAAAATTTACGACATTATAATTTTAATATGCAAACTTCACATTTTAAATAATTCAAAATCAGATCAACAGTATGCACAATAAGCTACACAGAAGAGGGTACTAAAAAACAAATACCTGGAAAGAGAATACACTACTGGCATATATGGAAGTGAAAGCTTCCCCACTCCCACCCCTTCCCCTCCAAAAATACATACCTGCTGAATGTGTCTACTAGCTCGTTTCTGAGGTTGGTAGATAAGCCAAGTATACAGGACTGGATCAACATTAATCGCTAATCCTTGTACACTGGACAAGAGAACTGCACCTACACACCATAGAAAAGGGAAAAATGTAAACTATCTGCTTAAGAATCTCCTTCTATGTATTCAGTTTTCTTGCACATAAATCATCTTTCATGCAGACTTTTGGTTGGCTTGGATTTACATACGTCATCATTTTAAATCCTAATCAAGAGTAATAGTTAAAGTTTAAAATTCAATAACTTCTTCCAGGTGAGAACCTTACCAGCACTGCGAGTCTTATGGACACATACACACAAAAAAAGCAGCAAACTGCATTTTGATTTTGCTTATTAAAATTTTTTTGCCTAGAAAAGTGCTTGCTTTCACAAAGTAGTTTGTGTAACTGAATACACACAACACCTTTTCTCAAACTCTCAGTCAATATTAACACTGTGCAAAACATGAGTCAAATAAGACCCTTGACAGAAAGGAAAGAATATAATGCATGATTTCCCACAACCACAACAAAAAAACCCTCATGGTCTAGGACAGTGGGTTCTTTTAACAAAGACAGGCCTCCTTTAGCATAGTGTTCTGCCCAAAGCAGTTTAGGCCAAACAGTTTTCATGTAAATGTCAGCATAAATAATCATTAGAAGATAAGCTAGGCAAAATAAGGCAAAATTTTTAACTATGATAAGATTTGCAACCTCAGTACTGTTGAGCTCTTAGGATTTTACCCTAAGTTTTACAATGTATCTTATTTTCTTTATCTCACTTTTGAATTCCTAGTATTACAAGACATGGCTACTATACCGTCATTAATTAAAAGGAAACTTTTCCTATGCTTGTGAAATAAAACTTACATGGCAAATGTTAAGGCTCAAATTAGGAGAATAACTATCTCAACACCCAGAAATGTTAGCATATACATCAAGCCATGCACACTAAAACTCAATTTATAAATCACTGTTTCCATTTAAAAACTCTGATTATGCATTGGTAAGGTGTATTAATATAATACAAAAGTATCTATTCTATTGAAAAAGTGTAGCAAGAAGTAGGCAGTTATCTTTCCACACAAGCTTCGCAATTTTGAGGCAAATTCATAAATTAAATAATTAAATTAATAACAAAAAGATTTTAAAACAGAAATCCTGGTTAACGAAAGATGCAGCACCAAGTTCTAGAAAATTATAGTAGTTCTATAATACTAAGAATCAAAGCTCCCAAAGCAATATATACTGCATTTACTCTGTAGTATACAATGTAATTATGGAGCAATCTGAACTTAATAATAAATTCAAATAAATTCAGAAAGCTTGACACACAATTCAATGTACTTTCCAAAAAAACAGCAAAAACATACGCCTCAAAACACACATAAGCAAAGCTGTAAATGGGAAATTAATTAAAAAAATATAAGTTATGAATTTATTGTATATAACAAAATTTTAAACCCAGCCGAATTTCAAATAGCAAAGACCCACCAACCTGGGGCGACACAAGCAAAGCCGGATGAACACAATGGGAAAATGGCAGTCAAGAAATACACAAAGATAAATCATCTGCTTAGCACAGGCTTGGAGATGGAACACACACTGTGAGGAACTCCTATGCACAGACTACTCTGTGTGAGCTGATGGTTTTAAATGTCAGTAATAAACCTTAGAAATAAATCTGCAGTTTAAGGCAAAGTCAATGTCAAGCATAAAGAAAAGGGGTAACATGCAAGTTAGAAGAGCAGTGAATATGTCATGCAGCAGGATATGGAGGAAACCAGAAAAAGGAAGAAAAAGGTTACAGAGGATTGATAAAGTATATGCTTCAATCATAAGCTTTTACAGGATACTTGGATGCCAAAGTAAGAGAATCCTGCATCTTTAAGAGATACTGCCTGTTGTCAGCGATACTTAATGAAAGGTTTAATGTATATGTGATTTGATAAGTGGGAGTCAGACCTCCCAAAGAGTGAGGAATAGTCAGCCTACAGGCAAAGCCAACAGAAAATCCCACACTTCTAACAGACTCCTGAAAAGAAAAAATGGTGTTACTGTAGCACATCATGTTATGGTAATGTAACATAGTTTCTTGATTACTGAAAAAAATTTGCTAAAACTAAGACGTTCAGTAAAACTAAGTCATGCTTTGAACTGAAACTACCTTTCCCCCCTCAAGGAAGTCACACTAGCACAATCCCATAAAATTCTACAGTAAGACAGCACAGATAGCAAAACATTTAATTTTTCCAGTTGTCTTTCGATAGCTGGTGTCTAGGATGTAATAAAAAACAAAACACAACCCAACAAACAAAAAAGCCCAGAAGAAGTAGTCAGATAAGCAATTACATTATTTATATTTCAATTTGACTGTCAGGTAACTTTGGCTTCCTAATAAGCCACTTCTGTCACACTGAATTACTGAAATTTACTGTTGTATTTGCTAGTCCACCACCATATTCAAAGAGCAGCTTAATCACCTATGTAAAGTTGTTTTCTGCGTAACAGCTTTCTTCAAAAAAACTATCTAGTAAAAAATGTTTCTCAGATTTGCCTCCTGTTTTCATGCCAAGAAATAAGAATCCTTCCCAGTTTTTAAGGAAGCTCTCGCTGATGTAAAGATCAAGCTTTAAGTTGGTAGCAGACTCCTTACATGTCTAAGAAAAAAAAAATAAATTGCTATTTTGTCTCTGTCAAAAAGCAATGCTCAAGCTTCCTGGATTTCATTAAGATTGTGGTAAACTTTCTTTTCTTCCCCTCCCCTTTTCTCCCTTTAATTAAATTTACATTTCAGAAAAAAACAGATCTTACTCCCATAGCGCAGTTGGGTTTCCTTTCCAGATCCCACTTCTGGCCAGATTTATCTGTTATATATATCTAGTAAATGACTTGAAAAGTAAGTATTGACCCAACATCACGTAATCTTTAATGTCTGAGAATTTCCTCAGTCATGGTGTCATTTGCCAGGCGCAGCTTGGGCAAAGAATTTCTTTCCTCTACAACTTTCCACTCTGTCCGGAAGGAACGACAGGAGGAGAGGCTGCAGGCAGGCGGCAGAGGAGGACGAGCAGAAGGCAGCAGAGCACAGCGATGCTTGGCACTCTCATCCTGTGCACGAGCTTCTTGACAAGCCTCCTTGGATGACGGCAGCTGCAACAACAGCACTTGTCCTCCCAAAGGGATGGGGGGTGGGGGCGCACGGAGGGTAACCTGGGGCCTCCTGTGCTTGGGTTGGCTCTGCCACACCACCTCCTCCCACTTGGAGCACTGAGCAGAGGCTGCTGGAAAAGCAGGGAGGTGAGGGGTCACTAGCACGGGGCTCTCCCTGTACCCGCTCCTTCATAAGGAAAACTCAAGCACATAACAAGTGGGGGAAAAAAGGGAATGTAGCCCACTTCTGGTGAGCTGGAAAAGGACATCCTAGGCACACAGCTGCAGAGAAAAACAGGCCAGAGGGAAAGGCAGGGTAGGTGAAATGGGGTGGAGTCCAGCAGTAGAGTTGTGGAGCTGAGGAATGCTCAGTCACCATGAAAGAACAGAAAAGGGCCTCAAATATCACCGAGACACAAGGATGAAAGCAGCAGTGAAAGAGAAAGGTAGAAGTGAATGAGCACTTTGGGAAGGAGAAGGGAGGTGACAACACTTCGCAAAAATTACTGTCTTTTTGGAGATGAACAAACCTTGTGAGAGAGTAAACTGCATTACTGAGTCACTCTCAGTACTTCGGAGAAAAGAAAATTTACTAGGAAGAACAGACAGTAATAGTTCAATCATAAATTTGTTTATTGAAACTCAACATTCAACACAACAGTAACAAACCATGATGAACTAGGCATTGAGAAGCAGTGTTGGTATTTATGCAGCTGAAAATGTATTTAATCTCTACAACAATAAAGTATCACCCTGGCAGAATTCTTTCCAAATTCTGTTATGTGTGTATGCAGTATCCAAACACACCTTTACTACTATTTCCACTAAAAACTTTCAGTAACACATTTCAGATATTCCCCTATAAAATGAACTGAAGAATCTCTACAGGAAACTGAAGTTTTGAGTTATAGCTAATGTGCATTTTCTGTTGGGGAGGGATCATAAACACAAACAAAGGGAACGATCGACAATAAAACCCAATTCTGACAAGCTCTGTAAATTACTACTAACTAATTTAAGAAAATATTACACCATCTTGCCATATAAACTGCACCATGAATTACTTTAGCATGAGCACTCATGACTCCTAGATGTCTCAGGCCACGGGAATGATATGCAGGGTGCTGATACAGGTTGAGGTAGAGTAAGTATCAAATTATTTTAAAGGATAACAGAGAGAAGAAATATTTTTTTAATTTTCTTCCTGTTTTGAAGTGCATTTTCACGAAGGCATACTATGAAAATGCAGATCTGCATATTACACCCAAATGAATAGTTCTAGTTTATAAGAGTGTATAGGTAATTAATTCTTTCTGCTAGCAGACTCAGAACAGATGCATTGTAAATCCCTAAATGTAGAAATATCTGTTTAATTTTAGTCTGGGAGTCAACTAAGGGAAAAAGACTGCTCTTAACTACTCTGCTTACTGCCAGTATGGCTCGCTTACCCACATTCCAAACAGGCTTTAGCAATTAGCTATCCTGAACATCCCAAAGTGAAGAACGAGAGCTAAAGAGTTAGAGATTGCAGTTATACAGTATAAAAATTAAACGTACAACTTTGGTCTACTTCGGATTATCAGGAACAAGCCAATATGATTGTCTTGCAAAAGCAGCTTATCTAAGAGACACAGTCCTGCATTTCATCCTAAATTGCCAAGTCAGACAAGGGAAACAGATATTTCAAGCCACACCAAAGTTTATGTGATTGTAAAAAATTATTTTTATATTATAACAACTAACATAAGTTGATAAATTTTGTCTAACTACAGAAATGCATGTCTGCATATCTCTCTATTCAAGGCTGACTTGAATGACTACAGATGTCAACAGTATCCCAATTTTATCTCAGATAAAAAAACTCCAAGTCTACTGTACTTTCATAGAGTTTTACATTCCCCAAGTGATTAAAATAACTGAGATCAATTAGTTTAGTTACTTAGACCAATATTGGAATACTTCATTTAAACAGAAGTAGTGGGGTAACATTTTCCCATTAATTAAGGTGCTTTGTTCTCTAAAATCAAACACAGTTGTTATTCTTTCCTCAAGAATACATACCCCACAATATTTTAACTCTATTCTTTTTAAATAAAAAAAAACCTTTTAATCTTACGAAATGTTCAGTAAGAACATACTTCTGCTATCATTACCTTGTAACTCTCCTACTGAGGTTTATTGCAAAAAACCATGAGAAAAACCCACAGTCAACATCATTATTTTTATTTCAAAAATAGAGAAAGTGAGGCAGAGAACTGCAGTTATTAAATTACACAGCAGGGCAGCAGGACCCATGGATAGAATTCAGATGTTAAAATTATGTGCCACAGCTACGTGCCTGCTGTAATCAGTAGGAAAGAAAAAAGAAAGAAAGAAAGAAACAAACAAACAAACAAAACCACCCAATGTACAAGTGAGTCTTCTGTTAATCATAACTCTAAATCACATGGGCCTGATTTCAATTGAACGTTCTGATAAGCCATTGTTAGGATTAAAAAAAAAAAATAAAAATTTCCTGTCTCTATTAATATACTTACCCAAATAATCACAAATGCTGAATTATGAAATTGTACCATAGAATTATAGTCAAAGATGTAACATACTGAGGCAAAACACAAAACTGCTGAATAGTCTGGTTAACACAAAGGACTGTACATAAGGCATCATTTTTCAGGTACAAGAAGCCACTTCTGCAAATCGGTCTCAGCAGAAGGAGTTCCAGAGTATTCTGAGTTGGAACAGACCCACAAGAATCAAGTTCAGCTTAAGTGAACCTGCAACCCTGGCACTATTAGCACCATGCTGTGACCACTCTGAAGCAAGGCATGTCAAATCAAGGTGTGGACAACAACCCTCAGTTATTTCATACCATCTCTGCTCTTTGATATTAAGAATAGAGTTGACTCCACTTAGCATTTTGTCTTTCCTACACAGGAAAAACACGGTGACATGTTGAGATGCAAGTCTAAAATACTAGAATATCTTAACTTGTGTGCTGCATGTTTTTTGGGGAAAAAAAGTTATCCTGAAAGACTGCTTTATTTTCCAAAATCATTTGAGCAAAACTTTAATTTCCTTTAGAGAATATGGTGATGTGGGTTCAGGGAAATAGTTTAATAGGCAATAGCATGCCTTGGCAGGGAGGTTGGACTAGATGATCTCCAGAGGTCCCTTCCAACCCTAACAGTTCTGTGATTCTGTTATCAAGGAAAAAAGAAAACATGTAGGCAGCTGTAATATACAGAGATGTCAGTTTTATTTGCATGATTACTGAATCATCTCTATGAAAATGTAACAGTAATATTCCCATGCTGAGCTGCATAGCACCTCTTCTTTAATTCTAGGGTTTTATTGCAAGAATGTCTCACTCGAGTATCATTTCCTTATGTTAACTTTTAGGTCCTGTTTACAGACTTAACCATCACAATTACTATTCTGTAAGTATAAGAAGAATGAGGAACTCTAAATTCGACTGACAGAAAGGGCTATACAGACAGAAAGCAAGGATATACTACAAGGACTTCAAAAACATATTGTCAGTGAATAAAGAAAATTATTCTGCATGCTTTAGAAAACAACACATATTTAGAACACTTGGTTTGTTTAATTCATTAAAATATAAGGAGAAATAAAACATTTGAGTTGCCCAGAGAGCTATGTTTCCACTCAGCCACTGCAGGGTGGCCCAAACTGACTCCAAGCAGAAGTTGTTGCTGGAGACAGTGCTATGAAAGTGGGTATTCAAAAACCCAGAAACACATCTCGCCACATCAGTTTACCACATTGTCTACCAAAGTCTGATCCCTTTCTCTTTTTTCCCCTGCTAAGTCCCACTAGAAAGCTATCTAACAGTCAGCATTATAAATCTGATCATCAGTCTGACTCTCAGTCCTTAGACTGTGTTTATTATGAAACTTCATGGCTAAGACGTGCTCAGCTACCATCGTGATACTTTCACATATAAGAGAGTTAAACAAGCTACCCACAGTTCTGCCTCTGCATCTGATACCACCATCAGCAAGTGCTTGACAGACACTACTTGGACCTCTCACTAATGCCATAAACTACATTAACTTGATCGTAGCTGACCAGATCTTCAAAATGCTCACAAAGGCTTGAGTATTTTACCTTGGTTAGCTCTGCAACAAAAGAACTCAGATACACGTTGCAATGTTAAGGCTGTTTCTTTCCATTTTCCTTGAGGAAGAACTCATTACTACAGATCAAGAGGAGACTGAACATTCCACTAAAGACCTTGTTTTGTGTTCTGAATAAACTGAGGCAATTTTCCTAATTTTTGGTTTACTCTACCTAGCTGAGACCTCCTTGGTCCTATTCTAAAGGCTGTGGTGGTTATTTTTTCAGGTTACAAAGACTTCTTGTCTCCTTTGTAAAACGTAGTAACTTCATTGAATGGATTTCTGATGAGCTACTGAAAACAGACATCTTCTCAAGCAGACTAGAAATAAAAAGTTTATATGGATATTTTTTATTTAACAAAAATTAGAAAAAATTAGAATTAGAATTAATAGAAAAATTAGAATTTTTCTAGTTTTATTATTTAATAGACTAAGATTAGAAATGAGAGGAATAGTGCAGCAAATTCCTTCTTCCATTTGATCTCAGAAGTCTTGTACTTCTTTTGGACCACATTCTATTCTTCAAAATTGTGAACAAATTTTGTGATAAAGTAAATACTGTGGCTTAAAACTGGCATTCTCCTGAGGAATCAACACACACAAGGAGAAAGCAGATTTAATTACACAGTCAATTATAATTCCCTACACAAATTCCACAAGGTGATTAATCAATGGCTTTTAAAGAAACTAGGCTATCTACAAGGGATACGAGAGGAAATAAAATAGATACATAGTTTGAGATGGGGTAAATTATTTGGGAGAAAAGAAAAAGTGATAGAAAATTACCCACCATGATTATTTTCAGTATGGAAGAAGGCAGATCCCTGCAGGGACCTGTACTACCCAAGACAATCCGGGAGATCCATGTGGTGCCCAGCTCTGCTGAACTATCCAGAGTATCCAAAAACTGGGCTGACCAAAGAACTCCCAAAGTATCCCACATGATTCAATACAGATAAACACACTTCTCCTACTGATGTTGCTGCCTCATATCTTAACTTTACATGTAAAATGAGAACTGAGCAGACAGCTTTGACTAAGAAAACAACATTTCTGTTTATTCTAGAAAAATGTTAGACCAATATTAAGTAGGAAGGAAGGAACAGGCAACGAAACAGAAAGTATCATCCACACCATTGCATAAATCCATTGTGCACACAGATATTGAGAACGCTGCATCCAGCTCTGGTCAGTCAAAAGGGTCAGTTCTGAGCACTCGAACCTGAACTCTTCTGTTTCACAATACCATTCATTCAGCATTTATGTTCCCTGATTCACTCTATGCTCCATGCCAAATGCATTATACATTCTCCAAATCCCAGAGCAGAGAGCACAGAAATAAAAACGTATACACATGTGTATCTTGAATTTCGCTTACTGGTTAAACGATTTTCTTTTCTCCATTTTTAAATGATTGCATATTTACTACAGTCAACTCCAAAGCAAATGGGTTTTTGAAAATCTTCAGGTCCAAACCACCTGGACATGGAACTCAGAGCTTTAGACAAGCTGCAACATCAGAACCTCTTTTCCAAATGCATTATTATTTGTAGATTTTTATAATTGTGTTGTTCTAGGTAAGTATGTATACAGTTGTGTACGTACCACCACTATCTGCACTTTATATGCTGTTTACACAGACATCAATTGATGAAGATCCCAGATACACAACAAACAAGTTCTAATCATTGTAGACAATCTGGAAAAAAACATTTTGATTAAAAAACCCTCCAAATTCCACATAAACTTCTGCACAGAGAGCTTCAGCTGAAGGGCAAAAGGCCATGGAGGGGCAAACCACTAAGAAAACACTTCTCAATGGACCAAGACCTCTTGCAAGTGAGTGAGGAAAATAATGCTTTGACAGAGCAGAAATCTAAAAGCTATCTTAAATTGGCTGAGTTTAGAACAATTAATCATATAGAACCATTATACATACATATATATGTACATACACACTACATATATCTATATCAGATACTATAGGCAGAAAATAGCTGAAGTCTGCTCCAAGGCTCTGGAATTGGAAATTGTAGGAAATAGGTCTTTGCTGAAACACTCGATACTACCCATGCTCCAGCAGGGAAGAAAGGACCCCATGCCATCATCTCTTTTAATGCAGAGAAAAATATCAGTCATGATCCAAATGTATTACCCTTAAGTAAGCTGTCAGAATGCCTAATAATCTCTCTCAGGGTTTACACTATGAAAAACAGCAGAGAGAAGCTTTACTGAGTTCTGAGTATACAAATTATGATTTCTATTACCTACAGGCAGTTAACTGTGCATCACAGTATACATAAGCACACTGACAACAGGGTTGCATCCTCCCTCTCTCTATGAGCACATTGCTAGAGTGCCACCACACCTTTTCTTCAGCTGTGACACAACAGGAAGATTGAGAACTAATGAGCTAGTTAAAGTGAGTAATGCCTCAACATATCACTCCTAACTGATTTTCAATACAATCTCCAGTTAGATACTTTCATAATATGGACTTTAAACTAAAACCAGAAAATGCTCTGAAAACTGCCAAGAAGTTTCTTAATACATTTCAGCTTCTGTATTTATAAACACCTCACTATCATCTGCCAAAGCAGTATTTTGCAATTTCTTTCTGCAGTATGCTTTTGGGAATTGCAACAGGACTCTCTTCCCCTATGGCAACAGAGCATCAAGGGAGCTATTTTCATTCCTTCTTCAGCAGTTGAACATTTGTAGTGTTGTGACTATGGATACCAACTGGTCTTGCACTTTAAGTTATAAAACTGAAACTTTTCAGCAGTAGATGCCTCATGTGCCTTCTCTTAAAAGTAATTTGAATAATATACAGCTGTGGTTTCTGTTTCTTTTTTTTTTTTCCCCTCTAAACATTACAGCTTCTCAGAGGCAACAGAAAACACACATTATTTCACATAAATTCTGAAGTACTCAATTAAAAGAATACAGACATAGAGGCTGAGGAATACAAAAATAATTTAGAAGGGCAAGCAAGATTTACAGTAAAAATTCCACATAAGCTTATGCGTTTCTGGAGCAGAAATGTAAGAACAAAATGCTGTGCATCTTCTAAATAGAAAGTCCTAATTAATTGATTTATTCCTTTCTATTGCTTAAGAAGATTTCATGCTCTACAACAGTGATTCAAGGCTGCAATAAATAGCATATAAATGAGTTGCCAAACAATGAGCCTGAATAAAAATAGCCACAGTATTTTATGCTGTCAAAGTTATGACACTGCAAGATAGGTAAAGTTACACAGGCAGTTCAACTATAAACTTCTTTTTCTTTATTGAATACATGCACTTCAACAGAAACTGGACACATAGGGCTCAAGCTGAAAGCAAATGTTTTCTTTAAAGTAAACAGCTTTGAAAAATGTGAAGTTTTCAGTGCTTGGTTACTCAACGAGAAAGAAATAAAAGTTTTAGATACTACGAACATGAAATGGACACATTTTCTAAAGGACAGTTAATCCTGGTCCTCTTTGCAGCTGATATCTATATAGGCAATAATTTCAAAAGGGGTTTGTATTTGTGAATGACAGTACACACACATCAAAAAGCCATTTCATTGAATGCATACTCAATTTACATAAACAAGGCCATTTACATTTTAGAGGCAAACTTAATAACATCACATTAACTCCAAATTTAAATGAAATTCCACAAATCCATTAAAGATAATTTCATTTTGAGATTTACAGTACCATTTTGATAGACTTACACCTGCCATGTAAAACCAAAAAGCCTTCCTCAACTTATGAAATGTACGTGGAAGAAAAGAGAGAGGACAGATAAGCATCTCTACATACACTGAAATGGTTGTACTAAGATACCAACAGGCACGGGCTAACTGACTTCTCAAATGTGGAAATAATTCTATTCCCACCTAGAACCGGCTTCAGAGAGTCTTGGGAATGTGTTGTAGTTTCAAGAGATTCCAGAAAGAAGATTTCAATTTAACTACATTTCATATTGGAAGTGCTTTTCAGAATACATGGTGTACTACTAACTGAAAAGTTCCCACACAGAGTAAAGACCAAGACAAAATGTCCCGTTGTTGCATATTGTGAAATTGCCTAAAATTCTGATTGAATTTACCTATGAGCATATTGAATGCATACAGTGCAATCTGGATAGCTTGCTTGTAGTTTTGTCTGTTCCTTCTCTAACAGCTAGTAAACTCAGCAGAAGAAATAAACTTTTCATTGTATCATCTTCTTGTGAATAAACAAAATCTAAAAAGAAATAAATCTAAAAAGAAATCATTAGTCACAGATTCAGTCATCTCTACATAAATATAAAATTGTGCCTTTACTGGTATCAATTTTATCCTCTTCCAGAGTACCTTCATATATACTGACTACAATGAAGAACTGATATGAGACATCCTCTAATTATTCGGTAATTTCCTAAACTAGTACTTATACTACTAGAAATGCACAGTAATTCAGACTTGGCAGACAATGGTGATGGTCACTATGAATCTTATAGATATAGATTAAAGAAAAATCTTAGTTGGGCGGGGGAAAGCCCACCACAGTTCTTCTACAGAGATGAAGCAAATAATGTTCAAAATTTCAGTCAAGCAAGGATCCAACACAAAGCACCAACACAGGTAATACTGGAGACAACTGTTGATCATCCTGCCTTTATAGACTTTCAGAAACTGAAATAATCTTCCAATTCATAGACATAAAGGCTCCCAGGTAAATTTAACAAAAATTCTGAATTATTTAAGGAGCTTTTCTCAATAATCTAATGAATGTTTCCATGATCATCAACAGACAAGTAATAAAAATTTTTACATGTCATACAGAGGAAAGAAAAGGCAGAGGACTAAGATAAAGGTGGTGGTTAAATCTTCATGGCACAGTATGGTATAATTTCATAAAGTATTTTAAAAAATCAATTAAAGAAAATTTCTGTACAACATCTTTAAAATATCTTTAAAAGTATCCAGATTGCCAAAGTAGTTTATTTTAAAAGTTGCTTTTTCTTTCTGCTTGAAACAATGCTGTGAGCCTCCAGTGCAGCAAGCAGAACAAGTAACTGCCTTTTCACATCAGAAATTAATGCACAGAACTACAAAGATTAAGTCTGTGCAGTTCATTTCTACCAGCAGTGAACAGGGAAATGGTTATTAAACATTTGTTTCAACATCACTGCATCATTTAGTTGATGCAGAAGTAAGTTATTCTTCTCAATAGCAGCATGTTTGTACACTTGGAACATACAGTGAAGGTCAGCTGTTAAGACAAATGATTATAAAGATTGAGAAGAGCTAGACATGATGCATCAAAAAAACTGAAACCCCTACTATAATAAGCTCACTTTCTTTTAGACTGAAATACACATTCTTAAATGGTGTCAAGACCTATGACCAGTATCTTCTCACTCATGCTGATCTAAGGCTAACTAATATTTCTTAATTATAGAAAATCTGTATTACATAAACTATGCTTAATAGATATTAAAGCATTTGTTGTATTTTCAAATCCATTTTTTAACCTCTTCAATCACTGCTAAGCTTTTTTTAAAAATTTGAAACAAGGTAAAAATTAATTTATTACATACATTTTGATTAATAAATCCTACAAGTTTTTTAGTCCAGTCAGTGTTTTAAATCACTGCCTAGCTAGACAGAGAGCAGGAATTTTACTTTCACTTTCGGGCCTGAGTGAATGGTTCTCCTTATTCAAGGTATCAACAACACTGTCGAGTTGGCTATTATTTACCCAAAAAAATTATTATTGTTGTTGCTTTTAAAAAGCACAGAAACTTCTCCGATATGGGCACTGCAAAATCACAGGTAAGGAAAATTTAAAAACTGCATCTCTTAACAAGTAGAAGTGCAGAAAACTGCTGTCATACATTTAGGTCACAGTGGGAGTTTTTAAACATGTTGCCTTGAAAAACTGATTTTTAAGTGAAACCAGCTTTCACATTTTTACAGTGTCTTCTGAGAGAGATGTTACAAATAAACAGAAATATGTAACCTTTAGTATTATTTTGGCAGCAAGAGGAACACTGCAGCTTTATGATTTTGCAAACCTCATTTAGGATTTTTAGCAAAAAAAGTGTTAAGTAAACTGTACAAAACATCTGCACAAGCACTACAAGAACACTGAGTTTATTTACAAACCAAATATTACTGCAGATGGCTAACAATGTATCATGTTGTCTTCAGAATACTAATTTTCTGAGCAGATCTTTTGGGGATGTGCTCCAAAAGAGCAGTACGTGCTCCTGCGTCATATTTTACAGATCAGCAAAAACCGTACCTGCTACAAACTATTTAGATCGGGTTTTCCTGCATTTGTTAGTCCACAAGTCAGACTATTAAAACTATAATAAAAAAGAAATCCAACCAGGTAAAAACAAAAAGAAAATAACTGGGGAGAGTTCTAAGCCATTAAACATTAAAAGGAACGTCTACTTATAGCCATGCAATTTTAAATTTTCTGCCTGACACCACATGTTGGGGCCCTCTGTGGTCCCTCCATGTAACCATAGCACTAGCTAAACAAATCGTTTGCTAATCCAGATATGTCAGAGCTGTACTTCTATGCTGGGGCTGGAGAGGTGCCAGTTCTAAAACCAAGAGGTGAACATAACAGCAAGCACACCATGGAATTTCTGTACCTGGAAGAGGGAAAAAAGCTAGAGAATTTTACCTCATCTTTTCTTGTTAATAAGGGCAATAATTCTGAGCAGCTGCTTCTTCCCCAGCTCATTAACCTCATAGTCCTTTATTACGATTATAACACTGCGCATAGAAACCAGAATTCTGGAATAAAATACAGATGTTTATAAAGTCCTGTGCCTGTTTACAGCTTTATGTTTTGTGATACTAAGTGGATACTTGGCATTTGGGTTGGGATTTTGAGCAGGGGAGAACTGGTGAGAACGTTTAAAAGCTGTTTAAAAAGTGACTGATGTGTAAGCATTTCAAGTATGCAGTTTTCATTCTAACAAAACTCTCAGTTCATAAACTAAGTAATTTTAAAGTTTCATGGAGTCATGGGTTTAAGAGATCACCAGTTGATACACACCACTAACAAAAGGAGCAGTACTATACCTGCTGTGTTTCAGTTCCTTCCTACTCCTTACCTCATCAATCATTTTACTTGGAATAAACTTTATCTGCTTTTTTACTATTGCTGCGTATCTGTTTTCTCCTTTAATGTAAATTTATATCAAGTCCAAAGGTACAAATTTTCTGTTAACATTAATCTATGCTCAGCTATCTGCAGAGTGACAAGCTAGATGCTAAACAGTGTCCAACCGAAGAACACGACGAGATAGCTCAAAATAACTCTGTTTACTTAGCTCTTTACGGTCCAAGGCAAAGGCAGATGAACAGTGAATACGACAAGCTTGGAATTTTTTTAATTTCATGTTCTTATTGTACAAATACATGTAAATAAAAGAATCTTCATATTTTCTTATGATCTAGAGAATTTTTTCACGTCTTTCATAGCTAGGAATAGCCGTGTTGTTTTTACACAGTAACTGAGTGCCTCCTTAATATATGGAAAATAACTTCCATTCCTACCAATCTGGTTCAGTTTGCAGTATGCCTTAAAAAAAAACCCAAACAAAACCAAAAAACCAAAACCAAAACAAAACCCCACAAAAACCAGGGAGGCTCACCACAGCAGTCTGCTACAGTTACAGACCTATTAGAAGTAAATTATTTAATAGAATCAGCTCTAAATTCTTCTACCCTCTCCTGGAAAGCTCCTGCCTGGATTACTATGAAAATAGCAAGGTACACTGAGTAAGCAAGCACTTTATCGTGCTGCTTGTACAGTCTGCTGGTTATGAGGGCATGTTTACATTTGTGCTTGTACCTGTCAAAACTCCAAAGACCTGACAGCACCCTCAGTTATTTCATTAAATGCACCTGCTCCCGGTACTCTCACATACTCTAACACAGATTATATGCTGAATTCTACATTAATCCTTTTCACACAACCACACAGAACATCTTCCTGCACAGAACCAAATCTTCATCACTAGCTGAACTGTGATTTTCTGTTTTAATAATTTGCAGCGTGTTTACAAGTTTACAAGAAAGGTTATTTAACAGCCTAACGGATTTGCATTTTTGAATATATAATTGTGTAGTTTTCTCGTTTGTCAATACATCCAGCTACACAAGAGCAGGATAACAGATTTCAATGGATGCTTATGATTAAAACAGGCTATACCTGAATTTTATTAAAACTCCCAGACACTAAGAAAAATGTTCCTTATTTTAAATAATTCTCGTAATGATAAAAAATAAATACAATACTTCTAATTCAATCACAGTAGTACATAAAGAGTAAAAGAAAACACAACACCACTATTTAAACGTAAATGAAACTCAGTAGTAACAAATGCAATAAGCAAACCCAATTTCAAAAGATGCTGAAGATGAAAATTTAAATGTGGATGGCAAGATTAACCTCACTGAAACTGTGACTTTTCCATATCTGTCCTACGTGTGTGTTCATAGGCTACAATCAAGTCAAATATTTTTCAATATAAAACATAATAATGTATGAAAGTTTAAGTCTCCTGCCTCAGAAGTATGGTAGAAAAGTCATACACCAGTTAAAACCAATCTGTCTTAAACATCTATTTTTTTTTCAGACCACAATGTAACGAATACTAATTGTGCTTAAAAATCAAGGTTAAAAAAATGGTTCTCAAACATGAAAGATGAGCACTTTTAACATCAAAGAACCTACTGTACACTTCCGCATTAGATATGACTTTTTCACTTAAGCAGAATAAAGCAAATTAATGAACAGATCATCTGTGGATCTAATCTGACTTTTTGTAGTTGTTTCCACCTCTTTTTATACTCTCCAGCTGCAGTGGTCAGTGAAACAGTTACAGGCACTGAAAAAAACCCAGTACTTTAAAGCTGAAGTTTTGAACAACTTCAGATATTTCAAGTGCAGCACATTTTATACTATGAAACATTGTGATTATTATAATAATACCATGGGGATAATCCATACATAATTTACAAATAAAAAACAATTTACTGATAAAAATTCACAAATTAATTCAGTATTGTATTATCCTACAGAAGAGCAACCATTAACAGTTTCTTCTCAATATCACAAAACCACATAACTTTAACTCCTCTAATATATTCTACAGGCAGATTTTTAATGTAAGAGATACCAGTATTGCTGTAATGCCTAGAAATGTTGAGATGTAGATTTTTTTCAGAGTCTTTGTTTGTTTTTACAACTGAAGAGATAACTTTCTATATAAAACACTCCTCCAAAATTATATACATATTTCCATTCTCAGAGGATATGCAAACTGACTCCACCAGCCTTAGCAAAGACTCCTATCACAAGAGACCATCATGTTCAGGAAAGGGATGAGAATCCCCCACACATGCCCCTTGAAGAACAAATACCCACAGCTCCCAGCACCTGCCAGCAGAACCAGCCCACCCTCCCAGATGGTCTAGCTATGCCCTCAACTCACAAGCCTGCAGCTCCTTCAGGGAATGGCTGGCACAGACTAATTCGGCACAATCTTTGCCTCTCAAGCACCACCAGCCACCTCGTGCTAACACACACATACTGATGCACCACGTGCAAAGCGCCTGTGGCAGATAACCCCAAAACCAGCACTACCTCCACAGAGCTGCTGGAAGGGAACATACAAAGGAACTTTCACAGTATATGCAAGAAACCTATCATGTTAGAGATCTCACTGTGACTTAGAAAAAAATTATTTATTCTAGCCACAAACTTCACAGTACTCAAGCTTCAGCGTAGTGAAGTCAAATGATAAGGTTCAAATGTAAAGTACATCTTTATTACATCAAAGTTTACTTTCCTGTCACTGCTGCCACATTCAGAAGCAGCCTACAGTGCTGAAGGACTTCAATATTTTCCATTAGTGTGAAATATTTGTAAAATTTTTCTCAGCTGAAGACTCAGAAAGACTTCTATGAAGAACCTTTCCCTCATTCTGTCATTACAAAGTGAGCTATTGTGCATTATACACTATTACATAGTGTAAAATGCTGAATTTGACAGGAAATATTGAGAGAAGCTATAGTCTCCCTTTGCTGATATATTATTTTTTCACGGGCAGCACAATTTTAATTTTGTTCAGTGGAAGCACTGAGTTGACACACTGCAGTGTGTGATTTATTGATTACAAGGATACTGAGGATCCTAAGTGGCAGCCCAAGAATTATACCTTAGGTGCCTGAAGTAGGAATACATGAGACAGGCTGCCATGATAAAAGGGAAAGGATGGGGGGTGAAAACAAACTCACACCAAAACTCAGTGCATAGATCTTGTACCTTTTTCTTTCTAGATCTTTTATTGGGTCAAGATGGAAAAAAGCTATTATCAGAGAAAAAGTTATGAAAAAATATAGCTTCCCCTACATCATCAACTCTCTCTCAGGCACAGACTGACACAATGGCCCCCTAAGGAGACCCAGCAGTGCCCTCTGGTGATTCAGGTCAAATTTAGCTGTCTTATATGGGCAGAAAAATGGCCTCTACAGTGCCACTACAGAAGATCCAGGTGAAGGAGGAGGATTCTGCCACTTCTATTGGGGAGTTGCAAAGAAGCACATCCAATCTGCATATATTTGTACCGTGCTGTGAAAATACTGCTACAACATTTACTTTGTTGGAGTGAATAAAAATTTTATCTGCATTTGGGGACAAAAAGGCACCAATATATATCAAGTCCAATATATTTGTTGCAAGTTGTCAGCCCTCTGCTGACACTAAAGAAGACAGTGGTAAACAGAGCAGTTGTAGAGGATGAGACAATAGAAGAGGCAAATGTTGGTTGCTTGGGGGTCTTTTTTTTTTTTGAAGTGATGTAACAGACTCCCCACAAGAACACGGCAGGTTCCCACAAGAACATGGTAGAGTAACATGACTGAAATGAACTAAGTGCAGCAGACTGGCTGCACTAGAGCAGATTATCTTTTGGTCAGGAGAAACAACGGAAAATGGTAGCATGGGAAACTGGCAATATTGCTGGTCTCAGTGGAAATCAAGTATTCAAAATGCACCCAAAGTATTTAACTGTACGGCAACATCTACAGGTTGGATTCCACAAATCAAAGCTTTAAAATGCATTCTTAAGGCATAACTAATTTAGGTTCTTTATACAGTGATACAATCACTCATGTTTTGTATCTTATTATCTCCAACCAAAGTTACTCTCATTGACCTCTTAACTTTCCTTCCATTCATTGTTATTGAACAGCTTCCTTCCATCTGTCTTATCTTCTTTTGCAATTTCATATTATTCCCAATACATGAAATAACTTTATTCTCCCTGGCATTTTTATTTTTTCTTCAAATGTAGCCAGCCCCTGAAATACATGCAATATTTTCAACTTTTGACGCATCACCATACCCTCTACTCCTACAGACATGTTGTCGTACATCTATGCTTTTGGTTTTATTTCCTAAGTGTGCTGAGCTTTCTGAACCTGTAACACAGTTTATTTTTTTGAAGGTACCCTTTACTTTTACAGTGTGACAAATAATTTAGAGTAATCTGATTTAAAACTCAATTTTGTCAACTGAAGTTTTATAGCAGTGATTATATATAGGTCTTACGTGGAAATAATTATCATCTACAAAGTTCCCACTAGGTCTGCATTATTTCTATTTGAAATTTAAACAAAAATTATTAAGAAACGAGACTTGCTGTCTTGCATACATTTTGACACTGTAAGCCAAATGTGAAAGTAGCCTTTCAAATATATTCTCCAGCTGAACAGTTTTAACTAGAATTAAAATTAAAAGAAATTCAGAAACGGGGAAGGTGAGCAAAACTTTAAGACAGTATTTTTCTTTCTTTTGGGCTTTTTCAACAAAAGTTAAGGTAACAGGACAAGAAACTTAGACATATGTTGGATTCTTACTTCAGAGATTCACTGGAATGGTGTTGCAGAACAATCAGTTAACCTGGACCACGTGGATCTCACCTTTCCTCTTAAAGAAAGTAAGGCACAAGACAAGGAGTGTGTCACTCAGCTCCACTTCAACAGCTGTTCTTCCACTCCGTTCTATGTCAGCTAATTTTTCTCTGTAGTCATTTTACTGCTACCTCCTGTGCAATTGGCTTTTTTTTTGCAACTGGCTAAAACGGCACAAAAGAACAGCAGATGCATTACCGCTGAGCAGGACTTTAATTCTCATCTGGCTGCAAAGTGAGGTCAGAAGTAAACATTCCTTTAATCTAATTTCTTTCCTAAAATACTATCACCCCTGCTAAAGTATATTATATCCTAACTATCAATAGGTTATTAGGGACATGAAGAATATGTTGCTGAGCTACTGTTTCATTTCCCATAGCTCAGAGACGCTCTTGGGTTCATCACAGTGAAAAGGCACATGCTGTCAGGCACATGACTTGCTGGTCTGTGCCACTTCGCAGCACTGCCTGTTTGGAAGGCAAATTGCTAGAAATTACCACAGGGAACAAACACTCCTGTTGCTAACAGATAATCCTGCAGAGCTGGCTATTCTTACAAAATTACATTTGTAATTCCTTTTTTTCATTTGGTCTTTATGCTTTTTGGGTTAGTATAATTCCAATATTCAAAATGAAAGCTCAATCTTTAGATAAATCTGAAAAATAAATGAGTTACTGAAAATATAACACACTAGTATTTACAAAGGTATACTGTAGATATAAAAGTTGTTGTAAATGCCTACATATCCCCCCATTTCTTCTCCTACAGACAATGAAAAAAACACTATCCAAATTAAATTCACACTTTAGAGGCAAGATAATGTCTTTTCATCTGAAAAATGAGCTTTATCAAATTACAGACATATAGCTGAAGAGAATGAAAGATTTCCTAGATGTCAAACAGGGGGGAAAATATTGCTGTATGCAGCAAAAATTGTTGCTTGGTACCATTTTAAAAGTCTCATAATGCAGATGACATAAAAAAGTCATAAGAAAGCATATTTTCAACAAAAAAAAAGAAATCAAACCATTGTTGGCTACATTTAATAGATTACAAAGTATTGTCACTTTGTGCAGAATAAATTTAATGTTGCAAATGGTAATGTAAATCGGCATGTTTAAAACAAAGTAGCATTAAGCAAGAATAGATTGTAAGTATAACACTGACTTTGCACTCGTAAACATCCTTTCCACACAGAGCCCTTCGGGACATTCAAAGAATTTACTGAATGAGCTACTTGGAATAAATAAAGAACACTCAACTTGGCCTGTAACACTCTAACTGATTAAAAAAAAGTTTTAACTGTTCCCCTAGTTGCCTGGAAATGGCCATTTAAAAAAAAAAATGCTGCTGTGGCAATAGCAAATCTTTATTAATAACTCACTTTGGGATTTTACTGCATAGGGTTTGTTAAAAATAAATCTTCAATCCAACCCATTCACAACTGAAAACTTAGTACTATATAGTGAACCACACAAATGTATGGAAAAATAAAGATGAGTTACCTTTTTTTTTAGCACATATTCACAGAAACCAGTGAACTCTGGCAACAAAATTAACTTTAGTGACAGTTACATAACCTAAATAAGATGTATTTCTTCCAAATTACAATGCCAAGCTTTCACAAAAATCACCTTAAACTGAGTTGCAAGTACCAGCTACACGACTTTATTCATAAGTTAGTGTTAAAATGTTGAATTTTATTTTTAAAATACTGAAACGGATTTTAAAAGTTTGCAGATACACTTACATAAAGATTAATTTACAAATAAAGTTTAAGTGCTTGAATCTCTATTTCGCAGTAAGATGAACTTCTAGAAAACCAGTGCACTACAGGTGCATCTGCAAAATTACAAGTTATAATGACTTGAAAAGTGCATTTCTTTTCAAGTTATCTGTTTCAGAGTATCAGCACCTACCTTGCCATACATTGTTTTGTCGGAGTACGAAGCAAGAAAAAGAAAGTTGAACTCTGCAAGCTCAGAGCTGACAAAGAATTTAAAACTGCTTTATATACAAAATGCCTTCCCTAACTCCACTGTACATTCTGACTATATCCATATGGGGGCAGTAATGTTAAAGAAAATAAAACACCCTAAAGCAGTCACCTTAATTAATGTGTTCACAGACAAACCCTTGAACACAAGGTTCTCAATAGAATACTAAAAATCTCACCCAGAGTCTAGGTCTATATCTTGGTGTATTTAATTGCCCATATCAATAATTTGCTCTTGGTTTTGCATTGTGGTTACTCAATCTAAACCAATACCTACAACGCAGCACTGTCCCAAGACAGGCAGCAGATGGGGAGGAACTCATTTGACCATAGTGTTTAAAGAAACGAGATGCTAAAACAGCTATTATGGATTGTTACCAGAGTAACACTTCCTGGATTAAGAGAACTTTATCTCAATGTAAATTATTCTATCAGGTCAGCTGCCTTCCCCCTCCATGGAGTAACTGGAATCTTGGTGGGATAACCTCTGCCTGGACATTCAGAGCAGCACCTTCTCCCTTGAATTGAAGTTGGCCTGAATCAACAGCCTTGTCAAACTCACAGATGACTGTTCTTTCAATCCACATTTGTACCCCTCAGGCAGACTTTTTCAAGCTAGCTACAAAAAACCACCATCATGTATGTGTCTGAAAAAAGTTAGTTCTTCCCCAATCCTTCCACAAAACCATATTAAGTCACCACCAATTATGCAATAGCTTCCTGAATATACTGGTAATCTACAGGGAAGAAGTCATTTATAGTGAGGCGAAAGGCTGTAGGAACACAGCAACCAGCTCCACAATTTATTAGAAAAAGAGAGCATGAATAAGCTATGGAAGCATAAATGTCTACAATGTTCCACGGAAAATCTCCCAGCAAAAATCAAAACCCAGAAAGGAGGCCAAACATACAGTGATCATAACCCTGATCCCTTCACTAAAACTTACCATTACATTCCCTAAACAGCCTTCTGACTTTCCCAACACAACAGTTTTCTCCCTCTTGTGGTAAAGGGGTTGAAGGCTGCACCTGTGTGAAAACAGCCCCTCTGAGATGCAGCAAAGCTTTGTACCACTCCGAAGCCTGAAAACCTTAATGCAGGTTGAAACACTTTGAAAAGCTTAACACAGGTTGCGATGCGCTGCAATGTTGCAAAGCAACCGAAAGAAATAAATACAAAGTTTCTCTTGTGCTGAAGATTCAATGACAACTACTTAATAACTTGTGCAGAAACAAACATTCAAAAGTGAAGTTAATCATATCAACAGAACTCCAACCCACTGTTACAGCTGTGCTACTTGGAGATGGAAATTATATAACCGGGTCATAAAACGATAACAGTGATACTTAGTTGGCTCTAAATACCATCATCCAAGGTGGTAAAACATTTTGAGTCCACTCAGTAAGAATCATACAATTACCATAAACTCCAATATATCCTAAACACCACCATTTAAGGTGCAAAGGGTATGGCATCTGCATGTTAATTCTGCGAAACTGTGTGAAAGCCTCCTCAACTCCAACTGTGTATACACATTTCAGGAGGAAAACAGCCATTCCCATCACTCTTCAATTAAGGCAAACCCATTTCTCCCTCACTCTGCATTTCCCAAGGTCAACTCTCATCTCTTCACTTTGCAATCTCCTTTGTCCTCTCCTGCAGCTCATCCAGGTACTACTCACAAACATCTCCTAACCACCCACTCAATTATTCACAGATTTTTCTCACAAAATCAACAGAGCAGAGAGAGACAGGAAAGTAACTGAAAATAAGACTACTTTGAACTTATTAGATGTAATTTGATCCCCATAAAAGTGAATTCACATTTGATGGTGATGATAGTTAACATTTGCTTACTTTTTCTTTTTAATAAGGACTTATCAGAATTTCTGTGACTGCCATAATAAATTAAAAGGAAAACGAGCAGAGAACTACCTAATTTCTTACTGTACTACAAAAATAACTACAACTGGCCATGTTATCCAATGACAGTGATGCAAAACCCTTTTGAAAGCTAGAAGAAATGGAAATGGCTTAACAGAATGAGAAAAAACTTGGAATACGGCTATAAATATATCGGGGCCACCGAGGCATTCTGAAGATGCAATAGCCTGATGCCACTTCGGAAGTAACCGGTCCGAAAACGCTTGACTTGCAGTCTTCAGAGCTGCAGCAATGAGCTCTGCTACTTTTGAGGCAAGAAGGGGTTGTATTAGGACTAAAGAGCAACCTTATTTGGGAGAAAATGACAACCTTGAAGTAGTTTTCTGGGTTAAGGAAAGGAAAGCCTTATTATCTGTGCCTGATCATTAACTCGTGGAACAGACACTTTCCTATATAAAGGGCAGAAAAGGGTCAGAGCCATAGAGCATGGCTAGTGATTATGTTGATAGCTATCATGCCAGCTGACAGCTGGGGGAATTGTGGGGTGCATTACACATGAAGTTGACTTTATGGCTGCAAAGATATCAGCTTTCTTCATAATTTGGAACTAACAGGGAGTTTCCTCTTAAGGCAGATGGATTTTTCTGGCCATTTGAGAAGGATCTTGGTTGTTAATACTAAGAACCTGTACAAAGAGAGAGACTGCTAACAACTGTCTTAATTGCACTTCTGACCAGAATACCCACAGAGATCTAGACTAGAGAGCTACTGTATCAGATAAAATTCTTCCCCCAGACATTTGTTTGTCCTATTCAATCATGATTTCTCAGATAAACATTTTGGATTCGACACCAGCAATTCTAATTTTACTTAGGAAAAGACGTGCTGAAAGGTTTTGGTTTTGAAAAGCAAACATGAAACATTCCTGGTGCACAAGTTCATACTAAAAGGAAAAAATCTCAATATATATTGATCCTCGTGTGAGTATGGAGTTCCTGGTAAAAACAGAGGGACGCTAACTTCTCCACCTAAATCAAGAACATACTGTGTTCTCCTTAAAGTAACAAAGCAATGTAGCAACAGTTTCCAGGTACTGTTCTTGAGTTTCTTTTTCTTTTCAGGACTAAGAAAGAAAAAAAAAAGAAAAAAAAACAACCAAAACACACAAAAAAAACAAGAGTTGGGGGAAAAGAAATAGGGAAAAAATGGGGGTGGGGTGAGGAGAAAGAAAAAGTAGGAAATACTTTGGCATATCTGCTTTTTAAGTCATTTAATCTGGTTCCCTTACCACAAAGAACTAACACACATAACCCACTTTTCCCAACTGGGTTGAAAAGCTTGCTGTTACCTAAAAGACATCATATTCAGGGTTCAACAACAATTTTAAGTACACTGCAACAAATAAATCATTCCGGAACTCCACAGGCTGTAAATCAGGCTACTTTAAAATTTACTGCCTAAGTTGAGTGGAACATGGAGAGATTTTTTTGCCTGTGATCCTTGTCATACATTCCTATTTAATTTAGAAGACATGGAGGGTTCCCACTCTCTCAAAGGGATAGGATCAAACTATTGGGTATCTTTATTTTTGTTAATTATCCAAATCAGGTCACATTTGCATTTAAGCCAGTCTAGGACTATTCTGACACTGACAGCAGGACGTAACCAACCTGTGTGATCATAATCACAGCCCCTACAATATTTAGAGTAATAAGAGCATCACCTTTTCAGCCACAGCTAATCACATCAGCAAAGCCGAACAACAAAACTGTGCTATGAGATCCTGACCTGCCTATTCTCTTAAAACGACATTTCCAATATAAAGTTCACGATAGAGAGAAAAGAGTATTTGTATATATGTACTTGCATACACATGGGTATATATGTACTTGGTCAAACTTCCTGTTTCCCCTACTTCCTCACTGTACCCCATTAAATCAGTTTAGTATCCACCTGTTTTTTATTACATAGTTAAACAATTACGCACATCCCAAAAGCCATGAAAAGATTTCACTTGCATCAAACTACAAGTTCAGATTGCATTATCTTTTATGTGGAGTGCAGAGCCTTTACAGGTTTCAATTTTACAGATGAAATCCATTACTCATGTGAGATAATTATGTACCATATAATTTATTTATTTAAGCTTGCTTTTCTTTTTGGGCACCTCATACTGGCTTTTTTTTTTTTTTTTTTTTTTTTTTTGCAGTCAGGTTGGCTATCATCTGAGGTATAAAGCAGCTGTAAGACACTGTTCCTGCTTCTTCAGATATCGTGTATGGACAAGAAGCTTTCCTGCCTTAGAAACAGGACATGCATATACACTATATACACATTATCTACTCCTTGCACAGATACTGGCTTACTATCAGCATTTAGTTTCTTTCAAAGAGCTCAGATTTAGTATTAAAATCAAAGTTTTTTTCATAATGTAATGTTTGAAACATCATAGGTACATGGAACAAGTCCATTAGTCCGCTCAGTAGAAAACAGAGGTGACTGCTGGACTTTTGAGCGCACCACTAGTTACTTGAACAGATGTCAGAGCACACTAAAACATCCCTCCTTGCTGACTTCCTCACTACACTGGCAGCAAGGCTGACTGGGTGACCTAAGCAGCCTTTTTCCAACTCTTGCTTCTATGTGAGCTGACAGGTTCACAAAAGAGGCGGCTTTGAGGAGGAGTTTCAGTGGAGTTGAGAAATGCAATGCAACATGATGACATAAGAAGAATAAAGAAATGAATGAAAATAAAACACACTTGGGAGATTGGCTGGTCTTTGCCACTTCAAAGACAACTAACATTTTTGCTATTTGAACATTTGTTGGCAGCAGATAAAACAAATTCTTTTGCCTTACGTATTTTCTATATTACAAAATAAAACTTTTTAATACTATATTCACTAGTTGCAACCTCATGAAACATTTGTTGAATGAAAAACATGTATATATTTACACATAGAGTTAATAATTGTTGAGTTTTCCATCATCACAATGAATTAACATTCAGAGCAAGAGAATGCAACCAAATATCTATTAATAATTCAGAAAAATAACAGATGACAAGTTTGAAATCCCTTTGCAGGTTGTAACAGTGCCTTCCAGTAATACTATTATAATTGAGTATCTGTCATCATTGTTACTTAAGACAAAGCAGAGTGAGGGTTTATACTTCCAGTCATCAAATTCAAATTTACAGGAAATAAGTTGTGTTCCCCATTCTTTTCCAATAAAACCTGTGGTCAGGAAAAGTAGCCTGTTCCATTAATGTAATCAGGTTTTGTATCTTTTTAATAAATCTAATAAAAAAATCATATAAATAATTATAACCTGAATGCACATAAATCTATGGGACCTGATGAGATGAATCCCAGCGTCCTGAGGGAACTGGCTGATGTTGTTGCCAAGCCACTCTCCATGACATTTGAAGAGTCATGGAAATCATGTGAAGTCCCAGGTGACTGGCAAAGGGGAAACATTGTACTCATTTTTTAAAAGGGTAGAAAGGAGGACCCTGGGAACTACTGACCTTTCAGCCTACGCGCCTGGGAAGATCACAGAACCAAGGGCAAGGCCAGCCTGACTAACCCAGTGGCCTTCTGTGATGGAGTAACCACATCAGTGCACAAGGGAAGGGCGACAGATGTCATTTCTCTGGACTTCTGTAAAGCCTTTGACACAGTTCCCCACAACATCCTTCTCTCTAAATTGGAGAGAGATGGATTTGATTGGTGGACTGTTAGATGGGTAAGAAAGCGGTTGGATGGTCACATCCAGAGAATAGCGGTCAACAGCTCAGAGTCCTGACATACATCAGTGACAAGTGGTGCCCCATAGAGGTCTGTGCTGGGACCAGTATTATTTATCTTCTTTAGTGATGTAGATGAAGGGACTGAGTGCACCCTCAGCAAATTTGCTGGTGGCACCAAGCTGACTGGTGTGGGTAACACACCTGAACGATGGGATGCCATCCAGAGGGACATGGACAAGCCCAGGAAGTGGGAATCTCATGAGGTTTTAACAAGACCAAGTGCAAGGTGCTGCACCAGGGTCAGGGCAACACCTACTATCAATACAGGCTGGGGGATGAACAGATCGAGTGCAGCCCTGACGAGAAGGACTTGGAGGTGCTGGTGGATGAAGGGCTGGACATGAGCTGGCAATGGGTGCTGGCAGTCCAGAAAGCTAAACATATCCGGGGCTGCACCAAAAGCAGTGTGGGCAGCAAGTGGAGGGGGGTGATACTGCCCCTCTGCTCTGCCCTTGTGAGACCCCACCTGGAGTGCTGTGTCCATCTCTGGGGCCCTCAGCACAAGACATGGACCTGTTGGAGTGAGTCCAGAGGAGGGCCACCAAGTTGATGAGAGGGATGGAGCACCTCTTGTACAAGGAAAGGCTGAGAGAATTGGGTTTTTTTCAGCCTGGAAATGTGACAGCTTCATTATGACCTAATTGTGCCCTTCCAGTGCCTGAAGGGAGTCTACAAGTAAGATGGAAACGGACTTTCTACAAGTACATGTAAGACAGGGGAACATGGATTCAAACTGAGAGTAGGGATTAGATTTCAGAGGAAGCAGTTATTTGTTGTGAGGGTAGTGAGGTATTGGAACAGTTTGCCCAGAAAAGTTTTGGATGCCCCATGCCTGGAAGTGTTCAAGGCCAAGCTGAATCGAGCTCTGAGAAACCTGGTCTAGTGAAAGATGTCCCTGCCCATGGCAGGGGCACTGGAACTAGATGATCTTTAGGGTCCCTTCCAACCCAACCCATTCTATAATTATGCTAGTATCGTCACTTCCCATAACTGCAAAAATATTGGAAGGAGCCTGCCCTACAGTCTGCAATTCAAATACATGCAGTAATTTCACTAGTGGATTCCCAAGCAGATAAATATATCATTTTCCTCCTCAGCTTCTCAAAAAAAAAAAAGAAAGAGTATTTAAATTACATAAAATATTTCTCCTTATGACAGGCAAGACTATTACTACAGAACTTGCCGTATTTTTAGATCATTCTCCTTTCACACTGTCTTCTTTATTTTGCGTGTTTAAGATTCTCTTCACTACAGTTCTGCAAGAGCACGAACAACCTAAAAGTAACAAACTGCACAAATTGACCAACTCCTGAGGAGACTTAACAAGACAACAATGTCTAGCGCTGTGCTCAGGAGGATGTGATCACTCTATTTTTGGCAAAGTATAACAAAATTCTCACTCTATCCAAAACCCTTTCTTTTGTCACCAGTTTAAAGCACTGCCCTAACCCTGCTAATGCTATCACTGTGGCTACTGATCCCACTTCTCCTCACAGCACCAAAAAGCCAAGTACTTTCTCCTCGCCAGACCTCACAGAAGAAACAAATACGCAGCAGAGAAAGCAAAGCTTGGTAAGAAGGGTGTTAACAAAGGACACAGCTGCCAAAGAGCTGTGCCACAGTGTTGGGGATAGGCTCAGGACTGCAGAAGAATTCAGAGAGTGGAAAGAAACCAAAGACATCCTCCTTGAATCTTC
>JAWMRA010000078.1:129550314-129578911 GCA_035584735.1 Pseudotriccus pelzelni | reverse complement strand
TCTTAGGTCCAGGTGTCCCCCTGTCCCAGACTCCCCCTCTTCTACCCTTATAAACCCACCATGTTGTACCAATAAAGGCAGATCAGCTTTGTCCTTCACCTTGCACGTTGTGTCAGTGTCCGGTTTCTCTGGGACCTTGAACGTGGAGCTACAACTCAGGAAAAGGACCCTCCACTAGTCTGGAATTGACCCCTGTCCCATAACCAGGACACCACAGACAAATCTATAAATTAGCAGCATAATCCAATGAGACTACAGTGACAGCTCTAAAGTCCTAATGCCTGTTCTTCACAGGCAAAGACAGATCTAGGTCTTTGACATTTTAAAGGAGTAAAATTATTGCTGATTTGGGTTATCAAACCAAGAAGCCAGAAAGAACCAGCCAGCAGCTAGCTGACTTCTTCAGCATCACCATGTAATAATAAGAGAGATAATGGCTTCACAGAATCCAACTACTTTTACTTAATACCTGAATGATGGGACTGTGCTAGAGAAATACTGTCTTAAGAGACATTTAGGCTCTTTCCACTAAGTAAAAGGAAAAAAGAACCTACAAATTGGTACATTAGGGCTAAGCTTTAACTTGAATTCTCTGTCAAATATGAAGTATGTGAGAAGAGTTCCTGAATTCTGACAATCTAAAAGAATAACTGTTTCATTTCTAGTTTCCTGCATGTTTTTCTTTGTAGTGTATTAAAACAAACCAAGCAAAAATAAACCAAAAATTTACAAGATGTTTCACGGACTCTCTTCTTCACTAAAGGATAAAGAAAAGCAGCTGAGCAATTGTTTTAATCCACATTTTAAGATTATATATTTATGGAAGAATGATAATTTCGCTCCTATGATGCCACAGTCATACTTCACATGATTAAGTAACAAATGCCTTGCAGAAATTCATGTGTTTTTTTCAACAATACACTGGAGCAGGTCTGTGTAAATAATCTAAATATACTAAACTCTTAAAATGTCAGTCACAACATTTGTCATAACTTATTCTAACTCCCCAAGCTTGAGGGTTCAGATAATTAGTTTTCAATGCTTCCTACTTTTGAAAAGTAATATAAACTTCACAGTTTCTGCAAGTTTCTTTCTAGCCCAAACTTCTCTTTTAAGACCTTCTATAGCATTTATTTTCATTTTAAAAGTTACATGAGAAACTCATGAGGTAAAAATATTGTGACCATTGGTTTTAAAGGAACAGAAGGGGACAGCATAGTAGAAAAAGGTAAAGGAAAAATACTGGAAACAATCCTTTTATAAGGTTCCTGGAATCACATACAGACTAATCTGGCTCTTGTTGAGCTACCCGTCCAACCCCTACTATCATTAGACTTCTTACGCTCTTTTCTGGCCCCAAATCTTACTAAGTTCATGACCTTTTCAGCAAACAAATATAAGTTTTACTAGTATTGGCACAAAACAACCCTGTTGAAAAGTTAAAAAATATTAGAGAAAGGCTCTTGCTATGAACAGCTGAAGAACCATGTTTAGTTTCTTGGAAAATAATTCATTCCTGAGCCTTGAAGTGCATATGTAGGGACTCTTCTGGGTCTTCTCCAAGTCCTAGTGCTCAGGAGAGTACGTGAGCTCTAGGACTTCTAAAAGCTTCCCACGACTTCGGTGTGGGTCAAACAGACACCCTGATACCAATGGAGATTGTGACCGAAGAACCCCAAACGTGACGAACAGAATGGAGGTATTGTAACAAGGCCCAACAGTCGAGATATGTGTACAGTTTTTTAAACATTTTTTTTCCAAATGAAAAAAGATCTATAGGTTGCTCTTTTTACAAATGATGCAACACTATTCATATCACCTATTAAATTTTATGAGTGAAACTTTTACCTTAACTCACTGAAGACTTGCCAAAGTGGCTTTATTAGTCAATACCACACTTACAACTGAATTAAATGTGACTATTGGCCATTAATCGTCTTTTGACTGACTTCTGCTTTCAGGCTTCTATTCTCACAACAAGCTCTATCATTCAGTTTTAAAACAGACTATACAATCATCAGTCCTGGACAGACATTAAAAAGTCGTATTAGCTGAAGGGTTATGTGTTTTACCATAAAGCAATGATGCTTTTTTCATTCAAGTGAAGCAGAAGTGACCATAATAAATAAATATTGTCAGCTTGTGTCTTATTCACTGTGATACAATGTCAGTGTTTAGTGGCCATTTCTTTTCCCTCAGATCTGTTATTTAGCTATTCCCAAAACAAGCTGTATTCTTTCTCTGTAGCATCACTACTCGTCATTCCAGATCGTGAAATCTTATTCTAACGCAACTGGCCTGTTTGTATATAAATAGGAAACACAAAAATCATCCTGTGGAAAAAAAATAGACCCATCCACTCTAAAAAAAGGATTATCTGTTTCAAATCACAATTATCCTTCCTTTCTTGATGTCATGTATCTAGTGTTATGGGAAGAACCTAAAGCCCTTCAGGTTAGCCATTCTGATGGAGCAGCACTTCAACACTGAGCAGTGAGAGGATGAAGTGTCACTAAGGCACTGAGGAGAGGTGATCTGATCAAAATCCTCAGACTGACAGTTATGGGCGAGCTTTACTGTAACAAAAATAAATACACCTGCCTCAACAGACCTGATCTGGGCTCTCAGTTAACAAACATCACTGACACAGAAAGAAACAGCTCATCCACAGATATTTTCATTTCCTGGACAACAAATTCAAGATCAGGTCATGCCTGAACAATGTAACCAATTAGCACTGCACTTGGATAAAAATTTCAACTGCTTAGTTCCTTGGGAACTACGAAGTATTAAATACATTTCTCCACAAAAGCAATTACAAATTCCAGGAATTCAAAGTAGTTCAGTCATGTTTTCCAAAGCACCGCTTCTGAAAAGAAAGCAAAGGTAGGCACAAGCAACCGTCCTCTTCAAGAAAATTTCTTGGTAGTATATTGCTGCAGAACTAAAAAGTACATAATTTACAAGCATGCTTTGAAATAAGAATAATTTTTTAATTGTGTTAAAACCAAAGGGATGACCCTCAATTTTGCTCCTTTCACCATGACCAAATTAAAAGAAATTTATGTAGCTTAACTTCTAATTCCTTTCTTGCATTCTTACTTCAAAGCCAGTTCTCCAGCAGAGATTCAACTGTTGGCTTTAAACAAAACCAAAAAAAATTTCCAATGCTTTTATCTTTGCTACTGTCTGCAAGGATCTCCTCCAAGCCCCCAACTAGGAACTTTATGCACATTCAAATCTTACATCCCATCCTGCATTCATTACTTCACCCCATTAACATTCCACGCAGAGAGCCCTTTGCTGGTTTTACGAGGCGAAACCACAGAACCTCAGGTTAACAAAGCCCTGCCGAGAACATTCCCCTCAGTAAAGCTGTTCCTCGGGAGTCTGTTTACATGGATTTGCAATGAATTATTAGCATTATATAACTGGAGGAAAATTAGAAAGGTTGGTAGTAAAAATACAAACCTTATCTCTATAGCTATAAATAATACTGGCCACTTTCTTCATCACTGGTATTATTTCATCGTATCATTGTTTATTAAATGAAATTTAAGACATAGCTAGTATACTCTACTATGTTATCACAAGACTTTTTGTTTTGTTTTACTCAGTTGGTTATAAGGTGGTAAAAGGGAAAAGCTTTATAGCTTGTAGGACATGTGGACTGATGTTTTTTCAAGTGTTCTGACTTAAAATTATTATTGCATTGGTACCTGTAATTTGTTTGATGATGTGGATGACTGAAGTCTATCTGTATTCCTGTATTCCACATACATAAATTAACACTTAAAAAAAACCAGTCTGGGTATATTTTTCTGTGATCTGCCTCATCAGTACTTAGCATAATTAACTGAAGAAAGATTAGGCTGGACGGGGCTTTGAGCAACCTGGTCTAGTGGAAGGTGAGGTTGGAACTTGATGATCTTCAATGTTCCTTCCAAACCAAACCATTCCATGATACTGCAAAGTAGCAGTTGTGAAACTTCCATATGAATAATATTAACTTGATAATTAAACTACTATTCATGCACAGATCAAAATTAGTGTATACACCTATATATACCACAATAACACTCCAGCACAGCATTCAGACATGTCCACTTTATCATATCATCCAACCTGCCATGTCTGTATCTGGCTGCTCTAGAGGCACATCATGTGCCTACAGGGCTTTAATTAAAGTCCTCTTTATTCAAAACTTTCTTCCTATCTTGCAAGGACATAGGAGTTCTTTGCATCTCCCAACAGGGACAAGACATAATGCTTACATTCATTTTAGATTGAAAAAATATTACAGAAGTACATAGATTTATACCTGTAAAATAAATTTCGCTCCTCTAGTAGGAGTGCAGCTCACAAAAAGGGGGACATTAGATGCTACCTTTATTTTAGCTTGAAGAAAGGATGAAAACAAAAATCAGAAAGCTAGATGTTAAATAATGGAAAAGAATGCTAAAGAAATGAAGTTAGAAGCTTTAGAGAAGGTTTGCATAAGGTACAGCTATTTACTTTTAAATATTTTCTCTAGCTGCTGAAACAAGATTATAGGAATATAAGATTTTACTGAGGCATAACTGAAGGATTTTTAACTCAAATAAAAGTTACTGTGATAGAAAATATAACATCTCATCAAACCTCCTTTATAGCCTTTATATTTTGAAGTTATCATCATTACAATAAAATTATTGCTACAAAGGTATGTGCATAAAAATATTGATTTGGTTGGCTAAGTTAGATGACTTACATTTTAACAAATTTATGAAAAAACAGAATGGGAAACCATCTTGAAATTATGATTGCCACAGGAAATTTTAATTCAATGTCTATTTTTAATAATGGTAAATATTTACACATTCATACACATCACCTCACTATGGTTTTAAGGATAAAACCTACTACTTGAAATAATTTCCAAAAAAGATTTTTCTACCTTTTCCAAAGGCCACTTAAGCTTGCAAACAGAGCAATTCTAATGTAGAATTAGCTGGTTTCATATTGTACCACTTCTCACAAACAGAACTACAGTGACGGTGGTTCAAGTAAGACGTATTTACGTGAGTGCTTCCAATTTGATTCTCATTGCAAATCCTACCAGTGGCATTGATTGAATATGCCCCATTCAAAAAACCTTATTTAAATATGACACTACACAACTCTGTAATAACTTGATACCTCTACTTAGTAGCAACATATTGCTAAGCTACTTATTTTACTTTCGTCCAAAAAAAAAGGGGAAAAAATTGTTAAGGGAAGTAAATAAGAAAGGTTTTTTTCACTGGGACATGACTGATTCAGTGGTCCTTATTCTAAGGACCAGCTGCACTAGGCAGCCAACTGCACTAAGAAATCACTACCAAATTTTTTTAAAATCTGCAATACAACTTGTTCGACCTCCAGTAAAAGGCCACCTCTTTCAGGCAATTGCCTGTTGTTGGTCCCTTGGGTGGTCCAAGATCTGGGTGGTCCAGTGATTTCAGCTTGGACAGCTTATTTCAGTTTTTACTGTATTTAACTGTCTCACATCACATTTTATTCTTCTGGAGAAAGAATTCAAACTTCACTAAAACAAGAAACAGTCACTTATTTAAATCTTGCTTCCTGAACATTAATATGAGTCTTATGGGAAAACTGTATCACCAAACCAAACCAAACAAACAAAAAGCTTCCACACTACATCATTCCCAAATAAGATGCAGGACCCTAAGGATCCAAAACAATCCTGAACACATAACACATCTGCACAGTAGTCCTGAAATCTTTAAATGCTGAGGCTACTATTCATGTCCACACACCAAAATTCTTTGCATATCCACTGGCGGAACTGTTAGCATGATTTTTTTCTTATTAATGTGGGATGTAAGGAAGAGAGCGAGTCAGTGCAGGTGAGACTGACACTTCCACAGTTGGCTACATTGCTTCTGGCACCTGGCTGAGCTCTGCTCTGCTTTTCACCACGCACTTGACAGGCAATCTGTTGTGGTGTGGACTTGTTTGAACAACGGTGGCACGATGAAGCATTTCTTTTAAAACTGATTCTTAGGACACGTTACTATTGAGAAAAACAACAGCAACAACAGAGCTGCACCAAGTACCAAGCCCTAGAGTTTAACCAGTAATAGAGAATGGCAGTACTGCAGCTGGATGCTGTTCAACACGCTGTTGCTCTTCAGAACTTCTCAACTGAGAATTATTATCCAATTGCTCTTGAGGGGCCCTTTTGCAAGTTCAGATTTATCCTTCATTTTTCTCATCACACCCATGTTACATTTTTACCCTCTCCATGTTCTTATTCATCACTTATATTTGACATGAAAAATTAAGAATAATTTAATTATCTTTCTAATCAAACTGCGTAAAACTTAGCAGTAGAAAGCTCAATCGTTCCACACAATGATTTATTACCAAGTCTAAGCAGATTAAAATTCAAAGAATATTCCAGTAACATTGATTTTGTAAACACTAGATGGTACCAGTAAGTGGAAATAATGAACAAGAAGTGTCCAGCAACCAAAACAAAAATAACTGAATGAGCAGATGCTCATCCAAAAAAAAAAAAAAAATTACAAAGAATTTTCATCAAATCAGAAAATTCAGTTTGAATGGGAGGGGAGCAGGAAGCAGCTAATTCCCCCCTATCAGCATTAATACTGGTAAACTATGCAGTACCCAGAAGTTACCACAACATCAGCTGGGCAAGGACAGTGAGCAAATCCAGGACAGACAATGACTTGGAAGATTCTGTCTTTCCTTTTCCCAAGATCAAGACTTCTGGGGAAATGCCTCTGGCATTTCAAGAGGGGGAAGACAGCCCTAGAAACAATCCTGTATTTGTTTCATTTAAATGCATTTTAATAGCTTGAACAGGCAAAAGCAATCTGTATTCTGAAAAGTGAAGAAGCACCAAACAGACAAAAATCCTTCCTTGACCCAAGGATAGGCTCCAAATAGAGCCTGTGAAATCTCACTGTGGGATAGAAGCAGCATATGAAATAGCATGAAAAAAAATACCTTTAAATTTGCCTCTGCCTTCAGCAATAAACACATCTAAAAACTTCAGTTGTAGAATTCTGCTGTGTTATTGTCTTTCATATGGAAAATGTATGAGCAGCACATGTAAATCTGCTCAAATCATTTTGCTGTTAAACAAACAAGCACATGCCTAGAGGGGACAGAATAAAGTAACTGGTCTCCTGATGATGAATAGCATTAACTTGCTTTGGCTTGCCAAGTCAGTAAGCAGTGTGAATTTAATGGCAATTAGCCCAGATCAAAGTTGAAGTACCATGAACAAAGTAGGTAAAACTGACAATATCAAAGAAGGGAAGCCTATCGTGAGGGACTGAAAAAAAATTACTTAGATTTATTTATAATGTTTGGAGCTGTTAATGAAAAAGGACAGATCCTTACAAAATGTTTATTTTCAAAACAGTATTACTGATTAAGCAGATTTCTAGGAGACTGCTTTCATGGGTAAATTGGCCAAAAAGAGAAGTAAACTATTCTGTAATAGCTCCCATTGTGGACACACTGCTCAGAAAGATATTTTCTCAAGAAATTAAACTCTGAGTTAAAGTCAAGCATTCTCCCTCCTACATGGCAAACAATTTCTCAGGCATTCAAAGCAACAGAAAAAGTTCACAAACAGAGGCAGTTCACAGGCAGAAGAGGAGAGAGTTCATGTGTTTTACGTGCAGTAGGATTTAGCCATTATTAATATAAAATATCCCTCTCATTAAATCTACATGTCTTAATTAAGACTGACATTAAAAAGCTATAAATTTAAAATATACATGAATGATCTGAAAAAACAACAGCTTTGGATTTTTTTACTTGTTTTTTTACTGCTTAAGGAAACCTCTACTTCCACATAATATTGGCAGGAATTAAATTCCTATTTCAAATATTAAATGCTTACCAAACCTACAGTATGCCAATACTTGATATTTAAACTACTATCACTATAAAATTGCAGGCTTCCCATAATATCTTCCAACTAACAGAATCTGAAAATCTTCTTATAGTAATTCCCATAGCATTTTGCATGGATTGGTAACATGTATTTTTGCAGATGAAATGATACACAGGGAAGTTAAATAATTAGCTAGAATTAATAGAAGAAATTGGAATTAACAGAAGATCACTTCTTTCTATTATAATCACTAGCCCATTTTTTTAATATAGATAAAATAATAAAGAACTGAAGCAAGTTGCATTCTGTTTGCATTAAATGTATTTAAGCTAGGCACAGAGAAATGGTCTAGTATAATAAACAGCAATGTATTTTTGACCTTAAGCTGAAGGGTAAAGACCCAGCAGTTCTTCAGCAATTAATCAGTGAGGTTTATGAGAGATTTGCCTTAGCAAGGACTAAGTTTCTCAGAAGATCAAAGATAACTGGTGTTACACTCTGCCCTAACCAGACCCAGATTCACACTTTCCATTACTTATTTACATTGATCTTATGACTATTTTTATAGATCCATCAGAATAAGTGTGCTTTTACTCTTTTACTAATATTTGTTTAATTAAGTTAATTAATTACAGGTTAACTGAAATGTTGTACAAAAGACCTCACGCAGCTTTCAAAGTGTAGGCTGATTCTAATCCTTTTTTTTTTCTTTTAACTAGCAGTAAGGATAAAGTCAATAAATTGTCAATTAATAACATACTTGCTTTGATGGCTCTTCAGTAATTTACTTTCATACCACTTCATAAATTTCTTAGGAAAACTTCTGGGATCACTGATACAGTACCTCTGCCCTGGGAAAATTTCGTTTAAATCTGCTCTACTGCCAATAAACCAATAAGACTAACTGGCTGATAATCCTCCCACACTACACTGTTTAGGTATATGCACTCAAGCAGCAAAAGTTTAATTTGTTCCACTAATGGCACAGAAAACTACTCAAACTTATTCACCATATAAATTTGAACTTCAGTCTGCTACTTTTTGTTATTCCTTAGGCAGAAAATTCAAGCTATTGGATGCTTTGTAACTCAGACTACTTTATCTTTTCCTTGATCCAAAGCATAACAGTAATAATGGACACTATCAGTAACTAAATATTAAACTGCACTTCACAGAAGAAACACAGTAAAAAGCCTTACAAAAGTCTGAATATTATTTGCATTGGCACGCTGACATGCAAGGCACATTCTCCTGTTCTGAGTAGGTGTAACATTATTCTTAAACTACTAAAATCAGCCATGCTTGCTGCCTTGGACATATTTCAAGCTGCCATACAATAGCTTTTGTTTAGAATTTTTAGTGGGATAATACACAGTTTATTAGGTACAGCAGATAATGTTTGGAACATAATTTAATCTATAAAACCACACTATGAATTTAGTAAAGAAGCCATATGATGCTAAAAATCCCGATTTTCTGTAACGTTGTACTGATAGCACTGATACTGATTAAATAAACCAAGAGATCTATTATGTATAAGATAATGTGGCACGCAAAGTTCATTTAAAGGTGTCAAATATTTATGACAGACCAAGGCCAGGTAGAGTTCCTGAAATAACTATTATGTCATAAGATATTTTATTATTATCCTATCTTATGAAGGAAAAACTACTGGGAAGTAACAGGAAAAATTCACTATATACATATACTGAGAGAGAGAGAGAGAGAGAGATATACACACACACACACACACTACATTTTCTCTCCCACTACATATTAAGGAGAGTTTTTCTGCATTTCCCCAAAAAAAGGTCAATTGCATTGCACTGGTATTGACAGCAACTAGGCAAAATCTGTCAAAAAACAAGTGTTTGGCTGGCATTCTTGCTGGGGTATGAAGAATCAACTGGAGATTTTCCAAAGGGACTGAGTTATGGACAAAGCAAATAAAGAAACTGTCCTCCTGTTCCACCAGTAATCCTCTGTGAAACAAGAGTATCTAGAGCTAAAAAGATTTATCTTTTCCCTCAAGTTGTAGCTCTGCGATACATTTATAGGGCTAGGTCAAACAATGCACTGTTGATTATAGCATCATTTTTCTAAGTCTTCCTCCCAGATCTCAACAATACCAAGAGCACCTTATTCACAGATACAGTGAGAAGAGGTATTTTGTTTTCTCCTTACATTTATATACATATGTATATTCAGTTAAACATGAAAATATTTAGGAAAATTATGCCAGCTGCCCAGTAAGTAATTATAGATTCCCACTTTTTTTCAACCATAATTGGCTATGCCAAATTCTAATTGCGGCATTTCAGTTTTAGAAATGAAGAGTAGGAAGAGGGTTTTATCTCTCAAGAAAACAAATAGAATTCTCTGGAAAATCAGTAGGATTGCAAGCAGGATTGGTTTCACATTTTTACTAGTTAATTTTTTTTTTTAATTTGTTACACTGTTTCTACTTCTCTGAGGCAGCAGCAGTAGGAAGGCTTTTATGTTCCAGTGCAGTCGGGAGTCATGACCTGTGAGGTGTGAACTCCAAAACAACTATCCAGAACGGCTAGGTCCAAGGCTTGGGAACACACAAACAGCAGTCCCCCACTCTGGCTGCTATGCTACGAGCCAATAACCACCCCCTGCAAGAGCATTAAGGAAAAGAAACATGCAGATGTACCTCTATTAGACAGTCCCTTCCCCATGTCAGAAGCATGGCAGGAACTCAGATGTTGCTTTATTTCTTTAAAGCCAGATCCAAAACGCTGCTGCAACTGATTCTCTGTTACACCGGCTCCCAAAACAGCAGCGCTCATTTGCAAGTGTTCCACTATGGGAGGACCTCACAGAAAATGAATGAAAAACGTCTTGTTCCCTTAGCATTACCTCATGCTACTTTTGTACAAGTATGCTTCTTAATTACTAATTTCTGTGCCCTTAAAAACAAGTGTTCTGGAGTAACTTAATTGAGTTAATTCACATCTCAATACAGAGAAACCATTTATTGGGGCTAGCTGAGCTGCTGCCATTTGAGAAAGCGTGAAAAACTGCGGCAGGTCAATCCAAATAGAGCTGAGCCACAGTCAAGGCTACAAGAGTTAGTCCATCCTTCCTGCAAATATCCCTCCATCATACTCTTGGAGCAGTCCAGTAGAGTACCTCAGTGTGAAAACAAAGCAAACCCCTCCAAAATGTTCCACTTTACACAACAGTGTAAGGTAAATACTATCCTTCCTATATACAATCATGCAATTGTTTTAGGTTGGAAAAGGATTAACCTAGCACTGCTAAGTTTAGCACTAAACCATGTCCCCTAACGCCACATCTACATGTCTTTTAAATCATCATCATCATCATCATCATCATGGCTAGGCTTCGCGAACAAAGATTTGGGAAGGGCTCAATGACTCAGTCACTTCCCTGGGCAGTCTATTCCAAAGCCTGACCACCCTTTTGGTTAGGAAATTTTTCCTATTATCCAGTTGAAACCTTTCCTGGCATAACTTGAAGCCATTTCCTCTTGTCCTATCACTTGTTACTCGTGAGAATAGACAAACTCCCACCTTGCTACAACCTCCTTTCATGGAGTGGTAGAGAGCAACAATGTTCCCCCTGAACCTCCTCTTCTCCAGGCTAAACAGCCCCAGCTCCCTCAGCTGCTCCTCATGGGACTTTTTAGACCCTTCACCAGCTTCATGGCCCCTCCCTGGATTCGCTCCTCAATGTCTTTCTTGTAGTGAGGGGCCCAGAACTGGACACAGCTGTGTCAAGAAGTTAACTTCCACACACTCCAGGAACCTCCAAGGCTGCTTCCCCTCCGATGTATTGTATTTCAGCAGACATCTGGTAAGTTGAAGTCCCCCATGAGAACAAGGGCCAGTGACTGTGAGACTTCTCCCAGCTGCTTATAGAATATTTCATTTGCCTTCATCCTGGTTGGGAGGTCTATAGCACACTCCCACCACCCTACCTGCCTTATTGGCCTTTCCCCTGATTTGTAACATAACTCACCCATCACCATCATTAAGCTCTAAACAATCAAAACACTCCCTAACACCCAGGGCTACTCCAACACCTCTCCTACGTTGCCTATCCCTTGTGAAGAGTTTATAGACATCCATGGCAGCACTCCAGATGTGCAAGTCATCCCACCACATTTCCATGACGGCAAGTATGCCACAGTTCTGCTGCATACTGGCTTCCAGATTCTCCTGTTGTTGCCCATGCTGTGCGCATCGGTGTAGATGCACTTTAGTTGGGCTACTGATCCTGCCACCTTTTGGGGATGACAAGCCCTAATTCCTATGGGACCCTTCCCAGGTGCTTCCATGATTTCCAAAAATTTAATAACCCTTAAGTCTTTGCTGCCATGCAGATGTCCATCCTCTACCTCCACTGAGATGACAGACCAAAGGATCTTGCTGGCACACCATCCCTCAGACAATGGCATGCTCGCCCCAGGCTTATCTGTAGCAAGCCTGGTTTTATTCCTTTCCCCTTCAAATCTAACTTAAAGCTCTTGCAATGAGTGCTGCTAACTCCTGTGCAAAAAGCAATCTTGAAGAGTTACATCCAATGACTTCAGTAGGGCTGCCTTGGAAAAATGTAACTGAAGATGTTAATCATTATATTTCTACCTTTAGGGTGGATTATTCTTGCCTCTCAGTTTTCCCAATATCAGGAAGGAAGGCACAATCTCTGAGTTTGTGGCTTAATCTGCTGCCATTCTGTAGAAAACACCTGCTCCTTCCATCATGATTTTGAGACAGTGATTTTCCAGAAGAAAAAAAAACAAGTTGTATGGAGTATGTGAGAGATACCCTGTTCCAGGAAACAGACTGAAAGTACTTGGAATCTTAATTCTGCTTGTAACAGAAAGAAAGAAAGAAAGAAAGAACTATTTGACCAATTCCTAACTGATCTTTCATTAAGCATCCCTGGAGTCTCACCAGCTGCTGTATGATTATAAGTATCCCTGGGCAGATACAACACAGATATTATTGTCTGTCTCCCAAGTGCAACACAAAGATCACACTGCCCTTACAGATATTCCAACATGCAAAACTGGATGTTCCTGCTCTCCCTTCACTTCTTGTCATAGGAACATGTACAGTTCCTGCAGTAAATGAAGAGTTGTTACTTCTGTACTGTTGATTTGGGAAGTGTGAGGATACTTGAAACACATATGGCACTTCTTACCAAAAACCTCTGTTTCAAATGTCATGGGGAGCACACCCTTTGGTATTGTGCTGGCATTTGAAGAAAAATTGAACAGTTAATTTACTGTGTGTCTTTTCAAAGAAAACATGATACCAAGCTGTGAAGACAAGGAACCTGGCAATGCCATCATCTGCAAAAGACTGTGTAAGTCGAAACACCCCAACAGCGCGAAGAGACACACATACATTTAATACATGGCTTTTACTGGCTATTACATTCTTATGTTCTTAATGAGAACAAAGGCAGCATTTTTGAAACTGCTACCCCTCCATTGGCTTTATTTTGATATTTTATGCATCTTTAGGATTACTATTCCCTCATTACATTCCCTCATACAACAAAAGTTAAAGAAAAATCTATTTGCCTCTACAAAGCAATTAAGGTCTTCGAATAAAGTTGCAATAAACTGCACAATAAAAGTGTGCAAAAAGCAGATAAATATTCTGTTTCTTTAATCCCAAATGTTCTAATGGCTCTAGAAAACAAAGTCTTTAACCAAGGATACAATGACTAAAATCATACTAACCTTGGTTAGCAATTAAATGATCACACCTTGCTTCAGAGTAAAAATGTGGACAACAGCTAGTAGCTGACATCTCACTTCAACATTTTACAGCTGCTCTAAAGCAAAGACTTTAGACATTTGAATGCATGCATGCATGCATCTTATTTTCCCAGGATTTCAAAGTCCACATCCAGGCTGCTGCTCAGCCACTATAAATGAGTAATTCAAGTAGGGCATGACTGCTTCTTGTATTAACTTGATAAAGATGTTTCAGTTGGAGTGCATCACCAGTTGTGTTAAGTCACCCCTTTCACAGGCTTAAACTTACTCTGTGTTATGTTACCAGTGAAGGAAAAAACAAAGTATTATTAGCTTCAAATTATTATTAAAAGTCTTTATCCTAAATACAATTAGTATTATGGTTTTTATTATACTTTATTACACCTGTTTCCAAAACTCAGAAATACAAATATACCTTAATTATTTCCTGTGGTTTTTTTAATTAAAAATAATTTAATCAAATAATTGCAACGTGCATGAAAGTTTCATTTCATTAGTTTAGACATGCAACTGCTTAAAGAACAGATATGTGCACTTTAAAATACAAATCTGTTTTTAGAAAATTCCATTATACTGAGAATTATTTTGCATCTGTAAGATTTTTCAAAAGTAGGCTTTGGTTTAAAACCACAATTTTAATATAATAGATTTATTTTAAGCTTATCATTTAACTATTAATTTATTATCAGACATGTATGAAACAATTATTTTGCAATAATTTTAATGTCTGAAAAATATTAATTCAAGACTTAGGATAAAGCATCTTTCAAATACTACAAAGACATATTGAACATATTTAATTTTCGCATATGAATCTTCAGGTCACAACCTGAGAGAGAAGATTTGCTCAATACTGAATTCTTCTTCTCTTGTCACAGCAGGGACATGATATAAGAGCTCAGAAAAAGAAGGGAACCCATACTCTCATTTCATCAATTCATTTCCACTGAATAGATGACCAAACAGGAACATAGTTACACTAGTTACACTAGAAATAAAAAATATCCTGTATATACGTCATCCAAAGTCCAGTGCATTAAAGTTGCACTTCATCAACTTTTAAATAAACCTGACACCTGACGGATTACCTCTTATGCCACAGAGGAACACAGAAAAGGTGGTGATCCATCACATGTTCTCCAGAACCCTGCTCACTAATGTTGAGCCATATACTGTACTTAGTAATTCATTAGAGTCAATCAGATTTTCTCTTATTTTTCCCATGAGCAGTGTTCCTATTTATAAAATTTCCACTCCTTTCCTCACTTTGAGGGGGAAGAACACCTATGATAGCTAGTTCTAACATTATACTTTATATTGTAGTGACACAATGTTTCTGCACAGTTTAAGTAGTTTTATTCCAAAAATAAAACAAGCACAGGCACTTTTGAGGGCCAGGGGAGATGGGAAGAGGCAGTCAGCCTTTTGCTTACTCAGACTATCATTCTGATACATATCATTAATCTTCAGAGAGTACTTTACTTTCATTTATGGTTTGTATCATATTATTAGTGTATGGTCTTTTTTCTCACTGACGTGATCAGTTATCAACACCAAAATTCAAAAAGACGTGGCTCAAACTCAGGCTGTCTCCTTGCACATCCACCTTCCCACTGGCAGTGGGCTCCTCTTCCAGGATTTCTAGACATGAAGTGTTATAGTCAAAGATACTTCAGCTTGGCACAGATCCCAGATGAGCAGCCCAAGAAGCTCTACAGTGACAGAAGACACACACAGGCTAAACGTGGAAGAGCTGGTAGACGAAGGCAAACTCCTACTGTAAGAGCTGAAACGTTTGGAATTCCCCATTCCTTCAGTTCTCAATATCAGGGCACCCATTCACTGCATAACCATGAAATGTTCTCGTAAGGTCAGACAGTAGAACCCCAAAATAATTTGCTGTTCCGCAAACACAGTTTTCTAAACCTCTTAGAGGGTAAATGACTTTTTTTTTTCCCCTCAAATCCATCTACTTCACCGTGGAAAGACATCAGGAATTACGAAAACACTTAGGAAAGCCAGACTTTGCGCTATTATGCTGTGCTGCAAGTGGACCTCAGTATCAACAATTAGCAACAGAAATGTGTTCAGATGGAAAACTCAGGACTCAGGTCAGCAAATACTTTGCTCCAGAAAATGTTTGTCTTGACTGAATCAGCCCCAAGACCAGGGGAGCACCTAGAATCTTCTCTTTAAGACAAGACTTCTGAAAAACAAACTGGTTTTTTTTTCATTTTTAAAATGCCTTCCCCTCTACTGAAGAGTGTAAATCAGATTAAAATTAGGAATTAAAAATATTTAGGTATTTAATTAAACTATATATCCACTCTAATCCTATCACTGCATTTCTCAAATAGATTTAGCTCTCCACGTGATACTGAGAATGTCAGGATAAACTCAAATATACAGCATTTGTGTTTGAAGTTGCTGTACTCAGAAATCTGTTATGTAGAGGTATCCAACATTAAAGGTTCAAATGATGTATGTAGGCTAATTTTAGCTATTAAATAGAACTGAAAAGTTAGACAGTGCACTGTTTTCCCCATATCATGTACTTTTGTCACCTTACACAAGTACATGTACAAGTATCCTGCACACATTAGTTCTATTTCAGTGCACAGGTAAAATGAAATCAGCTCATAAAGCACAGAGGTGATTAAGTGGTCTAAAGGTTACGAGTGAATAACAGCTCTGCCGTACTAACTTCTGTATGGTTTGCAGATTTCTGATGACAACAGAGAGTGACTTTGAAAAGCTTCACAGGACATGAAAAAAAAAACAAACCAGAACTAATTTAAATTACCTTAAAGATCATCTGTCTGTTCAAAATCATTTTCAGTTTGGTCAGCTACAGGAGTATGTCCTAGCTTGGGGTTCATCACAGAGGTTATCTAGATGAATTAAAATTAAAATACCACTAAAATTCTAACCTACTTTGTCTAATCCTGGCTGTGAACTGCTGTTTTGTACAGAAAACTAACTACTCAGTCCCTTGGTAATGACCCAGCTTTAATTGGTGACCACAACTTGCTATTTGTAACATGATAGGAAGGAACTCCTGTGGGAACTTCTGGACAGTAATGTTTGGGTAGAACGGGACAATATAGTTGAATATTCACTCTGACTGCTTCCTAAACCATAAAAATGAGACTATCGGTACATTTGTATTATAACCAGAACATTACAATATTGGGAGTGACCTGTAGCTTCTTTTTAACCTGCTACAGGGCTGAACCGTGAAAATCACTGGGGGAAAAAAAAAAGATTTAGAAACAAATACATATATATTTAGATCATAACTTCTGAACTAAGATCTGTTTTTCATCAAATGTGCTATATTTCAGTACAATGTTATTTAACTACTTATTAGTAAAATTTGAAAAAACTAGAAGCTGACCTAGTCAAAATATATTTATATTTTAACCACCAAGAGTCTACTGATTTTCAGTAGTATCTATTTAGCATTTCATTACAAAAAAACCCCCATCTTATATGAATCATTTACATCACTAAAGAGGTAGTGAGAGCTACATAATTCAATTATAAAACCTGGAAACAGTTTAAACACTATTTGAAAATAAACAGTTACAGTCCCTTATGCCCATGTCTGGGAAGCATCCAAATGGAAGTTAAAAATCCCATGGCATTTTTTCAGAATGGGAGGGAGCTATCCCAGTACACAGGCCAACATATATTTTCTCAATTAAAAGCAGATTTCAGTGTCCAAAGCTATGTGTCAGCAATTGCTGGGAGCCTATACCTGCCACATTTTCAGAACAATCCAAATCATCAGTAAGTATCTAGTCACCTTCCTGAATAAGGATTTTCCAGATGTTACAAGTGGAAAAGGTGAATGCATTTTCATAAATACATGAAGTACAGATACATTAGCCTACACTGTTGTGAAAACAGAAATTATCATTTGAACCCACATGGAGATTTTTTTTTTTTTTTCAATAACAGAAGTGCTAAATATGACTTTGGTGGCCATATGGAACACTTTGATACTGCCAGACTGTAAAGTGAACAGGAATCCTGTGGAACACACATACACACACACAGAGTAAAGGTAGCAGAAATAATCTATCATCTGCCATTCCCTAACTTCTACATATTTAAGGAGTTAAAAGTTTAAAAAAGAAAAGGCTTTTTAACAACTTCTTTTTTAGTAACTTTTAGAGAATTTTCTAGGTTATGAGCTGTTTAAAGAGGTTGGGAGACTGCCCTTATGTAGTTTAAAGCCTGTGTTGACTGTAGTACCCTCCACTTGAAAGCTCGAATCTTCAGTTGCCAATACCGAAGCTCAAAGTCCTGTCCCAAGAACTGGAAGATCAATTACATTATCTACAGCCAGAACACTATTGTCCTCAGTCAAAAGAGCAAGTCAGACAATGAGTTTTTAAAGAAAAAGTTATAAAATCAGAGGAGACCCAGGCTTTCCAATTGCCTCAGCCAACAGATTTCCCAGTGCAATGTCTAGGGCTCCTGCTATTTGGAGTTGAGTAGCCATCTTCACTGTCCAAGTTTTGTTCTTATTTTACCCTATTACCAAACTCTTATGTGATACTATTAAGAAAAAGAAGCAGGAAAATGGCAAAAGTACTTCTTTGATTAAAGGTATAACTCAACTTCCACAGTGCAGCTGAATAATACATCTCAAAGTCAGACAGGATTGAAAGAAAAACAAAAATATTTTCAGGGAACTTTACTATACAACCTAACTTCCTAACAACTGACAAGACAGTGTAGGTTTTTTTCTCTCTTTTCTTTTTTTTTTAACAATTTTGAAACTACCATTTTATAAAACTCGGAATCCTATTTAGTCACATTTTCAGAATTCTAGAATGAATACATGTACTGCTGAAGGATTTATGGCATATTGAGAGAAACTGACCACAACATAAGCAGAGAGATGAAAACACCTCTTCCCCCAAGGGGATTTGCAGAATTACTTGAGGGAAAGTTGAACAAGCTGGCTTATTCCTGCATTGTGAAATTACTTTCCTGTAACAAGAACTTACTGCCAGTTGCCAGATTTATGCAACTCACTGGAAATAGTCTTAATCTAGTTAGCATAGTACAGTTTCTCCCTCCCTGAAGCTACTCCCATGGACATGAGATTTACCATTGGAGCCAGCACAGGAACAGACTGCACTTGAGGACAAGTTTACTTCCCTCTTAGAATAAGAACTAAATGCTGGATCTTTGTAAGACAGTAGATGTAGACGTGGTTCAAGTCTGGGAAAATATTTTATACTTAACTCGGCCATAGTGCACAGCATACTGAGTTGTGGGGGTAATGGCTAAGGATGGAGCACACATAAACCTGGCAAAAAAGCCCCCAAAATAATAAATAAATAAATAATTTTTTTTTAAAGATCCCCAACAATAACAAAAAAAAACAAAACCAAAAAGAGGCTTTTACTTTCTCAGGTAGCCTAACTTGGCATTGGCAAACACCAATTTGCTCTTCCCCACACCTTTTTCCCACCCTGAATTGGTCAGCAGTACCACCATCTGCTGCCCTTGTTTGAACAGTGGATAAAGTCAAGTTGTCAGACATTGCGTTTGCTATAATCAACTAATTTCAAAATCACAGGAGAGAAACTGAGAGAGAAATTGCATTACCGCAAAATACTTTTCCCCACAAGTTCTGTCAAAGACAAAACATCTAAATTTAGCCTCACACTTCAGGCAGTTGAACTGCTATTTTTAATCAAATTTTGAAAACGACAGGACATTACCAGAAAATTTCTTCTAAAAATGTTTACTTAATTGAATTTAAATCCACCCTACTCCAAAGTAAGACTACATGAATACTGTGTTTTCAGTAATTTATACTATTAGTATTCATATTTTTCCAAGGTAAAATACGAGAAAAAGCCAGATTCTAAAAGCAATTAAGAGGATACAAATGCTGTGCACTGCAAGAGCACAGTTCTCAAAAGACCAGAGTCCTGGCAACTATCATAATCCTTTTGAAATTGTGCATATTAAGATTAAAGATCACTTTGTTCCTCTATTCCCACAACTAGTTGGTATGGTAAAAAGATCAGTCTCCTAGTTTTATATGCAACATCTTTAACATTTGCTCTCCTTTCTGTGCATGTGATTAAATGTAACATTTTGAAATCCCAAAGTTCTGAGAAAAACATAAATCCTTGTCCACAGCTGCTGTTTGACTCTGGAAACACATGCATTTTCTTTTCAAGCATCTACCATCAAAAAATCCCAAAGGACTTGAACTGGAGAACACCTGCATCTCTTCATTTAGTTCCAATAACAGAGCCTAAACTTCAAAATTACAAAAATAGATGCTATGTTCAGCTGCAGTTACATTCTGCCCCTAATTCCCGTGAACAAAAATGCTAAGAGCATGAAATCATTCAGGCAAGCTCTGTCATCGAGAGGATAAGATTTTTTGCACCAGAAGCCCAGTGGGAACTTGATAGAAAACTGGCAACAATTACAGATAAAGTACATAGTGAAATCCTCAGGGAGAGAAAAGGAAATGTAATAAGATAGATGGGTATAATTTTTACACATTTATGTCCAAACCACAAATGTGAATTGTCTTTAATTACTCCAATATACTAAGCATTTTTATTCGTTGATTGTGTTAAAACTTTCCAAAATACTTCAAATTAGACTGTGAATTCTCTTTTACAAGGTTTTTTTTCTTTTAAATTTATGTACTTGTACAAGTGTTCGCTTAAATTTGAACAGAGGACTTAAAAACTATTGGTCAAGCTTCAAAATCCAGACTTTGTAGTATTCCAAGCCCAACCAGGCAAAATTAAATAAAAAAATATGGCAATGACCGGCCTTTTTAACTGCAAAAAGAGGAAATTGGGGTCATATGTAGATTTCTATGCATAAAACCAAACATATTTAAAAATCTCTCACCTCCTTTCAAGTAAGTTCTAACATAAAAATCAGCTGGTTTATGATAAGAAAAAAAGCTTATGTCCCCATCTTTAAGGGCAATTTTTTCACATTTTAAGATATGATTTCTTCACGTATTTTTTTTCCTTTGCTGGGAGGAGGGGGTGAATGGAGTGATCTTATCCATATTATAAAATATTGACAGAGGAGAAAAAAAATCCAAAAGTTTTTGGAAGTTTGAAAAACTTAGCACTTAAGCAAGAAAAGAACAACTTTTATAAGGTTGAATATTTGCTTTTCAATCTTCAAGCTGCTTTGACAAAGCAGAGAAGCCTCCCCACTCTTGCTCTGCTCCACTGGGTGTATAAATTTAACACATACGAGCATGATATGAATAGGGGTGATACAGTACTTTTGTTTATCCCTTATTTCACTGCTGCATTACTGAATATTTAAGCTGACCTCAAAGAAAACTTTATTAATTGTATTTTTTACTTAAGTTCCTCTTGATTTATACATAATAAAGCTGTCTATACACTGGCTGTGCACGCACTCCCAATTATTCAACGTGGCAAACCAAATAGAGCGTAATCAGCTCACCTCATCTATTCAACAGCTGGTCATAATTAAATACTAACACCAGCATTCATTTTGAAATCTCCCTCTTCTCTCAAAGGCCAGGTGAAACAAACAAGGCCTGCAGCTTGCTCCAGGGTTAATAAAGCTGGGGTTATTTCAGAGAAAGAGTAAGAAGACCTCCCCAGGCCCTGGAGTAATGGAATAATCTCCTCTCTTGTATTTATTTTAGATTCTGCAGTTTAAGGACTGAGTAGCATATCCACTGATTTTTACAAATATGCACAGAGATACCTGGGACAGTTTTTCATACAGCAAAATATCCAAAATTAAAATCACCAGCACTTGTACTTGTATTTAAGGATTAAACAAAATCGTGTTTATGTTCTTTGTCTCTAAATACTTCCCTCAAATTTTAAATGTATCCACGTACAGGCAAGCAGTAAAAGGAATTTGCACAACCATCCTGCTCACCCTGGATCATATGATTCAAGTGACACAAGACAGTAGACAGTTGCTGACTCAACAAAGAAAGGAGAATGAAAAGTCCTCTGCCTGTTCCCAAGGTAAATAAGCCCTGATTTATTCAAGAAACGCAGTGCCATTTGCACAACCTCCTCCTTAGCATTTTATATCCAAACAGGTGCTTTGGTTTTTGACCAAGTTGTTTTCCATTCACCTTAATAAATTAATTAGTCCAAATTCCTATTCCAGACAACATTTTAAGGAAAAATTTCACGAACAGCACAACTTCAGTACTGGACAATCACCTTCAGTAGTACAGCTCGAAACTCTTCTACTCCTGAGGAATGAGTTTTTGCTGTGATATTATCCAGTATAGCTTTTTTAAGGCCCAGAAGTGACTGCAACTGACAGCAAAAGCATTTTTGTGGTCTCGAAGCACCTCCCCTTTTCCCCACATGTAATTTTCACAGTTATAACAAAAAGAACAGTGATATCTCCTGGATTAAATTGCCCAGCTTCTCCAGCAAGTACTTGAAAGCAAAAGCTTTTGTTAACTCCCTGATCCTTTGCATAGAACCTGAAATCACTGAAACATTAATGTTTCCTGGTTTAACTTATGTTTAAAAGAGAAATCATTTGCAGTATGCTATTCTTCCTGTTGACTGGGACCAAAGTTTAGCAAATCAGTCAGCTTTTCCCCCCTCATCTGTCACCAGACACAGCTGCCACCATACAGATCTAGAGGAGCAGAGCTAGAGCCTGAACAGGCAGGTTAGCAACTGTCATTGAGTACACGGGATCAACACAACTTTCCTGAGACACTGAGGGGGTGGGTGATGTGTCCAGTAAATTTTCAACTATAAGATCTTCGCATTTGTAATGTATCCGCATTCATCTACAAAACAGGTACCACAGACACTGGTCTATTACAAAACCAATGTTCTGCCTCTCAGAGTCCCTGCATGTCAGTCTGCCAGCACTGCATTTGTCAGGGCCTTAATTCGCATTGGCACCTCCTGTCACAACCTATCAAGGACTCTCTATTATCTAATTAGACTATCCATAATACTGACGAGCTAAAATGTACCCTCTGACCTGTGACAAAAGAAGGCATTCTACAGTATAGGTAAGTATCCACAGATTGTTTAAAATGTAGCTAATATTCTAAGACAAAAATCAGAAAATTTAACTGAAAACAGCAAGAAATGCAACCATTAATAATAGCAATAAATATTGTTGTTATGAACATTTAAAAGATATTTAAGTGAGACAACAGGTGCAAGAGATTTTAACTTCTGTTTCAAAAGGGATCTGACACTGTTGAATCATGAACTGCTTTTTGGCAATGTTTTAGGGGCAGGAACTGAAGATAATTGTTACAAAAACACTGCTGTAATCATTTCCAACACGATGCTCTCCAAGAAACATACAAGTACAGTTACTGAAAAAATAACCTAACAACTGCTGGAGTGCACAGTGCTTACAAATATTTACTCTGCATAAGAATCAAGTGTTGCTTACATATGCTCATAAAAATTACAATGACGGTAATAAATTCACTGTTACTTTTCAGACTAATGACATTCAACAACCATTACAGATGAGAAAGAATAGAGAAAAAAGCACACTGTTCAAGTTACGTCTGTGTTTCATAATATTGGGTCAGCTAATTCTTTTGCTTTCCTTAACCTTGATGCTTTTGGGGTTGGTTTCCCCCTCCCCCCCCAATTTGATTCCATGCTTAGTGTGGCAACAGAATAAGCTGTGAAAAACATGACAGCATTATTTTTAACAAGCAGCACACTGACAGCAAAACATATTTCCATGTATATTTCACAAACCATATGAAAGTTATTTTAAACTAGACACATTTCAAAATGGTCAGTGTTGCTTAAAATGGACCAGTGTTTTGTATAAAGACCACTAGAAACCATAAGAATGTCAGGTTAAAGTATGCCCACAAAGTCGACACCACCCTTACATTTATCCAAGCAACTCTCCAAAATTATTAACTTCTCATCTAAATCCACCACAACACCATATTTGATGAGGTCAGATGTGTGCCCTGTAGCACTTTAAAAATCTCTTTTTTATTGTCAACAAATTTTATGATAAACAAATTCTTAATAATAAATTATGCCACAAATTTATAGGAACCATTTTGAATTCAGTATGTCAACTTCTGTATAAGAAGCTCAACCCAAAACCAGGAAGAAAGAACAGAGCTAATATTTTCAACATGCATACTACTCCCCTCCGCCCCCTAACCTCCAAGTTTACAAAAGTTTCCATATAAATAGTTTAAAAGGCAACCAAAATCAATGAAGCATTCCTTATTGAAGAAGACATACATCAAAATGCAGCTTTTAGTTGTTTTGTCTCACAGTGAGCTAAAGTTATAATGTGCGCAGTATGTGTAAAAGATACTTTGACATTTGGCACATTTTATATCAAGCCCCTCTTTTGAAAATTACATTGGATCGGAAAAATGTAATGTGATACCAGCTTAACAAGAGTTTTGCACTTACCAGAATTATGGCAGTAGTCCATATACTGTGGAATTTGGATTGTAAAGGCTACCAAATCTGGAGCTAAAAGAGATTCTGGCTTTCTACTCTCATTGAGCCATTTACTGCTGTGTAAGTCTCTGGTGTCAGAAGGGCCTTGAATTAAAGGAATCAGCTTCTCTTTTCCACCATCACCTAAGATAAAGATTAGAGTTGTCACAGCTTTTAGTATAACAAGATAAATTTTCAACACATAAACATTCACTAGTCCAAAGAGAACAGCTATTAACATCGTGAGTACAGAATTAAAAGAGGAAATAGAAAGAGCAGTATCATATAAACTACTGAACAACTTAATGTTTATCCTGTAAATGTCTTGACATCTAGGACGATTTCAAATAAAGTAATCAATTATCTTTAAAACAGTAATTTTCTTCCCAATTTTTTATAGTAACGTATTTAAATTGAGTTCATGGTAATGTTTAAATACACTACATTTTTTATGTTCTCGACATTAGCTGCCTTTATATATGAAGGCATCATAGATGTTGATAAGTTCACACATGCTCTTCAAGAAAAATTCTATTAAAGAAATAAAAAACTAGTTATCAGAGAGCCCTCAAACTTCACAAGCAAAATACATACTTGTAGTCTTAATGGAAAATGAGACATTAAACAATCAACATGAAAATTTTGCTAAGAATAAAGCAAGGTGCAACTATTCCATGGTTTTACCATTTCTTGAATGCTTTTAGATTAATACTTGTCTCAGCAGAAAAAAAAATATTTTTTATTTAATGTAAAAATTGACTGTTCTGGGGCAAGGCTGGATCATCATGACATACTTAATAATAACATAAAAACCCCAAAACAGAATACAGAAAAACCTCTCTGATTCATAGGAACAATGAGTAAATTCTTGTTTCAGTAACTCTCCTTGTAAAAAGCAAGGCCAATTCTCCTATACAGGCAATAAAGTTTTACATGGTCCAGCTGCACATACCTGGGGCTTTGGCACAAATTTTTATTGATCCCATGGTCCCAGAGGCACATTTGACCAATGATGTGCTGCAGTACTTCAATTCAACATTCTGGATTGAGCCCTCAAGAGTTGGCAGGGGATTCTTAGATTTCACACCTAATAAAAGAAAACTGCAAATGTACTAGCCTGTTGAATTTAAATATTTTTATATTCCTTCACCAAGGCATTTAAACTTAATTATATTTTAATTATCTACCTTAGATGTTCTTACAGCATTTTTGTTGTGATTCACAGTTTTTAAATGAAAGTGAGAGAATGCTGCATATGGGCTTTTTAAATGCAAACAGTTATGCCTGAAATATATGTAGATACTGTGAGGAAAACACACAAGGCCAATTAGAAATTGGAATAATAAATATGTATATATACACACATACACTTTTGTTTTCACTTTATAAGTGCCATGGCAACTATTCTCAGCGTTTTTATTACAACCATTTCATTTCAGGATCTTAAAATTACTAAGTGTTTTCAGCTTTCAATTAGACAACAGCGCTTCACTCAGTAGCAATGTAAAGCATTAAATCCACGCAGCTGAACAGCACAGAAGGCCAACGGCACACTTGCCATTTTTCAGAGGAAACCGGAGTTCAAACCTTGCCTTAGGTCACAAGTGGAAATAAGTTTTGGTGGTCTTTCCTCAGCCCCCATTTGTAAGCACCAGAAAACTACCGCGCCACTTGGAAGGAACCGGTGCTGTTGGCAGCCACTTCTGAAGAGCTGCTGAGAACCGGCAGAAGCAGCAGGGGATCTACAAGCCAGGACTGAGATATGTTGGCAGAGCTCAAGGGCAGGCCCCCAAAACAGCCCCAGAGCATAGGTGGAGGAAGCCAGCCCTCCTATTCTCTACAGCTCTGCCTATCAGAAAAAAACCACATAAATTTACTTGCAAATTAGAAATAAATAGTTTCAACACCTGTAAGAAGCACGAGAGGAAAAACTAACAGAAGTTACCTTTTTTATGTTTTTTTTTCCCCTCTTGCAGAAGTGACTTGGAATTTGTCAGTTAAAATTGGCAAGCAGCTTGTTAATTATGCAAACATTAGTATAATTATGGAACCATTTCCTCGCATACGTAACATAGAATTTGTTCCAAAGTCCGTAATTATGCAAGGAAAGCATTATGGAATATCAGGTGAAAAATAAAATCATTTAGCAAGCAGTCTTCTTGACATATATTTAAGCTTTTCTTTGGTAAGCCATTAAAATAAATTTTGAATAAAAAGTACTTTTCAAGATACGAAGAGAGAAGCAGCATATGAAGGGACACACAGCACTTAGTAAAGCACAGTGCTGTCTGCAAGTAGGTTCCACGTTCTATGCGTACTTTCCTATCAAAATTTAATCTGTCTTCTGTCTTGAAGGTGTGTCCAGACTTTTCCTAACTTGTGATTCAGGAAGGCTTCAGTCTGAAAAGAACGCTCATTGAAACCCATTTGTATGCCTTTTTTTACAACACCCCATTGGTTCTCAGTTTGAAAGATCTGTTTTAGTCTTGTGAATAGACCCTCGTTCCCATCCTTGCCCTGAAAATCCCCTTTGATCTAAGGGATGGTATCCGACACAACACATGAATTTGTCAAAAGCAGATAGGGTACCTGTAGGCATTTCTGCCTCCTCATGCTTCCTATAAACTTGTGCAAATAGAGGTCATTGTGTCAAAAAAAATTTTAAAAAAAAAAATAAGAAAGAAGGAAAAAAAAAAAGAAAGTAGGCAAAAAAGGAAAAGGAGACAAAGATGTCTTCTCCATTTTCTGCCTATTCCAAAACAAAGTTTATAAAATACTGTTCATAGCAGCCAATATTAACATAAACCAAATCAAACAGTTCATATTTTGACCCTCATCTCTTAAGTCCTCTCGAAACTGGTAGCTTCTTGCTGTTTCCCTCTTTCAGCAACTCTTTTTTGCCTGAAAATACAAGGTGTGATGTCTGATGGTCTTCCCTAGTGAAGTGAAATGTAAGTGTTTTTAAAACTAAATAATTCCCGTAATGGAGTCCACTTTTAGATGCACTACCCTGGACAACTTCTCTGCATTGAGACTAAAATATTCCATGTTAGTTACGTGCATAACTTATGTTCTCTTTTAGTATTCTGTTTGAAAACAGTGAATGAAGTTTAACATGATTGTGTTCCCTATTTCTGTTTTTCTGTTCACTTCTATTCCCTCACCAAATAACTTCTGAACTCACTGAGTTTCAGCAAGATACGACAGCATTATCAAAGACATATATTTTCTACAGTATTTACGAAGACGTAGGTAGGTTTGTCCTGTTAACTGATCAATCATCATATTCATGACCGCCAGCAAAGCACAGTGCAAAAGGGGCAGTGCCCTGGTTTTCACCCAGCCAGCAGTTAGGGATCACGATGGGAAGCTGGAAAAGTATATGAAGAAGTAACTGTAATAAGCTAGGTTTTTCTGGAACATCCATTACAGGGATAGGATGAACACTCCCTCTGTCGTTTTCAACTGCTTGAAAAGAAAATAGAAAAGCATTAGGAAAAGATAGTATAATCGCACCCCTCCTTTTCTGCTATGCTGCTTTGACATCAAATGGCAACCAGCTTTCAGCTTTAACACCTGATAACCACCACACACTACAGTAATCAAGGAGAATTTACAAGATAAAACTAATTTTTCTCAAGTTTCACAGCTCTGGACTGAAGGATACTCAGAAAACACATTTATTAATTACTGAAATCCTATACAGAGACTATAGTAAGGAGCTTAAGATACCTAACTAGACTTTCATCACAAAGGCAAAAATTACTGAACCTAAGGTGATTACCCTTGCCAATGTACAAGTATCTTTTTCAAAGCACAGAAAGTTTAGAGACTGTTGGTGAACCATTTATAATGAGTAGGTTTAATGTAGGAGTATGTTTTCTTCAGTCTCTGAAAATTTTTGGAAATTATGAACCATCCCTCATAAAGTTGTCAAACTGGCAAGCTGCTCTATAAAGATTAAAGAAGCCTTGTTTCCTCCCTACACCTCTATCTGTAGTTTCCTACCCTGTAACTATAGTTCTTCCCAAATATTCTCCTTTATTCTTTCTTTCATCATAAAATCAAAGTCTCAGTTGTAAACATAACTAAACTATTCCTTAAACACCTATGTGGGCAAAAATGTTTAAGTGAGCAAAGACTAGGGCTTCCTTCCTTCCCCTCAATGTTTATTAATTTTTTACAAGTAGTGCCATCTTAAGGAATTGATTGAGCAGGAAGATGATTAAACTCCTAGACAAGAAATGCTTCATGCCTCAAGTACTAACTCAAATTTATAATAATGGCCAGTCTTCGTGAACGAAGAACCGGGGAAGGTCTTTACACCTTCCAGCCTGCACGTTGGATTTTTTAGGTGAGACACAGTGTGCGCGGAACTGAGCCCACCCTTTAATCCTAAGGTTCATCTGCCGGGGC
>JAWMRA010000078.1:129439826-129550214 GCA_035584735.1 Pseudotriccus pelzelni | reverse complement strand
GGTGGATTGCCTTACAGGGCTAACGAGCTCCACCTGCCCGGGGAGTATCCCTGGCTGGGAATCGAACCCTTGGCCTCCGCTGTGAAGGTCCCGCAATCTAACCACTAGGCCACCAGGGGCTCCCGCTAACTCAAATTTAGTATAGAGACAAATGTACCGCAATATTTTAATTCAGACATTGAGCATGAATTTGAAAAGGAACTAGGAAACCCAAATCTATCACTGCCAACAGCAACATTATGCAAATTCAATGTCCTGCACATGAAGCATGAAAAAGGCTTGTTCCCAAGGTGCAAGACAAGAGAGTAGAATTTGTACTGTATTCACTCTTCTGGAAACACACTTTCAAAAGCACCACTGTGATTTACTTCACTTGGCTGCTCAGTGGAGTCAAAATTGGAGAACAGGGCAGCCGTGTTTATTTTTTAGTACAATTTGCATTTTCTCCAATTAATTTAGTATTTTCATCAGGAACAAGGTAATTAAAGACTTTATGGAGAGTGAGAGAGTGAGAAATACATATGCTTGTCTCCATCAAATATAACCCACTGCCAATTTCAGATAAAAATTACAATTTTCTAAATGTGATTTTTTTTTACTGGAAACATCTTGCCCATTATAAAATGATTTGCAGTAAAAATCAAGTGTTTCCTTCCAAGTATAAATATAAATATATATTTATATATCCATTTATATAAATATATAAAATATACATTAATATAAATGTATATAAACCCTGTTTATACTTGGAGATCAAACATAGCTTGTTTCACTTGATTAAGACACATAGAATGAAACACATCACCAAACATCTAAAAAGCTGTTCTTTCTGTACTGCAGAAGCCAAAAATAGGCAGAAAGGTTTTCTAACTTAAAATCTACACAACCTTTACAATTTAAACCTTGTGCACAGTAACCCTAAAGAGCCATTCTGTTCCACAAACACAAACAGACAAGGAAGGCTCTCCCACACCTTCAGTCAGACACTCACAGCCCACTCCCAGCTTTTCTGATTATGGTCAGCTTTGGTCGGTTCCATGTACATAACCCAGCCACATAGCTTGTCCTAAGTTCCTGCATTTCAGGCCACTCTATTTGCAAGCAGAGCAGAATCAAATACCTAAAGAGAGGTCACAACTGCGTCTTTAGAGATCAGTCCAGCATTTCCGTTAACAAACCTAGGAATGCTGAACAACCCTTTAATTTAAGACCTGTTTAAAAACATTACTCATTTACTGATTTTACCAATGACCTACACATCTTTTACCAATGAGTTCATGATAAGGTGAATTTGCAATGATTAGCAGCAAATAAAGAGACAAAATCTAAACTGATCAATAACAAAGACAAGAAACCAGCAAAAGAGGTATGTTACTGATTCTGAGAACAACAATCAGGAGTGTGTGCTGCCAAATCCCCAAAATACAATAAATAACTCTTCAGAAAAATCATAAAAGAGAGAACTTCAAACTATGAAATAAGAAATGAATAAGGCATGACTAAAACTTCTAGAAGCAACTCCACATGAATTGTCCCCATATTTAGATTATGGCCTCAGAAGGAAAAATTTCAATACTTAAAGCATTAAGTACCAATAAACTATGGCTTGGCAACATTATATAGCAAAAGACCATCACATACTTGTCAAAATGATTGCAAACTCAGTAAAAAGATCAATCCATGAATAAAAGTAAGGAGCTATTAACCAAATGAAATCACATTTAAGCCTTACTGGAATCAAGACAAAAAAATGTCAAATTATTTTCACAGAAACATACTTAGGTTTTACATGAATAACACAGAAAAGCTAGTAAACAAATTGAAGCATTAGAAAAACCTCATTTCTCTCCTGATATCCATTTGTGTTCAGTCTCTGCTTAAGGAGTACATCAGTGAGAACTTCTAAAAGTCAGGATTGAATTTGATTAGAGAGATGGTACCTCTGAGGAACTTGAAGCTAAAACCAAACTTAATTCTTTCTTCCTTACAGTAAGAACGTAATAGAAGCCAGAAAGACCAGTTCTAACTGGCACCAGTCCTACTTCTCACATTCAAAGCATTAGGGAAGCATAAGCTTTCGTATTCTTCAATGCAATAAAAGCAAACCAGCAGCACAGGAACATATCTCTTTTGATCCTTCTGCTTCCTCACACACATCACCTGAAGAGAAAAAACTCAGAGTTGGTGTTTGGGGTTCCCCCTCCCCCTTTTTTTTAATTGAAAAACAGGGGAAAAGAGATTTTTCTAAAATGTAGAATCCAGGTTATAATTACTTTCTCAGGTTCTTTTCATAGTAAAATTAAATCCTTGTGATGAACTTTCTCAAGCATCTTTACTGTGTTCACAACTGCACATTTTTAATCCATCACCGTAGTCTACAGACCATGTTTTGTAACCCTAAAGCAGACACTCACAGGCTACTATTTTCTTTCTTCTTCTAAACAGTAATTCAGGCAGCTTATTTGAAGGAACTTCAAGGGACAGTTGTTCAGGGGTTTTTTTCTAACTCTACTTTATTTAGCATCACAATTCCTATTCTGATTATCATAGTTCTTTATTTTATAGTAACTGTGTCAACCTGTTTTTAGTCTACATACCTCTATTCTCCCAAGACTTAACACAGCAATAACAAAAAGATTACAGTGAACTTGTCTTGCCTCTAATGCGTGGCGAACTGGACAGATTTTCTACTGTCTCAAGCTTCTTGTGCCACAGTTCCACACATAAAAGAAACCTGTCCTAAAAAATTGCTCTGCTTTCATTTTCTCTTCCACCATGGTACTAAAAGAAAAAGGAAATCATGAAAGGGTGGAATTCATTGACAGTGTGAAATACCCTGAAAAGGGTCAAGCTGTTTTGCTCTTGGGCAACAGTGATAAAATACTTATCAACATAAGTATCTACCGTTCTCTTCCTCAGAACACAAGCAGCAAAACCCACATGTACGTACACATACAGCTAAAATGAACCTCTTCACATAGTTCTGGTATTTTCACAGGCAGATTCCAGGCCAAGCACACAACCAGTCATACACTGCTCTTCATCTTGGAAATCAATTTCAAAATCTCTCTAACCAACCACTTTAACCCTTAAACTGACTGTAAACTAACCAAGGCTTCTCCATTGACCTAAACATTAAACCACATGTAGGACTGCCACTATTAAAAGAGATTTCCGTATTGCAAAGTATTTCTCAGCTTGCTAAATAACAACATTTCACCTACAAGGACAGTCACTTAGGTAAAATTCTGTTGTTACAGTCCTATTTCAAGACTCACCACACAATGGCCTTCAAATAGTTCCCCATCTGCCTCAATCCAAAAGCCTCTTCATTTTTCAAATAGAGAGATAAATAAAAAACCTGTGATTCAGAAACTGAAAACCAATACTGAAGAAAGCATAGAACATTTGGAATAACATACTGAAGGCATTTTCGGTAAGAAGCACCTTTGAATAATTCTGTTTTAAGTGATTTATCTAGTCAGGTAAAAAAACGCTTTAATTTTGAATGCTCACAGAGGAGCTAAACAGCTGGCCCTGAAAATACAGCAGAGCTGGGACATGTTTCAGAACTCCCCTTACCCACCGTACTAGGGCTGGCCAGCAAACATTCATGAACTTACTACCACAAAATATCTAAAGGACAAGGGTCATCCATTCTCAGTGCAGGGCACAGAAACAAAATCCATGCATAGAATCCCTGAATCATAGAATCACTTAGGTTGGGAAAGACCTTTAACATCATCGAGTCCAACTGCAAACCTAACACTGCCAAGTTCGCCAAAAGATGTGATGCCCAAACACCCTTCTGGTGCTCTTTACAGCACAGCTGGAGGTGATGTCAGTGAAGATAACATCTTAACTAATTAACTAGGATTTTACCATTCTTACCCTCCAGTAATACAGATATTTCCTCATACACCTACCAAAACTCCCAGTGTGCTGTTTCCACCTGCAATGGACTGGAGCACAACTGGGCAGCAACTTGCACGAGTTGCACACTGACTGCTAAGTTTCACATGTGACTGTTAACAAGCAATATTTATTTCAACTACTGTTATGTACTATTTGATAAGTGTTTTCAGGACAGAAAAGACAGGAAGGGCGGTGATGGAAGCTGTGAACTTCACTAGTAGCAATCATTCTGTGAAAGAAATCTGCTGCAAAAAACTGCACTGGAGTTGCCATAGGCACAAGAGCTGGTGCCTGAGGTGCTGTGAGAGCAGGGGAACCAGGTGGGAACAGCTCTGCCTCAGCAACTTGAGGGGAAAACTGCAGCAGCTCAAACAACAGGCAGTAGACCTGTGAGCCAAGGTCGGGCTATGGAGCGGCAAGCAGCTGGCCCTTGGCATCCCCCAAGTCAGGGGAGGCCAAGCCTGGCCAACATGGACAATCACCAACCCCTCTGCCAGGAGCAACCTCATCCCCCACTGCCAGACTTCTCCCACCCCCGACTGGACTATGGCTCCTTTTGATCTAAATAGCCAACATTTAGGAAAGGAACACTCCCATCTTTAAACGTGTCTAATATTGCGAATAGCTCTAAAATCTTGGTGAGGAAAGTGTAGTTTTGGGCAAGTTATTAACCTCATTATTGCTAACATTCAGGCTATTTAGGCATCAGTAATTATAAGCATACCTAATTGAAGCTATTATTTTAGATTTGGCAATATGACACTGGTGAGTACACAGGATTAAAGTGGCTTTATTGCCACAGTTTCTGCTGTCGTAAACAGAGATGCAAAAAAAGAAAAGGATAATTTTTTCTTTCTGCACAATTCAAAAGCTGCATTTGAAATACTGCAGTTCATTTGAGAAAAATGGAAGAAGCCTAAGTTAATGTGTCAAAATAACTTGTCTTCCAAAAAAATGCAAAAAACCTCTCAGAGTCTGGATTTCAAAAACTCAAAAAGCACGTCCTATCAATCCTCGTACCTATGCGTTGTCAGTAGACAAATGCTAAAAGTTACTTGGATGCAAATGCTTCCAGGACACAGACAAATAAGGACTTGAGAAACTTTCACCATTAAGTATTTGAAGTAACATCCTGAAAAAGACCAAGACTGACATAGGAACAGAGGAAAGAGCTCACAGATTCCACTCCCTGCAGTCTTTGTTTGGAAGCACGCACTCACAATTGGTTGCTTCCACCTCAGTTGTACCAGCCTTCTAACCCCTTCAAATATAGTAGTTTTGCTGTATCCAAGAATAATAGCTCATGCAAAATGTCAACATGTAAAGTATATCAAAAGACTTTTTCTCACTAATATACGCTAATATGATCACGAAAAACCTGAACTGTGTTTTCTATCAAGTCAAGTTTGAGTTGAATCAGCTTATCTTCAAACATACTAAGCATGTTTCAATATATCTAAGGAATACAGCCTTGATTTTACAAGTCTTCTTTCAGTAAAAAGGAAGGTAGCAACTAAAGAAAAACCTTCTAGGAAAGCAAACTGTAGGATGAAAGAACACATTCTTAGATGAACCCTAGCTCATCCCAGATCTTATCTCTTCCTGTTGCAGCTGTGGAGCTCTTTTCTCTAAGAAGCATCTACTCAAACAAGCTATTTAGCAACTATAAAACTAATAAAGGTTTCCTATGAGTTTGTATTGCCCTCAAAAAGCCTTGTTCACAGAACAAATGCAAACCTTATAGTGCTATGTAACATATCTCCTATGCAAAAGACAAGAAGTGCCAGAGCTTACCTGGTTGTGAGCTTCCCTGTAACACACGTGACACCTAGTCACCTGTTTGCTGTCAAACAGAATATCCAATGGCTGAAATCTGTCACAAGCTCAGCTGGAGATAACTGAATACAGGACAGCACACTTATGGACCAGCAAAAAGGTTAACAAGCTGAGGATTCTAGAGGATGGACACAGTAATTCCCTTACGTACAGAAACTGCAAACGTTCACAGAAATTCAAAATAAAGGCACATGTGTTCAGTTAAAGTATTATTAAAAAAAAAAAGGAACATCTAAGGTGCAATCATTAACAGTTAATTTCCTGAGATGCTGGGGATGGTGGGAGAAGCAAAAAGAGAACATTAACATCTTTCAGTTGGGCAGTGAAGAAAGCCAGCAGTCGCATGGTTAAAAGACGGACAACAGAAGTTGCTGCTACAACCACTGACTGTAAAGGAGTAGGCAACGGCAGGAAGACAGTAATTTAGACAGGGTGGATAAGTAAAATATGACAGACATTAGATGGAAAGATTAAAATACAGTATATCAGTATTATCTTGAACGATCTCCCCATGATTCTCCTTCTCAGAGAATATATACTGCTTTAAAAAACAGAAAGATCTCAGGTTACCCCTTTACATGCTGTTTTCCACGTACATGGATGACAAGATTTCACTCTCTTTAAAGATGAGTTTTGTTTCTAGCTGGAGTATCACTTTTACTCAGAGTTTTCTATATCGAACTGCATTTCTTTATATCACTATGCTCCTCCCAGCAATTTAAATATAGATTGTTTAGGATATAAACTTAAAAACGCAATGCTCTGATATTAACAAACATGTTTGTATTTTCTTTTAAACAGCCTATGTAACTACTGAGGACTTAGAGAAAAACAGTACATTTAGTGTCTGGAGTGGCAGTTTCTTACACCAGGAGGATATTAACCTTTAATACTTGAAATCATTAAAGAAATGTTTGTAGAAATATTTTTAGCCTCTTTATCTGGTCAAAGTACTGGAAGTTAAGTCGTGTCTGTACAAACCAATCATTTCACCAGCAGTTTTATATTTCTTTAAAGCCTCATATAAAAAGCACCTGCTTAAAGTGAGTAATGGAGTTTTATATTCATTGCACTTAGGAACAGCGTATGTAACCTATTCCGTTTTCCTCCCTTGTGGAATATATTTCAGCTTATATTGCACAGCACATTACCGATGTGTATAAAGACTCTCTGATCAGCAATTTGGACTGCAGACAGCAACCTGCATGAGTACACTTCCCCCCCCCTCCTTAAATACAGTATCCACTTGATTCACCAACACAAATTAAAACCATCCTTTAAAGACGATGATCTCACCTTCACAGCGAATACATAAAGCCCATGCATGGAACATCATAACAATGCCAGGCTACAGTCTGCAGCATACACCCTGCACAACCAACAAGCAAGACACATGCTGTCAGCATTATAAAGAAAGAAGCCAGCATATAATCTTTTGTAGCCAAAGAAGAGAAAATCTCCATTAGTGTGATTAATTTTTGAAATGTTAAAAACCTTACTATTAAGATGAAAAAAAAAAAAAAGAAAATCCAAATGCACGGAGTCCTTTAACACAGCATATATTAAGGACACAATTTAATCTTGGAATTTGCATTTTGTGAAAAAAAAGCATGAAAAAGGGTACTCCCTTACTATAGCTTATTAAAGCACATGCTTTGTAGTTGAGAAATTTAAGGAATTCAACTCAGCCTCAGCAAAAGGTTTCCCTACAGAATTTAGTACTCTATTTTAAATAATAGTATGAACTTGAATAGTCTAAGAACAGTTGTCTTCAGTTACAACAACATTCATTGGACACAAGTATGTAATATAGGCATAACTGTAACAAAAAGAACATACTCTCATACTTGCATTTTTTTCACTAACAAGGCAAGAGTGGATTTTGAAGGAAAACATAATTTCTGTAAACGCTTTTGCACAATTAACTGGAATCATACAATTGTATTCATAAATCCATTGTAACATAGACTTGTGTGTTCTGTGTGTATATTACACACAGAAAACACACCGATTTCCATGTATTTCGAAGTGTCCTTAGCAGACTGATTTACCCCCTATGCACAGAGTCCTATCTTCACAAAAACAGATGCTACCTTAAAGTAGACAGTTACTTTTTGCATCTCCTTCCATCCACGTACCTCTATGTCGGTAAGTTTTAAATAACATGGAAAATAAATTTGCCAGAAAAACTTAAACTAGGCATAGAATTACCCATCAATATTATTGCACGTAAGTACTCACTGAATACTCACTGAACTAAACAGGAAGAAGGGCTATATTACATTAGCTTGATTAGTACCTCATGGAAGGCTGCAGAAGTTTTGAGGTCAAGGCAAGTTTACAGAGCTCATGAGCAGTGGAAGGAATAGATATTCTGTAGTCACACATCTGAGGTACTATCTGTGATTGGGGAAGTACATGTTTTCTAACTTACTTTCATTAGGTTAGCACTGCAGTGAGCTTGTTTGTTACAAATTTTAACTGTGATACACTTAGTACAGTAAATCTTGATAAATTTAACCATTATTAAAATAGCTGAGCAAGAGAGGACTTCAAAGTTAAAATTAAATCCTGGTAAATCTTCACAGTATCTTAGAATGATATCCAAGGGAAATGTTGAAAAGGAAAAAAAAAAGTCAGCTTTTTAACACATGGGAACAATAGCACAAACTTACTCTTTCTACACTGTTGTTTCTTCTGCAATTAGGCATCCTTAGCATAATTTCAAGTCTGTATTAAATGCCCTTATTAAGTATTATAGCTCAGCTTAGTTTATAAAAAGGAGGGCTATATGAATACCAGTTGTATGCTTTTCAACAGAAAGATGTAAACTTATTTAGTGATCTGTTTTTCTCTTTCATCTTATCTCTAGTTTCCGTGTAGATTTATAATGCTCATTGTTTCCAATTTTAACAAATCACCTAATGGCAGAAAGGAAAATATGTTAACCCTGGAATTATTTGCAGTTGTAGAAATCCCTTTTGTCTGGCTCATGCAAGGCCTGCAATCTGTTTTAAACACAGATTGTCTGTCTTTTGTCTGACAGCCACCAAGCTGCACAAATTACTTTCTGCCTGTTCACCTGTTTGCAGCTGTGTCTGTAAGCTAAGGATTCTGTAGTTTGACTGGAGCAACCATTCCAGGATTGATGACATGTGCTGCTGATAAACTGAGCAATTTGAAGAAATTACTGGCTAAACTTATTGAAAGACATCTGTGCATGAGCTGAGAACTAGAAGCCTTCAATTTTGTGTTTGCAACCTGCAGTGGCGGCAATCTGTTTGAAGTGATATCCTTCCATAAGAGAGCTGGCCCTGCCGCAAAATAACTGAACCATCTTTGCAACATGTTTCTTCAACCACCAATGGAATTCTGCTCTTTTGGTCTTACATATACTTCCTAAATAAAGCCTACGACAACAATTACGACTTTCTATACTTATCTAGCAGAAGCAACTTTTTTTGAAGTGTTTCCATTTCTCACTTAGATTTTGCATTCTCTGCTGCTTCCCAGCCCTCTCTGCTCTAAAGACGAATTCTCAGCAGTTAATGCTAGTATGAGCACCTCACAGGCACGCCTGTTTAGCCAAGACAACATGCCTTTGCAGAATTATGGGGGTACGGCTCAACTTCTCCTTCCACTTGCAGTACCTCATTACCTCTTTGGCTAACTCACATTAACGCCTGAGATTTCTGCTCCAAAATTCGGTAATCCAAAAACTGCATTTCCGAACCATGTGAACGCGGATAATGTTTGAGCTTCTGGGGGATACTTGCAGATGTTCATTTTAAGTGCAAGAAGCCTAAGATTTCTCAGGGTGAGCATGTGCACGCATATGTGTGTATGTATGAAATTCTTTTCATTTAAAAAAAGCTCCACCAGCCTGGTGATCTGTGTGTGATAGTCAGTCATTTTTAAGCTGTGCATTACATTCAGCAAAATTAATTTCTCAGTCCTCTGGGACACATTCTACAGTGATATACTTCAATGTTGCTCCCACCTCCTTTGTTCTTACACATTTAGCATAAACATGTTTCAAGGATACATTGTGACAGAGTAAGCCACAGCAGAATTCTACACATTTTCAAATGTTGTAGTAGCCCAGAATAAACAACAAATTAAAAACATTACTAACATTGCTTCATACAGTAATGAGAAAAAAAGTTAATCAAAGGGAAAGTATGTTAAGCCTAAAAACGTAACTAAGTGCTTAGAGAACTTCCACAGCATGCAGTCAAAGCACAGAAATTGTCCACTTTCACATCTGCACATTAACCCTCTCTCCCCTAAGCCCTCATTTTAGGCATTTAAAAAAGGATTAAGTATGCAGTAGTTAAGTACTCAAAACAAACTGGTCATTTCACCTTGTTTTCTTTTGCAACTACTTCATACAAAAGTCAAGATACTGACTAAAACGATCAAACTATCAAGACTTATAACTGTGCTATTTGTGAGATTTAGCAAATGAAATTAGTGATTTCATTTTAATTTCTTTGGTATATGGAAGCAAATATTACCTTTAAAAGCATCTTTACAAAAAAGGTCTACCAACAATGACAGCAATTTTCAAAACCCATAATATATTTGATGAAAAATCATCACTGCACTCAAACGCATTTGAAAGTAAGAAAGCAAAGCTTTCAAGTCAAGTAGTTATTAGAAACTGGGCTTTCCCATTTCAGAACCCATAAACTGGATTCATCACAGAGCTGAAGTGACTTCCTGGAAAAAAAAGAATATATAGCACAGTGTATATGCATACAATAAATCAAGTCCTGATTATGTGCAGCTAATAACTATACATCACTAATAATAAAACCCTTAAGATACCATGCAACAGCAGATATCTAAGTAAATACAGCACATTTTTATCTTTAGTGTCTGTGCATGTTGTGAGTTCGAGTGTTTTTAATGTCAGCTTTTATTTTAAAAGAGCTAAGTCGTGAGAACATTCTTATGTACCACTTCATAACTCTGACACCAAGTATGTATAAAAAGATTAGCCTTTATTTGGTATAAAATCAGTTGGCAGTTTTACATCTGTGCAATGCAACATAAATACCCCAGCTGGCATCTCAAGCTCACACACATATGGACTTCAAAACAGAAACTTCCTTATTTGCAGCACTGCCAGGGTAATTTTGTATACTCTGCATACTACAGCTATTTGTCAGGCCCCTGCAGGTGTGCACTGCACATAAACACACAGCTGTAGTCGAGCAAGCCAAGTGTTCCATCAAACACATAAAGGGAGACCTCAGCAGCTGGATTAGTCATCCCTGCAACAGGTCCAGGGAGAACAATATGGGTTAGTATTTTTGGAAAAGCATGGATGGTAAATTTATGATTATGCTGGCCTTACCAAATAACTGCTGGATTGTGTCATTTTTATGCAATGTCTGCTTATTAAAGTTTTTGTTAGAATGGCTGGAGCAGACTGAATATTTTTTAGTTTTTAATATAAACAATAAGGTAGTTTATGTATAAAATAGTTTATTAAGTGCAAAACGTTAAAAGGTTTTCATGCTAGTGGTTGGTTTTTGACAGATGTTACAATTATTTGCATTGGCTTTAACAGACAAATCGCTGGAATCAATTATAGTTAGCATATCAAAGTTTCTTACTAGTTATATATTATGCTTTGTCACATTTACTATAACTACATAGGATTTTTCTATCTCTCTTTTTTGCTCTAACTGCTTAGATCATAGGTGAATTCCTAAAAACACTTGATATAGAGGAGTGCAAAATCAACATCTTATTGTTATTAACTTGCTTATTTAAGCTATGATTTTAATAAATTTAAAAACTGACTAAAACTACTCTCAGCACTCTTTAGAAGACACCGGCATCCACAGAATTTCATGGTGGATATGCAGAAGTTAAAAATATTTTAATCAACCAGAAAAAGCAGTAAAACTAATTTTATGCAACTTTTTTTAAAGAAACTTCATATGTCAAAAGCAAGAATAAAATGAATCAGTAAGAAAATGAACAAAACTTTCAAAATAATTTTCCACCTATTTTATCCAGAATGTTCACTGTATGGTATGTATTTCAGCCTGAAAAAAGATGAGAAACTATGAACACTGTCAGGACAAATCCTAGACACATTTCATTCACTAAACTTGGAGTTCAAATATGCAGGCACCTGTGCTTGCTTCTCTCTGGTGTTTGTTCAGAAACACAAATATTTACCAGATCCTACTCACAGATCTCTTTTCTGAAGATGACATTCACACACTCATAACAGCTCTTTGGGATTTCATGTGCTGGGAGGAAGATGTCAATTCGATAATTCAGTACAGTGGACATGGACCAGAACTGAGAATATAACCATGTTTTTCCTTGCATAGAGCAGCACTTGGCAGCACCTGGGAACACTATGAGCAGGAATCCATTCCCAGTTGCCCCTGCTTCATTGAGTTAATTGCCTCATTTCACGAAAGAAGAGAAGGGGCTTCCTAAAGGTCACTTTCCTGAACACGTCCTAATGACATTTCGAGACCCTTTATGTGTTATCCACCAGGAATATCACTACTGGTGGCTCAGAAATGTACATGAAGGTTATGTTAATGTTATGGTAACATAAGATCTAATCATTACAATTACTGATACATAACTATCACACAGTCATTTCCTCATGTCATATAAAGGCAGCTGCTTTTTTAAGCCAAACAGAATGTAGAAAACGATGAGAAGGCACTCATGGCACCAGACAGAGATGAACAGTACTCAGCCATACTCAGTATAAGAGCCACTAAAACCTGCCATAACAAAATCATAAAGAAACACTTCAAAACAAAAAAAAAAATCTTATTTAGGATAAAGGGTAAATGGAAAAGCAAAGTTAATTATTCCTTTTTATGCAAACAACTATCTTTCCAAATCAAAAGAGAAAATCTGCAATTTCAGAGATACATATTTTACACCCATCTTGGACCTACAGCTGACAACAAACGTATAAAGCTTTAACCACGGAATTACTCATCTGGTGAACTGAAGACAGAGTCCATATCAAAGATACAATAACAAATGAAATACGGCAGAACAGACTGAAGGTTTCAAGGCAAATTTTTCAAGGTTTAATAGCATATTATATCATTGATGAACAAACGTCATTCAAGAGAACAATAACTGTATTAAAATTACATATAATCATAAAAGAACCTCTGAGAAATCAGTCAACCTTACTTCAGATGAAGCCTAAAATATCTTTCTTTAGAAAGAGCTGAAGATGATCATGATATTATAGAGCAAAATAACATGATGTCCATAAAGCAAAACTGTGCCTTTCCAAAAATGTGACTTCTCAGGACATCTTTAAGAAAGTGTTTCTGTGCATATTACAAAAAATTTTAAAAGAGGAATTAGTGGTTGCAAGTGTTAATATTATGCAGTGAACTATAGGAGAATATAAATTTGAGAGGGTAAGAGAACAAGGAAAGGGACAAAGGGCACTGATTTTCCCTGCATGTTACAGTTATATAATGGATTATAAATGGATCTATCAGCCAGAAACTTGTGTTTGAATCCTGGTTTTGGCAGGTATTTCCTGTCCGACCTCACGTAAAAAAAAGCATCCAATTTCTGGGCATTAATTTCTCTAGAGAAATATAAGGTCTTACAGGGGCATTTATTCATTAGACAGGGAGACGGTCAGGTTTTGTAATAGTTTTACTAATATTATACATATTAATCACTACACAACTATCACAGGCCTATTATTATATATACAGTATTATATATGTAGATTTAAAATAAGTTTGCTGCTTGTACACCAGGACAATCTTCTGGATTAACTGAAGCCCACAACAATTGTTGTGTTATGCATCAGTTCCGGGACTTGCTCAGGTTCAGCCTTTCCAGAAGCCAAGCTTCAACAGCACCTATGGAAATGATGGACCCAATCATATGTTCTACTAAGAGTATCACTGTATTTTGGCACTACAGATGCAGAGTGCACACGTGTCCATTGCTGGGCAGGGGAGGGGTGGGATGTCCTAGCAAGAAGTACAAGATGAGGAATGAGAGCACTGAACTCACATAGTAGTACGGCTCTGGAAAAGGGAAAGTCCTACAGAGCCAGAAGAAAATCAGGACCTACTTCTCCAAGCAGACTAAATACGGATCTGGACTTAGCCTTGTTGCAGGTATGGATTTGAATCTGGTCTGAGCTCTCTGAGATAACCCTTTCCAATTAAAAAAAAAATAAAAAAATAAAAAATCTAGACCCATCACGATGCAACTTTCCCTTAGCCTCTTCTCATATCCTTAGGAACTGCACTCCAGTACAGTTAAATCAAGCCATAGACCCTCTTCTTTGTCTAGAGACCTCAGACAATCAACCACTTTCAACAGGAGGTCCTTTCTAGGAAGAAAAATTAGCTTATTTGAACAAATTCATAGGGAAACAGTTCTTATGATGAAGGATGTGTCTACACAGCCAGATGGCAGGGATAGCTGTACTTTTTTTGCTTACACGAGCCAAACCATATTTAGAATCTCTTCACAATTAATTCATCTACACTTTTGTTTTCTTTTAATTTAAAGCTCAAATGCAAAGATTTGCCTGCCTTAGCTGACTGGGATTTTAGGCACAGTTACATTACATATATCTTAATCACATCCTGCCTAAGACTGCATCAAACTCTTTTGAAACAAATCAAATGAAAAAATCTAGGGGTATAAAGTCATTGCTGAACTTCATTTTCTGCTGCAGATAGCATGACCCTTTTCTAAATTAAATTAAGGTTAACGCATGTAAGAGTCCCACTTGGGAACTATTCAAGAATATTGATCAACAGCACTGCTGAGTAAGATCTCCAAAATTTTTATGCACTCCTTACACAGGAGTTCGAGACTCATTAGTGACTTAAATTTTAGAACTCACCATCACTAACAGGTAAGTGTTCTTTGAGAAACAAAGAAAAGGTTCTCTCTGTTCAAAAAGCCTAGCAAGTGAAGCAGGCAGGCTATGCAGAGATACATTCCATTTACACAAATGGATACAAATCAAGAGCAGAAAAAAAGATTTTGTAGTACAAAGAAATGGGGAAGAACTGCAAAAGGTTCTGTAATTTTGATCTTTATTTAAGTTAAATCTTATCCTGGTAAATGTTACAATTGAAAAGTCACCCTGCATCTTAAAATGCTTGAGAAATGCATATTGACCATATCTCCAAAACATTTTAAAAGCCTGGTTATACCCAAATTGATAAAGAACCCCCTATATGGAGAACTATACTACTGTTGTCCAAACAGCTGAAGCAACACTATCAAACTGTAACCAATTCCAGGCCCCTTCGGGCATCACACAGACAGTTTTTGCTTCTCTCTCCATTCCTACCTCCACCTTTTTCCCCCCCATTTTTCTTAAAATACAAGCTATTTTATAGGGTGACTGTAACATGATACTATGATCATTGCTGATTGCATTTAGAAACAGACCCTTCTAATCCAGCTGCTCTCCACTTCAACAAATGCCATTTAAAAGCTACTTCATAAAAACATTATTGCTTCATACTTAAAAGACATTAAGTCAAGATTTTGAAAATTCCATTCACTTGATTGTATCAGCAAGTGCACTATATGTTAGATTTATCATTAAAGCACAATCCATGAGAACTGTTTTCCAGACTTCAGTTAATGCTCTTATGACACATTTGGCCAAGGAAAAGGGATGCAAACCAGTAGTGCTTTGAAGCAATAGCCAGTAAATGCCGCTGTGGTTTACCAAGAGTGGGATGCACAACATATTAGACCACAGTTAATGAAATTAAACCATTTCTTATGTTTTTTAAATGTGTGCTGTATTACTTGCTTGGAAACTACACAGCTGCTTCATTTTTGAAATTTTACCTTCTTTTTGTAGTAAGTTGTATCTCTTCCATCTACTGGTAATTAAATCAGTAAGCAACTGCCACTGTTATGTATTTTATAATGCTATTTAAGGGAAAATAAATGAATAAATAAACTGCATGTTCTTTTCTGTTTCTACATAAAAAGTAAGTTCTAACTTTATGTTCCTTACTCAAAGATCTAGGGAAAAGATTATTGTGAGGAAAACGGGATAAAGTTTTCTCATACTAAATACTTGTATAAGATGTGCATTGATAAGCAGTTTCCTTCCATAACATGCCCATGAAATGTGGATTTAATGTAATGCTTTCTTGGCAGAAAAAAAAAAATTCTCCTGGCAAATATTTTTGTGTAATAGATTTCTAAAGCTTTGACTCCAGTCTTCAAGTACAATGTCTTCAAAGAAATGAAGTGGCTTATTTACCAAAATAAAACACTGTCTGTACTCCATTGTTCTTAAGTTTTGAAAAAACAAACAGATAATAACTCTTCAAAATCCATTTACATCTCTAGCACTTCTAAGTATTTACATATTAATTATAAATCTATGGTTAAAGCACAGCTAAATTAAATCCTTAAAGTTGACTGCATGTGTCCATTATATAACATTACACTGCATATTCTTCTATTTACATCAATAAAACTATGAAAGATAGTATTTTCCCCTTGGAATTTAAGAAAGAGAGCTTACAGACAAAAAATTAATTTCTTTCTAGCAGTCCAGCCAGCTGTTATCCCAAACTAAGAACTCAATTCTCCTCAGTCCTTCAAACTTTCGAAATGCAGGTCTTCACACACTGTAGTCTACCAAGTTAATTTATGACTATGCAATGTTAACTAATAAACTTTCCCAGTTACCATAATTAGTTAACAGCAAACTGGGGGATGGTCAATAGTCCAGACCATCTTTACATTGCACCACTGTAAGAAGCCACTACAGTTCATCCTGGGGGACTATCATGCCAACATTTTGCTAATTACAGTTATCAGCAGAGTGAGGAGATTTATATGTGAGAGATTAGTCATGAAAGAGCAGCAAAAACAACCTATAAGAGAAAAGGCAAATGGCACTAACCCTTCTAATTAGCCCAAATCAGAAGAGATAGTCTTCTGTTTGCTACTGAGAAACATTTTACTAAATATTTGAAAAAATGTTGATATAAAAATTAGAACTCTGATATTTGGGAGGTGGGGCATAGGAGTACCACTAGGCCATTGGGAGGGAAATGAAGATTTTTTTAGACAAATCACTTTCCCCAGATAAACCATGAAAAACTCAACAGGGAAGCTCTCAATGAAACTTCCAATAATTGAGCCTATAATTTCAGTATATATTAAAACAGAAGTCTCCTAAAGTGAAATAAAATGAGATTATTGTGCTTAACAGAAAACTGTCTTTATTAGCAGAAGCGTTGGATAACGTGGCCTTTAACACAAGTTACACTGCACACCAAAGTGGCAGTGAAGTTCAGATCACACACCCTCATTTCCATAATCATTTTCAGATGCCTAGAATGCATTAAATACAGTACCATCTTAAAAATTAAAAGCAGACATTCCTTTGGAAATTAATTCAATATTTAGCATGTCACACTCAGAAAAGATCTCCTCCTTTTATAATGCAGAAAAAATTGGAACATAATAAATACTATAAAGATGTTTGTTATTTCATTTGCCTTAATTTTGTCCTACAGGCACAAATATACACTAGAGTTGTGGAAAGATGGCATTCACGTCTAGAACACTGTATTCTAAGAATGTAAGCTGTAAGTCTTTCTCTGAAAATAAACATACTCAGAACCTAAGAAAAAAATATCAACATCAAATCTTCTTTGCCATGCATTTTCACAGACCTCACACTTAACTACTCCTGCTCGACAGTCTTTAGCCACTTCCCAGAAAGAAATAAACACATCACAGAACATTTCTCCTTATCGGATTCTTTCTCCACAAACAAATATTCAAGCCTACATTTAATGCATATTCTATCTGCAATTCACATATGCTAGCATTGCAGAAGCTAGAGCTAAGGGGTCCATGCAAGAAAGCTAATTAAAAATTGCCGTGACTGTTGATTTTCTTTATGCCGACTTTTGAAGAGGATCAAATCCTTCCCTACAGTCTGTATCTGCGTTATCCACGTTCAAGCTAATTCAGCTCTGAGGGCAATTGCTTATGGAACAAAACTAAAATTACTACATCTGTAACAGTGGTATTTTTCACTCATTTGTAATTATTACTTCCAGAGGCAAGGCCCTGGTTCTTCTCATCATGGCAAATTGAGCTCAACTATTAAACCCTTCACTGTGAAGAACTTGATTACCTCTTTTGGATAAACAGGATATCTTGTAAGAGTCACTAAAGAATTAGTAAAGGCAAGTAGAGCTAAATGACATTCTCCCCAAAGATCACACTACAAGACAGATTACCTTAAGCTTTAACATGCGTTTTCTTTCAGGACTTCCCATTACGCTACTACAACATACAGGAACAGAAAATATTTTTGCAGAGCTGAGAAGCCCCTACTCTGCAAATGCATAATAAACCACAATAACAAAATTTCAAATTACATCCATGCTTAGAAGAACATGTCTATAAGCAGGGGAGCAAGGGAGAAATCTTTAAGTTCAATCATATCACAGAACAAATAAAATATTCCAAAGTGAAACTTCTCCATTTACATCACAGTGCATTAGCTACTTCTTGGAGTGGATACACAACACATGACAATGTAGTCCCCAGGACTTCGGACAATGTCAATAAATACAGGAAATAAATTTTTTCAACACACCAACCAGAATGCATAATTAATAATCAGACATATGTTTCAAATTAATTCCCAGAGGAAATAGTAACTAATAAACTTTTCACAGCGTACACAGAAGCAATGCGTAGACCAGCTAGATGAGATGGCAACTGCTGTTAAATACAGTAACTTCCAATAGGCTTCATTCTGTCATGGGAAACTACACGTCTGCCATTACATTCACAAGTGGAAAGATCTGGGTTATCTTGCCAACCCAAAATAATTCATTGCTACACAAGACAATACACAAAAGACAGACCACACAAAAGGCATAAACTATTTACAACGGCACATCAAGGAAGGAGAAGATGTTAGCATGATTTGTGAAAGCCAATTTACTCTATAAGAGCGATCCAAAGAAGTAAATGTTTCTAACAGCGGCAGCAAAGCTACCCTAAGAGCAGACATACTACCCTAATTCTTCTTGAAAAGGCGTTTGAATCTTCAGAAAATATGTCCATGCTGATATAGACACACATAAATGAAATGTCTAAAACAAAAGACAAGAATACAGAGATTCCGTTTCTTGTATAACGAATTTTTTTTCATTTCCTCTGCTAAGCATGTCATTACCTTACCTGTAGGGTAAGGCCAAAGAAGGATTATTCCTGATCTTGCTGATGATCAAATTTTGTTTGTCCAGTTTGTCCAAAAGACAGTTCTAATGTTAAAAATAGAGGCAGTTGAAGGACAGTTCTTGTTAACCAAGAATCATCTTGTTAACCAAGCATGAAAGCTCTTACTAAAAACACTGTAACTGGTTTTATACTGTGGATAATATTAATGCTTGGAATAGTTTTGGATACAAATAGCAGTTTTCTTTGCACTGTATACCCCTGCAGCTCTACAGTACAGAAGCTTGCTTCCCATCTCTTTACAATTGCAGGATCCCTTTGTAAACTCAGCCTCCATATGCACCTTCACTCAGAAATGCCTGTTCCCCAGTCCTACTTCCAGTTTCTTCTTTTGCATCTCAAAAATAGATGACGAACTTTCACTGTTGATATTTCCCCCTCTCTTTAAGGCCAGGAAAAAAAAAAAATTTTTTTACAACACAGTATCTGCAGAAATCTCATCATATGAGAGTGGCTAAGTAGTGACAACTTCTGAAATGACCACCAATTAGTAGTAGCATAGGGTTAGGGTTAAAACTTTGCTTTTTGAAAAGTTATTCACTCCTTCAAAATTGAGTGACTAAATCTCATCTATACACAGAGTTCAGAAACATGCTTCATAAATTTTCAATGTAGGGATGTTGATGAAAAAAATTCAGCTGTTTTACCTCCAAGAGTAATGCACGAAGTATTTTTGGTACAATGTTATGTTACAACACAGCAGAATGTAGAATTTCATCAACTTTTCATTGAGACAGTATAGACTTCAGCATTAACAGACGAGGCACAAATAATCCTATGCAATTAACCTAAGCCTAGTGCAAACAGTAAGAAGTTAGTATTAATAATTACGTTAAACACATAAAGAATGTAAATTATCTTAATCCGCAAGATTGTACATCTTCCAGAAATTAAAAGAAGCCAATGCATTAAAAAATTCAGCTTGAGATTGCTGCAGAGAATGATACCAAGACCAGCTTATAAATTCATGCAGCTTTAAAGCATTCTCCCTTGGCGCAATGCTATCATCTGCCCTGCCTTGAGTTGTCTCTTACGCTCTTATGGGCACATTATAAGCCAAAAAAGTGGCTAAAATGATGGAAAAATAACCCCCAGAAAGAACACCTTGCAGCTGGATCTACAAGCTGAACTAACTGTTCACACATCTGCCTGACTATTACATGTGGGAAAGCTGCTGGCAGGGTACACTCCTTTACACAGTAGTACACCCTAAAAATAAAAGAAAATCACATCCTTTGTAAGACAGTACAGGCGAGGTTTTAAAACTCTCTTAACCTTATAAACATGCCTACAATCAAAATCTGGCACCACAACACTTCAATAGTGTGTACAAGAGCAACAGGTGTCAAAAGTTTCTAAAAGACTGCCTGTGACTTTGTAAGAGAGAGATCAAAGCGTCACGTGTTTATTCCTAGAACCTTAATGCCTTCCTCTGGGGGTGTGATTAGACTGAAATAACTGTTTCAAAAAAAAAAAAATCTGGCTCAAGCAGACTGAGGCGGGCTGAGGGGACACAACGGAAAACTCTGCATCCATCATAGATGAGATGTGACAATGAAAAAGGAAGAACACAAACCACTGCTTTGTAATGTACTTGATATCCTTCCTTGCTAAGGTAAATGTTATTAGTTTTGAGCTACTCCCTGGGAACCTCAAGCAACAGGACCCTGTTTTGCTAAATCAGTGATTCTGAAGAGCAGCTATGAATGCCACTACTACATTAATACACTGCAGTGTTAAAATCCACTGTGGATTTGACATTCATGGCAGGAAAGTTCCATAATATATTAGATACTATACTTATTGCTAAAGGATGTTTCCAATTTAAATCACTCAGATTCTAACTAAAGATCTGGAATCAGGAAAATGAGGAGGCAAATGTGTGGGCAAGACTGATAAACTTAGGATTTGCAGTTTCCACCTCACATCCCTGCAAATAAATTGCCTAGAAAAATAATACCAACTAGAGTTTACAAATGTTGGGTTTTATTTTTTTCCATAAAATGACAAAAATTAATAACGTGTATTGGTTCCACAGGGTCCTTGTAAGTAATTACAGACTACAGAAGTTCAGATACTTTGGATGCTCGATTTGTCTGTTGGCATAGCATGACACAGAAAGCCCTTGTTTGTTGAGTTGTGGGCTGCTGTGGTTTGTGCACATTTTAAGCATCCATACTTTGGAGGACTGAGATCCTCTTTGTATAAATTCTGCCTACATTTCTTGTTCAAGTTTAGATCATCCTGAATTTTACTTCAGAGTATGCCCATAACCAAGTAATCCAAATCATACTGTGCAATGGCCCTATTACTATTGTTTGATGTTCTTCCTAAATCACGTATTTTGCAATGCATAATGGTGAGGGTTTTTTCCAACAGTTCTGTGAAAAGGAGTATTTTACTTTTAAAATGATGAAAAGTTCTGGAATAACAGAAAAGTATATTTCGTGTGTTTTTAAATAAAATATTCATACCACTATCCAAACGTCATTAAACCGAACTGACGCACAGGCAATCTTGATTCAGGTAAATGACACATCAGTGTGAACAATCTTAAAAAACGCATGAGAAGTAAAAAGACTTCTTAATGAAAAAACATAGAAATGTTTCCATATGTTTTATGAAGTATTCTTTACCCTTTAAATGAGCACATTCAGATTTAGTCGCTGGCTTTGTTTCAGAGAAACCCCATCTGTACACTACATCGCTTACAGGCACATCTCAGTCATGCAATAGCTATGTCACAGCTCATATATCAAATAAAAATCACATTCAAGGCCACACAACCTTATATACCCAAAGTCTTCCATTCTATTTTAAGTAATCCTAAGAGAGCTCTTATTGCACCTCACCGCTGATGTCACATGACTTTTTTGTGGGGAAACAGAGTTATAGAACTGAAATATCAAACATATCTTAACACAGATGAGAATGATATAAAGGACAACTCTATTGTACTAATATATTCTGGAAGTCTTTTTTTCAACTAAGGAACAGGTGTGGAACTAAAAGCATAAGAATAGTAGCACTGCACAACATTACGCTGTACTGTGAAAAGCAGGATAAAACACATGCAACTCACAGTAGGCTTAAGAAATACATCTGACACAGATTCCAAGGCTAATAAAACTGATTGTCCACATCAAGGACAGAAAGCAAAGAAGTTACCTAACCTGTCTGACATCAAAGGTTTCAGTGTCAGAAAATCGCACTTCAAACCCAACAGCAAGGACAGTGAAACAGTCAAAAGGCTTCTATCCACGTTACATGGCAGTCCATGAACCACTAACGCTTGTAGCAAGGAAATAATATGACCAGCTATGTTAGGAATCAGGAAATCATACAAACCCAAGGCATCTCCTCCACAGAACACCTTGAGCAAGCAGAATGCTGCTGACGCACTTCTCTACTGACTTTTTTTAAACCTTATTATCAGCCAAAGAGAAATTCCGCAAACCAAAAAAGTATCCCAGGTAGTCAGCTAAGTATAAGTGCCTTACAACAAAGACAAACTATCTTCAATTAAAAAGAGATTCATTCTTGCAAACATCTAGAATTACAATATACCTCTGAATTACAGGTAATATATATAAAGATGCTTATTTAATAGTTGCTGCTTGATAATTTCCTGAGAAGGTAATGCTTCCAGTAGCATATGAAATAGCTGAGTCACTATAAAACCAAATGTTTGTTGCTTTGTTTTCAGGTTTGGTTTGGGGTTTTTTCATTTTAAAGATTGCACAGATGAATGACATAGCAATTATCAGGAAATTATATCACACTTATTTAATTGCAAACAGTCAGTTTCAGGAGGTTTATCCTACCAACATTTAATAACTTGTATTTCAAACAGCTAGTAAAGCAAAAAAGGAAGATAAGCCAATTTGTATAACATGTCACAGTGGGCAAGCTTAGTAAACTTGTCTAATGATTTGGTATTCTAAGCACCAAAAAGCTAACTAGGGTCAACTGCACTAAACAGACCCACCCTGAACAGGGAGATAATTCAGGAATCAGCTGGTTTCAGTCAGAAAACTGGGGGAAACAACATTACAAAGAGAAAATTTGTGAAACATCAAGTGATACAAAATGAAAAAGGAAAAGAAGGAAGCCTTGTGATCATCCAGCCTCACTTCTTTTAAAATACAGGCCATGGGATTCTCCTCCTGTGTGTAAATAACAGCATGAATCTATCAAAAAACCCCGCATTCTCAGAAAGTTGTTGCAATCATTAACTACTGTTAACATAAGAAAGCATCTTTTTAACTGGAATTTGCTTTGGATAATGGAACTTGTTGCACCTCAACTTGCTAGACAGAGATGTTGCATTTCAAATAAATGACTCAGCTGACTGAAATACAGGTAGATTTGCCTCTTACAAAGAAACTTTTTCAGGCGTGTGTGCAGTTTCTGTTATGAGTCTCATCTCCTGCTCCAAAGTCCACATGAGCCTTATGATGATGAGTGGCTTTTCAAAATTATGACTTGAACAGCATTTGGAAGACGAGCTGTTCTTTGAGACTTCTGGGAGTACAAGACAGCACTAATTTGAAGAACAACCACCATGGAGTTGTTTCTCAACATTATGCTCTTTTCATTTATATGCTCAAAATTGGGGAAGGCAATCACAAAGAATGGAAAAGAACAAAAGAAAATATTCTCCACTTGAATAAAAAGACTTAGCCAAGAGGTTGTATTTGTATTTAATACAGATAAAAGAAAAAGCGAACTACAGAAATTATGGCTTTAAAAAGGAAGAAGGCATCCTGACACTACAGCCAGCGATTTTCTGAACTCCACCTGGTAAGCAGTATTCAACCAGGGAAGCATCCATTAGCATACTTAGTCTCTGAACTGTGATTTTAAATGTAACTGCACTAAGAAGTAGCTTTCTAATTGCCAAAACAAAAAAGCTCCGTATTGTCTCAGTGAAATAAAACATGACTCTTTTGCACAGAAGAAAACTGAAGTGGGTTTTACAGAAATGAAGGGCAAGACTTTTCCCTTTAGATTATGAGATGCAAGAAGACTTCTACTGACTATAACTTATTATTAATGAAAACAGTTTCAAAACAGCAGTAAAAGTCAGAGTTGGTTAAAAAATTTACAGTATAGTTCATAGCCATATGAACATAGACCAGCACATTAAAGCTTCAAGTTTCCCCATTCTTTGCAATAAAAACTTTTAAAGTACTATAAATGCATAGGAAATAAACATATTATCAGAATATATTCAATATATTCAATATGTGAAATTATATACAAACGAAGTAAAATTGGTCTTTCAAACTGCAAAGGAGATCAAGGAATGTGATGCATACACAGAGAAATTTTTATTTCAGAGATAGTTAAATCTTACTGCATTACAGCAAACGAGTTTCAAGCGAAAATTAAAAATTTCAAGTGAAAATTAAAATCTTTAAAAATCTAAAAACCCCACATAATTAACCTACAGATACTCATGGCAGTTTGAAAGCCTAAGAACAAAGCCACCTGGCAATAAAACAGTCTCATGTTCACCCTGGAAGCATTTGTACAGTTAGATGCATTCCAGAAAAGACTGGGCATTATTAGAGAAACCTAAATGACAACCTTCATAACTCAGACTAGCTTCAAAATGTAACAGGGAGAGAAATAGAGAATTCAGTTCTCTACAAAATCATCCATTTTACTTGCACATGCACTTCAAAGTATCTTGTTATAAAGTCTGCAGCTTCTCTTTCTGCAGCCAGATTTTCTCATCAAATACTACCATAGCAAATGGCTGAATGCCTAATAGACAAATATTTTAAAAAAAAGTCTTTTTCAGTGAATGTTCTGTACCACATTTTGTTATTTCATGTCACGACCATGAGTCTGGACTTTTTAGTGCTTATTGAAATGCCGTAAAAACTAATCACCAACTCTTTTCTGTTAAGCACTTTTCCCTCCAGTTCTGAAGTTAGAACAGCTTTCCACCGACATCGTCAGAAAGAAACTCGCATAAAGGCTTACACTCAAACTCAGCAAATCATTCAAACGAAGGCAGCAAAGGAAGTGGGAGGGCATGAGATGTGAACACTGAGATCCTGACAATAGTTCAGTCCAGTACTATTCCCCTTTTCACACAGTATTTCCTTTGTATTTAGGAAATATTCTGTACATGTAAAGAGAGTTTTTCAAGACTTCACGCAAATTTACAGAAGGCAAGTTTTATGAATTAAAGAAGGAGTTGTTCTTATTGCTGAATATGGTAGAGGTACTACCTTGGTGATAAGCTCAAAATCTGCTAGCAAGCTGTGTTTCATTGATAACATATGGGATTCTGCAACATACGAATACACAGCAGCATAAAAGCGATCCCACTGGGAAAGTAGCCTGGACACGAAGTACACATCAAAGCAAGTTTTATAAAAAGCTCTCTTGAAAGACAGAAGATCAAGTGCTTAGCACTTTGGTGATCACAACCACCTCATCTAAGCCCAGTGAACGGAATACTGAGTTAACCAAGGAAACCAGGAGCTGTGAGAGCCATAGCAAGATGCAATTATATGAGCTTTCAACAGAACTGCAAATGCCATTATATCAGTGCCTCAGAGCTTTGCTTTAAAGCTTACACTCAGCCTAAACTGAGTAGACAAATATCTATGGACTGCTAATACTTCTGAAGTTATCTGGTTTGTTGGCACAAACGGAATATTTTTAGATGCAACTTCCTAAGACCGTGCCCAGACTAGTGCCGTTCACCCTTCTGAACTGCACCTTATCTTTGTTAAACACAATTCCACAGCATTTGAAAAGCTATTGAATACACGCAGAAAATACGTTCCTTAAAAGCCAAGAGGGACTCCAAAAGAATCTGCAAAAAGATTAAGTATAATAGATATCTAACAGGTGTTTTACATTGTATACACAACAATTCTAAACTTGCCAGTCAGACGTTTACTGCCAAGAGCATACCAAGCACACACTCATAACTACTTACAACAGCAATACTCACGGTCAAGCATTCATACAAAAATTGCTTTTAAATCCTGGGAAGCATGAAAGACAGTATGATTAGGTTAAAAAAAAAATTATCCTCCCTGTTGCCAATTCCTTTGTTTATAACACGTCATAAAAAAAACATTTTGCTTTGGTACATTTTGGGTGGAACGGAAGATCCCTTCTGGCAGGCAGGGCTTGCCACTCCTCTCCACTCTACTGGGTCAAAATGGACTCACCTCTGATTGCAAATGCAACAGACTCTTGTGATATCAAAAGTGACTCTGACAAAAAACCTATTTTATTCTTAATTGTAGTCATCCTTTGGAATTGCTGATGTTTGAAAACTTCCCTTTTTTTCAAGCAAACAACTAAACCAAGGTCTTACGTAACTCCTCCTTTTGCTGAAATCACTGTAGATGGATGGCTGACTTATTCTTCACACTGGTAACAAATCTGAAGGTACTCAGGAAAGAGTAATTCTGCATCTCAAAATTTAATTGAAGTCTGGATTTCTTAGATAACACATTGGTATATATGTTAAAGGAGAGCAACGGAGTTTAACATAGTCCTTTGACAGACAAAATTTCAGAAACCACAAAGTCAGAAAACTGAGTGGACCTAGCTATCCAAAAACAGGGCACAAGCACATTTGGAAAATGTACTTTTGCTATCCAAACTGACACCAAAAGACAACAGATTAACTCCTGAGTACAATCCACTAAGTTCACACCAAATAGGCTGATACTGGGATAGTAAAGAATGGATTATTTTTAAAACATTTTCTTTGAAAATACAGTAAAAAGATAAGAAAAATATGCCAGAAGATGGGTGAAAATGAAAATCTTGTGGAGTCTTTGACTTGTTAAATAGTAAGTTGAGACATCTCTAAGTCAGTTTAAAAACACTTTTTGGTCTTATTGGCTTATAGTAAAGCAAGTGATCAATTTATTAGTATTGTTATTCATTAATACTTCAAAAATTTTCTCCAGTAATTTCAATTACTAAAATACCTGGTTTCAGATGATTTGGCTACATAGCAAATCTGAGTTTACACATAGGAGAATGAAAAATGCTAACTAATGCAAGATCCAGCTGTCATATGGCACACAAACCAGGGAAAACTCAAGCCATCTATCACAAGAAGAGAACTCAAAGTAGCAGCAGAGGCACACAGCTTCTATAATGTTGGAATTCTTGCATTTTGCTCTAAACCATGCAGTATTCACTACTCTCAGAAAACAGAATCAGACTACAATACAGTCCCACTGTGGTGACAATTCATTTGAAGAACTAAATGTAGCTTCTCAACAAGATCAGACCCCTTAGAACAATCAAGCTATTCTTCTTCAAACAGCAAGTTTCCTTGTCTGAAAATTGGAAGATTTGAATCATTACTGAATAGGTCAAAATACCTTTGGCATCGGTCAAGACTCAAAACATTTCTGTAACACTACCCAAGATCTGCTTTTCTTCTTTCTTACTTTCTGTATTTTCTAGTCACTCCTACAATAACTAATGGGAGGAGGGAGAAATGGTTACCATAAACCCCACTTCAGAAAAAGCATCTTTAATTAGAAAAACAGTATTTGAAGCTACCATGCAAGAGACAATTTTCCACATCCATACCTAACTGAGCAGGTCCCTTGTTGTTAATTAGAAAAGAAAAAAGAGGAAAATCAAAAGGAGATAGGAAAAATACTGAAACCAAGAAGTACAATAAAGAAAAAGGTTGACTATCACAGGACCTGACATAAAAACAGTAAAAGGAGTAAGAAATCCTGAGTGAGATGCAGCAACAAAGCCAAGATGTAAAGAGAGGAGAAATCAGGATAAGACTATGTAATATCTGGATTTATTTATCATGCTAAACAAAAAAAAAAAAAAAACAAAACAAAAACAAACAAAAAAGGCTTGGGTTGATCTTTATCCATACTAAACTTATGATACAGTCGTAAAAGAAAGAAATTAAGACTAGGAGGTGTGCTTATTTAGATGATCTCCAACTAAAACAAAGGTGCTTCTGGAAATAGCTCTCATTACTTTCTCTGAATCGACAGCAGCCCTGGTTACAAAGTATGTTTTGGAGGATGTTAAGCAGATGTAGGAGCTCTTATTTTGCATAAAACAAAGCTCTCAAAATCCAGGAGCTGTGGGTAAACACTGAACTCTGACATCTCCTCAAAATCCAAGATTTTAATTAACATTTTGCATAGTGTGATATGTATCTTTCCAATACTACAAAATAAGGAATACTTATTTCAGTAGTACAACACTTCAAAGCAAGATCAAAGCAGCTACATCTGCTTGTGCCATTTTTGATTTTCCTATTATGCTTCACACAGAAGGGACATTCACTGGGTACTGTCAAATAACACTGCAACAGAACACATCCCTTTCTACGCTAGTCCCTTAATAATTACCCTCCAACTGTAAAATCAAAACTGTAAAATATTAATTTAGGAGTTTTCTTGCTTAGCATAGTTTCCTGAGAATCTAGTGTTTCACTAACTTTGTCTGCTTTATTGTTACTACTTTTTTATGTTACTGTGTATTTCTACCATTGGTAGAATTTTTCTCCAAAAGATCTTTCCACCATTAGAGACATAATACTAACTAAAAAGTTAATTGCCAAAGAGCTGCTATAATTGTAGCTCAGTATTTTCCAATAAAAATACACTTTCTGTCCTTACCATTACCTTATTACATGCACCTTTCAATAATTGTATTCTATGACTAAGAGGTGGACTAGAAAAATGGAAAAAACATTAATACTTTACTGCGAGGAACACAGTAATTACTGCTCATACAGTATGCACTTTTAACAGCTTAACATCTCTCCCATATGATATATTCCAGGAGAAGAATACATTTTTCTTGAATATCCATGCAGTTAAAAAATGGGATTTGGATCTATAATCTCTAGGTTTAACATAATCACAATGTATGTAGCTTTTATAAAAGCCTGATTTAATATTATAAGCAATCATGTATTAAGTCAGACTAAAAATTGCTATTGCAGTATATAACACTCTGGTATCTCTCTATGGCAAGAACACCACTGGTATTTATCATCTTACCTTGCCACAAGAACAAAACGCTCCCACAAATGGAAAGTAGTTTTCCATGCCCTTCACTACTAACTTTACATAGAAGTAACTTCAGAGAACACTAGTATTTTTTAACTCTTAGTATTATAGACACTCTTACAACAAGTTTTAAGCAGAAGTTCAATACTTGGAATCTGTCCCATGATTTCAACTTAGTGCAACTTTTATTTGATCAAGACTACATACATTACATAAACTCACTACTCAATGTCAGCCTTCCATATTACATATTTGCAAACAGAAAACATGCTTCTACCATGTTTAATAGTTGCTTATTCTTAAAACTTTCTACTTTTGATTATGCCTTGGCGATTTTTTCCTAAAGCAAAGAGTACTACTAAAATAAACACATTTTTACTACATTAACTTCCTCACAGGAACTTTTCCAATTTTATCTTTACTATTTGTTCATTTCCTTCATATTCCTTAATAATCTATTCCATTTAAAATTTCCTTGCTGATATTTCTTGCCTCTGAGATCAAAACATTTAATTAGCCGGTTACTTTCCAAACTGCAAAATTTATCATTCTAAATAAAAAGGATGAAAAACAATGGTCGTATATCGAAATAGGAAAGGTTCTGTCTGGATAGGAGGAAAAGCTTTCTCGCCATGAGAACAGTCAAGCAGTGGTACAGGTTGCACAGAGAGATAGGGTGTTCTTAGGCTTGGAGACTTCCAAGGCCTGACTGGGTACAGCCCTAAGGAACTTGGTCTGATCCCAAAACTGACTGCAATTTTGGAAGAAGACTGAACTAGAGACTTCCTGCAGTCCCCTCCAACTTGAATTTTCTGACAACTCTTTTATTTTTTGCCAGGTGAAAAGAAATAGTTCCCTTTTTCTCTTCCGGAAAGCACTGCTCAGCAAATGGCATTGTGACTGGCATCGATACTTCTGCTGTAGAACCTCTGCACACACCTTTTTCTTAAAAAACACAATGACAAAAAAACGTCGTGGCCTTCTCATTGATGAGTTATTCTTGCATGAGCAACCACTGATGACGGCTCTCTGGTTCACTCTAATTTGACAACAAGCTCTCTGGGCCCTCCCGCAAAGAAGAATCTTTCCTTCTGTTACCTCTGAAGCTTTCTCTTGTGTGTACTTGGAGCACTCCTCAGAAAATTCACAGCTCCTCTTATGCAGCAGATTCATGATTTCTGTTCTTCCCAGTCTTCTTGTCATAGCACTGAATTCCAGTATCTCAATCTCAACATATTCTATTGCTCTTACAAAAGAAGCCACCATCTCAACCTCCCTGAGAGTTTTTCACCTCATGCAGTACCTAGCAGCTAGAATAAGGCAAAAAGGCAGCCTTCCTCCCTGCTCTCCAAGCACACCTTTCTTAACAGAACAAGAAATAACACCAGACTAACAGCTGAACAAACAAAACAGGTGCTCTCAGTCACAGCTTCCACTGCTATTTGTGCAAATAAACTACAGATTCTGGAGTAAGAGCACTATTTATAGCTCTAAGCTTAGGTATCTTGGTGTTTTGGTAGCCCACCAACATACTCAAGAGTTTGCTGTTAATTTCAACATACACTCTGTACTAAGCTCCCCTGCAATTCTGAAATAATTCTGTATAGCTGTGGATTCCACGCATGCATGTATTCCTTTCACAACCTACTGGGTTTTTTAGCTTTTCTTTTTCTCCATCACTGTGCTGTTGACAGAATGTATCCATTCACTTTCACCACAAGAGACATTTAAAAAGTCTCAAGTGAATTTTTAAGCACATTAGATTCTTTAGCACAACATTACAAATCAAAGTTAAGCTTGTATGGATGCCTTAAGTACGGCTACTACCATTCTTTCATCAGAATACTGTATTTTTCAATTTCAAACCTTATCAGTATATATTAATTAGACCAGAAAAAAAAATTTAAAAAAAAATAAAAAGGTACTGCTTTCCAGAATACTTGGCATTGATGGGCAGTTTCCCACTTCAGGCCACTACAGAATCATTGCTCCTGGCAGAGGATTTACTAAGATACTCAGCAAGATAAATCCGACTGATTACATATTGAAACGATAAAATGTCCCACTTACCTCCTTTCAGTGCAAGTCAATTTATGACTTAAGAATATCACTGAAAATGTTTACAATAAGAGGAAATAAAAGCTTATACACAACTCTATTAAGCTTATACTGTTCAGCTAAAGAAAAATTGTGCTTAGGTTGCTTATCCATACTGGTTTTCCATCTGAAATTACTGTTGATAACCTACCAGACTTTCAAAGAAATGTACAATGTGTAACAATAGTACTATTACACACTGCATTCTGAGCCTACATGAAGGATGAGGACACATGTGGGTAGTCACCCAAGCAAGACACTAAACTGTTTATACTGCATAAGTTTCATACAGCTGTGTCCTGCCACTCCCAAGCAACTAAAGAGAATGCACTCTTACACTTCGATTTTAGACAGAAAGTTTCATTCATACTCCTCAAAATGAATGCCAAAACTGGCCATGTTATATGGAACAAACAAAGGTTAAATGCCAATAGGTTTCAAGGAAGTGATTAGAGCTGAACAATTTGCATTACAGCCCAACCTGTTGGGCTTTTGATGGCTTTTGTGTTTCAGAGTTTGGTGGTAGGGGACTAGGCAAGAGGAAAAAAGTAGTTTGAAAAACAGGGGTATTAGAAAGGCCAGTCACTTATTTCAGTCTTTTTCCTAAGTGCTTAAAAGAACTATGCAGCAGCTCCACATCTCTTTTTTATATGTACACCTGGGAAGAATACTGAATCCTGTTACTTTCCTCAGCGTTACCCTGATGTGGTTTAGACCAGATGTTTAAATGTTACAGTATGTACATTTTCTTCTCTTCTTCCAAGGCAAAAGCAAAATAAGAGGAATATTTGACTTCACTCCACAAGAGACCTATTTAATAGTTTGGCGGTTATGTAAGTAAAGGTAGCTTGGCTAAGTCAATGTTGACGACATACAGAACGACATGATCCTAATGAGTTGGAAAATATTGGCTCTCATGAGATTCAACCAGATGCTACTGCGCTGAGAAAGCTACTGTATTATTGAATTTCATTTTTATGAGGTAAAATTTATTATTCAACCATTAAGGTATCCCACATGAAATCTTGCATAAAATAGTTTTACAGTTACTTTCTGGAAAGTAGATTTTATTTTAACTTTAAGACATCATTTACATGAGGGATTCAAATGCCTATTTGATCACCTTCAATAGAGAAATGTAAGGTCTGCAAGCAATTTTCCCAAAAATACCAGATTAATGGAACCGAACTGTCAACAAAATAATGAACTACCTGAATAGGACAAGGAAAAAGTGGTAGCAAGTTCCAGTTTTCCAGAGTAAACTAAAGCCACATGTAACTGTGTACGCATTTTCTTGGCAGGCTGAAATGGTTAGAAACTGAGTGCTTCAGGTACTTACTAATAAATAATGGAAAAAATACACGGTAAAATTACTCTATAGGATTAATCATGCTCAACTTCTGAAAGATCTTAACTGGCACCCTTTTCCTAACATATTGGTATTTTGTACAATTATTTTTGTTTTAAAATTTGTATAAAAATAATTGTAACAATGTTATTAACAGTGTTATTACCTATACCTGCAATAATGTAGAAAGTATGATGTATTTCAGATTTTTTTTGTTTCCACTTTTAAAGTGATTGAAACGTAAAATCAGGATGTTTCACAAGCATGCGCAAGCACAAGAACTAACATCATTTAATTGACATGTAACATGCTGTTGTGTTTGTACTCCAAAGGATTATAAAATAAAACCAAAACATAAATTTCCAGAGATTGTGGATTAAAGACTGATTTTGTTCTATTTTTCTATTTCAGCTGTAACGCATTTCAAAAAGTTAGTAATGCCTTTTTCTTGACCCATGGAAAAGAGCAAAAAGCTGTTTGCAGCTGTTTTACTTATCCATTTCTTATGTTGCATTTTGTCACTTGTATTCCCATCAACTATTTTAAATTTTCTATTCCTTTTGTTCTTGCATAACTATTTTAGGCAGTATGCATCAATCCCGTACTTGAACGGTAAAGCCTATTCATTCAAGTAGTAAGTTACATTGTTTACGTTATCTCAAATTTTTTAATTGCCTTGGCTTCTTAGAACCTCAAAAATACCAGCCCACATTTGAAAAGAACCTTTGCCAAGTAGGCATTTAAATATATGGATTACAAAAGGCGTCACTGCAGTGAAGAGAGTTAAGTGCTTTCAAAAATCCCATTAAATTCCATATCAGTTATAATTAAAAACCTGCTCTTAGCACCACTAGATAGTCTCAAGCTAAGAAAGACTAAATATTTAAACGTGTTTATAAAAATACCTATCTATTAAAAAATTATCTTTCTTGACATACTCATTTTATCTGTCCTCCATAAGTTCTGAGCTCAATCAGCTATTTCTTTTTACTGGAAGTTTTAAGATAACAGACCTTACTAACACATATGACAAATTTTAGGTAGTACAGACACTTCATTTTTAAATTCTGCCAGAAACCAAACACACACCACTTGCTTTTGAGATTTTAGGTTTTGTTTCTTTTTCAGACAGCTTGCCTTTGGACAAGTTAATTAAAAGAGAAACTCTCAGATGATCTGATGAAACAGATAACAATAATAACAAACTAGGATATATTTGAGCAGTGTTTTTCTCCTAGTAGGAAAAGGTTTCTGAAGAGCAAGGGGAGGAAAGTAGACAGAGAACAGAAGAGTGTTAATCTTAAAGCAATCTTCCCTTCTGGGTATTCTATTAATCTATTCTGAAGAAGAATTTGTAGAGGACAGAGCTTGGAGAGGTTCCTAGGAATCCCTAGACCAACTTCAGCCGCAACTACTTTTGAAAGAAGTTTTGAAGCAGGAAATCATTTCTGATCCAGGTAAAACTTTAGGACAGAATCCCAGATACCAGCTATAAATTCTGTTCTTATGTTTGTGGATATACACAGTGCAGAGTTCCCTTTTTAAACTAGATCCATAGAAGGTTCTTCAGCAGTTACCTTGCAGACAGGTTCCCAAAGAGGCCTTTGTTCCTTGTGGGCCTTTCCACAGCATGTCAAAGGGCCAACAGACACATGCCTTTCTCTGACGTTCTCCCCTCCTCCTGCAACTCATGTATCTGTACTTGTCTTTCTATTAAATTTTGCCTTTCTTAACTTTTATCGCTTTTCTACTTTAAATTTTTCTACCTGTTTCTCCTTGTTTTATCTTCCTCTGCAGCTCTCGTCCCCTTTTATTAGATGATCCTCTTTCTCCCTTTTTTATTCCTTTCCATTTTTTATTTCTTTTTCCCCCTAATTTCATCTGTTCTTTTCCTACAGAATATATTAACGCATATTATAAGCACAGTCTAAGTGATACATTTCTAAAACTGGAAGAGATGGCTGTGTTGGAAAAAGCATACAACTACGGACCATAATTCCTGCTAAAAAATACCTTTGCTGAGAGGATGCTTCTGGTATCACTTTTGAGTTCAAGTAATACTGAATCACTGTGTTATGGAAGCACATCACTCACAAAAGCACCTGGCACAAAGCCCCAGTAAAGACATAAGCCCCAGTAAAGCTGAGCAACAACTGTTTCAGCTCAATCACATGTAATGCTCCTTAGTCACACATGAAAAGTGGGAATAAAGACATAGGCAGTTGAGAAACGTGTAGGCCATGTAAACAAAGTCAAACACATTTCAGACTAGCTATGTGCAAGTAGTTACTAGAGAAGGAAAATTTCAAGTCTCAGTATATTTCAAAATTTCAACTAGACATTTCTATAAGAGTCCACATTTCATTCACAGAGGACAAAAAAAAAAGGCGTCTTGTTGTAGTACTGTGTATTAAGAAAGTGTAAAATCCTGTGATCCAGACAGGAGCAGACAGATTTGCTGAAAACCTCTGGATACCAGTAGACCATTAACAGGAAGACAAACTACGTAAGTCCTTTCTATTTTTTTTTTTTTTTGGAGAATAATGTCATGTATGGGTAGGGCTTTTTTACTTATTTCTAACAGGGGTATAAAAATCTAGATAAATGCATAGCTGTTTGTCCTGCTTTATTTACAATTAGTTAGAAAGATGGCTTTTAGAAGTTTGAAAATGTAAACATAGAGGATAGTTTGGGCAACTGTATTCATGAAGCACATAGGTCATGATTCTTTGTAACAGTCGAACGAAAGTTAATTATTTCAAGAAAGAGACTCCCTGAGAAACAGGATAAAGTGAAGGAAAGGGGATCTTCAAGCATGTTGATTTTTCCTGCAAGAAAATCACAATTTCATGGAAACATAATCAGAAAAAGCAATGGAACAAAAGTAAAGAGCTATAAAAGAAAATACAGCAAATGTGTTTATACTTGCATTATTTGTACTACGTTGATCAAAGAAACAATTAATCCACAACACCGTGTGGATGGAAAGCTATTGTCTCTAAGTATTACTTCTGTGTGTAGCTAAAAATGAGTTGGCTCAGATGGAAAACACATTGACAAAAAGGCTATTATTTCCTTGAGATGTCAGGTTATGCAATAAAAGCTCATCTGTACACCCACAAAGCTTCTCAGAGAGACAACGGCTACTGCCAGGCCCACCGCATGAGCCATGTAAGGCCAATCTGCACCAGCCCAGAGGAACACAGGGGCAATGGCAGGCAGGAACTCCAGTCAAGGACTCCCAAGAAACACTAATCAGCTGTTGTTTTATTTTGGAGAAACTAATTTGAATATTAGTATAAGCATATCAGTGCATTATCCTCATGATTACTTCACTGGGGAAAAAAAAGATAGAAAAAAGAAAAATAAAGAAAAAGGAAAAGACAAAAGAAGAGTTGAAATTCAAACTTCCCTATGCAAATACAGTCAGGTAATTTCTAGAAGCTTACACACATACACATTACTGTTAAGAGTATGCAAAAGCTAACACTAAGTACAAGGATGACTTTCAACAAGGCATAATAACACATTTTACACACCAGTATTCAAACAAAAGGTAGTTGGCTTACAGAATCAACAAAGCCAAAAATTAGGACAAAAGGATAGACAGCAATCGCTTCATAGCCTTGAACACAAAGCTGCCTTCATCTAGTTAATGCGAAGCACAACTACAAAAGTATAAAATTTACCAGGTCAAGCGTTAAGCCATGAACAAGAAAAGATCAAAACAAGTGTACTATATTGTTCATTTACTTGAAGTACTTAAAACGTGTGCTCCAGATTTTTATTCTGCAGAGATATTGTTAGCAGAGTTGTATCACAGTTCATTAAACTGACAGACTGAAACATGTTAAATGATAGAACAGGTTAGTTTGAAACTGTGCAAGCCCTAAGACCATCTGAAGTGATCAAATGACTATATTTTCAGATCTCTCCACGGTGTGGGTTGTAAACCTGCTACATTCAAAAATACCACTCCTTGAAAATAAAACCTCACCATTTCATCCTAAGGTGACCCACACAGAATGAAGGACTTAAAAGAACAAGTGACTTCTGGGAAAGCACTTTAAACACTTATTCCAAGGGTAACACAAAAATAGAACAGTTCTTTTGCAACATTAGATCAACAGAGTTTTAACTTCTATATAAACAACAGGAATGAAAAAGAAAAATAAGATTGAGAAAAACAAGACTGAAAGACTTCCATTAGTCTAATCTACCATTCTGCTTCAAGTCATGATTTTCTACATCTGAATCATTCTCCTAACACATTCTCCAAGACTGGTAATGATGAAGATTCCAAAATATCTCAGTTATTCTTGTTATGGGTTTAACAACAAATAAACAATAACAGCTATAAATTACTATAGCCTGTAGAGAAATCTTGGAGAAAAAAAAAATTTAAAAAAAATCATTTTCTGGATGACCTTTACGTACTTGAAAACTCTGGTTTCCTCCGTAAATTAGTCAAAATGCTTAATTAATTTATTAAGGATGACAGGTAACAAATTTCATTACTTATGTCACCAACACCAAGACGTGCATATCTTCAGCAGTTTCACAACAGTTAAGTAACATTTATTTATGAAACTGGATGAGAAACATCTGCAGCCCTTCTAAAAAATTCAGTGTATGCCATTGATTAATAAAGCCCTTAATAATCCAGCTTCACCTCTGAATGATCCTAAGTTACAACATTGCACCATATAAGGTAGCAAGGGTGGATGGTTCAGATGAGGGAAGCGTGGAAAAATTATCCTGTATGGGAAAATTAAATGCATCCAGAAATTGGTGCCAAGGAGTGAAGCTGGGTGGCTTAGCTTACATCCTGGATTTTAAGCATAAGCTATAAATACCCATACACACACAAAAAACATTCTGTCTGTTAACTACTACAAGTAAAAACCTGGATTTAAAGGATATAGTTGTATTCATATTCACTAGCAGTGCTCTGTACCACTATAAATACTTAACCAAAAGCATCAGATATTTACCTGAAGTTTGGAAAACCTCATTCAGTAAAGGTTCATTCACCACCACGGAACTGACATGTTCAACAGGATGACACCAACTCTGATAAATAGTTTGAAGCAGAAGGGTTTGAGCTCTAGTTGCTTGAACGGTCAAATTAGGGAGCTCAAAAATGCATTCTGTTAGTGGCACGTGAGCTCGCTTGGTCCTGTTTAATATGGAGGAAAAAAAAAAGTAAAATCAATACTTCGGTGCATAAAAATAACAATTTTAGAACTTAGTCACAGAATATCAAACTATTTGCGGTTAGTTTGCAAGGTTGGAACTGAATGCCTACTGGATTTCTTCTTGTAAGAGCTGATTCTGCTTATACTGAAATGAAACCTAGATAGGACCTGTTACATCATTTGACAGGAAAAATCACATATTTTTATCTAATTATCTCTTGGGTTTAAAATACTTAATAAAAGCAATTCCACATGCTCCCACCAAAACAAGAGCTATTCAAAATTATGCAGATATTAAAACCACAGAAAACACCTGTTCAAAAATTGAATGTTCTGAATTTTTTTATTTAAAAAGCTTACAGTTAATTGCTAAATGAGATATGGTCAGTGACCAAAAAAAACCACATAGAGAATATTCATACATGAAAATACAATCAGGTACATATTCCATATTTCACTGGCATAGTGTTCATTAAGTGACTATACTATTTTTCAGTGCCTTTCAGTGAAAGCTTGCTTGCTTTGTTTGGTTTGGGTGGATTTTGTTAGTTTGTTTTCAATAGGAGTCACGGACACCAAATAGTGAGCTAAAACAAAAGTTACATATGCCCTGTTCGGGGGAACTGTGCATCTCCCACCTGCCTTTTCTGCTGACAGCCAGGTAAGGATCTACAGAAACCCACTTTGGTTCAGACAGCCAAAAGGAACAAAGAGCCCGGAACTTATTCTGACCATCTCTACCACACAACATGCACAACAGGACACATGAAAATCACTGTCTTGTGGGTACAGTTAGGTAAGACATGTCTGCAATTTGAGCTCCTCTTCAGACACACAATCCTCTGTGCAAATGTACGCATATCCCTATAAAGCCTCAAAGAAAAACTCCGGGTTCCATGAAAAGCACAGGTGGACACTACCACATTGTGACCTTTCCTGATTTTCATCTCAAGTCAGAATTTGAACTTGTTTGCCTAAAATTTTCTAGCATTTAAGTCCAAGCTCGGTAATCTATCCATTTAAGCAGAAAAGGTATGCTTAAGCAAAGAAGTATTTAAGGCAATTCTGTACTTAGGAAAATCCATTCCTGTAAAACAAAATGGTATATACATTATAAATTATTTTAAAACTCAAGATTAAACAGACAGCCCAACCCATTTATTCTACATAGAACTGAAGTTGGACAAGTAACTATGCATGTTCTCAAAACCTTTGCAGGCATTACCTGAAAAGAAATGAAAGACATGGTGGTATCACAATGTATCCTGGTATTCTCTTTTTTTCCCGAGACATGTACTGTCATCTTTTATTATTTATCTCATTACAAAAGTGCACTGTAGTGTTTTTCCATTCTGGTATTTTTCCTTTTGTTATCCTGACAGACAACATCTTTTTCTATTTTTCCCCTCTTACTTCTGAATACTGTTTTGCAGAATTAAAACTAAATATTACAGAGCAAAGTGTCTGAATATTTCAAAAGACGGGTTCCCTAATGTAAAACTGGGAAGGAAGGAAGGAAGTAGGTAGAAAACATTGTTCAGCAAAATTCAGGACAAACATGATTCTTCAATAATTCTATCTAAAATAACAACTTTGTATTAACAAATTCAGGTACTTTAGAGAAAAACTGAGGAGCTGTGACAATCACAACACAGAATATGGCACTGGAAAAGATTTTGCTTTAGAAGTTTGACTATTCGACTAATACATATTACAGCTACTGTATGACCTATGGTACATTCAAAACTAAAAGTTTCACATAAAATAGTCCCTTAGGAGTAATAACAGTGTATGCATTTTTTTTAACAATATGCAAATTCTAGACTTACTGTACTTTAACAATCCCATAGGAATAAAGTCCCCTGTTTTTTTCAGATAACTTTCGGGGAATGGGAAGTTGAAAATAAATTCTTTTATATAGAAAAAAAAATCAAGGCGGGGGAAGCATTGTACCATGTGTGCAGCAAATGTTGCTTAAAGGAAATTTTAACTAGACCTGGCTAGTGATGAAAGTACAATTATAATTCAGGATTTATTATAATAGTTTTGAAACACAAACAATGCATTTAGAAGATCTTAAAATACAAGTTTGCTACCAAATTGCACCTGTTAATACAGAAAATATATCATTAAAAAGGTATTGAGCTATATTTAACCAAGTTTTTATGACCCAAGAGATATATTCGAGCAGTGAGTGAAAATAAAAGTAAAAATAATTTTTTTCAGTAAACCAAGTCCGATCTGTGTTTCTATACTGTATCATTAAATTTGTATTAAGCAACTGAATACGACTTCATATCAAAACTCATCACCATATTAAAACAGTTATGGCACATAGCTGTAGTCTAAAACCACTACTTAAACTGTATTTTAAAACTGTAACAGCAATAGAAATAATTGTTTCTCAAATCTTTACACTCAAGAGTTAAGATGCATTTCTGAACATATGTTCATTTAACTGAACAGGTTAAAAAACTACCAATTCAAGCACTCTTCTCTAGGGGAAAATAAATCCTAATGTAACTAGCAGGATAGGCTACTCATTAAAGCTGAACTTGGACAAGTTCCAGAATAAATTTAAGGAAATATGAACAAGCGAGTCTTGCTGTGTAGTGGCATGGAGTGAAAATGAATCTGTCCTAATTAAATGATTTTAAAATACACTTTGGTTGTACCCAGTTTGCTGACAAACTGTAATAGAGACTTGCTGAAATAGTTGGATAAATCTGGCATACCATTAAAGAAAATAGTTTTCTTCGCTGTTTTTGAATGAAAACATGAATTGGACCTTCTTATACACCAAGCAGAGGCACCAATATAACCAATTCACAGGCCCGTTATGAAATATTCTCAGTCTGTAGACTTTAGGAACAGCAACTCATTCTTGTAAAATCAACACCTCAGAGTGATTGAAAGAATATAGCGGTGAACAGCTGGGTCCAGAGGTTTATACAGAGTCCCCAACTGCAAAGCTGGACCCTGCAAAATGTCTGAAAAAATTTGATTTTTCTTATTACTCATATCCTGTACGGTAAAATACGATTAGTTCATTTTTTCCAAAATAACAAAACCAGTAACCTGCTACTAGAACCCAGCAATTGTGCCTTAGAAGAACCTGCATGCGATTTAAATGCCCAAATAATTTCAGTCAGCATTTGCACACCTGTCCTCTTAGGCAAACAGAAAGTGTATGCTGGTTTTATGTGACATGAATGAAGGCTTCATCTACATACCTACAGCAAACCTGTATTTACTTCTACTTAACCTGATGTTTCGTATCAACTTAGAGAAAACTACAATTTTGATGCTTTTTCTTAACATTTAAGCAACTGCTATTATTGTAAAGGAAACAATGTCTAGCTACATAACGACAAATACCAAATCTCTGACATGTTGAAAGGGAACTGGAATTATTACTGTTTTAAATGCAAAACTGAAGTCATTGCCACTCACAAAAAAACCCAAAACATATCATGTCCACGTATACTAACACAATTTTCAGTCTTCAGTCAGCAACATACACTTATTCATGCTAGAGGGTCAAGTTAATTATTATTAAAAAATAATGAAACTGGCTTTAGAACACTTTATTCCAAAAACATCTCAAAGACTGATGTCTTCAAAACTTCTTCTGCTCTTCTACAGACTTTACTAAAAGCTGCCTGACATCTTACATGGATTAATTTTCAGGAGATGCAGCTGCCTTGGCCTCTTATTTGTAGGAAACACTGCTAATCATACAATTTATTACAAGGGAGAAAACAATGAACTTAAAGGCTTACCACTTTTTTCTTTTTTTTCAGGAAATCAAAACATTAACTTAGTATTCCTGAAAATCTCAGATATGGGATGAGAAGAGTACAATGTTATCATTTTTTAACTGACTACTGTATCATTTTTTTAAACATTAGTTCTGAAATTTGTCAGTGATGAAAAAGTTTTTGTAAAGTATTTAGTCATATGTGAACTTAAAAAAAAAAAAACCCCTACAGATTTCCTTGAAGCAATTGTGCAAACAAAACAATACAGGCAGAGTAAAAGCTTCCATATGGCTTCGAAAATGAACAGAGACTATCAATTCTTAATTCTCAATAAAATGTGTGTTTTAATGGAGTAATAAAATTTACCTTTACACAGCAAAGCAAAAATGAATAACTGCATATTACAAGAACAAAAATAATATAATCAAACAAATATCTGAAGGAAGAAACCTCAAAAAAAATCCATTTTAAGCAAAGAATGCAAGATTCTGGGCATACCTGTTAGAAGCTCTAAACTTGAATTTTTTTAAAAATAATTTTGTTTTGATATATCTGGATATTAAAAGTTATGATCATTAGATTACAAATTATGATTGCTTTGTGAAGCAACAAGGAGGTGAAAATCAGTGACCCCAGTAAGACAGTTATTGTAACTTTACCTGCCATGAGATACCATGACAAAAAAGTGGAAGACTGCAAAAAAAAAAACTAAACTGGACTGTGAGGGTAGGAAAGTCCTAATTTTCACCGACCTAATTCCAGCTACACTAAGCATGAGATGAGTCTTTCCACCCACTGGATTAAAAGTTTAAGAAAGCAGGCAAGACAGCAGTCTATGTCCTCTTCTAGTTAGGTCACTGCCTATGTGCCACAAAATGCAACAAATCTGAACTAAAAATTTGTTGATACCAACAAAGGATTGGGGGGTTTCAGTCTTGCTTTTGGACACATGATAAACTAAGGTGGCTGCTGAAACTTTCATGCAGGAACACGTTAAACCTGCAGCTGCACTAGAGAAACATTTAAGTATTTAGGAAGTTCGATCAAATTGAGCTTACTAGCTCATCAATGGGACAGGTGCTAGAGACCTGAACACCCATCACACTGCAAGTGAGGGTCAAGTGAATTGCTATTTCTTTCTCCGTAAAAAACTCCGTTTCTAATAATTAAAGTGATATGAGCAATTTATAGAAGAAGAAAACTACATGTTCCCTGCTCTAATGAGATTACAACCAGACCTCAGCCTTCTTTAAGTACTTAATATATATGGGTTACACACATTAAACAACTTAATCTTATGCGTAAAGTTACATCTTTAAAGAACCACAGCTTCAGAACTCCACAAAGTGTGGGGTGGACGTCAAAAAACAAGAGATAAGAAACTCTCCTCAGAGAGATGCCAATTCGGGACTTTTTTGCTTCCACTTTAAACATCCAGCCTTTCTTTACTTCTTCTAGAAAGCCTAAATTTTTTACTTGGATCTAAGAATCTTCTTGTCATTGATGGTGGGTATTAGCGAGACCGAGGAAAGGCATATGACATTTAGCTGCATTATGTTCAACAAGCTCCAAACATAAGGACCATGAGAAAAGTCAGTACTCATTAGAGTGACCAAAGATCAAAATGTATTAAAAGCAAAAAGAACCCAGAAACAGTCCAGAAAGAAGCAAGGACTTCCCATAGGGAAGCACTGGCTAGACGAAGATGTTACAGAGGGAATCATGTGAGAAGCAGAGAACTTTTATATCTACATTTAAATTGTGCCTTGTATTTTTTCACAAGAAATAGCTCCTACCTGAAAAAGCAACAATGACAAACTAAATGGCATTATTATAATTTACCTCTTAAGTAAATGTTGGGGAGAGGGGCAGGGAGGAATCAGCTGGAACTTGGAGATGCTGTAACTAAGCAGCTGCAGATGAACAAAACCAGCAGGGGTAACCAGGTAAAAGCTGCTAGAGGCCATAAACCTTCTAGCTGCAAAGATCTGCATTTATTAACAAAGCAAGCATTACTTTTTTTTGTAGCTTTTACAGATCCAGTATCATAGCTTTATATACCCCAGTGTAATCCAAGCTCAGCAGCCACAGGGATGTCACAGGGTTTGGGAAACTGGCTTCCCACAGAGTAGCCTGCTTTACTGTCCAGGGAAGTAACCCCATCGTCTCCCTTTGCTCTCCTCCTTCTCCTTTGACACAATCCCAGAAGCTGCAGAAACAGCCATTAAATCAGTCGTCTAAATCTGCCACACAGAGCCATTTGGTTGCCATTAGCAGGTAAAACAGGGAGCCGGAAGGGTTCAAACATGCTGGTGCTCAGAGAAGAAAACTGCACTGACAAACCCACTTCAAAGGTCTTCTTGGGAACGAACACAGTTTCAAATTCCTTGCCGAAGATTCAAGGGCTGAGCACAACCCCAAACTTCAAGTAAACACTAATAACTAATCTCAACAAGAAAATTTGTATAAAAAGGTAAGTTGTTCTGATTTGGGAGTTTCTGTGAATTTCTTCTACTGCAAACTTGTGCATAGTGCTAACTTTGTTTTATAAACAGATGAAATACTTTGGTGGAAAAAAAAGACACATTTACACTGGAAAAAAAAAGGTTACTTGAAACTGTGGCAAATCATTTATAGCTAGTCAGAGATGTAAGAAGGTGAATATCTACATTGGCGAAACAAAATTAGTTTTTGAAAAAAATATTTGTTCAAATATCCACATCCAGTGGACATCTCCACTAAATGGAAATGTCACAAACAAAATACACAAAACTAAGAGAAACAAAGCCATATCTTTAAAAAGCCATTTCTGTAATGCCATACCTTTCCCTCATCATCCCCTGCTAAATGGGGGGATTCACAGGCAACTGCTCAATTCTGTTAAACCCAGAAAGACAAATCACAGCAGTTGGGGGTTGGAAGGGAGACCATTTAATCCAACCTTGCTGCTAAATAAAAGCAATTAACCCCACTCTTTGCCTTATAGTTCCTCAAAAGCCAATTGCACTATCCTTTAAGATAGAAGTTACAGCATCAAAAGGAAGTTGCTGGAAGCAGGGAAGTCTGTTTTGTTTTTCTGATTACCAGAAAAGCCTTTAATATAGCAAAGGATGGATCAAGAGCGTCTTCAACAGCAAGGACATGAATGGACAAGGTGTGCTAATGGTTTACATGTACACTCTGCATAACTGCAGAAAGAGTATAAAGGCTTTAAAATTACTGTATTGTGGCCTCATTAAGTAGCAACCTCAAAAGAGTTTTAAAGGATATCAAAAGCTATTTAAAGCAAAACATTAAATCTCAGTAAATGCATAATACTTTGTACTTCAAAGACTACAATTATTTTTAAATCTAATTTTAACATCTTTAAGCACTGACTCTAGCATTACTTTACACCATTCATTCCCCAAAAATAATACAAACTTTAAAGCAGATTCTATGTAAACACTTTCCTGTGTTCAGTTTTGTGTGCCTCATAACATTTATTTCATTAATTAAAAACTCCACAAATGAAGAAAAAACATTGACAGTAAAACACATCAAAGATATTTTCTCGTAATATGTATACACAGCTAAATCCAAGATGTATCCAAAATCAAAGTCATACATGCACTTTCAGAGCAACAGACTAAGTCATTGACATTGGAAAAATTCCATTTCTATTTGCCCTTCCTTTAAAAATTTAAAATACAGAAATCAGATACTTAATTCTTTCACTCTACATGTATATGCACATTTCTTCACTATCAAAGGTGATTAGAATGATTAGAATATTAGAATGATTACAATATTCTGATCATGTTTACCAAATGTATTTCCTTATATTTGATTGTTTATTTTGGAATCAGCCACACAAAGAAAAAAATCTTATAGGCTTTTGTTTAAAAAATGTATATGTTACAATGGGCAAAAACAATCTGATCAACTGAAAAATTAATCCACAATTTTTTTACCAGTGTCTGAGCTAACATAATCCTTTCCATTTCTTTCATTGATATCAGAAGCATCCGCAACAGGTATAACCATTTCCAAATTTGATAAACAGGTTTTATTCTCACAGCTTACTGTTTAAGGGCTCTATATCCCACCTAAGCCTGACTCAGTTGTTCTCTTTTTCATTTTTTGTTCAAATGGTCCCCTAACGTTCTCATCCAAAACATGACATGCTCAAAAATCTAGTTCAGAAACTGGGAGCTGATGTCCTTTAGAAGATGAAAACATAATGAAAAACAGATAATGTTTACCAAACATATGGAGGTCTAAATGTTCCCATGTTTTCAAAACAGTACCTGTGCCTCCGTATGAACACCAGACAGGTTACTTTAACTTACTTTAAAAGGCGTTCCTAAAGAAAAAGTAATTAAAAAATGCAAAGCTATAAACAATAAGGCTAAAAATACTTGAGGAAAAACACCGAGGATGTTTCCCTGCACACAAGTACTTAGCTGAGAACCAAAGGCAGATCTATGAGAAGGACTATTCGTACAGAAAAGAAAAGGTACATCCGGGTCCTGGGGCAAACAAGCATAGGAGAATATAGCAAACAAATGATCCTGGACACAGGACAGAATGCTTCTCCAGCCTAGAGATGGACACAGATGCAGTAAAGCTGCTAAGGTGTTACAGACAGCTGAACATGCACATGAGCCCTTATATTTGGTTTATTTGAGTCAAGATAAATACAGCTTTTTTGAAATAAAATGGGTTTAGTTACCATTTATCATGGTTAAACTTTAACCGAGAGTCAGATTAACATGTTTGTAAGAGCAGGTGCATAATTTAAGCCTACAGAGTTTCTGGTGCCTACTGCTTAAGAGTGAAGCTCTGTAGAGTTAAAAAAGGATATGCTACTGCTTGCCCAGCAACATGACAGTGATCCAGGAACAGAAGGAAGGTAACCACAAAAACATAAACAAAATCAGCAATTCCATATAGCTGAACTGATAAGCATGTAGCTTATTCAAGAAGCCTTTAAACATATACTTTTGGTGAAGGTTGAATATTTGATACATAAGGTGAATAATACCATTTCCTAAACATAATTCTATAGGGAACTACATTAGAAGTCCCAGCGAAAGAAAGGCCATTTTTTTCTTCAAATTATTGTATTTAATAACTACAAATTCTTAAAACAGTGCTTGCAATCCTATCAACTCCCGTGGCCTTGTCTTAAAAAGAAGATGCAAAGGAAAAGGTGAAAGGTAAGAGAGCAACTGCATCACTACAGTACAGGTCTTCAGAATTCTATGTACTACCCAACATTTGAACAGGGCTGGCTAGCAGAATGACATCACAGTCAGCTTCAGGGTGCAAGTTTCAAGCAGGCCAAGTGCAGGCTCCAGTACTGGTCTGTGGCTGTGCCCACTGCTGACCAGTTGGTTTGCTCTCGGCCAGTCTCAGGCCATGGCAGCTGACACTTTTCTCAAACAATGCAGAAGGGACCAAGCGTGTCAGAAGCTACTCTCAGTCTAAAGACTGGCCATATACTTCTTAGCTTGAATTTTACTTTTTTTCCCCTCCTTTTGGGAGTGGAAGGGAATGCCACAGGCATGTGTATATGAACTGAGCCACAAGAGGCCACCAGGCCTCAGGGTCACGGATGTTTTCTAGAATATTTAGCAGTCACCTAAATATTTAGATTTATTTAGATGACAGCTCAGAGAACAAATTTCTCTTTGTAATTCAGAGATACATTTAAAGAGAGAAAAAAAAGGCACAAAATTGCAGGCAAAATTCCAGAGAAACAACGAACAAACTTTGTGTGATGAATTGCCACCAGTGCATCTTTCTAGGCAGAGTTTACATGGGTAAAGCCTCATAATATAGAATATCACTGAAAATCCTAACCAGATCATTTCATACGGATAGCTTTACCACTAAGAGAAACAAAATTTCCAAACACATCCACTGCAAAAGGAATATTTATCAGGGATTCAATTTTACTTTAGAACTTACGCTACATAACACCACTTCAGCTTTAGCACTAAGTTTTTGAAACCTTTCACCAGTCTCTAATCAAAATGAGTCTTTAACCCTGAAAATCGCACACATTTTGAAATACCATTTGGGTGTTTTTAGTACAAATGCCAGCAAATACTGATGGCAAGTTACAACAACCAGGATTATGTATTAGCCATGTGCAATCACTTTCCCTGAACAGATATTAGTTAATGGGCTTAATTTACTTTCACTGAAGAGACTTGACAATTAATTAGTCTAAATAACTACACTGGAAACACTACAGATGACCATCCTTTACTGTCAGCTCTGCTGAATCTCCTCCTCATGGACAATACTGAACAATACAACTGCTTCCAATTTACACTGATTAAAAGTGAATTTTTAACAGATTTGCTGAATGCTGCCTGCCACATCTGCTGAGAAGCAGTAACATTAAATCTGGACTTGATTTTTAAAAAAAATTAAACTAGAGGTTTGCAACTGAAGTTAATTTGTTGTCACACTAATCAAGCTGCAAGTCATGTACTCAGGATGCAAAACTCTTCCTGGTCTAAGGGCTTTCCTTGGTAACTGACAACAGCTCCTTCCAGAAGTTGAAAAGTGCCCCCAAATGCTCTTGTTGAAATTCGACATATTAATATCACTACAGATTATAAATGTTCCACACAACTTCCTTAAGCATCTTCATTCTTATACACAAGCATTGGCTCCCTTGAACTTTTACAATGCAAGATACATTAAATCACGTTTTCAATTAAAAGTCCTTCTGTTAAAGCCGTTAAATCACCCTTTATGACTGTTCACAATGTGCTATGATATTGACATACCTACTCCTCAAACACAAAGGAACTGTCAAAGTTGCTGCTCACAAAGCCTTAGCAAAACCGGCTACCAATAAGTTAATTTAAAAAATCTGATTTAGTATTATGTTCTTTGATGCATTTCAAGGCAATGGCAGAGAAGTACAGAATGCTGAAAGCAATCCAGCACACTCCCAATGCTGATTGTTCACATCTGAGGCAGTTCTACACAACCACCTCTGCAGAACCCCAGAGAATGACTGTTGCATTCTGCTTTTGCACAGCCCGTATCACTGGCGTATCTCAAGAGTTCAGACAGGTTTTAACATGTGCTAGCTCTAACTGGCACAACGTTGATGTGGCTGAAACTCCCCTGTCCCATACACTGATGAAATCTGTTCAGGCATTCAATCTACCCTGAATTTTCATCTGGCAGATATATCCAATTACTAACACAACTAATAGTCACAACTGAATGCTACAAAATGAGTTTCATGTGTTTTCAACCTGTTTCTGCTTCTGACCCAGGAAACAAGCATGCCCCTCAACTGCCCATGTGAAACGCAATCCACACCCAATCTAAATTGACATTACTCTTGATTTACCACGACTAGCCAGTAAAACAGGCTGCCAAAATCAAGACCGAAGTGTCAATTTATGGGAAAACTTCCTAGATTTACGATCTAATGTTCCCAGTCTGTGGATATCTGGCTCTGTGTTTCCTGCCAATAGGGTCCACTTGCCTCTTATTAGCACAACTGCACTGAACAGCACGACAGCTACGACTTGTGACTCTCAAGCTCAGAAAGGTACTGTGACTTCTAGTTCTAAGCAGATTATTACACTGGACATGCCCTGAAAAGATATTCCAATCAAAAAAGTAACAGAGACAGATAGTTCACCTGATCCCCCATAATGCACTTTTAATCCTCTCTTCAGTGCGCAGCAAATCCTAAAATCTCCTATTGTCATCACAGTACTACCTTGTAGGTAAAGGCCATGTCACCAAGAGCTAATTTCCTTGCTAAATAGCTTCTTACTGTGTAAGAAGCCAGATCTTCATCTACCAGTCAGCTTGTGGATCAACACGAATTGCTCTCGCTCTTCTCAGTTCATTGGGATATCATCAAATGCACACAGGATTTATAAGATGACACAGAGCAGACGTGAGCGGGTGCACATCCTGACTCATACTGGAGCCTATAACGACCTTACTGGATTGGTTAAGGAGTCTAACGATGAATTCTGTCAGTATGAATGCAGCTGTATGGCACACCAGTACGTGGCTTTGACTGAGAGGGATGTTTGCCTTGTAAGGGGACACATCATGGAAGAAAATGGAAGCAAAGCTGTATAAAAATACAAACAGCTTCCCAGTAACAAAAATTTGAGCAGAAACCTATACAGTAATAATAAGGGCTTTAGAGTCCTCCATTTTTTTAATGGTAATATTAAAGTTTTAAAATGTAAGAGCAACTAAATTGTGTGTATGTACAAAGCAACCATTTCACAACTACAAGGTGAAAACTTCAAAATAAAACGCGTGAGGTCAGGTAACAAAACAAAATGCTGATGTTCGAGTTGCTGGCAAAGCATATTTCTCATATCACTGTATAATAGTTAGCCAAAAGGCAAATCTCCCTGTGTGCCAGTCAGAGTATCAAAAGCTGCCACAGACAGAGACAGTGAGAACCTCCCCACAGACCTGATAAAGAAAAACAAGAGTCTGGAACAGGTTAAGAAAAGCAAAGCAATAAAATAACACACATAACTGGACCAATATCTATCTCAAAATATACAAAGGACACTTCACTATCATTCAAATATCAGAAAAATAAAAGGAACATTATAAAGAATCTATATTGCATAATGTTAGTTTAATATTCTTCAGAAGTGCAACAAAGTGGTATTTCATAAGTGATAGAGCGTTATAACACTAAAGTGTCTTACACTAGACTACCTCATCTGTTACCACAGACATTGTAGCCAAAAGAACAAAAGAAAAAGAAATCAGCTAATTCCTGTTTGGCGATAAACATTTTTGTCCTTCTTTCTAGGCTTTTAACAATATTCTGCTAATTCTCAGTTGGTTTTAGGCATCCTCCTAAAAGCTCTGAAAGCTGCTTTACAATCTGACATGCAACACTACATAAAGTAGTTGTAAAATATTGACATGGACGTATTTTGCATCTTGTTATGCTTGACAAAAACAAAAGACCAGATGGTTTGTACTTTCCAGTAAAAACAGATTAGCCATGCAATTTAAAAGATGTCCACGACTTAGTTAACTAGTGAGTTTGAGCATATTCTTTTACAGAGAGAAGGAGTATTAACTGAAATTAAAACAGACATCAATCTAACACAAAAACAAAACAACACTTTATGACAGTTTATGGTTATTTACTGGAACTCACTGGGCTGATGCTGTTGAAATTTTATCTGTTAAAATATCCTGACAATGTTTATCAACCAGTTTTAAAAAATTAATATTACTACAGTATTTTATACACTGCATACATTTAAAGATTATTGTACTGAAACTAGAAAAGAAAGCTATTCTACTGATTTATGTCAGAAATAAAGTTGAGATTTTCACTGCTAACTCAAAACATACTACCTAAGGGATTCCATAACAGTTCATAAAATGTCTTTGTTTTTAAAAGGTAGGGTCTGTGGTATATATTTGCTAGGAAGAAATAGAAGAACACATGTAGCATCAGATGTGTGTACTTTAAGAAACTCTGGAATGTGAAATCCACAAATCCAAATAAAGCAGGTGGTATAATTTGGGAGGGAGGATTGAATTTAAGTTTAATGACATTACCAGGTTATCCTACCAGACTAATTCTCACTCACTGCATGACTTCAATGAAGCTCTCAGTCCTCATGCTGATTTCGATTTAGTTGAAGTGCTATTTGATGTGTTTCATCTGGAGTTTTATTCACTTCAAACTACACTTCATTTAACCAGGCTGCTGCTGTACTCATTTGTTTTTCTACTTTATTACTCACAAATTGCTGCTGCTTAGTTTAGATAAATTGTTGGAATAAGTTCATTTTATATAATTATCTTGTACTGTTAATAAATAAATAAGCTTTAGAAAAAGATCATATCACAGGGAAAAATGAGAAAAACATTAAAATTAGACCACAATAAGTGTTGATCTTTACAGGATCTACCAATAAATGCTGATAGACAATTTGCTGTTTTAAGGCAGGACCATTCCTCTGCCTCCACTCCCCAAAACTACTGCTCTTTAATGTTATTAATCTACTACACTCTCTTTTCCAGCTGGGCACACACCGTATTACAACACATTTTTAAAAGAGAGAGAGAGAGAGAGAGAGAGACAACAGTGAGACAGAAACCACGAGAGAATCAGAGGATGCCTGAGCGAGAGATCACGAATGTGTGAGGCAGAGCATGATGGCAAGTGTGCAACTGCACATGTGGAAAAGCACGGGACACCAGAGATGGAGCACAGCGAGCACAAGCAGCTGCAGAAGAGCACTCATGAGAAAGCAGCAGCACTTGATCTTGTCAGATGACATATGTCTTCAACTGTTTTTTCTCTAGAAAATAATTTTTTTGATTTTGCGTAACTAACCTTGGGATTTATAATACAGTAAATGAATTTAAGTTTACCATTAAACACTAATTTGTTCTTACAGTTTGCTAACAAGGATCACTAACCAGAGCTTAGTGTTAAACGTGAGCTCATGTCAGGAAAGGCTGTCAATCTTAACTGAGTCCTGAAGTACTCTAATTAGTGCTGATTATGGGTTATCCTGGTAACATTTTTTAATTTTCAGCAGAATGTTGCAACACAACAGCAATTAACTTGAAGTGGTTAATACTTTTGTAAACTATTGATAAAAAATATGACAAAGTCAATTAGACTGCTACCACCTGGTGGTAATCTGATAATGCCAAAACCCTCTGACATTCAACATGGTGTCACAGCCTGCGAGAGAAAAATTAGTACATTCTCTGTGTGGCACTAAGAACAATCATGGAAATAGTCCTTTTTTCTTAATCCATTAAGCTTTCACAAACAAACGTATCTTATAAATTAGCTATGCAACACAATGTTTGAAGCCAAAGTATTTAACATATTAACATGTTTTCTTGTCATTTTATGTAAAATTCTTTGCACATGTTTAGTCAAAGTAGTATTACAGACAGCTACTGCTCAAAAGGAGGGATAAAGAAAACTAATATCCCGCCCAAAGGATTGCCAAAATGCATCTTCCTGAAAACAGATTTTATAAATGCACGGACATCTACGTCCACAAAATTTAAACTGTAAAGATAAATTTAAATACTGAATTTTCCACAACTATTACGTTTAAAAAAATGTTATTCAGCTCATTTAATAGTAAAGCACAGAATTTATTTCAGACAAAAAGTGTTCTCATTTAACATATGAACTACAACAAACAGCTAAAACACCTGATCACAGTGTTAAAACACTTCCAACTGCAATGATACACAAAAATGCAGTAGAGACTTCGTGGGGTTGGGATGTTTTGGGGTTTCATCCCCCAACTTGTTGCTTTTAATTTGGTTGAGTTTAAAACAGCAAGAGCTGACCTGTTTAGTTAAACCCATCAAGCTTTGCTAGCAGAATGTAACTCAGAGTGGACGGGTTCTAGAAACCTACAAGGTCTACAAGAAAGCCATTTAATACAGGGCTTGTGTAGGCTGTTCTCTTGGCCAAACAACAGTCTGAAATGTTTATTACCAGCAATCCTTATAAAGAAACTTATTAATAATAACAAACAATAGTAGAATATGACAGCTGAGACAGAAAAGTGGAGGGATATAATATGAAGCTTTGCCTTTTTAAATCACTCATTAGAAATGCAAAAGTAATTGTGCATTATTTAAACACTTAATGCTCAGGCTTAATGCTCACCAATATTTGGGAAACTTGATCAGCTTGCCATAAACAGCAGTACTGAATGAGGGGATAACTGGAACAGGGATGCAGTACAATCCTTTACTGTCCAAACAAGTCAGTGCTGCTTGAAAACCAAATACCTGGAACAAATTCAGTTAGTCAAACAGTATGCCACCACATGATTAGATCACTTTCAAGTTATTTTATAACATGATATATAGAAATATACTCAATAAACATTAAATAAATAATGTATTAATTTTAGATAATTTCTTTCTCCCAAACACACATACAACTACAGGAATCTACCTAAAATAATGCCCTAACATACAACAATATTTTCTTCACTCAAATGCTCTGCTGAATTTTTTTTAAAATGCTGAATTACAATTTATCAACTCAAATACTTTAATCTTTATCCTTTAACTTACAGATTGCACTCTGCCTTTCATATAAAATAAAATCATTTTTGGTAACAACACTGGTATGAAAAAGTGCTATTTAAGGAAAGCTTTCCTTCAAAGCTTTTTTTCTTAGTAAGAGCCTATCTAAAGAAGGATCCATCACGAGAATTCTTTATGATTTTTCCTTGCTCAACATGGAAAATGAAGTTTTGTAGAGTTGCCTTTTAAAATGCTGTACCACCATTCATATAAGAACAGAACACTTTGGCCAATGTTAAAGCTAGCAAATAAACCCTTTAAAACTGAAATCTGATGTTCAAATGTTGCTGCTGAAAAGTTTTTGAATAGAAAAATCCCCTCAAACTAAAAAACATACAGATGACTTGCAATATTGCAATTCCAATCATTTTAAATGTGACAGAAGGTAAACATGTCACCCAGAAAACTTAAAGCTTCCCATGCAATTCTGGAACAGAGTTTCATTCTTGCGGACAATAAAGATTTGAATAATTAAATTCTTACAGAGATATCAGCATGGAAGTGAATAGACAATTGAAAAACTGAGCAAAATTAACAGTACTAGTATTAAATATTTACATTTTACTAGCACCCAAAAGGTTTCAAACTGCCTGAGCCCATCCTAAAAGGCTGGAGGGCCTGTTTTAAAACTCCTCTTGAGAGCAGAGGGCAACTGAATACTCTCAAAACAATCTCCCATAGCTCAAGCTTCCTCCAACCTCACAATAAGAACTCCTCTCATATAATGCCTCTTTAATTGAGAACATTCAGAAGTCTTTCCCCTTATAATGCAAAACAATCAAATTGTTAGCCAACAATTTTTGATTGCATACTTTCACTATCATGGTATTGCTACATCAGTGCTGCTGGTAGTGATGGGTTTTCCCACAACATCCCATCAAGTTTCTAAGTGTACTTTGCAGCAATCAATCTACATATTCTATAAGCATTCTCTGGGAAGAAGAAAAAGGTTTTGTTCCACATTATTTTAACCCAGCCTTGCCACAAAGACCTTGGGGCTTCGGTCTGTGCAGTTTCCTCATATGAAGTTCTCTGTTCATATTACAAAGCAACTGGCTCCAGTCAGAAGCAGCAATCCCAAACAACAACGTTATGTGAAATGTCTTTACATCCTTTCAGATAAGCTGAAAACTTTCTCCCAAGAAAACTGCTAACACTCAGGATTAACTACATGTGTATGATCTTCTTCTCAGCACACTGCAGCAGGAAACAGTTCTCAAGCCTTCCTGTACCTTGAGATAGCAGTGTGAGTAACAGTAATGAAGCAGGTTGTCGGATGGCTGGCCAAGGCTGCTGACCACATGCACCAGTTGCTCAGCATACATCGGCACTGAGTGCTCCAGGTTAACCTTATCCACCAAAATTCGGATGGAGGGTAAAGGACGCAGGGGATGGAAACTTGCAGCGTTCAACACCCCGCTTAAGTTCTAAGTGTCAGAGGAAAAAAAAAACCCATATGATTATTATATTACAGATGTATTATTTATCATATCTATGTATTCTTACCCACACACACAAGCAAATCTACCTGTAATAAACTATTGACAGATACCATGGCATTATACTCAACTTTTTATCCAGAACTGTCTTGGGTACAGGTGATCAGGTGCTGGTGGTGGGAAGTGGGGGCTGCAGGGGCAGCCTCTGTGAGGTGAGACCAGGGCTGCCCCAGGCCAGGCTCAGCCAGTGATGGATAAAAAGCTGATAAATTTTAAACTCCAATGAAATTATTTTGAAAAGATTTCAGGGTTCATAGTAAGACGAACATCCAACTGTATTTTTTTATAATATCCCTTAAAATGAAGTGCTGTATTCAGCACAAAACAGACATGGAAATATGAGAATAAGTTGGTTGGAAGCAAAGTGGTTATGGGGTTGGAGGATATGAGCTCTGTCTCAAGAGAGACTGAGACCACTGAAGTAATTCAGTCTGGAGAAGGCCAGAGGAAATGCTACTGCTGGCTACTGCTACCTACTAGGAAGGTGCAGAGAAAAGGGAGCCAGACTCTTGTCAAAGGTGTACCATAGGAGGATGAGTGACAACAGACACAAGATGGAACACAGGCAATTCAAATCAGGTCTATGGGAAAGCTTTTTATATTATCTCCGTTCTCGGTGCTAATGCACTTGACAGGGCAGCCCCTGGAGCAAACTGCTCTTCCTTTGCCCAGGATGTTGGATTCCTGGAGAACAGCTTAAAAGATCTCTTCCAATCCAAATTACTGTATAAATATTAGAAAAAATTATTAAACTTGCATCAAAATAGGACAGTAAGTTGACATATATATGATTTTCAATATGAAATTCAAAATTGTTATTTCAAATATGCATGGCTTCATTCAGGAAATGTTAAATGAAACTCCAAGTGGCGACTACACCAACCAAAAAGTTCACTTTAAACTCTTTGCCTCCCACCTACAACAAACATGGGACTGTTCTCCCATTATAAAAATACCATCTTCCCCTGCCCATAAGGGGAAAAGCACCACTACAGTGCAAAGTGCTAAAAAATTCTAAAAAGGAAAAACCTCTCTGGGCAACCTGTTCCAGTGCTTCATCACCCTCTGAGTAAAAAATTCCTTCTTAACATCTAATCTAAATCTGCTCTCTTATAGTTTAAAACCATTGTCCCTTGTCCTGTCACTATCTACCTGTATAAAAACTCACTTTCCCTCCTTTTTATAAGCTCCCTTTAGGTAGTGAAAGGCCACAATGACAGCTCCTTGAAGCATTCTCTTCTCCAGTCTGAGCAACCACAGCTTTCTCAGCCTATCAGATGAAATATCAAACAGAAGTTACAGAAATTTAATTAAATCAAGAATTGATTGGTTTTGCTCTTCTTCCATTCCTTCCCTTATCCATAAAATACCTTCCAACCTCTGCCAGGAGAGATAAACCTACTGCAAATCTTCATAACCAAACACATTCAGATTCATCCCTATGATACCTCAGCATTTTGCACTGAGGAAGCAATCCTATAGGAGTAAAACCAGATTCTTTAGCTGGTGTTATACTACACATATCCAGAAGATAAAACAATTTAAGGCTGTCAGGAAATTTCTGTCTCTCCGAGCAAGTCGTTCAGCAGCTAAATTCTCAGTAACAGCCCACGTCCTGCCCGCATCCTGGCTGGAACCAGCACACACAGAGCTGGCTGTTAACGTCTGTGTAGTCTCTATTGAGCCTCTGTACTAAAAGATTTCAGACCCTACCAAGTCTGGGAAGACATGCCCAACAGGTACTCTTCTGATCAAAAGAGCTACTACTTTTTCAGAGTTACTTTTTCATCTGCTTGATGCTTTAAAATCTTTTTTCTTCACAATTATTTTTTCTTACAAGTATAAGACACCTTCAGTTTCTAAGTCTTAACCAGTCACACACCATTTGTCTTTAGGTGAGCTAAGGCTCATGGGCACCAAACCAATTCAGAATTCAGCAATGTATCCAGCACATGGAACAACAGACCAGTAAGAAAATTTATATGGAATAGCACATGCCAATATAAAGAATTGAATAATTATCTGTGCATACATACCTTCTCACCCATGATTATGGGGAGCAAGTGGTCTAGTAAATTGAATTCTGCCACAGGGATTATAACTGTACACTTGAGAACAGTGAATGTTGTAAGTCGAGTGGGAATGTATTCCTCCAGTGATGCTATTTCTTCTGAGCTTGGCACAGTTCTGTTTCCATCTGTAATATCTACAATAAATCAAGATTACATACGTTTCACTAAAATATATAAAATGTGTCCTACAGTTGCTGTTTCAGAAATGATTAGGGACTAACAAAAAAAGCAAAGCTTCTTGCCCACCTCACAGTTAATAATGTTATTCCACGCTGGTTCTACCTAAGGCTAAATGCAATACTAACTGGATTTTCCTGACTTTGAAATCTGTATTGCTCTTCCTCAGAAACTCATCTTAACTGTTTACCATAACTTGTTTCCATGTGTTTTCATCTTGTATAACTATTATTTCAAACTAATAAATACCAACAAGGATACTTTCTTCTCTAAGACTCCAAAATTAAGCCAGACTAGTCCATGAAATAAGCCCTTCTTACTCAACAAGAGTCTTATGATTAAAACAAATAGCTTCCAAAGTGTCTGAAATTATCTCAGAAGTATATCCAACACTGATGGGAATACTACAATTAATTTTATCTTTATTTTACATTTTGCTCTTTGGACTCAAAAAATCCCCTGAAAGGTTTTGAGTTTAACTTCTTGGAAGATACACCTTCAAGAGCACAAAATTTAGTCTGGTTTAATTCTGTACATTTCTGTATATGAAATAGGAGCAAACCTGGCTTAGTTTTGCTGTATGGCTCATACTCGTGTTCCAGAGCACAAACTATCATTTTCATTATCCGGTGTACCGCGCTGCTATCCAGCCGAAGATTGAGTGGACCCACAATGAGGCTTTTTGTAGACATCTCCTGAACATTTCCAAAATCTTCACTCTTTACTGAAGAAAGGTCTTGCTGAGTCCCAGAGACTACAAGAAGTTATATAAATAACAAGTCACATCAAACAATTGGACATAGTAAATTTTTTTATCAGCTACTTCTGTTTCAAATCCTATGATCACAGATTTATAAATATATATAAAAATATAACAATGCAAAGACACCATGACTGGTTTAACATGTTTTTTAACATTATTTCTGTTTAATGCAGAGCAAACAGGGCAAATTTTTCCCTCCAAGCAGAGTACAACTTAGGAACCCTTCCATGAACTTTGTATTGCTCAAGTTTAGTATTCTCTGGAGGTGTCTAAACTTCCACGGCAACTTAACCCCAGGTGCCAATGACAGCTGTGCTGTTTAAAACTTTCTACAGCTTGTCATAAAGATATCCATCCCCAACAATCAAGGAAAAAGTGTGCTGCAAAGAAATTACAGACCCAGGCCCTTGAAAGGTGAGCCGCCTGTACACAGCCATGAGAATCACACTCACCTGTACTGTCATAAACCAGACTGACAACTAAGATAAACCCTTCCTTCCATTCACCTCAACACCATTTACCTCAACTCTCTATTGCATGGACAGTGAGAAAGAAAACTTCTTTAATCATTAGAGCTCAGGCTGCTTTTAGAAGACCAGAGAGATACAAGAATGGTTTAGTAAGGTCAGGTAATAAGGTAGACCAAAACCACACATTCACTGCATACAGGCTACTCATTAGTTCCCAAACAGCATGACTATTTTTCTAAACATACTTCACAGAAATTCTTCAGTTAAATTATGCAAATTTCAGAAGCTCAAGTTTTCCTGTTACATACAACTTGTAAAAGAATACCCTCGTTCCTCTAATACATTTAATTTACAGAACTGCAGGACTGGGTTTTTTTTCCTAATAAACCATCACTTTGACAGTGTCTTCATTCAGTGTCTTGCTGATCATTACATAAATGAACAGTCAGTCTGACAATACCAGCATCAAGATTAAATGGATTCTGAGACCACAGAAAGGCAATGAAACTGGTGAAAGGTCTGGAGCACAAGGCTTAAGATGAGCATCTGAGGGACCTAGGGTTGTTCAGCCTGGAGACGAGGCAGGGTCTCAGGGGAGACCTTATTGCTCACTATAATTAGTTGAAAGGATATTGTAGCAAGAGGGCAGGAGTCAGTCTCTTCTCCCAAGTAAGAACTTATAGGATGAGAGGAAACGGCCTCAAGTTCCACCAGGGAAGGTTTAGATTGGACACTGGGAAAAACTTCTTCACTGAAATTGGCCACAAGCATTGAAACAAGCTAAGGGAAGTATCGTAATCATCATGCCTGGAAGTGTTCAAAAATGTATGAATATTGCATTTGGGGATATAGTTTAGTGGTGAGCATGGCAGTGCTGGGTTAATGGTTGGACTCAGTAACAGTTCTTGTCCAACCTCAACAATGCTATGATTTCTGGTTGCCTGAGAGGAACCCAGTCTTTTACCTTCCAGAGTAACATTCCCTTTTGCCTCTGTCCTTTACCGTACTCATTCAAAAGTCTTTCTATTGGGGAAGTAGCTTGGGGGAAAAGGAAGCAAGGATACGGTTTTTTCCCCCCTTGTGTTTATATAATAAAATGTTGCTGCTTCTAAGCATCAGTGAGGAGAAAGGTCCTCAAACAAACCAAGACTATGCCCAATTTGACACATAGCTGGTCTAATGCTCTGCAAAGGCTCTGTAAAGGCTTATACAAAATCCTCTCTAAAGGTTTATACACTCAGCAGAAGAATTAACTTTATCCTTAAAAGCCCAACAGAAGTTGACGGCAAGAGCATTTATAGCCTCTGCTTCCCTTGGCTTGTTGTTTGTCTGAGAGGAAAAAGAACAATAAAAGAAAGATAAAAGGACAAAAAGATACTATCTTATAAAATCTATTCAAATCTTCAGCTGGAACTGAGTTACGACCTTTTTAATAAATCCTGAAAATATTTTTTTTATAAAAGCCAGCATATAGCTTTCTGCATTTATTTTACAGGCAGTTAACACTCATACTTTTATCCTTCCAATTCTACAGAGTATTCAGTTCAGATGAACACTACTAAAAAGGGCAAAACGCAATAACATCATATAAAAATAAAAAGGCCAAAAATAATAAGGCCAGAAGCAATAACAGCCTACCTTTTTGAAGACTTACACTTGCTTGTATATATTGTTTGTATATGAATAATATATTAAAGTGACAGAATTTATACAAACCACTTTCTGTAACAGTTCCATTTAATTCTAAGTGCAAAGAGCATGCGATAGAAAACCTATTGGTTCTGCTGAACTAGGTGATCACAGGTGATTTGAAACTCCACAGATTCATAAAGAAAAACAATTTTTGATCACTGAGCATTCAAGCTCTCTGTAAACTTTGTGTCTAAATCTAACTGACAAAAAATACCAAAATGAGTGCTGAGTAATAAACTTACCACCAAGATAAGTACACACTACAAACAAAATGGAACTTCAAAAGTAAACCCCGCTAGGTCTGTAGGTCATGCAAATCAGCGATCAGGGAACTGACAGGCTACATAATGTTTCAGGGAAAATGTTTTCCATTGAAATACGAAGCCAAAACCCAGAAAAACACAGGAAGGGGAGGACAGGCAGCATTTCAAAATAAAACTACTGTGCATGACTATCTCGTTTTCATTCAAAATAATGAAATTGATTAATGCACTTCTGTAAGTGACAGATGAAACTCCTGAGGTTAATGTTATCCAGGAGGCACTTGTGGTTTAATCAGTAATTCTATGCTTCAGGAAAGGTTAAAGGTGCAAAGAATGTGTCAAACCAAAATTGCCTTGACAGATAAAAATCTTAGAATCACAGTGACTGCCTCCTATAACTTAAGTTGGGTTAGGATATTTTATGGAATGTGGTGTGCACTGATTGTAACTAAAAACATAGTAAATATCAAAATACAAAAGTAAAATTTAAACTTTCATATAAACAACACATATTAAAAATGCAGCAGGTTTACACTGTTTTCAAAATCTTGAGGTATTTATATCTTCATTTTAAAGGAATTATTTACACCTATTTTTATGTGTTGTTTAATAACTACCCACCTAACCCACAATATGGAAAAATAAACTTGACATATTAACATCACTACAGATTATAAAATCTTTTCTGAGGAACAAAACTGTTTGAAAACTTAAAGTTTTAATTTCTTGATTTAGAGAAACAACAACTATTTAAACAATTTAAAAATTAATCATTCCATTCTTCTACATAGCCAGGCGGCTGAAATTAAAGGATTAATACTGATACGAAAGCTTGATAGGAAGCCAAGCTAAATTTTGTGTTTTCCTGGATGGAGAAAACAGAAGCTATGGCTCTGAGAAAGCAAACGGGAAGAAAAAGAAGAGAAACCCAGGAAAGAAAAATGTAGTCAGAATATACCAGTAGCCTGGCATTGAGGGAAATAATTTTGTTCCTGAGTTCAGTCATTCCTGAAACGGGCTAGTTAAAAGTCAGAAAAAGATATGATCACAGCATTCCTGGTGCATTCAGAGAAACAAGACAAAATATTCCACAAAATCAATTTTTCTCCTTAATCAAATAGTCTTTGCATATTATATTTTCTATAGCAAGATTCAAAAAGTAGATAAGGCTTACCCAAGATTTTCAACTTCTCTACATAAGAGTTCAACACACAATTAAATATTTATCTCTATTAAAACCAGAAGTAGACTGCAGTAGAATCGTGCCTTAATTGTACATTTTCTCAGCTTCACACCACACTCCTAGCCCAGAGGAAAGCCTCAGAACTGGGAAAGAGCTGTTAAAATTTCCTAGTGTATTCCTCTACTACCAAAGGCAACAGCATCATTTATTTCTTTTTTTAAGTTTTGCATGATCCATCCTCTAAGGAAACTGGAAGTTTCTTTCCTACTGCTTTTATTCTTAATGCCCAACCAGTCCAGAAAACAAAATCAAACATTAGGAGTTCTGACTTCTTTTACACAGAGAGAAAAAAACCCAAACACACACAACCCCCCCCCAAAAAAAACAACAACAAAACTAACAAACTAACTAAAAACCAAACAAAAAACCATCCAACCAACAAAAAAAAAACAACAACAAAAAAAAACCAAAAAACAAACAGATGAGTTGGATTAGGTATCAAGGACAGATAAATGTTTGGTCACAAAACAGCAAGAAGTCCCCAGAAGATGTCCACAGAAATAGTATTCACAATAATAAATACAGAGGTGGAGAAGAAAGCCCTATTAATTTGACAATGAAACTGCAGAGCAGCTGCTGCAGATGACAGTCTTACAAGAATTGGGGGGGGGGAAATCACATTGCAATTAATGATAAGAATACATGTGTTAAAATACAGATATATTTCTTACTGATAGATTAACTCCTTTGTCCCAGCTTTCGTAGCACTCACAGTAGTTGATATACTTACTGCATTGAATTCACTTTTCAGACTTAGAAAAGAATTGATAGGAATCTCAACAATTACTTAGAATTGGCCAATATCTATGTGCACATGGTTTATTTGTTCACAACATTGTTCAGATGCATACATTTCAAGATTAAGTCTCCACACTATCTTGCATCCTTGCATTATAATTCATAGGAGAAAATTCACAGTCCTTTTCATCTTCTGCACCAACTACACAATCAACCTCGTTCTTCAACCAGAGTTTCTCACAAGATTTTTTTTTTAACATGCAAAGTCAATAATGACAACTTCAAAAAAAAAGAAAAGACATCATACTTTATGAACTTCACCGCTGCTACAAGCTAATTCCTTTCAGTTTAGAAACTGGCTATAAAAATATCATTGTGATTACTTATGCAGGAAATAAAAAAGAACAACACTGACAATCAACAGCTAACCAAAATAGCTAACCTCAAAGACACCATTGAGGAAACAAAGATGAAAGCATTTTATTGATGATCTTGATGGTATATCTAAGATAAGTTAGAGGACAGTTGGTCAAGGACCATCTAGGCATGAAAAGTCTTTGTTTCTATTATTTATCAGGGTAAACAAAGGAAAAAAAGGTACCTTTGCCACTGGTACTTTCCATTGTGTACAAGTAATCCATGTAGAAAGCCCCAAACCTCTGCATTCCAGCTATCTCTGTGTACGTCTCCTACCAACACAGCAAAGCAAACAAAGAAAATGTTGTAGAAGGAAAGAATCTTGAGATTACCAGCTGATAGACCGGTATTAGAGAGATATATTCATGTTTGGATTTGTGCATCAACACACGGAAAGGCTTATCAAAACAAAGGACAGAGGTTATCCCAAAGAATTCACCTTTCTGATAGGTAATGTAACTTCTATTTGAGGCCACACAAATGCACATCCATAATTCCAGTAGACATGCTGACCAATTCATCAAAAGCATCTAGTCAATTAGTACCTTTAATGGAGTAAATATTCTTCACTTGACCTCTTGAATACAACAGATCTACCTAATTAAGTACACTGAAAACTTAAGCTCATTCAATCTGGCTTTGTTATTCAAGGAACATCATGGTTTTATCTTTAAACAGTAGGAAACATATTAAGACTTTATGCCATCACTGGGATTTATACATAATATAATCCATTACAGCGCAAACTTGCTTCACATCTAGCCAAAAAAAATAGGCAAATCGTAAAAGCGTTGAAGACAGATGAAGTATAAAGCTTAAAAGTAAAACACTATATGAGAAAAGTTTGAACACAAGTACTTCTGATTTTACTAATTTCATTTTTACAGGAATCTTCAAGGTTACACTTCATCAGTAGCACTAAAAAGGTGACAATAGTAAAATTTAAATTTAAAAGAAATTAGACACATTCATTAAACAGAGCATAGAACTCCACCTATGAACACAACTGGAAAGAACCACCTTGGTCATTACATCCAGTTTTTAATAATCACAGTTAATCAGGGAATAAAGTTTTACTGCACAATTTACAACAACAGACACTATTGGTGACTGAAAAATTGTCTCCAGAAAAGGCAGGATTAGCAAAATTTTCTCTAAGTAGACAAACATAGGACACGAACAATAAAATTAACACTGCCCAAATCTGGTTTCCAAGACGGCACTTCTTAGTTTGAAGACCACGGACCACTTACTGTTTGGGTTAAAAGTATGTGCTGGTAAAAATTTTGCTAGCATTCTTTCATACCTATTACTTCCTTAAAGTGTTCTGTGGTTAGTGCTTTTGGAAATTATGGCATTAATTCAGTTTTTGGAGCAGGAGACAGGGGTTTGAGGTTTCTTTTGGATAAGTTTATTCAGGTTGGGTTTTTTTCGGCTCGTTTTTTGTGGGTGTCTTTTTTTTAACACAAACAGATTTACCTTTTTTTTTCTTTTTTTGGCCAGCTGGGAAGGAAGATTCAGTTAAACGTGAAAAAGTAACGAAAAATCAGTCCTCTAGCAGTACACAGATCTAAATAATTATTAGAAATCCATTACATAGCATTGGAATTTTTTTCTAAGAAAAATGTGATTCTCTGACCTTATGATGAGCTGCATCCAGTATAAATTCTGCCCGAATACTATTATTTTCCGGACTTCTGTAATCAAATAGTGAATTGGTAAGATATGTCATCCCTTTCACACTCAAATTTTCTCCACAATTAAAGAAGTAGGCCTCCTTCATGAGGTAGCACAACATAATATGGCAGGGGAGGAAAAAAAAAAAAAGAAACATAGTCAAGTTAACAGAAGTTTCAATTGTCATAACACACAAATAATACAGACACAGGAGTATACTTCATTATGAATGAAGATAAACTAATTAAATTATTTTCACTGAAGTAACACTGAAGTTCCTGTCCACCCCCTCCCCATTTTCAAATCAATAAAACCGATTTTATAGCTGGCAATCTCATAGTTGCTGTAGACAAGGCTGCTGCTCACCCTCACATCCCCCACCGCATCTCCCTTGTACTTAACAAGGCCAACAGAGCATTTTTACAGTTTTTCAGCCTCTCTTTCTGGAAAAGCTCATTTGTATCCATTGCAGCACACCAGCCATGTAGTGTGTGCCACTGCATCTCTAAAATCCCGTATCATAATCTGAAGTTGTGTAAGCACATCTAGGCCTTTTTTTGTTTTCTGTGCTGCATACACAAACAGCTGAGATGGATGCCAAGCCATGCTTCTCTCACAGGTTAAGGATAAAAATCTGTCCCATCACAGGACAGTGTATGATTTTCCAGATGACTAGATATTTGACATAAATATAATAATTTCGTATTTTCTTTCATATTCTTAATTTTTCTCCTTAAAATACATTCCAAGATTTCACAGCACACTAACGTCAAGTTAACAGGTCTGTTCTTGGCTGCGTTATTTTTTTTTAATTAAAAAAGATAATAGTTGCTGTTCTCCAGTACCTTAGGACACTGTTCTATCTACAGTTAAACCAAAAATCGTTACCGAATTTAAAATTTAATGCACCAGTTCATTAGATATTTTAAAAGTACTCCATATGGATACTTGATTTTGTCTTAAGTAATTGAAGATTTGCTTCTATTTAAAATTAATAGAAATTAATACTGTTTAACTCAATTTAATACTTCTCTTAACCTTATTGAAAAATGAGGCAAAATATTCATTTGATATTTGTACCACACTTCTACTGTCTTCACCATACAGTGTTCCCTTCCAACCTTCTGTTCATTTAATCACTTTCAAAGATTTTCAACTGTTTTTATTTGTTACACACAACCAAAGTGTGCAGAAATAGACAATAACGGGCTATTATGAAAGAAAAAGGTCTTGTTTTGCCCCTTCTCATTCTGAAATACTCGTCTTTTCAACTCTGAGGAATAGAATTGAGTCCTATATACCAGTAACATTCAAAAACTTAAATCACAATTGGTAACAGCAATCAATATTGCAATCAATAAAGCATAACAGAATTGCTAATTGAGCAAGTCAGCTCATATTTCAATATACTCACTTCATCACTCCTATTCATGTTCTCTTCAAAATCTTTAATTCCCATAATTCCTTTAAGGCACATAGCTTGGCAACCAACAAAACCAATCTGGCAATCAAAGAAAAGTTCACCTTTCATAAGGACCTAGTGAAGAAAAAAATGGTATTTTTAAGACTTCTACTCCACAAGAAATAGAAAATGTGGACAAAAGTGAACCAAAAGATGTTTATGTTTATGTATTTAGAGCAATCACACAGGGCACTTCAAAGGAAGAGATTACTTTAGTATCACCATAGCACTAGAAATTTAGAGAATTTATATGTACATGATTATTACAACAAACATCCAATATGACAGAACATGAAAACTCAGCAACAAAATAATTAAAAAATATTTTATTGGTAACTATTTGCCACATTTTATGATAAATCGTAAAAGCCCAGTCAAGGGAAATTTACCTCAACTGTTGTTCCTTCTTGTTCCCAGCATATAACTTCTTTGGATTTTACTTTCTGAGGGCTGTAATAACTGCTTTCAGCTTGCATCTCAGTGAGCTATGAAACAATAGGATAAACACTTTATAAAAGTCAATATTAGTATTAAACAGCAGTAATGTCATTAATACATTAATACAGAATTGATGAAGACAAATTAAACTATGAGCCAAAACCTATTAACAGGCAGGAAACAGGTGCAATTAAACAGCTGTAACACATTATTCATATTGGAACTTCTCATATTCAACTTCTGGTTGAAATATGGCATAACAGAATGTCTAAAACCCACTACAGTCCACTACAGTATTTTTAGTTTCCTTATCTAAAGAGAAACTATGTAAAAAGATGAAAGAAAAACACAGCTGCATTATTAATATAACAAATTAGCTCATAAACTGCTGTAAAAATGCATAAATACATTATTTATTCTTCCCAGAAATAATTAAACAGCATGATAATATTATGAAAACATTTTGATTACAACCATACTCATTTTTGTTTCTTGTCATAGCAACTGAGAGGAACATGCATTTATATTTCTTGAAAGATTTCAATATAAAAAATCAAAATGGTAAAACACAAGTTAAAAAAAGCACATAACCTACAGCTTAGAAAAACAAGAAAAGAGGTACAAAATAATGAAGATGTTATATTTTGCATGAAAAAACACTTAGTTTATGTTCAGCAACTTAAATAGTTCAAATTCTAATTTTTATATAAAAATATCCACAGGCCCTCATTTTTTTCAAGAGTGGATACACATGGATGTTGTTTCAAATTAAAATTTTGCAATCCAAATGTCCAAGAAAATTGGATGAAAAAAATCACTGATCACCCTTCACCTGTGTGCAATTATAGTAGAGGAAAAGCAATTAATTGATTAAAAGAACTCAGACATTACAAGAATAATTTTCACCATTATTAGAAAACGCTACATTTAATTTGGCATGATTTTTAGCTGGAATGATATCAACTATTCAGAATGCTAATGCAGAAACTTGACCTTATTTTTTAACCAAAATGTGAACCACAAATTAATTCCATACATTCTTTGCATGCAAGCAGAACAATGAATTCTGTTTTCCTCCTAACTGTCACCATATTAATATCATACATCACTTCACATTTAAAATTTATAGAATGTAAGATGTTACATTGTAAGAAGTTTTTAATCGCTTCCCAATATAAAATGTGCGAACTTGCCAACAAAGCATTTTAGGAAAGCCCCCAGTAAAGTATGTTCAAAAAAGAAGTTCATATTATTTTTAATGATTTTTCTCACATGAGGAAAGAGAATAAAAAAACTACTGTATGACAAAGTGCAAAACAAGATGCTGAGCCATGGAAAACGAGAAATTTGAGTCCTGGCAGTTTGTTTGGGTTTAAGTGTCCCAGGGATATAATTAACAGAGGAAGAAAAGATTCTCCATTATTTATTTTTAGCCTTTCTTAATGAAGGCTGAAGCAGATTGACACAAACGAACACGACAATGTTTGTTGATATCCTCAAATTTTGCAACCAAATTTGCCAGGAGGCTGAAGGCTTAAAACATTACCCTTCCCACAGAATGCCTACAGCTTCCAAAGTCATTTGTCTCATCCTTTCTGACAGCTGCCAAGCAGCTCAATGCCCTGCTATGCCACCAATCAAAAATAGCTCAGAGAAGTTAAGCATAAAGCCCCTCACAACTCTCTTGTGCACAGATGACAAGCCAAACAGGCAATAAAGGTTCAGGGAGCTGCTGATGGTATTAAGTGTACAATCAGGCACATGTACAAGAGTTATTGCAGTTCATCTGTAAGGCTCAAAGTCATAAAATCAGACTAGTTACTCTGTGGCAAAGTTATCTGGCCTTTGTTTAATACACGTTTAATTGTAAAGCCAACAGCCACTTTGTGTAGTTATGCATATAAAATTGCTTGCATACAGTTTGGCACATGTTAAAAGCATTTTGCAACTTCAGAACCTTAATTTTAATTTCTGTCAGTACATCTCAATATCTTATTCAGACTCTCCATATTCCTTCCTGCAAGCTTACAAAAGAATAGAAAGAAGGCCAGAAACCTCTTTGAGATTTGTTTATAAAAAAATACTTAAATCTTTCTCTACATGCACAGTCTATAGCTCAAAGTATATGTACTATTTATCCTTTCAATTCAATTTCAACAAATGGAAAACAATTCCAACATTATCAAGTTAAAATCAGATTTTTACTTAAAATAGTCTAAAAAAAAGAACAGTCTAAACAATTCCTCAAATTTACAATCTCTATGAAGCTAAAGCTTTTTTATAAAGAAATATTACATATTACATGGATAGAATACTTCAATAAACATTCACAGAAAGCCTGTAAGATTCTTCTCCCATCAAAGGATATTAATATGTTTCCCTTCAAGATTATAAAGTTGGCTGAAATGGCAAAACCAGCTCACATTACAATTATCAGTACAGTATGACGAAAGAGGAACATTCCACATTCACTTTCCATGTTATTCATTAATGTACCATTTCCCATCTCCAATCAAACAATATGCAAACACTCAGGTAATCTCTATGGACTTCCTCAATAAACCAAACAAATCCTTTACGAAACAGAGAAATACTTACCTTAAAAGTCACTGTTGCCTTCGTACAGTAAAACCCAACTGAAATAATAGGATCCTTTAGGGACTGAGATTTCTGCTGATGTAACATTGTTCCATCATCAATTCCACTAGAATCATTCTCTTCATCATCATAACTCACAATGGCAGGGACAAAAGACCAAGCCCAAGATACCCATCCTTGTTGTTGGTCATCGTCTTGATGCAAATAAGGATCTGGATACTGTGCGGGATATTGCATCACGGAGCTTGTTTCATCTTCTGCACCTTTTGAAACAAAAACCAATTCTTCTGTGAAAAAAAATTAGAGATAGCATAGAGAGCAAAACAAGGATTTCCCCAAGGATTCAAGTCTAAGATTCATGATCCAGATGGGTAATACTGTATGTACTAAGAGCATAATTATCTTCTATCTGGTTTCAACACCACTCTTAGGGGACTCTCATGAGTTATTAACTACTTCAGAATTACTATAGGTAGTACAGGATGCAATACTGTTCCTACAGGAGAAAAATACTATATTTAATATATCCTTTTAAATGAGAACAGAAATAGGCATATTCCATTTCTATTTACTTCTTTTTAAACTCAGAGATCCCACTCTTACAAATTTCAGACCTTTCACTCTTTAGTTTAATCAGTCTTTAGTCTTTGACTGTAATTACTTATACTTGCATAATGGAAGAAAGTATAATAAAAAACACTCATGAGAATTCTGTGCCCATGCTTAGAGGCAAGGACACCTCCACCCACAAGGGCAATGCAAGCTTCCTTCCTGCTCTCTTCACAAAACAGTCTTAGAGATCAGATTTCAATCCAAATGCAAATCTTGAAACACAGGAAATGCAGAAGAGGTGCACATAAAATCTTGGAAAAAGCCAAGAGGCACAACTGTCAGATACAGAAGGAAAAAGAATTGATATGGAGGATGACTCAAGTAGTTTAGGGGTAGGACCTGGGTCATGCATAACATTTAGTCTACATAGCCATGAAATTAAGCTACAATTTAGCATACCTCTTGCTCCAGCATACACAGAGTCAACAGTAAAATATGCCAGATAATAGTTTGGACTGTAATTTTTTTTATTATTACGCAAGTCATTAAAATAAGACAGCATCATTTTAGTTTAGCTGCTCTAAAGATACACCTATCTTCTACCACTAAATTAAAACCACGAGAACCATTATGAAGAAACACGTAGAAGAGGGAATACATCTCGTATGAAAATAAAAAGCAAACAAGAGCAGACAATGTAAATGGGCAGAACTATTGAAAACATAGTGCAAAGCAGTACTTTGATGTTTAAAACAAGTTCTGATATATCTATTGTCAATAACAATTTCCAAAGACAAATGACAAAACACACTCTGGCTTTTCTCTTACTTAGTTCAAATGCGGCTGCTGCCAGTTTTGCACTTGCTTATGGACAGGTGCTTTGTTGCATGATACAGTGACAAAGCCAAAGTACCCTACTGTGCCACAACTCCCAGAATGGTCTTTCTGGATCCTGTTTAACCTCAATGTAGTCAGGACCACCAGAACTCTTTACAGAACATGAAAGAATGTCAGAGTACTAATTACTTAACCAGCACAATGAACTGCTTCTAACAAACTGCAAAACTGCAGAGATACTTGACAAGGACTAGACTTGGGCATTTATATTTGTAAAATACAAAGAAATCCATGTTTTTAGCACTGCTTCTTAAAAAGTAGAAGTTGTATTTACCTGTGATATTTCCCAACATATCTTTAGTGTGGCAAATCAAATCTTCACTTTCCCCATCTTTGAAGTTGCCTATTTCTCCATAATACAGAGCAATCCCAAGCTGCATTATACGTATAAACATAGGAAGCTGCTGATCAGAGATTGACAGTTTCAAACTTTCAACTAATGTGTGAATCTATAATATGAAAGAGAACAAGAACAATAATAACAAAGCTCTGTCATCAGTGAAGTTGGCTTTTAAACCGTACAACTCCATATCCTTTTGGTATGGGCATTCTGATTTCCAAAAGCTGCAGTATACAACACAAAGCAAAGGGTGCAAACAACAACAATCAAAAACATACACTCTTTGGGTTGCCACAAAAGAGGCCTTCAGGTTGAAACGTCAAGTGTAACATATTTTACATATATATAAACATTTATTTATTTGGGTTTTTTACAATTGTCGTTGAAAAAGTTTCTCAAACATAAGTGACTTAAGTGCACCTGATTGAACTTTTATTTTCATTTTTCATAAAAATCTCTGCATGCTCAAGAAACACTCGATATACTAGTTTTAATATACAAGGTCCTTCATTTTGATTCTTTCCAACTCCCAGCACTGTTGCAAGTGCACAAACCTTTTCTGTGCAGAACACAAGAAGGATAAGGAAAAATTAACTATCTTAAGATTTGGAAGGAAAAAAAAAAAAAGGATTATTTTGCCAGAAGCCTTTTTAAAGTCACAAAAGGCATGTCATAGTTGAGATAAGGAACGCTAGATAGCATTGTAGGCAATGAAGGTAATTATAGAGTAGCTTCATTGAAATTACATCACACTCCATGACATCTTGTATGGTACTGTCCTCTCATCATGATCCTGCTCTCACATGGTCAGTGGAACTCAGCTGCTCCTCGGCTGATTCGCTCACCTTCCTAAAACTGGCAGGAAACTATCTATTTCTTCTTGTTAAGTTAGCTTTCTGTCAACATAGTGAGTGGACTTAGATGATTGACAGGTCAGACAAATGTCAGTGCTGCTGCAAATAGATGGAGGCAGGACTGACATCCCCAGCGCAAATCAGCTCATCTGTCTCACGGTTCCCTCATCCCATGATGGTTTTTACAAGAACTGCAGAAAAAAAGCTTACAACTCTAATTATTTTACATGTGTTTTGTCACTTCCACTCACTTACATTATTGTCATTCTAAAATTCAAAATAGTAGCTTAGTGTTCCCAGTTTAAAAGCATACAATGACATACCCAAGTACTTAAGAACCATCCTCCTTTGAGAAGTCTTAACTCCAATAAAAGTCATTAAGATTAGTTTGGCCAAAACTTTGCAATGGACACAGTAATCAAAATTATGCAGCTTATAAAAATGTTCTAACCCCTACAAAGAAACCAAAAAAGCACATGTCTTGGAAGTTTTCTCTCAAGACTGAAAATCAGATATCCTTTATTAAGTGAACAACACATAGAATAAAAGATCTCACTATAAATATCTTCACAGATTTAGAGAGAAAGATTGAGTGCTGCTGGCTTTTGTCTTGAGCTGGGAAACAAACCACCGTCCTTCACTAAACCTACCCCTCAGACACACTGAGGCTGCAGTATTATCATTTACAGCAGAGACTTTTACAAAGCTTTAGGCATCCTTGAATTACTACCATGAATGAAGCTATTGTATTTTCTGATAAGGGCTCCTTTTGCTTCAACTGTAAGAAAACACAGCTATTTCCACTGATTAGCTAAATATTTTAAAGAGTCTCTTTAAAATACTGCAACCTGATGACCCACAATGCACAACCTCCATGCATAAAACCATTCAGAAAGTTACCAAATACAAGTTTGCATAGGTCAGCAGATTTATAGATCAAATTGTTGCATAATGTTATGGCAGTGAAATATTAAAAAAGAATAAAGATCTTAAAAATCATTACCTTTAGACCATTATTCTATGGATCATAATAAACAATTCTTACTTCACTTAAATATTAATCTACCATCATATGTGTAATATTTTAATTGTGCACATTTCTGAATATTTTATTAATAAACAGTATTTTATGTTTAAAGATTGAAGAAAAAAAAAGAGGAAAAAAAAAGAACAAATGAAAAAAGAAAAATGGTAAGTACACTATGTGCAACATAAACAAAACCAAAGTATAAAAAAAAAAGTTAAGACATCCTTGAACAAACTGACATGTGCCTTAAAAAGGGGCAGAAACAATAAATGACCAACAAAGATGACCAAAGAAGTTTAATACAAATTTAATTAAATTAGTACCATCACTCTCTATTTTAGTATGAGTTTTACTTTAGTCCATTATCCACTACAACACTGTAAGCAATAAAATAATAATCATCATTTTTATGACTGTATCATTTTAAAGTATATGGAAGATGTGAGCATTTACATTCAAGAGTGCTGTCAGAGACTTGTAATTTGGCCATAAACTTTTGTTCTGCAAATTTAGCATATAGGACAATCATATGATGATTCCTTATTATCATTGGAGTTCACACAGATTCCAAAGTTAAGGCACATCATTAAAAGTCCTACTATTGAATACACAACTACTTGTTTATAAACCTCAAAATGAGCAATATTCCAAAATTGGTACACATTTCTCTGAATAAAGAAGAAAGTAAATAAAAGAAAAAAAAAAAAAAAGTTTTGTCCCAGTATGAAGAATCAGTCTTTGTATAAATCAGGATACACATGTGAAAAAAGGAATTTTCTGCAAACATGGGTACCACCAGGCAGTCTATGCAGCATTTTGTGATTATTCTTAGCTGGATAAATACTCGTCTGCTCATTACCATATCCACAAATCCTCAAATTTGTTCGAAGTAACCAAAGGCACAGAGTCATAATAGAAGAAACGGGTGCATTGGGCAAACTGAACAAGATTAACTCCCAACCTCAAGTTCACAGCAACCTAGGACTTTCTGAATCATATGAACTAAAAGAGTGACACTTCTAAATTATATTCTTGAGAAATACCCATCAAAACATCTCAAAATCTACTATTTTCCAGTGCAAAAAAACCCCTGGAGATTAATTTTTACTAAATTTTCCTAATTTAAAAAACTCAGCTAATTAAATGGGCACCACTGATATGCTTTGAGAGCAGGAAGAAGGAGAGATGAACCTCACGTGTGATTATTCGGAGCAGAAAAAAAAAAATAGGAGTGTAAGGTAGCTTAGGCTCCCCATCAACTCAACGTTTGGTTTCTGCACTGCAAAATGTAAAGGTGTCCGCTCATGTGGGATGTCTCTGTACAGCATCACACCCCTGCTCACGAGGAGCTGAGTTTGACTTGCTAATCCACTTCACGTGGTTCACTGCACAGTGTTAACACACTCAAGTTTCTTCTTGCTCGTGAGAGTTCCAGCTACACTTAAAACAATAACTTCAGGCTAAAAATCCTTTCTCTTATTGCAGACACCTTTGAGAACACAACTGGCTTTTTTCCTTTACAGATAACCTGCAGACTTTCTTTTGCCCCTTACAGTTACGGGTTTTTCAAACTCCAAGAAAAAAAGGAAATATTAGAGAGCATAACTTCCTTATTTACATACTGTTACTGCAGATAAACTAAATGCATCATATGCACAAAACACAATTAAAAATTCCTACAGCAAAAACCAACAGCATGAGCTCTTCATATTACTTAAAATTTCAAAGTGCCTTTCGAAACATCTGAAAACTTCACAAGTGAGTAGCAAAAAACATTATTTTGGATACCTACTTTAATAATAGATGGCATTTTGGAGTTGAGGTTATCGTAAGTGAAATGCAGACGAGTCCTGAAGGAGCATTTGTACAGCAGAGGTTCCTGGTAAAATTCAATTTTACCACTAGCATTTCTCTTATCAAGACATACTGTGCAGTCAGAAAAGTTGATCATCTTTCTCAGTACCAGATCAGTGGCTTTTAAAAGAAGTGCATAGGTTAAAAAAATGTATTACAAAAGAAAAATTATGCATACGGGTTCTTAACTAAAAGACATCAATACAAGATATTTATTTGGTCATTATTTAAATCAGCAGCAAAGTACTTGCTTACATGATTAATGTGTCACAGATTTTTTTCTGCTGAATGCATAAGAAGTGAGGACAGATTAGTTACACCTAATTAAAATTTTCACCCCTTCGCTGTACCTTAGATCTTTCTATAAGAGTACTGTTTCATGTGGAAGCATAAAGAGCAATAAATACCATTCTCATTATTCTCCTAGAAATAACTTTGCATGTTTTCCCCCAAAGTTTTCTTTTGAATCTTCCAAAACAAACATGAGCTATTACAGTGATCTTAACATGGAACATATTTTGTAATTCTATCATATTAATTTGTAATTATTTTAGCCAGAACAAAAACAATACGCCCAGGAAAACATTAATTGAATTCCTCACTCTACCTGAAATCTTCTGTTTGATCTTAGTACTCTTACTGTACTCACATTCCACCGCTACCAAATGTCAACAAGAGCAGCTAGACATAGAGGTGAATGTTGACAACTCAAGGACGCAAACATTGAAACACTGAAGACCAAAACAAAAATCAGAAGTGGTTTTCTTTCACCCCTGAAAACATGAAGCTAAATGAATCATGTCTTGCAATTGGTACGTCATGCTCACCACAGTGCACAGCGTTTCACTGCCTCTCTAGCCAGGCTGTTTAAAGAGCATCACAAACAAGGGCAATGAAAGGCCTGAATATGCTACTGCTCATTCACAAAACTAGAAACTGATTGCCTGGGCACTCCCTGCCTGCAGCAAGCTCAGAATGCAATACCCTCAAAGGACAGCAAGTACGAGCACAGGACTGCAACACAGCTAATGTAATTATGTGTGAGCATACAAGCATGCATTAAGAGTCATCTACGTTACTTTCAGAATCAAGGTAAGGACAAGGGGAAAACTGGTTAGAAATGAAAACAGGCAGAAATTATTTTACTTCTGATAAAAAGAGCCGGGTTTCTGAGACTTGCAAATTTCTATAGGAATTTAAGAGTGCCTCCACAGTGATACATGAAAATACAAACTATCTGCTCACCGGAGATGTCCATAAATGCTCGATCCCAAAACTCATCCACTGTATAGCATTCTGCAGAAGTGATATTGACTGAGAGAACAATATCATCCTCCACATACTTTAATATGAGGTTGTTGATCACAATGTTGACATTATTTACAACACGCCTAATCAAACTCTGAACGTAACCTATAAAATAAAGCAAATTTTTGGGAGTGATAAGGAAGACATGATACCAAACTCATTTATTTACTAATAAATTCCATTATTTCCATGTAATCATTATTTTTAACTTGCACTTTTTTTTAAACAAAGTCAAAATTTATACAAACTAAGTGACATTGTCTTTTATTTATCAAAAAAATCACACAACTTAAAACTCTTCAACATTCTGTGCAGCTAAGTCAATCAGCATCCTAGAAATACAAGACAGTATAAAAAAATTGTAAATACTATGAATACAATAAAGCATAAGAGACTAATTACCTTCCAAACTGATTAAGAAAATAGAACACTATGGATTATTGTAGATAAAGAATTGTAATGGCATTCACTTTTTTACTTGAAAGATATTCAGAAATAGGTTTGGAAAAGTGAACACCAGCTGCTAGGCTACTTTTCATATTAAGTCTATACACTCCTTCACAGTTTTTTTACAAGGTGCCTAAACATTAATATGCCTACTACTTTTTCCCCATTCTAAAACCTGATACATCCACATCTTCTTCAGTAATACCCCTGTGAGGTCTATCAAAACCAACTTTTGTCAATGCAACCAGTAAGCACCTGCATTGAAGCCTGTTGGGAACAAATCCACTTATATTTTTTCAGACATAATGTGATTGGAAAAATAATCTCATCTGGGAATTCACAAGTCTGTGGTAAACACTCATAGTTTAGCAACATCATAAAGAAATAAATGCCACCCATCTTTTTGTCTTTTATGTATACTGAATCTAAGTATGGAGATAACTAATTTGTGCTGGAAAAAAGCAAGCCTTAAAATTTCTATAACATTACCTGCATCTACAATACATTTATTACATACTACAGAGTTCTAGTTTGGTAGCTATGATGAAAAAAGCCAGTTAATGATACAGGCATCAATCCACAGGGTAGTTTTCTGAAACTTGCATTAAGTATGACTCATTTGTATCAACAATTTTAATTCAAATGAAAAACTAAATTGAACATCAAAATATTGTGAGGTATGCAGGAAAAGACTCAAGTTGCTACTTCCATTCTACTCTGCTTTTTGTAGCTTTTCATTGTTTTCATACTCAAATATTACTTTTCACCTTAGAGTATATGATAATGTTTTCAGGTTACATGAATTCAGAAAACCAGATGTATTATTTCAGTAATTAAGGGGCACAAGAGACCCATATTCATCACTAGAGTGATGTAAATTGACCTGTATGTAAGTAGAAGTCAGCAAAAAGCATTTAGTTCCTTGTCTTAATTTCAGCATAGAAATATTTTGCAGAGTATTTAACCAGCAACTATAAAATTATAACCAGTTATTTAATTATGATTTTAAAGCAAGCTACTAATTTCATCATAGAAAATGAAGTTATCCCTCCACAGGCCCAAATTTTTTCAGTATTTTGCTTTCAAGGGTCTTTCAAAGTCAATCTAATATACATTTTCCTGATGTGAGTGATAAAAGCACCATAAACCCAGCATCACGGCAGGAAAAAAGGCAAATTGTACTTTAGTTTCCAGAGCTATTCCAGAAAAATGCAACACCACTTTCACCTGCGTGTCCTTTTGTCCGAGCGCATAAAGAGAGGGAGCAGGTATATCTTCCAAATAAAACAGGGGTAATGGATTTGCTAAAAACTGTCTATGAAGATATTTCCAAACTAGTGGTGTATTATATTGTTAGAAGTACCATACTTTTCAGTTTGTTAGAAGATACCAGCTTTCTGATTAAGTGTAGCTTCAAATGCACTAGAATCGTATTGTCACAAGTGTGGAACAGTCTTTTAAGAAACTGCAATCCTTCCTATTCAAAACAAATTAATAAAAACACCAGCAAGCACAATAAAGAGTTTGTTGAATTTGGGTTTTTTTTTGAGTTTTGTTTGTTTTGTTGATTTTTTTTTTTAAGGGCTTTGTTTTAAATACAAGTGGGAAAAATGCAAGTAGAGGTTGCTTGTTACTCCTGTAACTTTTAAAAATAAGATTATGAACAACTTTGCCACTAAAATACAGGTTTTCCACAAAACACAAAAAAATCTGTACGGCTAAATTCTTTTCTGAAGTGCCACATAAAACCCACAAGCATGTTATTTCCAAATTGTCCAGAATCCAGGAGGCTGCACTGTGCACTAAGAGCTACAAATGCAGTTTCACATCCAACATTCCAAAAACATTGTAGCTCCATAGCTGGAGAGTTGATACCATCAGACTGGTCACTTCTAAATAACTTCAGTTCAGCAGTGGTCTGTTGTTATCAAAGCTACATTTTTAGCTAAACTCTGCCTAGCTTCATCTCCGAGAACATTGTAGAACTAAAGGACTCAAAATCTCACTGAAGTGCAGGATGTGCAAACTAAAGCTTAGGAGTTTTTACCACATAAGCTCTATACTAAACAGTATTATTTGTCCACACAAAACCAAAGCCAATTGTACTTATAGAACTTTGCCAGACAGGAAGTAATGTACAAAAATCCTAAAAATGTCACTGGAGGCAATACAATCATCAAATTTTTGGCAAGCCTTTGACTTCTGTGGTTTGCAGGTGTGACCCAAAGAACCAAATGCCAAGGAGCAGCCAGAGCTGAACCACTGTCCATGGTAGGAAATGGCATCCTGCCATTCCAAGCCACTGGAGTTTATTGGACCTCAAAACCCTAAAAGGGACTCCAGATCTGTCTCCTCAAGAACCCATTCCAAAGCAAGATGATACCCTGTAGTATACAATACTCTACACACTAAATTTTAATGTTGTCTTTTGATTCAAGTCAGGTATAAATTTTCTGGTAAAAAAAGACAGCAAAAAAGCCTAACACAAAACTGTCCTGTCATGTCTTTTCCTCATCTACAGTTACGTGCCCCAAGAAGGCAAAGTGCAATTCATTCCAGTACTCTCCAATTTCATTTTTCTGCCCAAAACAACAGATCATATACAAAGACAGAGGCAACAGAAATCAGAGACATAATTCTTTAGATATTTTTATATCATAAAGTATCTCCAAGTTCAACATTCAAATTCCACATTCACATTCAAGTTCCACAATTGCGAAAAAAAAAAATTGGTGAAAATTTCTAGCAGTAGGTACCAGACTGAATAAAAAACATGAATAAACAGGCTGAGAGAGTTTGGGTTGTTCAGCCTGGTAAAGAGGAAGGTCCAGGGAGACCTTAAAGCAGCCTTCCAGTACATAAAGCGAGACTGCAAGAGCTGGAGAGGGACTTATGACAAGTGCATGTACTTACTGATAAGACTAGGGGTAATGATTTAAACTGAAAGGGAAAAGGTTTAGAATATAAATTATATTTATAATATTTAGAATTAATAATATTTAGAATATTAATTAAGAATATTACAAATAAATTCTTTACTGTGAGGGTGGTGAGGAACTGGAACAGGTTGCCCACAGAAGTTTTGCTCAAGGCCAGGCTGGATGGGGCTTAGAGCAAGCCGGTCTAGTGCAAACTGCCCCCGCTCATGACAGGGGAGTTGGAACTAGATGACCTTTAAGGTCCCTTCCAACTCAAGCCATTCTATGGTGCCACCTTCCACTACAAATGAATTTTGCAAATTTAAGAATTTGATAAAATGGAAAGGTCATCAGCATTAAACCATATTTTATTGTGATTTTGTGATTGTTCTATTTTCTAACATACAAGTACTTCACCAACTTTCATGTGATTTGTAGGCAGACAAAAATATAATGGTCTAACTTAAACACTATGGACATCTGAATGAACTTCAGGTATTTTCTACAACTCAAGTAGAAACCAGCTTCTGAAATTCTGGATTACCTGGAGGCAGATCAGGGTCAGGAGAAGCAGACTGCTGAACTCGTCGTGGTTTTACTGCTGATTTCATGCTTTCCGTGGTACTGCGATTTGTTGAACTGGAACCACAACTTTCGTGGTCTTCCTGCTAGAGGAAAAGAAAGCAGCTGTGTCAACCAAATGGAAAGAAAATAAATGTGGAGAAAACAACTTGGTCAAGATTCAGTAACTTCTGTTACTGTTTTTCCATCAATTCAACCCTGTAATACAGAAATTAATACAAAACTAGCTGGACAACATAAAAAAAAAGTTCATAATTAATACTTTCACTAATTTTTGTTTCAAAAAATAAACCAGTCACTGAAATATTAATTTCAATTGAACACATTTCATGTAGCTGCATTTTTGCTGAAACATTCCTTCAAACAGAGACAGAGCCCTGCAGACTACTGAAACAAATATGAGAAACTACCTCATGGTCCGAGCTTACATGCCTACTCATGAAACCACCTCAGACGGTTCTAAGATATCAGTCATGTCCTTCCTAATACCACTAACTGAAGCTGATGCATAGAGCAAAACATTTTTGTAGACTTCTATCAGGGTAAAACATGACCCCAGAAAAGATAAATGAACTGAGGGCACCTGCTCATCTTGAGCTTTTTTACAGTTTATTCAACTTAAGGAATTCAAAAGCAGAAACATGGTTCATAATTAAAGAATGTGATATAGGCCTTACAAGATTAAATTCACAGACACAGAAAAATCTTAATTAGCTGAATCGAGGATTTTAAATACACCACTAGTATTCCCATTACATTCCAGAATGACAGTTTAACTACAAGGCTCCAGTGCAAGAAAGCTAAGAGAGGTAATACAAATATTCTTGTAAATGTATTAAAAGAATGGGCTAAAGAGGATGCAAACACAACTTTTGACCTAAGCCATATTACTTATTTGATAGATGTAGTCTCTTGTAATGCAAAATGCTTTCTGGGTCATGGCACTACTCAGATCACACAATGTGTTCACAAAAAGATGGTTTGGGGAAAAAACGTCAAGTACCACAGTACTAAGCTGTAATATTCTTAAGTCCTCTAAACACCAAAAAGCCAACAGCTTAAACTGATCATGTGTTTCCCTGCATGCTGCCTGGTATTTTTAATAATCTCAGAGAAATTACAAAATGGAATCTTCATGTTACTTGCTTATTGGTGTGGGGTTTTTTTCATTTAAAAAAAAAATTAAGTTACATGTAATGATACATTTTAAATACAAGTCTACAACTTGAAAAGTAATTGAAGAGATTTTTTTTTTTCTTCCACTCCATATCTACAACAACAAAACATGGAAATTCTGTGATAAAGTGGAAATACCATTTCACTGAGAAAAAGAAAAAAGGAGCAATACAATCTTAGTCTGAGAAAAAAATAAGTTGTACAAGATTGTCTCATTCCAATGCATAAAAAACCTAAATAAGCATTTAGCATCAACTCTGTTTATAGGGAATTTCTCTGACAAACTTCTGGTACTTTTCATCAAGGAACGCAAGTCTCCTGAAGACTCCCTCAGAACTTCAAACTGTGGTGCTATTTCACAAGAAAGCCGCCTCTCTCTTCATGGCACACCTGACCTAATGAAAGCTTGAAGCTCTTGCTTTGTCTTTAAGCCCAGGGTGATGGAAGCCTCTTCATCAACACATACATTTTGTAATAGGTGAAGCTCAACCCACCTTCATTTCCAGTTTACTGAAAAAACTTAGATCATATACTGTTAAGCTAACATTTTTTAAATAACTTCTAACTATACTCTTGCTTGGAAACTAGTTTGCATATGACATGAAAATATTTTTTCAGATGAGTCACCATAATTATTGCTTAGACTTGCAGAAATCCCAAGGTATCAGAGCGACCAAACAGCTCAATTAGCACATTTCTTTCTTTCCTGAGCTCACTCCTGGACTGCACATATTGCTGCAACAATTTAATGACCTGATCTGATAGGATGACATTACACTTGACTTTTAGTACTTATGTCAACTACAAGAAAAAGAAAAGGGGGGGGGGGCAACGGGAGGGGGAAGGCATTCTTTTTTTGAAGCGTTAACTGTATCAAGCTCGATTACATTCAAGTGTAACTTTTCCATCTATGTACTGCTACAACTATGTTTGATGCATCTTCTCAAAACTTCACATAAAATATTTTAGAGTATTATGAGCAAGGATTAAGTAAGAGTGGTTTAAGTTTTTACCACTCTCAGAGAACTAGAAATAAATACTAGCACACTGGGTTTTGATAGGGGGTTGGTTTTTTTAAAGGGAAGGGGCGAAGAACCCTCAAATAGAGTTAATTTTGAAAAAAAGTCTCAAATCTCAATTTATAAATTCATTAAATACAATAAGCTTTTTACACTTCCCTGAGCTACAAGTCTGTTGTGATGGAAAATGGTTGGAAATCATTTACAGCAAGTTGGACCTAAACACAAGCAAAAACGTACACGTTCCAGGATGGTGTCAAAACACAAAACAAATTTATCTCAGAAATATACCTATGTGACTTAATCCATACGAAGTAACAGCGTATACCTACGTTTAAGAAGAATTCAACCTAACATTTGAAAAAAAGGGGATTTTTTTTTATGTCTGGGATTATATCCATTCATTTCTTTACATTACACAATTCTCAAAAATACTTTAGAGCTGCATGGGTTGTTTTTGGTTTTTTGGAGCTGGAACACACACCATTTTTTGCAACAGTTACTGATACTTTGTAAGCCAAATACTTCAATTACTGGAAGATGATAAGAATGGCCATGAACTTATAAAAGCTGCATTCCTAAGTACATATATATCCAAAAGCTTTCTGTATCTGCACGCCTCTGCTCAATGTTAACTTTAAGAGCACGCTATTAATTTCTCAAACATGTGGCTGTCTCATAAGCCCAGAAGTAAAACATGTTCATTAAAGAGATGGGGAAAGTTCCAAGGAAACTGCCAAAACTAGCATAATTATGAAACTATTTAACACTGGAACCAACTAGAGTCACACGCTGTGTCTAGATCATAGTGATGTCATCAGAAACACCCAGCCAAAAAGCACTAAAACTACTGCTCTCCCATAAATCCACCTCACACCAGACGACAAACATGTAAAAGTCGAAGTCAAAATCATACTGGTGGAAGGAAGGGAGTTACATTCTGAAAGTGCTAATAACTATAGTTATGGTATGAGATTTGATAAATGCCCATTCATTTTAGCATTAATGAGAGTGATTCCAAACAACAGTGGAAAACTAAAAATACTAATGATATATCTAGAGAGGTGATTTTTAAATAAGATAACTCATTTACAAAAATATTTTTTCCCACTAGCTCGTATCATAAGCAAAGCCTAGACACAAACATTTGAACATGAGGGCCTAGTTTCGGGTGCTGTTATGCAAATATGACAAAAACAATTTTGCACAACCAGGCTCCTTTTTTGCTTTTGACAAATGTGTCAGATCAGGTACTCAGCTGAAATGTTTTTACAGAGCACTGTGGTTACTTCCAAAACTACACAAGTCATAAGTAACATCCTAAAGGCTAGTACAGTTATATGCAAATTCCTCTATCAATTTTCAACTGCAATATAAAATTATTGAAAGGTTTAGAGCAGATTACAATTGACAGCACCTGAACACAGAACAGATGACATTTATTATGATCCTTCCTAATAAGTGGAGTTTATAATCTTCATTCACTATTCTGTTTTCCACACACTCTCTCTTTTTAAAACACACAAATCTTATTCAAAGTGCAAGATCTCCAAAATGCCTCATAAGCATGCTTTATGGATAAACAATGTTCTCTCTTGGAGATCATTTAGCTATTTATACAAATATTGCCCCTCTGCTTTCATCAAATCAAGTTAAAGAAAACTGAGTTCTTTAAAAGCCACACAGGAAAATGTCTAAAACCAATGAATATTATAAATTAAGATTTTTAAACCCAAACTAATCCAAATTACCTACTGCACGAGCTTGCAGAGTTCTCCATCCCCATTTTTTCTCTTCCTGTACAAATTTTGCTTTTTCTGATCCTTTATCATTTCTAAAAGAATAAGCTTAATATCCTTTCCAAGTCAGTAAAAGAGAGCTACCCCTCTTTCTGTAAAGCGTACCTTAAACTACAAGATGCAAAAATTGGAAGAGAACTCATTTCCCACTGCGCTTACATGGCTGAGTAGTTCACTGCTGGTGGCAAGAGTAAAAGGCATGTTCAGGATGTGTTCATTTTAGGAAGGCCTTTGACACAGTGTCCTACACAGACCTTCTTTGCAGGTTGGTGAAGTATCAGCTGGATAGTGGGAGATAAGTTCAGTGAAAAGGTGGCTGGACCACTCGGCTCAAAGGGTTGTGACCAGGGCTACAAAGTCCATCTGTTGGCTGGTTACCTGTGGCACCCTTCAGGGATTAGTACCACGCCCATGGTGTTTAACACCCATATTAAAGACCTGGAAGATGGGATAGAGCACACCCTCAGCAAGGCTGTGGATAGTACCAGCCTACGGGGAGGAACCAATGCACTGGTGGGCAGGGCTGCTATTGATAGGGTCTTTCGGAGGTTGAAGAAATGGGATGTCGGGAACTCAGGGAAGTCCAGATTCAAACACTAAATGCTGGGGCACCCGGGATGACAGTACTCTGGAAATGCAGACTAAGCGCCAAACTGCTAGAAAGCAGCTTTGCAGAAAACATTCCAAGTGTCCCAGGGGCCAGCAGGCTGTGTGAATCAGCAGCGTGCCCTTGCTGCAAAGGCCAACTGTGTGCTGGGCCGTACTAGCAATGGAGAAGCCAGGGGCACAGCCATTCCCCTCTCCTAGCTCCTCGTGAGACATCACATGGAATACTGCACCCAGTCTAGGGCTCTCCACGACATACCAGAAGCAAATCCAACAGAGGACCACCATGGTGCTTAGGGCACAGCAGCACCCTCTTGTACTATCCCTCAGGGGACATAGAGATAAATTAGGGTTGCTCAGCCTGCAGAAGCGAGATCCTACTGCTGCCTACAGCTACCTACTGAGAGGGTACTGGGAAGAGGGAGCCAGACTAAGTCTGTTGCCCCTCATCTTTTCATGGTACACCCCAACAAATCTGAAACACATGGAATTCCAAGGAGGGAAAGCACTTTTTCATCAGGAGGTGATCCAGTATTGAACTGACTGCCCAGAGAGATGGTAGTGTCTCAATCTTTGGAGCTATTCAGCACTGTTCAGCTAAGCCCTGCAGCAACCTGCTCTAAATGGACTTGCTTTGGGCATGAAATTGGACTAGATCATCACCAGAAATCACTTCAAATTACACTATGATTCCCCTGCATGCAAAAATGAAACAAAAAGTAATAAAAGTTTTTAAAAATAATACCTTGAAAATACACAAGTTTAACTGAAATGGTAAGCTTGTTTCAGGAGCTTGTTTTCAGAAAGATATCTGATTCTTTTCCACTGCTATTAAATTGCCAATGTGCATTACATATAAATTGACAAAGTGATTCATATTACACTTTTAACCTCACAACAACACTGCTGCTGGCTAGCACAGGTTAAGCGTTACTTAGAAATTAGTATAGAAACAGAAAACTAATGTTATTATTTTTTCTAATGGTCAAAAAACTAAAAGCATAACAACACTGAAACAGAGAAAATCCAATGACCAAAATGTGACACCTTTTGTAATGTGTGATTTAATAGTGTAATGCACATTAACTTTAAAATTAGGTAAATACATGTATACTTAGAAACTGTGACAGTATAAAATACTGAAGATGACAGCCAAATCAGGCTGTATAACAATTTTGTAGCAGAATTCGGGAATTCTGTATTATATATAGAAATTATATCCATAGGTCCTACACATACATTTCTTGTACCTTCAAAAGTCTTTTCAAGGCGGTCCATTTTCTTTCACTGTTACAAAACTCAATTTTAAATCTTTTCAAATTGGCAAAGCATATACCTCAGACTGAGTGCTCAGAGATTAAACTTTGTCTTTCTCTACAGCAGATGTGCACATGATGGAAGGTCTTTTTTTCCTGCTAAAATTTTTTTCAGTACTATTTCATGTAGAAACATGTTTTTCATTTAATAATTTCTTAAATGAATTAATACTATTACAAATATTAGTTAATATTATGTACCAGACCACAAAGAAGAAATACAAAGGAACTTTAGGGCAGAGATGCAGATGGTGGGGCAAATAAACAAGGGTTAAGGTTGGTTAAGCATAACAGACAAATTGGAGCAATCAAGAAATAATTTAACAAGGTGTTAGCCTTCATTTGCCTCTTGTTGTATATGATCTCAGATGACGTTAAACTAACAGAAACAACTAGCAGTGATGACCTACAAGACACACGTAAAATACCTGCCTTAGATTAGGAAGTTACTCCTAGCATTATCATAAGCCATGTTTTGTTATTTCTGTATTAGCATAGCACAACATGCCCTGAAATACATGTATGAGTTCAAAATCCACAGGAAAGCTGTGGACAGGGTAAAAAGCTGCCACAGCAGCCCCAAAGATAAGCCAATAAGCTTTGTAGGAAATCTGCTGCGCTGATACGGCTGATGTGCCGTCTGCCTATTGATTTCTGGGCAACAGCATCTACCTGGGACGTTGCTACTGTTTCGATTAGCTGATTAGCCCAGGTATTTGAAAGGAACATTCCTTTGTTTGCAGCAAAGGGAGCTGTCAAGAGTCTGAAAGCCCATGGTGATAAGGTCACAGAGCCAAAGATAAATAAAACAGGCTGTTCTCACTAAGTGGTTCTCAGAAACACATCCAAATTTCTCAACACCTAAAACAGATTAACAAATAAAATGGCTTTGCAAGTCTTTTTGAGAGGAATTGTACAAATATCTTCCTTCTATTGTGGAAAGACAGTTATAAACTGTTAACTGATCATCTAGTAAAGTTTGATACATTTATTGTGGTTTTTAAAAATTATGAGGCCACCTACCATGATCTAAGTGCTTTTTAATAGAAATAAACATTTCAACTGGCTTTTCTGCAATTTCTCCTAGGATAAGCTTTTTCAAGATGTCCTTCTTTCTCATGTTACAGGAGGTTTCGGCAGTGCTTTGGTTGGGGGGATATGGGTGGGGACATGTTAATTCTGTAACATTATTCTGTGTTAAAACACAGTGAAGTCTTGACCCATGACTAGAGACACCAAAAAAAATAAAGATGGAAGGGATAAAAATGCCAACTCTGAAATGTTTGTTCCAAAAAACTCACAGTGCATAGACTTTTAACTCAGCAACTCTCACACTAGCATGACCTGAAAAGTCAGCAGGAGAGACAGAGCAGAAAAACTAGTACTAGGTAAGCTCCTTCAGCAAAACTGATGATGTGAGTTAAAGTGGGTTATTCTGCCCCACATATTCCCTGTGCCTGAGACAATTTACCCTGAAGGACTGGAAGGCAAGAGTTACAGGAAGTAAACTCAGAAGAACAGACTGCAAACCTAAGAAAAGAGATGAGAAGTGGCCTACCACATTTTAATTCTCTTTTCCAACTTGTGTTCAGAAACAACCCAGTCTAATAAAATTAAGAGTGATGAAAGAACTGATACCTATTTAAAAAATCTCTTGAAAATTACGCCTAAAAAACTAGGACATATATTTCAAGGTGAAACAGCTTATCTCCACACATGAAAACTCCAGACCAGTTTGACTGTGCGCTGTCATCCAGCTAAATGTACAATTTGGGGGCTGTTTTAGGAGAGGCATCTCACCCACGGACAGGTCCAGCTACTGAACTGGCCAACACCGCAACAAACACTTTTCTTACAATGCTGTGTTTCTTGTGAGTACAGTAACAGTATTTAAGCCAGTTTACATTTCTCTGTGTGTTATTTTGGAAGACACTGTAGCAAAGACTGGACCTACTCTCATCCTTGTTCCAGGTTCCTTGAAATACTGGAATAGCTGAGCACTACTCTCTAGCATTTATCAGGTATGTTCCCGCACTGTTCACCATAACATCAAAACACTATTGCAAGCATGGCTCTATTATATCACTTATTCATTAAATGACACCTGGGAACCATTAGCAAAAGCTTGGTCCATTCAGGTCACTCTCCTTTGTTCCATCTGCCAGAGGGCTAGCACTAGTCTCTAGTTCTATTTCAACTGGCCCCAGACTTCATTGAGACATCACTTTCCTTTTTGGTGGTAGATTATTGAGGGTACCTGTTTGCCCCCCCAGTTCTGGTGAGTTGTAGTTCCAGCTCCATTTCACACTTTATTTAGGGGTACTTTCCCCTAACACATTTCCTACTGGATTTTATTAGAAAGCCAGACTTCATGTGCAAGAATTCCCTTCACCAGGCACCTGCCAAGGATGTAGTAATAATTTTTATTACAACATAACCTTGCCACCCACTTCCTTCAGACGAAGGTAGAATACTGTCCAGACCAAATTTTCTCCTAATCCCAAACACTACTGAACAGCAGACCTACAGCAGGGCCCCAGCAAATTGAGTAATCCTCAGCTCTCAAATTTCCATCATCACAATAAACTTCTGACATATAACAGTGAAAGGCCTGAGGCAAAAAGCTTTGCCTGGAGAACTTGTTATCCAAGCAGGCTCTTTTCAGTGCTGAGCATCATTTGGGTAGTGTTTGGCTTTTGGCAGCTGCTGGGGGTGGAAAGAGAGCAAAGAAAGTAATGAAATGCCAATGTCAGAAGGAGGAGTATACCCACTAGGGTCTCTCCAGCTGCTACTGATTTTCACAAGGTTATCCTTAGTGACTAATTTGTCATCAAGATTGTTTGAAATTAGTCAGTAGGTTCAAAATTTCACTGGGCAGTGCAAAAGAAGAGAAAGACAAGACCGAATGATGAAGTCATGCACATCTGGTTTCCTTAAGATATTAGGCTTAAAACCCAACACAACTGAAAAGCATTGGGTAAGAGATGTCAACCTAGCAATCCTTTCTTCCTCAATTACTGCCCAACATAGGTCCAAGCCAAATTTGAGCTTGTGTCCATTGTCCGCAGAACTCGCACCAGGGAAATTTTCCCAAGCTGGGAATGGTACTTCTCAGGATATTTTTGCCAGTACAGGAAGGTTCAATTAGGAAAGATTTCTCAGCCACAGGCACAGCAAGAAAAATTCTCTGCAGCTTTCACTGTGTTCTTCAAATTCAGAAGCATGGGCATTTCATTAAAGAAAAATTAAAATCTCAACATACAATACAAAGGTGATTGTTATTATATGATACTAATAAAAAATCCTTCCCCTTTTGAAAAACTATGCACAATCTTTAAAAAAATAATAGTAATGGCTTTTTTAGTTCTATGTTAAAACAAGACTTCATTTCCTAACTTATTTCCAATAGTTCTTCTCATAGAGTATGCTCTTCACGCATTCTATGAACATACATGTAGTACTATATAATTGTATTATTAATGCTATATATGAGTGATATTCAAATAGCTTTAACAAATTAAAATCTACTGGGTAAGTATCATTGTACATCAAATTTTAGAGACTTCCATACACCTGTCTGAAACATCATTTGTCCCAGTTTACATAGTTTTCTTACTTTCCAGCAGATAAATTCTAAACACAGAAGCCAAATCAGTTGAGAATTTCACTCAAGCAAAACTTCCATAAAAACAATATGATGATTTTCTCAAAATCTTTGTCTCCAAACTTTCAAGTACACATTATTAGCTCTGCTGTGTTTGTAACAACTCACCTAAAAATGTGTACTTTCTTTGTATCCTTTCTCTTTAAGTTAACTTCAGACACCATCATGGGGAAGAACAGATTTTCACCAAATGTAATTTATCAATTACATCCTTTCAAAGTAACAATATTTAAAACTAATGGACTAAACTACACAGCTGGCTGAATGGCTGCAAAAACTCCCTGGTTAATCAATGTAAAAAAAGTACACATAGGAGCAACTTACTCAAAACATGTACATTAAATGTTTTCTACTTATAATCAGCCTTCTCTTTGCAATTGTCAGTCTGATGTGTAGACCATTTCAAAGAACTTATTGCTATTTATAATGCACTGCTTTTTAAGTAAGAAAGCTTTTGAAACATTTAACTTAAACCTAAATAAACAGTAATTTATCTTCTAGAATAGTCAGCAGTCTGTTACACAAAACCGACGGAATGCTGTATATTAAGACAAGTGTAGCTGTCAACACTACACTATAAATGCTGCAGAGTTTTACAAAAAGATGTCTGTAATTACAACATAACATGTAAATCTTTATCACATTGGTTAGTTTAAAATAGTATGCCTCCTCTCAGGCAGTAGGGACTTTTTATAAGGATCCAGCATTTGTTATTCTTTCCAGTGAACACCATGTGCACATCACTTACTTCCTTACAAAAATTTGAACACTGAGAACTCCAGTGTATCTTCCTTAGTACTAACTAATCAGAAGGAATGTTTTCTAATATAAAATTAAGAGCAAAACACCTTCTTTCAAATGCATGCCAATCATTTTGAAGGGAAAATAACTTTTATCCTTGGTCTAATTTGCAATGAAAGAATGAGTACAGGTTTAAAATGAGGTAGGAAAGTATCAGGAAGAAAGGAAGTTGAGTGCCCAAGGGAACAAACATACTCTGAAAGGAACTGGGGAGACAGAACTATTTCTATTTACGCTCAACTGCAACTCCAGCCACGTGCAACAAGAAGAGATTAAACACTGGACAACAGGATGGAGAAATAAGACTGAAAACAACTTGGGGAAAAAATATGCAGGAAAGTTAAAAGTATGGAAACATCCTCTAATGTCATATAATGTCAAGAAGGAAAGCTCAGGGAGCATTTAGTGTGGAAGAAGAAAATACTGTATCTTGTTTCAAATCAAAACATGGAACAACATCTGTAACAAAACTACTGAATAACATCAGCCAAAAAATACATTTTAAGCTAAACTCACAAAAATATTCTCTAAAATCTATAATTCATTAGGTTTTTATCTGTTCGTTTACACCAAGAAATGTGTTCTTTAAATTTAAGTTTGACATGAGTAATCACAGGTAACATACCATTAAGTCATCAACTCGTTCAGGTTTCACTAACACTTATTTTACACGGTATGTATTGGTTGGGATGGTGAATAGTTTTATCATCTTCAAAAACTAACCTAAAGCACACTATCCACAATACTACAAATTTGTCTAAGTTCAAATCAGAGACCTTTCCTTGACTGATACATTTTTTCTACACTCCTGAAGAGCAGTTGCAACAGATAATTTCATTAGTCAGAAGGCAAATTCCTCACTTTACGAATAAGTCCTTCTGTGAATTTTAGATAATACTAATAATTTAAGGGCTATAACAATCCAGGATTGTCCACCCATGGCAATCACCAAGGGATCAGGTTCACACTTTAGCACCCTCCTGTGGCACAGATCATAGTCCACTCACGAATCCACAATGCGCACACAGACACTCTCCTCTTACTCTTTCCAGACAGGTCTTTTCAATAGTCTCCTCTCCCTCCTTCTCCCTCAAACTGCCTGTGAATCAAAAATTTTACCCCACTCCTCACAGAGTAGACTGAACAAAGCTGGACACTGCAACTATCACTTTTAAACATGTCTTCCGTACCATTAAAATATATATCCAAATAGCATTTTAAAAACTACCTTCAACATAAAGTACTGATACCCATATATTGTTAAAGTGCTCTGGAAATGTAAGGCTCTAAAATACATCAGTTTGAGCAATTCTTTTTTCTGAATTGGTCGACTGATTCTTGAGACTTACTGTTGGGGAGGAACACAAGTTTGTGATTCAATGCACAGAGATTAAGTATTTGCTTTATAGTTTATAGGAAAAAAATGCATCTAGCTTTCATACAGTTAACAGGCTGGTAGACAGTTATTTCCAAATTTCCTGGCAAAGAAGCCAGGATGCAAAGAACCACACACCTCCACTTCATTCTGAAAAAATACTGAAGCATTGGGTGCTTAAATAGCCCTTTTTGTCTAGATGAGCCTCAAAATCAGTTTGTAAGCTGCAATAAAACATTCAAATAGACAGTACACTGGATATCAAGGAAGTTACCACAGGACATGATTGTGGCAGTGCACCTTACTGATAGGAGCCTCTTAACATAGTCACACAATGATATCTAAATATTCATCTTTTTAAACACACTACTGTGCTCTCTACATTGTGACTTTGTATATTTTAAATACATGATCTGGGAGTTAAAACTTCATCCTAATCCTGTTCCCTTTGTGGAAGCACACAGGCACACTTACACATAGGTAAGAATTTGTATTGAATGATGAAGAGCCTTTTTCTATTCACATGTAGTCTTTTTTTAAGCTATGCCATACCCCACCAAGCATCAAGATAAACAAAGGTAGTTTAAACAGAAAAATATATCAAAATTAATTTAAAATACAATTAGAGAGTTTCAGTTTCAATGCACTTGCAAGTGTGCAAAAATATATTCAGTTTCCTAGGGCTGCTTAGCCCACAAACATCCTGATTAAGTTTTAAAAAATCCTTCATAAGCATACCCAAGAAATGCTTTCAGGCACCAAACTAATTTTCTGTGTGTCATATTTTAGCCGACAAAAGAAAATGATTTATGGTAAACCCAAAGATCAGAGAAAATTTGTTCAATTTATAGACATCTTCTTATAAGAAAATCAGATTAGACGATTGAAAAGCTCCTGTTGGTGTTAAAATACTATTAATTCAGAATGGTATGAGGCTTCAATAATTATTTACTACAATATTGACCACTGAATAGTGCTCCCAAGAAAACAGTGTCAAAACTAGTAGATGATCAGAAATGGAGGTGAGAAAAAGATGACAAATTACAAAAGAAATATGAACGCACAGTGGTAGAAAAGAAAGCAAAGTACTTCTTAAAAACATCATCTTTGATACAAAAGAAATACAACTTTCAAAGAGTGCAAGTCATAGCATGGGCAGTCGCTTGGCTTAACAATAGAAATAAAAAAAGCAGTAGATATTGCCCTTATTCTCTTTCAAATATATTCTTTTGTTATGTAAAACTCAAATGCATGGTTGTCTCTCTACAAGAGACTATAGATGACCAGAATTTACCAAGTGGCTTATGATATGTAAGAGATGCAAGTTTACCAAAATAGTTTGGAAGAAGTTATGAAAACTGGTCTCTGAACAACAGCCAAACGAAGAAGCATGAGAATATTCCCATTAACATCTTGCAGCAATACTTCAATCAACTACCACATATTAAATTGAACTACACACAGTGGTAGATGTTAGTTTCCAGCACTACTAAACATTTGACAGTAAATTTTAATTTGGCATCTGAATGCAAAAGCACATCCAATAATTTATTTTGATCATATAAAGACAATTACATACACAGCTATTACTAGATGTATATTAAATACTGCAAGATCTATAAAAGTTATTGGAAACAGGTTTTTTCCCCCTATTAATGTACAGAAATTTAGATTACTACCTTTTAAGCCATCTTAATATCCCACAGCACAATGTTCAGAAATTAGGTGCCAATATGCACTTCAGATACATCAGGAACAACTGGATCTAACATGACCACATGAGACAATATAGGTAGAATGAAATTACTATGTCCAAGCATTTCAGATAAGCAATGAAAGGTACGCTTGTTACCACTACGTATCTAGCAAGGTTTGGGTTTTCCTGTTTCGGCCCCTTCTTTCTGGAGGAAGAAGCTTTGTTTCTCAGGTGGAAGGAGCCTGACTTTCTCAGTTACTTTGCCCCAGTATTCCCTTTCAAGCAGAGTTTGGGACACTCTCCAATTCAGAGTGGGAGGCCAGCAGTGGGGGAAGATTAGATTCATTAACCGTTTTCCTGAAAACCATGCAGGTGGATTATTGCAGGAATATTACAGAATACCACCATGAGTATATAACAGCAGCTTGTTATGAGATATTCAGTAAAACATTTTATTGAATAAGAGAACAGGAAAACCAGCTGTAGCAAACCATGCCCTCCAGAGAATCATGAAACTACCTGCTACTCACATGGCATTTTGTGCAAATGCCACTAAGTACAGAATTAAAATAGCTGAAGTATTTTCAAATTAATCTTCAGACAAGCAAACTATTGGTTTCGGAATTGCATTAAGAGCAATACATATCACAGCAATGAAACACACTGAGTAAAGCTACTGAACTACATGTGAGTTTTGACAGCTGGGGAAGCTGCTGGGCCACACACAAGGTGACGAAGGGCCGTGGACAGCAGTGGCTGAGATGGCCAACCTCGGGAGTGCCGGGCATCGCAGCGCTCACAGCCTGTCCCACGGGGGCAGTGAAGCAGCAGCACTGCTGTCCCCAGCCTGAGCTCCTGCAGCACCTGAAACACTACGCTCGCCAGCTCATCGGCTTTATTAGGGTTTTTTTTTAATTTAGGTTTAATTGTTTTTTCCAACAATTTGCATGTTGCTAGAAGACTGTCCCAGCTGCTGTTACACAGGAGCAAAAGAGCTAATTCACTGATAATGTAACTTACAACGTGTGGGAATATATCTGCAGCCTCACACACACACACTAAATACATAAACCACACCCAAAACCACACCATGAACCCTCTTTTCAACCAAATTCCAAGGTACATTACTGCAATTAAGTTTTTTTTCTCCAAGTCTCAGACTACAGCAAGAAAGATAATGGCGAAGAAAAATGTTTGCATTTTACATTGCTCCTGTCATTTAAATTTCTACTTAAATGCATATTGCATATTACATATCACCATTCTTTAAGTTAAATGAAGTATGTAGCTTTGTTCTCATGAAAGGGGTGATTTTAATTAAGAGACTGGAAAAACAATTACTTAAATGGATCATAAGTGCCATGACATTCCTGCATTGTATTGACTTCAATCTTAAATATTTAGCATTCTAGTGAAAATACAAAATTAATTTTTTTGGATCACAGAATTATACATGAGAAGCTTTGGACAAAACATCAAATATTTAAATAGTTCATGAAATAACATTCTTTCAGAAATTAAAGCTTTGAAAAGAATAAATAGAAAAACTTGATGAAAGTAGCATTCCCAAGAGGGTAAAGAAAAGGCAATTTTTCCTAAAATAAACCGGTTTTCATTTAAAAACTTTTAAAGTGATATTTTATAAACCATTACATTTATAAACTGAAATATGACAAAGATTACTACTATTTGCATTTTTCTGCCAGAAAAAACACCTACATCAGAAGACTCCATGCATACTACCTCTGCTTACCAAACCAAGTGAATGAACTTTGAAACTCCCACAAGAAATTGTGCAAGTGCAATTTTTTTTAAATTATGACATTCATCCAAATAGTCTATTCTAACAGAATCCAAATTTGAATTTTTTTGTATAAAATCAAACTCAAAGAGACAGGACCATGTAAGTGATTTTGTCAGATAAATACTTGTCAATCCCTAAGAGTCATTAATCTTGAAGAAATAAATATTTCCAACTTCTGTAAGAACTGGGAAAAGTTACCTTTGTCTTCTAACCAGTTGCTATTCTCATTTTCGGCCTAGTTTAGACCAGGATTCTGAACAAAGCAAATGTTTATAGAAAGTGGTTCAGAACTGCAGAACAAGTTTCTAAGGCCTGGCTTTCTGTTGGGGAGCGTGCTTATACACTACTTGTCTTCAAAATACAACGTGAACCCTTTCCAAAACTCATGTCTTTTACTCCTCTAAGACAAAATCAATTACGCAGTAACTCAAATAAATCTATATTAACATGCAAAAATGAAGCAGCAATTGAAGCACTAGGCGTTTGTTAAGTGAAAGAGGTGGCTGAAGCAAGGAAGGGGAGTTCGGAAAGGGAAAGCAAAAGCTCAGGCAGCAGAACAGCACCTCACAAAGTAGCAGTAGGACAGAAAGTGGAGATCTGAAGTACGTGGCGAACAGAAAGCTGAAAATAAGCTTTACTGCCTGAAACATCTCCTAAGAATAAATTTCAAAGTGTTCCAGCCTACCAAATTGTTACATGTGTGGGCTGACATGGATATCAACAAACATTCCTGTTCTCCTCCCTTTCCCATCCTGCCACCTGCTCTCCTACCACGGTAAAACAAGATTTGAAACTGTAGTGCAGACACAATGCAAGACTGATCAGTTGCTCGTTTGGAGCTTTTACTGATTAATCGTATATACTTGAAGCCAAGCAGCACCATACTTCAGTATTTGCTTTTACATAACAGTGCCTTTCAGAAGCAGAACAGGCCACAGACTGTTGTTCTGAACAGGCTAAACATTGCAGTGAACCAAAACCAGAGCAATGGCAGAAAATATGTTCAGGAATATATTTGTGTTTCTTAAATTGCATTAAAAAAGAGAAAAACTTGCCTGAACAAAACCATTTCTTACTCAGTAACAACAGCAGACCTGACCTGAATTTATATACAAGAACAGAAATATCAAAAAGATTGATTAGTGCAAGGAGTTACCTCAAGTCAGCACAGAAGACAGGATCACACCATGCTTAAATTCATTACAATAATGTTCAATGATGAAAACAAAATCATCGTGTACAAAGGCAACTTTAAAGCTATTATGACCTGAATGTGTTTATAAGTTACTTTATAGATCACTTATGAAAGCACTACATGTCTCCCTAGAGATAGAAATAAAAACTGAAGAGAGCAGGACACTCCACTTAAGTCTGTCCTTACTTTCTGTCTATATAAAACCGTTACGCATAAGCCTTTGGCACAGATCTAAGAAATGTTTTTCTTCAAATGAAAAAACAAAAACATGAAATACAAGCACGTGACATCTCAAAAACACAAGTTTAAGAGTTTTAACTGGGTAAAGATATCCAAGAATATTACACAGTCATAAAATGCCATACACCAGACATTTCAGATGGGTAAAAAGAACTTACATACTAAAATCTCTTTGAGATGAGGCACAAGGAAGTGGCAAGAAAGGAACAGGTATGTCTGTGATGCTGCTCTGACTGTCTTCAAGCAGAGCAGGACAAGACAAACTCAAAGAGCTCAATCCCACCACACATTTCCTTCATGCTTCTGTTACAGTCAAATCTCCCAAGCAGGGGATCTCTTCAGAACTGCTAGCTGCAATTCCCTCAGCTTTTGCTCTGGAACTAGCAAACAGTCTCAAAGTAAGAAGAGAGCATATCAGAAGCCTATTATGTCAGAAATCATAAAATACCAAGGTCAGCAGATCACAAAAAATACTTCAAGATTAACAACCAATACTCACAGGACGTATATCAGTCCCACTGGTGCCAAGAACTGGATAAGATCTAGGTATTAGTATAACCATTAGATTGGTTTAACAATGGGTAAAGACATGAAGTGTTAGTTTCAAAGTAGCTGCCCTTTACCCTTAAACAGAGTCAGAATCTTATAATTGCATTATAAACTAGAATCTGTGGGCCAAAATCATCAACCTCTAGCCAGGCCCAGCACAGCCAGAGGGAAGATAAGTGCTCATGAGTTGGCAATTCTGAGACAACTCCGTTCCTCACCAGATGCTAACACATGGGCCAATTCGCTGAGTCAGGCTCCTGTGGTCCCACTACCTTGATACTTGCTTTTAGTACAAGATCAAGATAAAAGCTGATAGAAAAAAAACCATGTAATTGGAAACACCAAAGTGTACTTTCAGATTTCTGAAAAACTGTAGGTTTCTAAATCTGCTTCAAATAGTTTTCCAACGTTCCTGAAAGCAGCACAACCTTATTTTGTCCGATGAAAATATTCTGCTGTTTTCACACACAAAAAAGCAACCACCTGAAAAGTGGCCACTAGAGCTTTGAGCATAGACAGTTCTCTTCTCCAAAAGAATATCTCCCTAGTGGTGCCCTGTAACCATAGCACTCCTGTACCTTATTAGGCACTTCGGTGAAAAAGAATGCTGCTGAAGAAACACATAGTCCAGAAGAGAGAATCAGACATCCCAGCTACAAGTCACACACAACACAGCAGCAGTTCAATTAGATACAACTCAATACTGAACAGTTCCAAAAATGTGAGGAACCTGCTTTGACAAGCAGAAAAACACTGCTCTGTGTCCTTCCAAACTCAGTATCTGGTTCAGGTTTCTTTTCCCCAAGACAAAACAGACACTAAAAACACCATTCTGAAGAAATTAAGTTTTCATCAAAAATGCCAGAAGTAAAATGACAGAGCAGCTATAACATACTCTTTCTTTCAAGTTAATTTGGGTCGTACAGACACCAACAGAAGTGAATCCCAGATTCTCCTATGATTGTATGCACAGTTCACTTGGTTTTACTTGACTGAGAACAGAAGTGCTTAAACAATCGGTATATGGGTAATAAACTACAGTTTTATAAGCCACAGTTATGAGTGGAATACTCTTGGATACATAAGAAAAGAAGAATAGATTACAGTATCTTGACCTTTAGATTACAGTTCTGAGAAGGGAAAGTTAACTGCAGAAGATTTAGCATCATCAACAACTAGAGGATTTCAGATGAAAACAACTGTTGTACACGCATAAGTAGATAAAAGATACGTCCACCATTAACTCCACGCCACACAATTGCTTTCAACTTTTATATGGATACAACAACCATACCTCATTTTTGTACAAGTCAAGCAACGTAGAACATCCTTAACAGAACAGGAAATGAAGTTTTATTTGTTGCACAAAATAAATCAACAAAAATGTAATGTCTGTTGATGACAATAAAACCACTAGCATATGCACCCAGGACTGATCTATTCTGTCTACCAGATGCTCTCTTTTTGTGGAAGGCTGGTAAAAAGAATTAGGTTCATTGTGGCTTAAGCACATTTTTCTCATGCTGTTAAGCATTTTTCTAAAGTTTTACTGCAAAATCTTAATTTTCTTAAGTATCATAAGCAAATATCTATGATGAACAAGTTATAGCCCACAGGCCATAAGCAGCATGGCAGGACAATTCATCTTGTTTGTTCCCTTTGGCCTCCTCTCCTCAGAACCTCAGCTGCACACCAGATGACTGCAGTGGAGCAGGCAGCCTGCTCCCCACAACCATTTTAGCTAGGGGCTTGTAGCCTCTCCCCCATCATATAATGAGCCCATCTTTAGTGCATGCTGGGAAAAGGGTTGAAGAGCTTCCACAAAAGGTGCCACTTCGCATTGCCAGAGCAACGCATTTACCCCACAACGCCATCACTGTCCACATCTGAGGAACATATGGGAAGAGACCATCAAGAACAGGCTGAATGAATTGTACGGAGTCAGCAGCACCGGCTTGTCTGCCCTTTTTCTCAGGTCTTCATCTTGCCCTGCTGGGGAAAAACTGCAGGGCAGAAAGCTTGAACACCTGGAATCCAGTAGAGATACAGGAAAGCAGGGACTTCCAGAAGGCAGCAGAACTACACATAAATACAACATAGTCCAGATGATTCACCTACAGACAGTGTTCCAGAAGCCATGAAACATGACATTCCTGTCACTGGGAATAAAAAACACCTGAGATGAGCCCACACACCCAAGGACTGGAACACTGCTGTCTCCTGTGCTCCCATAGTAGACAGCAGAGCAACACTGATAGGTTAACAGGCCTAACAGGCTTTGCTATCTAATGAAACCGAAATACATTTTCAGCTTTAACTGAAAATAAATCACTGAAATCAACAGAATCCTTTACATAACAAAACCTTCCAGAAGAATGATTCATGCATATAAAATAAAAAAGGAAAAGCAGCTTTGTGTTGCTCATCCTCCAATCAGGTACAACACATAAGGACAACTGAAAATGACGGACAACATTTCGCAGCATTCTGAGCTCTGGCGACCTTTGCATGGGTAAAGGAAGCCAAGTGAGGATCCTTAGTAAGCCAAGGTGAGGGCCTCAGGACATGGTTTCATAGCAAGTCAGTGACAGAATCACTAAATAAACATGTCAGAGAAGGTGGAGGGGAAAAGAAAATTGTATTTCTCAATAGAGGATCAACTTGGTTCCATATTTTCCTGAGGTAAAGAAAGAAATATTTACAGTTAAAGCTCATGCTTTTATAACAGCTGGAGTACAACTATATAGTCCAGGGTATTGCCAGCAGCACAGTACAATTTCCCAGAGGTTTTATGGCTTGTAAAGAGGTAAGACAATGACTTGTCCTTAGAAAAGAATGTACACATTTAAACCTGAACATTTACCCATTCTTTTGGAAGAAGTGTAGCTTACTGGGATAGAATTTATTATTATCCATAAGTCTTCAAAATAAAACACAATCTACATCAATTGTGCATCGAAATTATTTAACAGGAACTACTCTTCAAGTGCAGGTGTTGCAAGCTAAGTCCCCAGCAATAGGTGAATAAAGGGAATTTTTCTGCTTAAATTCTATCTAATAAATTGTAATTCAACCATATCTTTAAAAGGGAACAAGCTATAATTTCAGAGCATATTTTGTACTTGAAAGAATTAAGAGTATTTTGTCTTTTGGAATTTTTAGATGCTTTTATGCAAGGTGGATAAATTACAGGGTTTTTCCACTACAAAATCTGTAATCATGCCCATTCTCAAACAGTAGGTTCTGGTATAATGAGGAGCTAAAATACATTCCAACAAATTTAACTATGCTTTAATCTATCAACAAATGAGGAAAAACTACTTCCTCTCCAAGGAAATATTTTTAAATGCATTACCTCACCTCATTCCCCATTAAACCACACCAATCCAAACTCTTCACCCAACTACAAGAAACAAAGCTGGATTGTAGAGTCCTGATTTGATGTCAACTGGATTGGGACAAGTCTGGAATTACTCCAAAGTAAATCAGTTGAAGTAGTCCAGACCTACACCAGGGAAGCTGAATCAGAATCTGACCCTCTACTTCTAGGAATTATGCCAAAGATGATATATAAACCCTTTCACCCTATACCTTGGAACAAAGACACTGACTATTGGCATTGCATTTCCTTGCTGTAAGTAGGTCAGGAAAAAAGAAAAAGCTGAGTAAAAACCAGTAAATGTACAAGGATTATTCTTCATCTCTCTACTTTATACACCTGCAGTTACACATGAGAACAGGTTCTCTGTACCTTATAAAGACAAAGACACCATTTACATGTTAGTATCTTTGTTTGTCTTAGTAAACCTATTTTCTGGAATATAAATCAGCAATCTTGTGGTATCTGAATCCAACTCCTACATCTACTTTCTACTTGCCCACCTGCAGAATTAAAATAAGCTGGTTTCCTTCAAAAAAAAAAAAATATATATAGTCTGCTCCTGTGCAAATGGGTTCCTTTCCAAAATTCAAGAATACATATCATGATGTCATCCCCAATTATTAATTTACCAAATTAACCAGTACAAAAAGGAAACCAAACAACCTCTTTTAGCTGGTGCATCACCATGAACTTCAGTGAACACTTATACTCTGTCAAAAAAAGTGGTTTGAAAGCTGCTGGCGTAGGTTTGAACCCTGACCTCTGTCACGGGAAATGCAACTCAGCCTTCAATTTGAAATTCAGTTTCATCAGTGACATACACTCCAGCTCTCCAAATGCTTAGTATACACCACCGGGAAGGTGAGGGGCTGTGGCAGGGAAGAACAGGTCTGCTGGCTGGCTAGCATAGACCAATTCAGTTAGCTACCTGTCCAGGACTATCCCGCAGCACAGTTCCTCAAATAGATGAACTTTGTATCACCCTTGTCTGCCTCCGTGGATAGTCTCCCAACACATAAAGTTACAGACACAGCACTTGTAATTCTCTTTGTAAGTACTGGCCCTCCAGGTTACACATTCTCAAAATCATTATACACTAACACACAAGTTTCTGGCAAGATTATGTGCTATTTTCCCTGCTAATTTTGATGTGATGCTAAAAGTATGAGATACAGAGACAGAAAATTATCTTCAAGGAGACCAGTGTCAGGAATGAACTTCATGAACTTCCAGAAGACCTGAACATCCATCAGCCCTTCACCTTTTGGAGGTACCAGTAAGTTTGACAAAGTTTTCTCGAACATAAGCACTCAAAATTTATTTTAGAAAATGCATAGACACACATCCCCCTTTGTACTCATACATATTCCAGAGACAATAAAAAGTTTTACACAGGTAAACTCACCTGAAATATATAAGCAGATGAAAATCACTAGCATTAGTTGGGAGGCATTAATAGGGGTTTTTACCTATTAATGGATTTTTTCCCCAGAATACAGCACATTAAGCTGTTCTAAAAGCAATTCTAGAGCATTCATATTCAAATTCACAACTTTGAGACCCACAACATACTCCAAAGTTCTAAAACACAAGTTACAACAGTCAGTGCTGCGTTAGCTTTAATATTTAAATTACACCATCTGTTTCCTTGCTATCGTGTTGGTTTGCTGCATGCAATTCCTTCAATTTCCTAACAGTACACCCACTTTAACAGGAAAAGTACTGGATACCAGCCTAGCTGGTACAGAACAAAACTATTATTCACATTTGAACAATGAACTTTCTAACTGGTGCTTTACCAAGAGTTTACCCAGTCAGTTTCCAAGTTCATTAGGAAGCCCAGAAAGCTCTTGCACATCATCTCTTCCTCTCTCCACAGAGCAAATTCAGCTGATTTGATTTATAAACAACCATAACAACCACAATCTTAAACTTTCCAGAATATAGCTGTACTACGTAGTGTAGATACTCAGTCTGGGTTTTCTAGTAGTTACAGAACACGTGAAGGTGGGACCCAAAAGAACTCCAGAGGAAAAATTTGGTTTGTTTGAGGGAAGGAAGTTAAATATACATTGACTACCATTCAGCTGGGCATGTGTGGCAGTGCCTGCCCACAAAACAGTCAGAAAACAGCTCTTCACTGCTCTCACTGCCTTACTAAGTGGATTAACAGTGAAATTATAACCAATGTAAAACAACTGTTTACCCATGTGCTGAGTGTTATTCAGGTTTCCTGTCCCAAGTGTTCCTCCTTATCAGTAATAATGAAATAAAAAAGTCAGTTGGGTCTTTAATATGCATAAATACATTTACTCATATACACCTGCACACAGAGGTATGTATAAAGAACAAACTTCTACACCAGTGCAGTACAACAGGTAAGTGGGATTGCTGCTTCCTCACATGTTAAGTAACATCACAATACCCCAAACAGAGAATCTAAAGCAACAAAGTAGAAAATAGGGAACTACAGTTTTAAATGAGAAAAAGAAGCAACATCAGCTTCCTCTGAGACAAAAATTCTTCCCCTCCACCTGGGCAACACTTCTGAACTGTCCACATTTGAACTACTTCTCAGGCAAAGTGGGACATGGATGGATGTTAAGTGTTTTTCAAAAGATGTAAGAGGCTGGAATTAAATTGTATTGCAGAACAGAACTCATACAGAGATTAACACAGAAACATGATTCCTCATATAGAGAAGAGAAGCACCTGCTTTTGGTTCAAACAAATAATACATATTTAGTTAACACTGGCATATGGCATAAGTCTATGAGTTTTCATATGCATGAATAAAGAGAAATGTGCATATATGGAGGTCAAACAGTTTTACTGGCCGGTGGCTTACATAATTTGTTTTCTAATTTTTTTTTTCTTTTCAAATAGAACATGATTTGCCAGTGGCAAGTTACAGTCAAAGTCTAGAATCAATTTAAGAGAATGCTATGGAAGCACAAATAAAAAAGGAAGAGGGAGAGACACAGAAAGAGCAATGGGTTAAAATGACTGTTACTTGTGGTCTATTTGATAACAGTAAAAAAATGCTCAACAATATGCAAGTATCCAAAATTGAGACATGGGGACATACTTCAGTCAGAACGCACTCCCCCAGCAGAGTCTGCAGCTTCTATACCAACAAATCTCTAATCCTAATCCAGTTCCAGGAAAAAAATCACAGAGATGGATATCCTTCTCTTGTTTCAGAAACATCAGCCCTTGTGCAACAAGCTCATAACACTTCCATTTTCAGCAAATGAAAATTAGTATTTTCCATCAACAAAGATAGTACTGAAAAAACTTACATGTTTATAAATATTCGTTGATTTAACGCTAAGTTTTGAGATTCTGAATTCTCACCATGTTATTTCTCAACTCAATTTTGAAAAATAGACCTATTCTGTTTCTTCACACTGCGCATTGAACTGAAATTGCCAAAGGCATTGACATTGCATTGCAATAGACAGACACCACGTCTGGGACATCCTCTAGTCCCAAAACACACCTCTTGGAAAAAAAACCAACCAAAACACATTGGCCTTAATTCAGAAACATCAGTTTAGTAGGGCAGGTGATAACTACCCAATACATAATTTAGTGGCATGAAACTGATCAGACGATAGGCTTACACAACACATGGAAAAGTGAAGAGGCTACAAAAAGAAGTGGAACCAACTTCCACAGCCAAATGCCAAAGCACAATTATAGCTAAACTGGAGGTCTAAGTAGAAAGGAGGAACCTAACTAGCAAGTCAGTGCCCACATTTTAAGTGTATAATGAAACCCCAGCACACATAAAAAACCAGTATAAGAATAAAGTAAGGGAATTAACAAAAATAAAGTGAGTAGAGTCAAAGATGAATTTAAGAGCATCTGCCCAAAAGCCAAAGGCTTTAAAAAAGTGAAAATCCAAAACATATGTCAAATAAAGCACCGATTTCTGCTGAAATACAAATTGATCCAGAAGAAAGCAAGCCCCATTGTTGGGGATAGACTCAGGACTGCAGAAGAATTCATAGAGTGGAAAGAAACCAAAGACATCCTGCTTGAATCTTCTGCTTGAAAGATGGTGTTGTGACCTCTCCCCTGTGGTCAAGGACACACATCTCTCCTTCTGGAGAGATGCTGACGGCCCCCTGCAGGACTGGCTACCTGCAAAATCGTTGCCCTGGCCAATCCCCTGGGTCCTGGCATTGGGACCACCTTCCTCCTCCCCTGTGGGTCGTGTTACCTGACCAATCTTAGGTCCAGGTGTCCCCCTATCCCAGACTTCCCCTCTTCTGCCCTTATAAACCCATCAAGTTGTTCCAATAAAGCAGATCAGCCTTGACCTTCAACCTGAACTTGGTATCTGTGTCTTGTTCCTCTGGGACTAAACACGTGGAAGCTGCAACTCAGGAAAAGGACTCTCTGGTCTCGGATTCTATCCTTCACCCATAACCAGGACAGCTCCCCCATGCATGGGCCACAGTTCTGGATGCTCTGACACTACGGATTTCTATCGAACTAATTGAAAATAACAAGAGAAGAAAAAGGGACAATCTGCCCTTTTTGACTGGCTCATGTTCCATCAGCATCACCTCTGCTTGTGTGGCTGCCAGGCAGAGCTGCATCTACTGATTTCAGCAATGGAGAAGTAGCTCCCTGACTATTCTCCCTGAGCTCCACACGTATCAGGCTTCAGGTTCTCCAGGAAGCACAGACATACCTTGGAATTCCTGTTAGCAAGGAAGTGTTGGTTCTAGAATACTCATACTGTTTATGTACTAAATGTCTGCAAGGAGTGAAGCTTTTTAGCTCTTCATAAACCTCTAATAACAGGTTTGAAGACTGCAGTTTCCAAATATATTTTCACCAAATAATAACCCCTCCAGATAAATCAAACCCATTGCTTGAGCCCTGAGATCAGCAGAATCACATGCACCAAACTCATTTCAAAAAAGGGAGACGCAGACCTGTTCCAATTGCTGGGAAGGCGACAGAGGTGTACCCCTGTAATTCACACTCCTGGAGCACCTGGAAAACTAGAAACTTGATATCATCTTGGGCAACAAAATGGATTATTTTTTTGCATGGCAAGTTTCCTGCTTGGGTGATGATATAGCTCTTGTGAGGTTTCTGAGCTGAAACATAAGTAGTAGAAGATAATGAACAATTATCCACAATATAGATGTGTACTAGTTCTCATTAAGGAACAAGAAATGGTGACAAATATGCCCCAGGATAAGCTTCATGTCTCCATCCATAAAGTAAGCAGCGCCCTCTTGCTACTTATTTTTACTTCCAAGGCACAAGGATTCAATTTATGTTTGTAAAATATGTGCCTCTTTGGATAAATAAATTTTGTGTGTGCTTTTATTTGTCCAGTTTGCTCTGCAGACTTGGAGAACTTTCCGCAGACTGGCACTCTGTCTTTACAAACACACAAGCTTTATTGGAATAAGAGGATGTAATAACTGACAGATTTAGATCTTTACATGTGCTCAGAAGTCACCTCTTGTTGAAGACTTCTCCTTCCCTCATTAGATGTTTTACAAATATCACATTAACTGATTTAAAAACTAGCTGCTGTACCACAGTAATGTAATACAGATGGAAGCAGAGTAGGCAGTATTGATAAAATATTCCAGCAGATTCCCTGCCGTGCATTAACACCTTCAGAAAGGTCAGAAACGTTGTACCATACCCAGTAGACAACATTCGACTTCAACCGCTTTTCCAGCACCATTCAGAATTGCTCTAGAGACACCTTAAATGAGAAGAGGAACATGAATCCACTGTTACTACTGTTAATGCTGTTAAAGTTCCATCTGAGGCAGAACTGTATAACACATATCTAAAAATATCTCAATCCCAGTAACAGTAAATGTTATAATTGAAAAGCACTGTTGCCAACATTTTAGACTTCTGCTTTTCAATTCAAAGTGATGTCTAAAGTACCTAACAAGTTTCCCCAAGGTCAAAACCTCACTGAGGTTTGTCTTCTCCTTTAGTCTGAGAGGTATTCTATAAAAAAATTCTATATGTAAAAAAAAAATTAATCGTTTCCCTTTCTGCAAGAGTCTTAAACATGCCATCCTGTAACATAGATTACCAAGAAAATAAAGTTTCAGACAGTACTTAATTGAACCTTTGTACCCTAAGAAGCAAAACAAAAACCACACTGTGAAACAAATAAAAGGGCATGAAGCACTGAAGAAGATATTTCCTCCTCTCCTTTCCCAGCCCTTCCAAGCACACATACTGTTTCCATACACAGTATCAACTAAAATACCTGTTTTGAGGCTGAAAGTTTGGTTTGTAATGTTTACAATGACATCTCCATTTTCCTTGGTAATATCACCTTCTGCCACCTGGAACATGACGGAGCCAATTGTCATTTCAAGTAAATTATGTGCTGAGGTTGAAGAGGTAGTAGAAAAAGCTGCAGAAAAAGAAACACAGACCCTGAGCAGAAGGGAGTGATGATGAAAAAGATAAGGGACTTGTTCATGGGTACGACAGCTATGGACACCACAGTTTAGCTACAGACTCAGCCTGTGGAGAGGACTGCCTGCTATGCTAACTGAAAATCATCCCTTCTCACAGAAGTCTTTGCTCAACCTGCATTATTCCCATCATTCCTACTCATGCCAGGATGACAGGTAAAACACGTTTTGCTGCACACCTGGTATACAGGACACTACTTAGCAACATTTCACCGTAGAAGTCTTTGTAAAACCCCTACGTAAGAGAGCAGCAAACTTTCCAAGTCTTACTTTCTTGCTCCTCTGCCTCACAGTTTCCAGCAGGTTCTCTACTGCATGACAAGTGGAACTTTATATGCCTGTGTTATTTGTAAAAATTTATTTAAGTTTTCAACATGTAACTGATTTTTTACAGGCTGCAGTTTCATTAAGCCAGATAACACCAAAGATATTTCAGTCTGGTTTTGCTACTCATCTGAACACGTAAAAGATTTAAAGGTATTCCAAAGAGACCACTTTAAGACACATAACCAGGAACTCATCTGCCTTCCCAGGACATAGAAGACATTGACCTCTTCTCAGTCAAATCTATTGCTGCAGCAATAAAAGAGAAAGCTCTGCTTGTGCCCTTGGCACATGATAGCTTCTGCTGTCCTGACTTGTAAGGGCACTATCTGGATAAGGAATCAGAGGTACATTTTTTTTCTTAGCACCTCCAATACTATTTCAGACATAACTCAGCCTGACAATCTAGCCACCTGGAGTTTGGGAATTATATGCTCACCAAACAATAAATGCATTCCCTGGAATATTTTAAAGAATAAAAGAATCCACTAGGCATGTAGCTTCTGTGAAACAAGCTTACCTGTGCCTTGGCCAGCCTCATTTGGAGAAGGCTTCTGCATTTCAGTACCTGCAGCGTTTCCACCCCTCTTCTCAAGTTCATCTAAAAATACCTAGAGAAGGAAATTACAATCAACCCCTGTAGAAGTCCTTTACACAACAGAAATAAAAGTTTGAAAAATCAAGGTAAAAAACATTTAGAAAGAGATAAACACAAATTACTTCATATCATCTAGCCTTGGTGATGGCAAGGCCTGACATATGTTGTTCTCAGAGAGCAAGGCTTTTCAGCGTGAACAACAGGCAGAATTACAAATGAATAAGTCAAAGAGCTAGACCCATTCCACAGGGATAGAGCAAGAGATGGCATCCTTACACTAAGGGGCTAGTTTACACTAAGTCAGCTTTTCCAAGTAATGCCACCCTTCTCTATATAAACAGCTCAGGCTTTGATGCAGTAGCCTTCAGGTTTAGCCTTGCAAAAACGTATTAGCTACTGCACAAAATAACAGAAGCCAACAGATGCAGAAACACTTATCTGGACATTAATTCACAGTGTGACCGCTCTCTTTCGGTGTGAAATAACTAACTAGAGCGAGCACATAGAAAATTTGTGCTAAACTGATACTAAAGAAAGTGGGGATGCAGAATATTGGGATGTTTTTACTGGAGAAGTCTGTAGCACAGCATACCTAACACAAGTATTTTTCCTAAAAAGACACTAGCATTCCATCTTAAACACTCCTTTTTTCTAGGGATGGAGGCATTGACGCAGCAGTTACAATGTATCTGTCAAGACCTATTGACTGAGGAACTAGGTGAGTTCATGAGACAAAGAGTAACTACATTTTTGTCTGTATTATTGCCAGGAAATGGAAAAGGACAGGAAGGGAGCAGGTCTGTACAAGACAGGCAGGTGACCATGACGGGTAGAACCAAAATGAGAACTTTCAGTACAGACAAGAGAGACTGTCAGCAAACTTTTCCTTTAGTGTAAGAACAAGCACCCTGTGGATTCCTTGAAGATCATCAGATAGCCAAGTATCGTCAAATAAACCAGCATAAGATAGAAAGAAAACCAGAGTAACTCACCTGAATATGAGCTGTGTCTTTTGGATGACACAGAAAGCAAACTTCCTCAAGAGAATTTACTCCATTTTTACTACTGAATTCAAACACCTTGTCAAACAATAATTTAGCAACAACAGAGATTGGGAATCCTAAATTTCCTGTCCCAATTGCTGGGAAAGTAATTGACTCTAGAGATAGTTCTTCAGCAATCTCCAGGCATTTTGTGATGATGTCACCAAAGGCCTGTAAAGCACAATAATTTTTTCAGTTACTGAAGGTAATTTTTTTTCCAGCATGTGCAACATAGCACTTTCCTTTTTAGCCTGGTAATAAAATACAATTAATTGCATACATCACAAGGAATTTATTAATCTACAAGAGATCAGCCCCACAGTTAAAAAAGAACAGATCAAACTCTCCTGTCTTCTATGACACTGTCCCTGATTTCAAAGGAGAAGTGGCATTAAACACACTATAAAGCCCAGACCAATTCCAACCAATAAAACACCTTATACCTTTGAAGATGTTTTTTTCTGGGACCACACAGGTACAACAGCATGAAGCACAACACTGCAGTCTAGATTGTAGCCACTTGTTTTCAACACGGCTCCTTCCTCAGCTCTTCCCAGGCCTTCTTTTTTCAATTCTGTCTGAAGCATTGGCCCTGCCTTGCTTAGCAAAGCTTTAGCAAGTGGCCCTTTATCAAGCTGGAGATCTTTGCCAACACTGATGACAACGATGGATGTCTGAAAAACACACAAGCAAAAACTCTACCTTTTAAGCATCAAATTTATATTTTGCATTGATTTATCAAAACAGCTTGGCTAATGGCTTACAAAGTAAATTTTTGGGACAGCAATCAGAGTGAACAAACTTTGGAATGAAACAGAAGTTATGCTCAGTTCTAATACCACAGGACTGGCTATAGGCTCAGGCTCAGATGTAAATGTCTCTGCTGCCACAGGAGCATAGTGGACCTGGAAGCACCAGCCACTCTCACATAGCAAGGTAGTCACGTTAGCCAATGCTGAGCACCCTCTTTTGCTTTTGTACTAGTACCACACTCTCATAATCGCGATTTCTGGAAAGGTCAATGCTGCCTGAAGATGGTTTCCGCCCAGTAAGGAAGGGTCAGCAGGGTTTGGAGCCCAGAACAATTCCTGCTGACCTCAGTTGCTTCTGCTGAACGGTAATGTACCATGTACCATATGGCTCTCTGGAGCCGTCTCGACACAACCCTGAGTAACATGCTCCAGGGAACCCTACTTCGGGTTTGAGTGGATGACAAAATGCAATGCTGCACTCACCTGTATCTACTAAGTAAGACAATCATCTAACAGCAATTCTTGTTATCAGCAGTGATAGATAATTTCAGCAATAAGCCAAACATGCACTGTTGCTAATAACACATGATGGTCTAGGGTTGGTCGTTTATTGGTGTTTGTTTAAAAAAAAAAAAAAAAAAAAAAGCAAAAAACCCAGT